>CAXIVR010000009.1:102576089-103176089 GCA_964035755.1 Teleogryllus oceanicus
AGGCAATTGAGGATCTTCTGTCACGCAGGGATACTTTGAATGATGGAGTATATTATGTTTTGCAAGAAGTGTCTTAAAATAATTTTTGTGAGTGTTGCGAAGTTCGGATAATAAGTTTGTGTTTTCCTAAAATTTAACCTTGAATAACTTCATGTTTACACCAATCCAGTGCTATTTAGAAACCAAAGTGTAAGTACGTCTCAATTTCGAAACGCTAATAAAGTGAAAATAAAAATACTAAAGTGACCCTTACAAAATCATTCAAATATATGTACCAAAGATGTTTCTCGCGCACCCATACATTTACCAGCGGAAATGCTCATGTTAATATTTTTATGGTTTTATTCGGTAATATTTAACCAAACAATTCTGCAGAAGCCTTTCAGTTCAAAATCTTGTGTACTGGCAAATCTTGATCACTGGCAAATCTCAAAAAATGAAATTTTCACACATATGCATTTGACGTTTTCGTAGTTTTTAAATAAAGAAATTACACGTTAATAATTTATGCATTAAGAAGTAAGAATTACCAAAAGACCATAAAAATTTTAACAATGATCATAATTCAAAATTATCATTTTTCGAGTTCCACCAGTGTGACAGACCAAGAACAGTTATCTATAATCTCAATGCGTAGCGCACACCCACTGACTTTGTTCCGGAATCCGTTTCATTCGTAGCTGCCCTTTACGCGTGTGGGGCAGCACTGTTGCGGAGCGATGACGTTTCTGCCCTGCACTAGGGTGGAGTTCAGTGCAACGAATGAAAAACGCTATTAGTTTCAATACCTTGTAAGTTCCAGAGTGAATTGCTTAACTTCCGTTTTCAAGAATTTAATGACCGGGTAAAAGCTAGGTATATTAGATCATAAAAATGCGTCAAATTGTATTTAAATATTAAATGTCTCAACAGTTTTTATCAATAAATGCTTTTGATATAGAATATTCAGAAATTCAAATTATTAATAGAAAATAAAACCACTGACATAGTACCTTCGTCAATCGTTTTAACAGAAAGAGAGGATGAAAAATGTCCATCTCCAAATGCCGTATTTGCTTTAATTTTTACTTCATATGAAACTCCTGGCAGTAACGTGTAAAAAGTGAAACTGTTTTCTTGTCCAGACACATCTCTTTGTACTTTAACTCCGTTCCTTTCTAGTACAATCGTATATCCTGATATTGGACAATCTGTCTTTTTGGATTCATACTGGAAATGATAGTCAAAGTATCAATATATCGTTGTCATTTTTTAATATTCAATTCTTCTGCGGAATAATTACCTTCCAATACAAATCAATTTTCGATGACGTCGATACGGCTTCAAGATTGTAGTTGGTGGTCGTTGGCACTGTTTAAGGAAAAAATCGACATAATTCAAATTAAATCTAATTATATTCAATATTTAAAAATTGGAGTGATATGTTTGCAATAGAAAATAATTATTCGATACGAAAATATTGCTCGCGTACAAAGGGTTACGAAACTTGAAAAAAAAGGCGTAACGATATCCACAATTTCGAAAGATATAAAAAAGAGGAAGAAGATATTGTCTTTGAATCCGTATAAGGAGCGTGAAATAATAATTTAGTAGCAAATGAATGTATTTTCTGTTTAATGTTTGTCAAAGAGTGTAATATGAAACTGCCATTTTTCGAATTATACCTGACGGCGGTAGGATTTTCGACATTAGCTTTTCAGCTAGATCGAATTCAGTCGCTGTCTGGAAGATAATTCTAGCGGCCAGCTGCTCTGATCGGTAGTTTTCTGTGGTTTCTCCGATCAACACCAGGCGAATGCCGGAGCAGTACCCTACCAAACGGGCCACGTACCGCGTGCGATCGGTCCTTCCTCTTCCTTCTCCTATCCTCTCCCCTTACACACACACTTACACTTGCATGCACTACACTATCACACATTCCGGGAGACCGGTCGGGAGCTTAGAGCTTGTCCCGGCTGGGGCAGTGCCCCGCTGGAGGGAGAGTCCTGGTTAGGGGGAAACCCCACTAGCCGACGGTAGGTCGGCGCCGGATCTCGCCATCCAGCGGGGGACGATCATCGCCATCTCCCGATAAAACATGCACTACACTAACGGGACTAATGACTGAAAGCTGTTGACGCGCCCGAAAACACGACAAAATCAATCAATCATATTACATCTGGTACGCACGTCCTAAAATTTCAAGTTACAGAGTTTTATCGTAAGCGCTCTCTCTCTCTCTCTCTCTCTCTCTCACCCACTCAGGAACACAGTATTACAATTTCATACAGTAGGAAAAGAGTTACCTGTGCAAATAGATAAGAAAGAAGTTGAAGGCACTGATTGCTGATAACTATTTCCATCCTTGTCTATATAAATCACTCGCACTTCGTATTTAACACCTGGCAAAAGATTTGATATGTTACTTGTTATCAGAGTTTCCCTTACTTTCTGAGGCTGCAACTCTGTCCAAAGCTCTTCCTGCAAATGACCAAAAGATAACTAAGACCTTGGCTTATAAATTCTCTGCAATATCAATAACAAATGATAATGAAGGAATACTGTTTTCTAATCTTACCAAACTCAATGAGACGTTAAATTAATTATGAATGCCTTGCTCTTTTTAATGGATGGTGGAAGGAAAAGGTAATGGATACGCCAAATCACTTACAGACGTAAAAACACATACACAGGAATTTACTGCAAGAAACAATCCAATGGTGCTGCAACACCATAAACTTTCCCGCATTATTCTAACTTTATCAATTTTCGCAAATTTGGAGAGAGAATGAGATCTGCGGCATTCTTTACGCGTCCGAGGAAAATAAAGAAAAAATCAAAAGCTGTTTTAAGATTTATTTATAAATAGGTTTCCTTTACTTCAAGAAAACATTTCACGAAAACTACTTCTTTTTTTTTACTTCTTGCGAAGTTACTTCGTAAGAAGAGAAAGTTATGTAATCGTGCGCTGGAAGAGGTGAATTTTTGGCAGAAAAACTATATCCGGGCCTTGGTAACAAAAACGTATACAAATCCTGTTGCTAAATATAGTGTAACCGTCACGTACCTACCTCCAGATTGGTAGTACGCCGAATTACTAAAGTAAATCTATCCTTTACTTATTTCGTGACGTGTGGTTACACCGTCACGCAAACCTGGGAATACCTCAATTAATGGATGAAATTCCCTATCGGTGGTGGGTTCGTCTTTGCTAAACTAATGATCAAATAACAAGCAAACACAATTTTGTAGTTTTAAATAACAGATAACAAGTATTCTAACGAATGAAATTCTCTGTACAATGGAGTTCACATATCTTCCTATGTTCTCACTTTTTTGTTAAACTAGTTGTTGTAGCTAGTTCCCTACCTAAACTGCAGTTTTCACTAAAGCGATAACTTTGATTCCCGTTTACAAGAAACAAGCAACAAATACATATGTACACTTCACAAATATATCACTTATGAGACACACAAATCACAGTTCAAATACTCATCCTGCAAAAAAAATACATACAAACAATACTCAAAATTCACTAATACCTTTTAAATCATTAATAATGTTACACTTAATATTCACATTTGACATTCGGCTTCTACGTAGCCTTTCAGTACGAAATTTTGTTTTATAACGTCTTTTGACTGTCCATGAAGAAATAATTGAACGGCTTTCACTCCTGTTCAAAATTTCACACAGGCAATTTCTCTTGAAACAGCATTAAATCAATTACATATGAATCTAGATGAATGATTATGTACAAGAACAACTTTTATAATTAAACACAAGGATTACTCTGATCTGATTCCTCTTACGACTGTAGAAAAGAAATGAATTTACTGGCTAGCAAGACCAATGTTCAATTAAACTTGCCCGATCAACGTCTGTTATTGAGGGAAGCTCACATTGCAACGTTTTAGCTAGTACAATTATAATTCTATCTTGAAAGTTTTCCAGACTGAAATTTAATGAATGTTCTCTCTGTTTTTATGTGACTCACGACCGGCGAATTCCCCAAGCTGGTCCCGCGCTGTGTAGTCGGCTATCGAGCGATGCTCACGCCTCAAGGTCGTCGTTCTTCTGCAACGGTCCGTGCGCTACCTGTCGCGTCGAAATAAGAATATTTCCGAGCGCCGTCTCCTCGTTGTTCAGCGAAGTTTTAACACAGCTTTCACAGAGGCGATGGTCGCATCAGAATGCGAGTCCGAAACTCCAAGTTATGACTTCGTAATAGCAAAAGTCAAGTTAGTTGTTGGATAAACCATACTTCTAAGAATTCTCAAAATTCTATAATAGGATTTCCAAAACGAAATTCCCAAAAATAAAATAAATAAAATAAGATAAAATAAAATAAAAGCTGTAACAAAAAAAACATGTCCTATGTTACAATAATTCTCCATTTTCTAGCAACGAGAATGCAGCAACGTGGTTTTACAAATTCATTTCGATCTATTACCACTGTCGTTCTTTCATTCGTTGCATTCTTGTTTAATATTCATTTTAAATTTCATGTAATCTCGTGGCATTTCACAGTAAGTAATTCCATGAAAAATGTTCAGGCATTTACCTTTTTATTAAAGCTTTTACATTCCGGTATCTTCCGCGTGTCCCTCGTCGACTGAGTGGTGTACCTGTAGCCTTCCGTTAACCTCGGCGACTCGAACAAGAAAGAAAAACGAGCTCTTCCGACACAAGTTCATGCCGCGTCCGTATATCCACGAAAGTTTCTGATTGGCTATAGTCTTGAGTGCGTTCAGAAATCTTTTTCTGGCTGACGCCATCTCTTCGCTACTATAGAAACTACGTGTAGGGCATGATGTCGGGTATTATCGCTTCTATTTTTTGTTGGTCATAAATGTAGCCGACGACAAGCGGTTACAATAGGAAAAATTCTCTAACACGTAGTAATCCAGAATCTATTTTTGTGAGTTCTTGACACCGATCGATTCACAGTAAAACGTCTGACGATCCGTCTGTGGTCAAAACTAGCACATAAACCATTCAGCCGATTTTCTTAAAAATTGATATTGCCCGATCGATCTGAACGAACTCAAAGCTTGCGAGTTTCAAACTGATACTTTGATCCTTGAGAATACTTTATATGAAGCTCCAAATGTTCTCAATGTTTTTCAAAGTTCAGAATGTTCTCAAAAATGGCTCAAATATTTTTAATGAATCATTGCCCTCTACTAGCGTAAAGAACGCTAAAGAGAATAGTGTAGATCCCGTGTGTTGAATTCCCATACTTTTTGAAAATTGTAAAAGTGCAATTTTTGGGGGCATCTTTCTACACGTATAATATTCAAGGCAAGTAATTTTTTTTAATGAAATCTGTTCTTTGAAGACAGATCTTCAAATAAGTTCAGTTTTCGAAAATTTGAATGGTTTTCGTGTAATATTTGGGGAAATATAGGTAATTTAAAACATCTTTATAAAACATTTTCTTAAAAACCACTTTAAATTTTTTCTGTAAATTTTCTCCTCACATGTAATAAGGGGCGATAAAAATAATGTTCTAGCCTCATTTTCGGCTATTATGCTGTTTCTTTGAAAATAAGAAAAGTTACATTTCAAAACTACAAAATTGAAGATAGAGATTTTTGTCTGAGACGAAGTTTGTTGCAAAAAGCAAATTTTAAAACAATTCATGTATACTTTTCTAGAAAAATAGTAGTTTTCGCGGAATTTGCACTTGAAATTAATGCAATATCTGTAAACAATTATTTTCTCAGAAACCACACAATTTTTTAAGGATTGAAGGAGCGCTTAAAATAATGGCGCGGGTCTCATTTTTGTTGCACTCTGTATTTTCGAAAATTGCCTATTTAGAAATGATTCGTGAAAGTATGTGCTGTTGTAGCATTACTAGTTTAAAATTGTTCTTTATTTAATTAAAGATTTTTTATAATAGAAGTCATTGAGGACAAAAATCACTATCATTAATATTGTACTTGTTGACTTGTGTTGACCACAGACAGACGTTTTGTCGTCAACCAATTTTTCGGCATGATAGACTCGCAAAACGAGGAATCTGAAAACAAAGTGTTAGGGAAAGTAATTTACTATGTAAAGGATTTATTTATTTATTTATTTATTTATTTATTTATTTATTTATTTATTTATTTATTTATTTACTTATTTATTTATTTGTTTATTTATTTACGTCAAAAACATTTAAAAACAGTATGACAGTCTATGAGAAGAAGTGAATACTGTGAACGTTTCCCAAATTCTGTGATCCCCATACTATGCCATATACTACTTGAATTTTGAATACAGAAAAAACCGCTCCGATGTAATAAAATATATTTCCAAGGATAAATCAGCAATACGTTTTGGGCTCTTATACTGATGTCCTTCGTCAAGGAATAATGCTGCCGCGACAACATGGAGAACAATAATTTGAATAACAATATTTCCTACTAAATTCTAGCGGTCGTGCACAGATAATGAAGTTACATTTATGTCCAGAAGCAAAACAAGGGGCCAACTCAGCATTCGCTCAATGGATCGGGGGAACTGATCGAGATAGAGGTCATTGACCCGGAGGCTGCAGTACAATACTTGTTACAGGTTGTTTACATTTATAAGGTCTAAATGGTTAATAGTACATTAAATATCACTGTTAAAATTAATGTCACTTTCGTTGTGATCCTCGTTACAGTCTTTTAACTGTATACAAACAGTTATACAGCAGAAACGATTTTACTTAGGATTTAAACTTTTCTATCGAATTTAATCGTTTAATGCCATCTGGCAAAGTGTTGCAAAATAAGGCACATGTATTGTATGTGAATTTTTTGTAATGAGCTGTTGACACTGTCACCTGATGAATATGATTTCTACGTCGAGTGTTATATTTATAGACATCGTCGTTTTCTGAAAATATATTCCCGACCTTAAGCAAATCATTTTTAACAAAAATCACTGATTCGTAAATCAACTGACAATGCAATCGCAAAATTCCTAGATTAATAAAGAGAGGCTTACAAGAATAACGTGAGTGAGATTTGATTATTATTCGTTCAATTCGTTTTTGTAATCTAAATGTCTGGGAGCTATAAGATGTATTTCCCCAGAATATTATGCCATATCTCAGGCGGGAATGAACATTCGCGAAATATATACAACGAGCAGAATGAAGGCTTACTGAATTTGAAAGAAGTTTGTACGCGTAATGATCGTAATTTTGTGTTCAATTTATTAAAATGGACATTCCATTTGAGGTTTGACTGAATTGAGAGACCTAATAATGTTGTTGCCTTAACATCCGTCAATGGCACACCGTTCATTTTCAATGGACTACACAATTGTTTATTTGAAATGTAAAACTGCATTAAAACCGTTTTCTTTTCATATACTATTAATTGGTTATTTTGGATCCAATTTGAAACATCTGATATTGTACTATTTACGGTTTCTAGGATCTATTTCTAGGTTCTATTTAGGGTTTCTAGGATCAAAAATTCTTCACGATTTTACTCTCACCCGAGAGATAATTCATACAATACTAAGGTGTTAATCGTCGGTCCAGTTGAATTTCCACTGCGAAAAGTCGGCCAAAATATGCCAACTGTGCCTCTGATGCGGCCAGGACACTCAAATACCTATTGAGTCTAGACGCGGAGACCTACGTCCTCAAGAAAACAGTTTCTTTTCTAACATTAGTGGACCCAGTCACAGAGATGGTAATCAGAAAATGTGCACAAACTCTGAAAGCGATTCCTAGGAAAATTTCAATTACATTTAATAAATTTGTTGCGCAATAAATATATCATTTAGATATTGCATCTAATATCAATTAATTCTGATTGTATATCTGTGTAATAATAATTGTTCTATACTGTGACGTGGGCGGAAAATGTTCTTAACGGCGGCTGCGGTGGCCCAGAATTGGTAGTGGGTCCCGATCGAATGTTCTTCTTACCCATCGAAAACTAATAGAGTGGAAGTAGATTTTCTCTCGGGGCGGTCCGTTCCGGCGAAACAACACATCCTTCTCTCACCTCAAATAATTCACGGGTCGCACATTGAATTGTCGCTTTCTTTCGACCTGTAGAAGCGATCTTAAAAAATAACTAGGAACGTCCATTACCAAAAATGCTGCAGAACAAATCCACATAAATTGGTTTCCCAAATGTAGCTGCTCACAAACAACAAATAAAATACTATAATATAACAGTACAATAAGATAATACAAGGCCTTCACTAATAATGTAATGACTTAATATTGTAAATACAGAGTATAGCAGTTTCATTACATTTCAAAAATATTAAAAAGGTTACTCTTCCATAAAACAACAGGTAAATAGCAAACCCTTTGAGTAAGTTTTGCGAAAACACTGAAAATGTTCTTGATGCATTGTAAAAGTATCCTCAGAAACCAACGAATTCAAGGAGGACGACATTAGTCAGTTCAATCGCTTTCAAATTTTAGTGAAAATCTTGCCAATGTTTTAGCCGTTAACATTGTTCACAAACGAAACTTATTTTTCGATAAGATTGACCCAAAACTGTGAATTCTATCTATCCAGTAGTATTAGAGAAAGTTTATATATATATATATATATATATATATATATATATATATATATGTATATGTATATATATATATATATATATATATATATATATATATATATATATATATTATATATATATATATATATATGCCACAATTATCCACTTTTCATTGTAAGGGACCCACAATACTAATCTTTTTATCGACAAATCGTAGATTTTTTTACTTCAACTTTATAAGACCACTTTCTTTTAACTATTAAGTACTATGCGAGAAAGTAAAAAAATCTCAAGTCTTAAAAATTGCAGTGGTAGGAAGGCTCCGAAAAAAAATTAAACATTTAGTAATTTCGAAGATTCAGAGATGAACGAAAATCGGACCTGTGCCAGTTAAGTAAAGCGTACTTTTTCTGTCGAAAAAAAAATTAAAGAAAAAATTGGAGTTGCTTTAGATAAAATTTGATTATGTGGGACTTTACGTAAAGCACACCCCAAAATCAAAATATCCATTTTAAATTCAAGGGGCTACAACACCAGACAGGTCAATCAAGGAATATCAATTTTGGTGAAAATCCTACGAACGGGCGGACGTTTCGCCATACACTAATTTCCTCAAGGACCCACGAAAGGTCAATTCTAACTTCACAGTGCACGAGAGAAGGATTTTAACTACAAATAGTGTCAAGAATGGTCCTCTTGTTTGATGTAAGGGAGCGCCCTCTGAGGGTACCTATAAAAAGAGTTTTTTCTGTCCAAAAATCGCCGATTTTGTAGCAACTTTACAATACTCTCTATTCTACCTAAATAGTACACAAAACAGTGACGGCTTGTAGGGTAGTGCCAGTGTGCCATTGCACCACCGACAAACAGGAAAGAAAAGAAATTTTTCACCACAAATGTGTGTATAAAATATCACTTCTTCAAATCGTTTTTCTTTACAGTAATTCATTTGAACGAGCGCGTAGTCATTCGATGCCATGTCAATATTCCTTCAAACGCACAGGGCGTAATGCTGTCGGCTTTCTCCTGAACCTCTGGGCCACCAAGAGATTGGCGCCATGTCTGCCCATTTAAATCTGTATTAAGAACGCTGAATTGGTTTCTAGACGTGTCTTATTATCACACAGTGCCAGGGAAAAGTGGCTCAGTAGTTTAAGTTCTGTTCCACAGAGTTCGCCAATAGCACTATCTTCATAAAGCAGACTATCCCGGAGTACGGACTCGGATGTGATCGATCTCTGTGAAGTTAGCGAGTGTAACGTGACCGAGTGAATATTTTGGTTTTCGTTTGGTTTTCTAAGTTACTGAAATCTCTCAACTAATTTCCAGTTATTTCAAGAAACAGTATTCAGTACAGACTTAACCTTTGAAGTCAGGCACATATAATACCCCGGTTTTACCGGGCGGATTTCATATTTTACAATGGAGGTAGAAGAGACGGAATGGAACGTGATTGTGAATAAAAGAGCTACCCAGAAAAGGAAGAGGAAAGATGAGACGGGGAAAGAAAAGCTCCCTGACATTCAAAACAAGGAAGCTGATTCTAATAAGGGAATTGATGGTTCACCAGGATGTGAAATTAGTCCGGAAGGTTATTCGGAGAGAAGTATCGGTCCATACGGCGTATGGATCGGAAGCAAAAATCGAAGTTCGAATAACTTCGATATTTACAGAATTGGCAAAATTGTTATCAAGAAATATCAGTCTATCGCCGAAATTAACAAGGAAGGACGCAGCAAAGCCGTTATGATATTTATTAAAAGGGAAGAGACCAACCAAGCACTGAGTGACGAGGAATTACAAAACAATGGCTTTAAAACATTTATACCAAATTTCAGGAAGGTGAGAAGAGGATTTATTAGAGGCATCCCAGTTAATGTAGAAGACGGAGACGTTCTCAAAGACTTAGTTTCGTCAGCTGATATAGTGAAGGTAACAAGATTAAATAGAAAAGATCCATCATCAACACTGGACAATAAGAAGTGGGTCCCCACCACTTCCGTGTTGATCGTGTTTGAAAGTGAAATTTTACCTAAAGAAGTTTCACTTTATTTAGTGAAACCTAAAGTAGACCCTTATGTTCGTCGTCGAATGCAATGTTTCAATTGCAACAAATTTGGTCATATAGCGAAAGATGGCCGTGGTAAGAAGCATTGTGTGGTATGCGGAGAGGAAGATCATGGTAGAGCATGCAAGGGGGCGACTCCTAAGTGTGCGAACTGCAAGGGGAGCCACCAATCGACTAACCGCGATTGCCCAGTTTTTAAGAAATATAAATCAGTGTATGAAAAAATGGCTTTTGAATATCTTATACGCAGAAGCCCGAAGGAAGATATTTGGAGTCCCCAGAGCTCCGAGAAGAGTAAAAGACGACTTTCCCACAACAGCGGAAAGTCATTCATACAGAAATGCCTTAAAACAGAGGATTTGTAACAGACGAAAAGAGAATCAGAACATCGAGACGCACGTCAGTGCCAAAGCCTCTGACGGAGCTCACGTCACGCCACCTGAACGCGTTCCGAGTTATCAAGATGAAACTGGTTCAACAATGATGACCTCAGTTTCAAATGGTTCGCTAAAGGACGATTAGAAGGGTATTAGTGATTGTAGCACTATCAGCAGTAACAGCAATGTATGTTCCAGAAGGGAAAAACCAGCAGGAGAAATAGCATTAAGTGCACCGAAGGTTGCCACGCGAAGCCAGAAAGAGTGTAATATAAACATGCCTATGGCTGATAAACTATCAAGTATAACCGAAAAAGGTAAGAAAGGTAAAAATAAGAATAAAAAATACTATAAGTTCTTGCTTGGTATTCAATAATTAGCCAAGAATCTGTATAAACAATATTGATTTCACAAATTAAAATATTACAATGGAATTGCCGTAACATTATCAATAAAAGAGATTTTTACATTTTATGCTAGCAGCTTTGATATATTACTAGTAGAAACTTGGTTAAAGGACAATAACAATTTTATATTGAAAGATTTTTGAATATGACAGAATTCTTGGAGATAAAGGAGAGTTAGCAATTTTAGTTGAGAAACGAATAATCTTTGATAAAATTAATTTAAATTTTCGCAGGTGTTCTTTAGAGACAGGTTCAATAATAGTAAATTCAAATTACGGGAAAATTGTAATTACCGTATGTTACAGGAGTCCTCTAAATAATAATTTAGACGCAATAGAATGGAGTAGTTTTTTAGACGCAATGAATCAACAAAACGTCCAATAATGCATTGTAGGAGGGGACTTTAACGCACACCATCAAATATGGGGAAGGATGAAAGATTGCGCAAACAGACGTATAAAAGCAGACAATTTGGGTTTTGATAACTGTGTCATCTTGAATAACAAAGATCCAACTCATGTAACCGTAACAAAGAGTGGTTGTTCCTATGCAAACATTGACTTAATCATAGTATCCCCTGATTTAGCCCTATTGAGTGATTGAGAAGTGCTAGAAGACAAGTGGGGAAGTGATCACTTTCCAATAAGTATAAAGATTAATGTTCGATCATCCTATCAACAGAAACCAGATTTTAAGTACAACACTAAAAAAATAAATTGGAGTTCAGAGATTTGCTGGTTAAGACAAGTCATATTCTGGTTTTACAGGTAGTTATGAATATGAAGGGATTCTAATTTTATTCTGTACCAGTACCTATTTTCAATGTGTAGGATAGGTGTGTACTTATTTTAACGTCAGTATTTTGCTACTTTATTTTATTAAAAAAATAATTTCCTCGTAATTGGGAAAATGCATGTCCTCAAAACGTCGTACAACAAGCTTTGGTTAATGAAAAATAAAAACTTCTAAATTTATGATTATGTGTTTCTATTTCTAATTTTTAACTTGTGTCTGCCAAAAAGACCCTGTTGTCAAACCCATCTAATATAATTAAACACACTTCTTTACATAAAGAAGTTTTAATTATGGTATTGAATAATTGAAAGTTCGATTCAATGTAATCAAGGCAGTCTTGTGTGAAATTATTATTTCTTTTCTGTATAATTTGCTGGAAATACTAAAACAGTTAAATTTATTCATGTTACATTTGTAAAAGTAATAAAAGACTAGTGTTCCAGACTGTCGTGACCGGCCGCAGTTAACCAAAAGTGCCGCCACACAATGACGTCAGCAGGGCGTTACCGCCCGTGGCGGCAGTGGGAAGCAACCAGCGCGGGCCAGCCGTGCCCGGCTGAACGCGGCCGTCACGCCGGAGCGGGCGGGGATAAACTCGACCCCACCCCTACTACGCTGCCAGTCAGCGGGCCTACGGCCCACGGCCGCTATAAGAACGCCTCGGCGCAACGCTGAGGCAGTTAGCGAGCGACCGTGGTAGAGTGAGGATCCGGCGAGACAGTGATGTTATTGTGCAGAGAGTAAGACGACGAACGCAGTGCTTCGACTTTGGATTTCCCTTCGGCTATTTGGTGACTCGGCTCTTCTTTGGTATGTCTTCTGGATTACGACGACACGGCTACGCTCACTCTGCAAGTTCTTCTGGTTATTCGGCATTACGGCATTGTACCTGGTTTTGTCAATAAATTTGTTCTGAGAACCCTGGTGTGTTTGATTTGGATACTTCACAGACAGCCGAAATAAATGCAGATATTCACGAGAGGCGCTTCATTTCGATGTGTTGAATTAGACTTTTAAGTTACAGTTAATGTGCTAGTAGGACCGAAATCGCATATTTCAATATCACGTAACTATTGCTGATAGTGTGAGAAACTATGTGCTGTTGTAGCTCTACTAGTTTCGTTACCAAGTCCTGGCATTAAAAGCTGTTCTGTCGCAAATTCGCCGTTTCTTCCCGTAGCATTAGAATACTTTCTCTATACTGCGTTAGAAGTAGCCAGAAAGAAAAAATTAAAATCTGGGACAAATTTTCCATAGATGCAAACATCAAATATAACACTTAACGTCCTGCTTCATGCACTCTCTTTCTCGATATATAAGCAGGCTTCTTCAGCTTTAATAACTAGACTATAATGAAAGCTTCTTTACCTACCATATCTTGTCTGTATTGAATCTGAAAATACTCAATTTCTCCTGTGCCTTCCAGTTCATCTGCGTTTATCTTCATCGTAACAACATTTATGTCTTGATAAGTTATTGTTGGAGAACTTCTAGAATACTTGTATGCTGGACAAAACAAATGCAAATTCACGTTATCAGACTGGAAAGATTGTTGTTAATTGTAACTTTAAGCAATGATAACTCACGTGTATGACAGAATGGTCTCCTAAAGCCCGGTTGACAGTCGGCCGGACAATATCCAGTAAATCTGTCGCAAAAATAGTTTTCGCACTTTCCACATCTTTGTGTACAACTTGCACCATAGTATCCGAATTCACAGTCTATAATTATCAAAAAAACTATTTTAACTAACTGCAAACTCTCATTAATCTCGATCGTTTTAATACACAGATTCATGTACCTTTTTCACAAAATTTTCCGTGGAATCCAGCAGCGCAATGACATGACATGTACTTCTTGCAAAACACCATCCCTCTACAACCAGTGGCGAAATTCGAGCACTCGCCGGAACAGTTGCGCCCAAAGTAGTGAGGACCGCAGCCTGATGTCATAAGCAATATGAAGAGTAAAAAGGCCACTGGTGTTGACAGTAGTCCAATTGTTATTTCGCAATATATAACCAGCTATTACCTCATTAATTAACCCTTGCTTTGGGGTAGGAATTAACCCAAATTATTTGAAAAAGATCGGGGTCACACCAATCTTTGATGGGCGATGAGTGTAAATACAAACTGTACGTACACATTTCAGGCCAATATCCTTGATATCAAACTTTGTTAAGGTTTTTGAAAAAGTTTTAAAGACTAGTATTACTTGTGTCATCTCCAGGATAACTTTCTACATAAATGTCAATTTGGTTTCCAGGAGGTTAAATGGGCCGAGAATGTAGCCAGATATGTCACTGATGTTACATGTTGTGCAATTTGTGTATTTAAACCACTTCAAGTTTTCGTTCAGAATGAAATTTGAGAATTATACTCAACCAAATTCAGAGAGTTTTCTTATAAAGAAAGGTAGGAGGTCCTAAAGTGTTATTTATCATTTGATCTTGTTAATCTGCTTTACGGATAAACACTACACTTTAATAATATCACAATAATAGGATAAATGCCTAGCTCCATTTCTTATTACGTCAGTCTTAAGATCTACTACGTTCAATGTTGTTCCTTCTTTTGGCCCATTTATTTTTCGAGATGCGATAGATCTATGGAAAACGGTTAACGTTTAATAGCAAGTTTTGTAAATTCAAATATTAATAAGCCTTTAAATGCTAAGATTAGTGAGCTTATAAAACGCAAATTCTGACTTTCGAGCAGTCTGTTATGTGCATTTACAATATGTTCCATAATTATAATTTTTTGTGATGCATTAAGTTTTTATGTGAAAATGGATCATACTTGTACAGATTTGAATAAATATAAATTATTTCAATGACATTTTTAAAAAAATGTTGATGTAGTTCTAAATCCACAGTTTATAGTTAGTTATCTGTAAACATCTCAATTCATTAGTTTTGGAAAAAAAATTACCAAACGGAATGAAACATCATTCTTTAGATTATCGATTCTTTGCATCGGAGATAAATAGTACCTTTCTGTTGTAAAACGTTTCTACAGGCCTTCATTTTGCGCACGAATTTAGATCTAATACATAAAAATCAATGTTTTTTTTGTTGGTGCGTTTTATGTGCTGTCGTAGCGTTCATCCGATTCCCATAAACTTTGTCAACTTATTGCTTGCACTTGCGCGAAGAACATCGACATAGTACAATGGGAATCTGCGCATGTCTGTCGCACACTGACGCAAAATAGGAGGGGTAGGTAAAGATTTACGAGTTCATGACGACTCATGAGGCCCTGAACAGAAGTTGTACGCAATCCGCCGCACACTCGAATACTAAGCGTCTTCGCTGCATTTTGTTCCCCTGCGATTGTGACATATTGAGCGGATATCTCAGACAAGTTAATCAAACTTCTCCAAGATAGAGTTATAGCGAATAAATGCCCAAACTTGGAGAACATGTTAGGACATTTGACAACTATGTCCAAACCGGCTCATAGAACAAACCCATTCTCGTGAGAAGGTTTTTCATCTTAAAATGTTTGCAGAGCATAGCGTAAAATGTAATTGACAATCTCATGACCAGTAACGTGTGAAGTGTAATGCAGAGCAAAAGCGAAGCATTGCCGGGTCGACTAGTAGTTAAGAATAAAGCCCTTGACGGCACTATTCTACTTGATCTGGAAAAGACATTGGACTCTGTTAAATATGGATTGTTGTTTTCTGCACATCACGCATTTGGTTTTAGAGGTCTGAAATACAAATTATCTTTTAGAAAGTAAGGAGACGTTATAATTAAATATTTCCACAAGCTGCTTGTAACTTGCGTAGTTCCTCAAGGAATAATGTTTGGGCCCCCAAGTCTTGCAAGCCTCCCTTTTCTTGCATGAGCATAAAATATTGTCATAAGCCTTTCCTTTTTTAACGACCAAATTCAGAAATTTCAAGGAAAATTAGGTCTGCGTCATTTTTACGTATCCTTTGCTCTATCAATAAAACCAAAAATAAAGACAAAATTTGGAGAATTTTTGAAATTTTTTAATGAATTGCATTAACTTGGGAAATTTATCAAAATATCTGGTTTTCCCAAAAATTGTGCATAACGTTTTAAAGACAAATTTATGTAACATTTTATTTAAGAAAAAACTTGTCATCAATATTGTACTGTCGCAATGTAAATATTTGCAGTTTTTGAAACTACAGATTTCGCAGAAACTGGGACCAGGTCCATTTTTGGGGACCAGGTCCATCGTTGGGGAGGAGGGAAAATTTTGGAACGAGAGAAAATTTTGGAGCCGTTTAAGAGAAAATCATTGTTTAAAAATTGTGTATATTTCACACAAAAATTCGCTAATACTACTCAATTTTAGAAAAAAACTGTATATTTAGAGCGTTCAACGAAAATGACTCCTGCGTCAATTTTATAAGCATTTTCCCTCCGAGGAAAACTTGAAATATGTTAATCCTTCATGAAAAGTACTCAAAATATCCTTTTGAAATTCGCAGGGCCTTGAGTTCCGCCAGATCGATTGGGAATCACCAATTTTGGTGAAAATCGTAGGAACGTTTCCGACACTAACGCTATGTAGTCCGTTCGTGTATGTGTTTGTGTATATGCATTATTATACTAGTGTCGGCACAAAAGAAAAAAAGCCCAGATTCTGTGTTGACTTTTATGAAGAATGGTAGATCCAGTTTTTCCGAAAAGAATAATCTTTTCGAGAAAATTGAGTTTAAATGTTACTTCCGGGCGCGAAATTCAAATCTCCTGCCGCGTCACAGCAGACACTGGCGCGGCGCCTGCCAACGAGACTGGACGTAGCGTCATTTCTCAGCGGCTCAGTGAAAATGACGAGTTAGGCAAATCTTACTTGCCGCACACTATTCTCCGTTCACCCTGAGAAAAAAGTGGATGTAAACAATAGCACATGCTTTGGGATGTTTGCCATTGATTAGTTGACGCGTTACAACTTCAGGCGTGTTCATGTGCAGAAGAAAATAGTTTTCGAAGTAGTGGCTCATATCTCTCACAATGTCAAAATTCCAGACGAAACATATCAGATTCCAAAATTAGAAGACCATTGTTCCCATGTCTGCCCTTCCGAAAGAGGAAATATCGATGTCGGAGACAGTTGTGTGTCCAGCGCCTCCGTGGTATCAGCTCTAGCGGAAGAAATGAATCCGGAGAGTGAAGAGGCGAACTGTACCCCACGCACGTCCAGAAGTAACTGGAGCTGTTGATTCCGTAAGAACTGATGTCAGACGCAGGTCCGGTCACGCACGGCGGGAGGCGATTCGCAAAACAAAGCAGATCAGTTTAGAGATTTTTGTCAAGCAGTTCGAAGCGTTCGCTTGAAGATACCCGAGAGCGGTGCAGGTCCTTCCGTAGTGAAAAAACACTACAGTGGTAAACTACGAGTGTTACGGGATGCTGAAAAACGTGTGATATTGTACGTAAGTGACGCCAGAACGCTGGTGTAGTGCATATTATTAAAGAGGAACAGAGGATATGGGAGGTAGATGGCTTCAGTGACAGTGTCGTGGACAAGGTAGTCATCACCGAATCGTCTGCTTCAGATATGGAAATAATTTAACCTCTTCCTGAAGCAAAGTGATCGTAAATAAATTGTTTGCATGAGATTAAATGGTGAATATTAGTTAATACAGTCGAAATAATGTAAATGGGATATTCACATTCACTTGTTTACTTCATTCCTGTAAAGATTTTTTAATTTAACTTTGCAAACTGGTTAAAAATTTAACTTTGAAAACTAGTTTTACTATCACGTAGTTTTTGTTAATGTTTGTAAACATGCATTTGCGGAGCTATTAGAAATGCTAATATTCTCCCGGAGATCTGCACATGACGGGTTCCCTTTTTGAGCGTCCACTGACTATACCGAGCGCGCGTGGCCGAAAGTAGTGCGAGTGGAGTCGGCGATTGAGAATCGAAGCAAAGCGGATGAATACCTCAGGTTTGTTTACATCAGCTTTTTTCTAAGGGAGAACGAAGAATAGAGTACTTTAGTAGTATTAAGTGTTTTATGCATACTATTAATTTAATGTATTAAATCTGGTTAAAATTTATTTTTGTTATAAATTATAAACATGATATGTAGCGGCGTAACAATGAACGCTGAACACGAGCGAACCAAGCCTTATGGAAATTAACTAAATTCCAGGGGCGTAGCGTCCATAGACGCGCTGGAAGCGGCGCTTCCCTTACAAATTTCCATTACACATTTTATATTTTAAATGCATTAGTCCACTAATCAAACTCGATGAAATGTTGGTATTTCTGTAGTTTCTATTTGCCGGTCATACGTGGTCTTTTGTATTTCCCGCGCTTCTTCGTATATTCCTCGCCAGAGGGATTGTCATCGGAGCTTTCATAGTTCTAATACGGCGGACGGCGCATGAAATTTTGTGTACCCTGTGCGAGGCTATGAGACGCGCAGCCCTTAGGAGACTCCGTTCCGAAGGAAAAGTGTGTTTTACTTGTCAAGGTCTGTGATTGAAACGCGACTACTTAACTGTGAATAAAGCGTGAACCAAGCATCCAGGCACGTGTAAGTATCAGTGTTCATAGACAACTTCATTTTGTTTTTAATTTTGGAGATTCCTCCGTGACTGTTCGGACGTGTTCCTTGCATAGTGGACGGAGCGGGTTGCTTTCCACAGGTCACTGGTTCGATATCGGAAGCTCGAAGGACCATGGACGTGGCGAGTTGCCTTCCACAGGTCGCTGGTTCGATATCCTAAGCTAGAAGGACCATGGACGTGGCGGGTTACCTTTGCTTGTAGTGGACTATATTATTGGTTGTTGAAAGTAGGTAGGCAATCCACTCAGTCCCTTTCGACGCTCGTTAGGATTTTTTTAATAATGTGGATTATCATGGAAACACACTTCTCACCTTGCAGAATGATGTTTAATTACCTTGGAGTTGTCACAATTGTTCTTTACAATAAAAATACACGTAAGTTATGGTTCTCAATGTGAGAATAGAGGAATTTTCCATCTTGAATCACGAAGCGCGAGAACATGTGCTCGCCTGGCAACTTACTTGCAACTTCGTGTGAAATACATTAATTAGTTCAATACATACACAATGCTGAACTATAACAAATTGAAACAATGTGGCTTTCACTTGACCACAACTTAAGCACAGAATATTACTTTCTGATAAGAATTTACGTGATTTTTGGTTTTTTCACAACATAAGCACAGAATATTACTTTCTGTGTAAGAATTTACGGATCTTTTAACACGGAGCCCGAGACATGCTTCTAGCAAGGGTGCTACTCAGAGACTGATTTTTCTTCGGTTTGCGAGTTCTATCGGGCACGCGAAGAGGGGATTTGAACTGATTTGAACTGGCCAATTAGCGACTGCTTTTCCAGCGGTTGCAGTATGGCGAGGTGGGGTGAATTTGAACAGTCCAATAGGCAACTGCTAGAATTTGAAAATGTTCTAGAGCGGTTTAGAAGATTCGGGTCGCGAAAGCGAATATCACGCGGCGCAGTGGTGCCGCTTGGCTTATGGAACTTTGCATGCCGCGCTTCCGGTGTTGCCGCTTAGGGCGTAGGAAGCGTTTTATATTTATACGTCCCTTTCTGCTTTTGCGAGTGGGCCCGAACACATAGGTTACTGTAGGCAGACGGACGCGCTGCGGGCCGGCGCTTCCAGAGCATTATGGAAGGGGCTGCGTCTGCACCCCGCGCCGTGAGTTCGAACGGTGGTGATGAAGCATCGGCGTCTCCGTTGTGTGGATGTGCAATTGAACATTTAAAACAAAATGCATTTTCAACCCTTTCTTTTGAAGAAAAATCAAAAATTATTGCGACTGGAAAACCTACACCAGAACTTCGTATTGAGTGTCGTTCGAAAGGGAAGAAGAATTTCATACGACATTTTCGGGAACAAATATACGAGAATGTTCCGTGGATAAGTGGGCGCAGAAATACAAATAAATTATTCTGTTGGCCATGTTTATTGTTTTCTAAGGAGAAATCAGTATGGACGCAAGGGGGATTCGATGATCTTCACAATATTCACAAAGCACAAGCTCGCCATGAAACTTCAGTTTCTCACATCCTATCCCTAAAAAATTTCAAATTGTTTGGAAAACAAAGAATTGAATGCAGGCTCAGTGAGCAGTTTCGGTTGTCTGTACAACGTCACAACGAAGAAGTTAAAAAGAACAGAGGAATGTTGACTCATATTATCAGAGTGGTTTGTCTTTTAGGAAAACTGGGATTGGCGTTTCGCGGACATAATGAAACTGTTGAGTCTCATAATCGAGGCAACTACATTGAAATTCTTAAATTTTTGGGTAATTATAATCCTGAACTCTTGGCTCTTATCGAAAGCAACAACGTGTTTCGTGGAACATCTCCTGACGTCCAGAATGATGTTATCGCGGCAGTTGCGGAAGTTATGCACAGGGAAATTGAAAAGGAGATTTCTGATGCTCAATTTGTGGCATTAATATTTGATGAAACAACTGATGTGACCATGAAGTCACAACTCACAAGCGTGTTGCGGTATGTTTCGAAGAATGGCGTTCAAGAAAGATTCTTTCATTTCACTGACTGCAGCAAAGGCAGATCCGCATCTGGTTTGTTAGAACATGCAAAAGGCGTTATTAGCACGTACAAGTGCGAAACAAAAGTAATAGCGCAAACATATGACGGCGCAGCTGTTATGGCAGGGGAACATGCTGGACTTCAGGCCAAATTAAAGAAAATTTGTAAAGAAGCAATCTTTGTGCATTGTTATGCCCACAAATTAAATTTAGTCTTAGGACAATCGGCTAACTGTATTAAGGAAGTGCGAATATTTTTCGCCTCTTTGTCAGGCTTAGGGGCATTCTTCTCTAAATCTACTAGGCGAATTGAAGCTTTGGACACTGTGGTGAAAAGGCGATTGCCATCAGCTGCACCAACGCGATGGAATTTCACCAGCAGACTTGTCCAAACTGTAAAAACTCATACCAGTGATCTGCAGGAATTATTATCTTCTATTATTGAAAATTCAAGTGACTGGGACGCTGAAACTGTGTGCTCTGCTCGTGGCCATTTTAATCTTTTGAAAGACTTTGAGTTCAATTTTTTCCTAAATTTATTTTCATCTATTTTTCCTCATTCTGACTCTTTATTTAAAATTTTACAAAATAAGACCAGTGACATCATGTATTGCATGAAAAAGATAGAAGATTTTGGGAAATATCTGAAGCTGTTTCGAGACACTTTTGATTGTTTTTGGGAAGGTTGCAATCGAGAAAGGGGTGAATTTCAGTGCATCAAGCGAGCCAGAGTAGAAAATACAAATGAGAAGGACGTGTACAAGAGATTTTTTTAGAAGTTATTGACAACTTAATATGTCATGTATCCGATAGATTTTCTGACACGTCGAAACTGAAATTCCTAAGCTTTCTTAACCCTGATTGCTATTTAAGTTATCAGTCGACATTCCCCAATGAAACTTTCAGTTGTCTAATGGACGTTTATGGAAGGCATTTTGACTCTGCGCGACTGAGAAGTGAGCTCACTGCCATATATTTTGATTGTGAGTTCCACATGAGTGTCAGTAAATTAAATGATTATATCAAGCATCATGAACTAGAAGATGTCTTTCCCCAAACCTGTATTCTGACCGCTCTGATTCTGACTATACCTGCTACAAGTGCGTCGGCGGAGAGATCATTTTCTGCTCTCCGGAGAGTACAAAATTATCTTCGAAATTCACAAAGTGATGAAAGACTTTCCAGCTTGTCCTTACTAAATATCGAGAGTCAGCTTTTAGACATGATGATGACAAGGCCATCGTTTTTCGACGATGTAATTGATGTGTATGCACGAAAACCAAGACGACTTGAACTACACTTTAAAATGTAATTGTTTTAAAATAAAAGTTAATACTTATCATCACTGATTTTTCCTTATGAATTCTTCCAATATGACTCCGTTAAATTTAGAAACGTTAAAGAAATGCATATAAAAGGGCAACATGCTCCTGAGTCATTATTTAGGGATATTTTGTTGGTTAAGATGATTAAAATTGAGAGTCACACAGGATTTCACAGTTACTGGGACTTTCTCATCAAATATAAAGACGTTCTTGAGGGGAAACTACCTTGTAATAAAGAATAGTAAAGAACCTACTCTTTAATGAGAAAATTAGCATTGAGGTTTCCAGATTGTTCTGTTGGCAGGACTCACTGCAGTATGATGGCAATATGCCGGTGAAATTTTTCTAGTGCAACACATGAGGGAGAACCTATGTTTATTTGATAAATAATGTTTTTACCAAAACAGATCATTCTAGATTCCGGATGAAACATCTCTTCAGAATGTTATCGCGTTCTATTCCCTTGAGAGAGAAATATTTCTTGGGTGTCTTTATCGACGAGTAAAAGTAACTTACACATTTCCAAGTACAGATAGAAAGATTTTTCAAATCTATTCTATACTATTTTATTTTCTATTAACAATACTGAGAATAAAAATACTTTAATCACGAAATATTCCATTAAAGATTCCATTAATAAAGTACTTTTATCTACATATTTCCTCGAATCACCCGTGAACGACGTAGGTTGAAAACAGAATATGCCGCTTCCCCTATTAAAAAATCCACGCTACGCCCCTGCTAAATTCCTAGAATGATCGAATTATTTCTTGCATATCTTCAGTGTGAGTGAAAGGTATGACCTTTAAAGAGCCACATACGATAAATGATAGTTCCCTGCAATTTCTTTCCTTAATATCACACATGACAATAGCTTTGTGCATTAAAATATTGAGTTTATCGTTTATTTCTTGAGTGGCACTTCGAACTGATGCTTCCGCGAATTTTATTTTGGGCTGCTCTAGCTAACGATAGATTTTGCTTGGAATACCCGAGAAATGGTTGCTCACGAATTAACATGTAGATTTTCCTCCCCTCACATGTGGTAAATGCTCCCTAAGAAGGTTACTTCAAATTTAAAAAATGTGAGGGAATAGTGAGTACTTAATGACCTTTAAAACAACCTAGCAAATTACGTGTGGCCTAGGGAGATTTCTGTGGGTTGATACGAGAAACGTTTTGCTTCCGCTAGGAATGCGTTTCAATGGAAATGAATTGAATTGGAATATGTAAGGAGTGGAGGTATGAGAGAAGTTCCAATTACGAAGGCACTGGAGTTTTCGAAAGGAACTACTGCTGAATTTCCCATTCTGTAGTCTATTCATAATTATAAAATAATATATAATGATATTTAATAACATTAGCTTGTGACTTATTCGGTTAAGATGAGCTCGGAATAATATTCAGTTAAGATAAGCTCTGGAGTACCGAAATTATGTCCGTTGGATACCAAAAATTTGAAACGGAAATTTTTGCGATTCTATTGGAAGCGCTTAATTGAAAATATGTTACTCATTGTTGAACTATTTCTCATAAGCACTTCATCACAATGATGGCAGTACCCTTAGATATTATGTAGGGCCTCATCAAATAAGAAATCGTATTGAAGATTAATATAGAGGGCGAATGGAATTAAGGTTTTAGTTAATGTAAATTAGTTTACAATTTTCAAGGAAAATATAAAGTTACGTGTTGATAAAGTTAAGAGTATACATTGAAGTAGAATATTTCGATCATGTGGAAATATTACACAGCTTCTTTTCAGTGAAGCAATATGGAATCTGCAATCCGTGTACGAGCTACCACAGCATCCCAATGAAGCATTGGCCACCTTTTGTACCTATTCAGTATGATCTATAAAATCCATTTAGCAGGGGATGTGCTATTCTCCCTTTGCGAATTCCCAAAAACTGCTTAGTGCAAAAACCCTGAAAGCGTTCATATGCGTTCTCGCAGCAAGAAAACAATGTAGGCTGCCACGTCACTTCTATAGAAAAGCAATACTTGCCTTCTTCACAACTGTCGCCGGTGAATCCTTCTGGACAAATACACATCCTTGCTGTGCTTTCGTAAACGCCTCCATTTAGACATCTGTTCATTGAATCTGAAATATGAACACATTGAAAATGAGTGGAAAGTAATACTTGCCTTCCTCACATCTGTAGCTGATGAATCCTTCAGGACAACTACACTTGCTTACTCTTTCATCGTACACACCTCCATATAGACATTTATTCATTAAATCTAAAACACGAACATTTTGGAAGTGAGATATTAGCTCTCATGGCAAGTGTTCAACATGCAACAGAATTAAACACTACATTAAGTTCATTATGTTACGCATTCAGACTTCTTTCAAATTCTGCCAGTCTTCATGATTCTTGTTGCGTGTATTTGCTAACGTACACATCGCCTGAGACATGACATAATATTCTGGGGAAGCTCATCCTGTAGAACCCAGACCTTTAGATTGCAAAGAAAATTATTCAAATAATGAAAAAATGTCATCCACATGATCCCTGCATGATTTCATTCAGCTTGGAATCTTACCATTGCTTGCCTATTTATTTACGAATCAGTAATGTTTATCAAAACTGACTTACTTAACGGAGGGAACATATTTCCATGCAATGCTGATATTTATAATTATAACACACGTCGTAGAAATCACGTTCATCAAGTGTCAGTATCATCAGCTCACTACAAGAAATCCACATACAATACATGTACGTTACGTTACAACGCATTGCCAGATGACATTGAACAATTAATGTCGGTACACAAATTTAAGTTAAAAGTAAAATCTTTTCTGCTGCGTAACTGTTTCTATACCATTATCGTTAAAGACTATTCTGATAATCAAAAACAAAAATAATACTTATTTTAACAAAACAATGATATTAAATGGATTAGTTTACATTTTAATTATATAATTTAAAGAAATACTTAATATGCCTGTAACAAGTAATGTACTTCAGCTTCCGGATCAATGACCCCCATCTCGATCAGATTTGTTCCAGTTTCCCTGATCCATGCTGAGCAAATGCTGAGATGCCCCCTTATCTTGCTTCTGGACGTACATGTAGCTTCACTAGGCGCATGTTTTATTGAGCTCTCCTTTCGCTTGTAGTGGTAGGAGTAGAGTTGAGGGTGAATTACTATATTGTTAGCAATGCAGAAAAATCAAATCTGCAGTTCGTTTACCGTTGCAAAAAGCTTTTCTATAACTCGAGAACGATAATGTCTAGATTTTCAAATGTTACTAATCTCGTGATTTTTTAAATTTTATTATTGTTGTTTTAACTTCCATTCCTCTTTTAACTATCGTTAAAATGTTGAAATGGGATTCTGGTACTCAAGAAAACGTGCGCAGATAATACACTCCCCCATAATTCATACACAGGTTTTACTGTTTTTGACCGTATAAATCAAATCAAATAAATCAAAAGGAAGATATAGAATTGCAGAAAATCAAATTGAGCCAGTTAGGAAAAAAATCCTTAATGCAGTTTAGTTTCCAGGCATTGAGACAAAAGGATCCGTGGTCAGACAAATGCGTGCATCTCGAAGTAGTATGTTGACTTGATACTTGGCAGTCATGACTATTTTTCTCGTTCATCTTCAACAATCAACATGGCAAAAATATTGTCATGTTTTTCTCTTACCGACAAAGTTGGTTGTCAATCTCTACAAATCCTCGGCTCATATTTCTCGATGTACACGTAATACACACAACTGAAAACTTCAAGTAGTTCATACTTTGTCATTTAAACTTTATAAGATCTCAAAATCGATTTTTCTTCACTTACTATTGCTAGGATTTCACAAAATCTCTGAGTTTTTCATTCAGTTTGTTTTCGACGCTTTCCTGCTCTTTTGGAAAAATTAACCTGAAAGTTATTATTATTATTATTATTATTATTATTTTATTATTATTATTATTTGTTTCGGTAACTAAATATGCGTATTAATTCCATGAAAATCGTTGATTATCTCTACGTTAATAGCACGCGTGCAATTAAAAATCCACGCCTACCAATCAGAATTCAGAAATGGAGCGAAATCGTTCAATTAAGAAACAATATAGCCCAGACGTAGCCAAGGTATTTACAGTCGGTCATGAAATATGAACAACGTGCATCACATATTACGTACCTATAACTACTTATAAACAACGAATAAATAAAACTAAATTGAGGAAGTAAACTATGTTAGCTGTATTATGGAACAACATAAAATATTTAAAGGAAATAAATTAAATGTTTTACGTGTAATCATTTGATCTTAGGATTACGAGTGTAAAAAAAATGTGAACGTCAGTTGTTTTTACCAGTTCTAAAAAGGATGCTGTAGCAAAACTGTATCAGAAGTGACTAGTTTTTTTTAATATTTATTCCTGTTGTATTCTCTCATATCTGTCTTTACTTTTCGTGGGAAGTAATACTTTTATGACTCTGTCACCTTCTTTTAATATTTTATCCGCAATATTTTAAGTACCATTCATTTGTTAATATTTCATAGAAATAAAAATAATGCAAGGCCCACTAAAATAGATCTTTTTGAGAAGCAATATGACGCCATGAAACACATGCCTCGTATTGTAAAGATGTATTTGAATTTCTCAAAATTTAAATTATTTTTAAATAAAAACGAAAAAATATTGAACGTATATAAGGAAGCTCGCTCCTATCGTCGTTCGTTTTCTTTAACATATATGACTCACGCCATTATTCCTCTCTTTATACACTCGTTTCGGTAATTACTATTATTATTATTATTATTATTATTATTATTATTATTATTTGTCCAATCTCGCGATCAAATTCACTACAAGGGCGCAGCCCCTAATTGCCTTCTACCCTCGCGGCCACCCGCCATTCAGATCATGCTTTCGCCAACCCTCACAGAGCATTCCAGCACGGAGCCGCGTATTGGAGATATCCCAAAATACAAATAGACAATAAAATCATCTACGCGGAGTGTCTTCGTGCGGGCCCCTTCTCACGGCTCCGTCACCTCCGCCGAAGCACGTGCTTCAAAAACAATCTCCTCTTTGAGCCTCCGTCCGCCTCGTGCACTGACCACTGCTCCCCGGCTGGCGGCTCAGACCTTAGAAAGAACTGGGCCCACCCCGGTGCACGGCCGGCTTTCACACCCTCATCGCTTCACTACCTGCCACCGACCGCAAAATGTAAACAAATATTTCTCAGAATCTATGAACCCCCCTCGCCAATACAGCACTATTAAGGCATCTCGCCGGCAAAGAGATCCACATCAGCAATGCGAACGCGCCCGCATGCCAACCTCGCTTCTTCTCTATCTGCCAGCTAAATGCCGCGGTTTCCGTGAGAACAAGCGGTAGCCGCCATCGCAGGCACCTCACGTGACACCGCCTTAGCTCGATCCCCTCCAATGTCACTTGACGCTGCTCTCCCCAGGCCCGAAGACGCATCCCACAAGCAGGAAGCCGATCGCCGGCAGATCGCGTCTCACCGCCTACCCGTAGGTTCAAAGTCAATGTCACGTGAATCTCCCTCCACGGTCTCAATAACATCCCAATTAATAAATACTGAAATTTCGCTCTCACAACAGAGCAGCGCAGAGAAAGAACAGACTGAGAGAACATACTGTAGCGTCATAGACTTGACTCCCTGCTCCAGAGAGACAAGTTGCAAGGTATGGAAATGAGGGAGCCAAAAATAGGCTCCCGAACAAAGGCCAACCCTTCAGGGAAAGTCCAAAAGGGGAGAGGGCTTGGAGGTGCCGGGTGCAAATTGCAACGGAAAAAGCAGGCGCCTCAAGACGAGTGCGTGGGGGAAAGATGACGCAGAAAGTCATGTGACTCGAGCATATATAAGGGGGTGACAAAAAGCCTGGGTTGGGTAACGTTCTGGTTTCCTCGCGGCACAACACCGCAAAACTTGTCCGGCCAAGTCTGGCGCGGAAGTACTGTAGGCACGTGTAGGTGTTCGAGTCTCGAGCACTGTGAAGTATGCTTGATACTTCGGGGCAGATTGTCTGCCGAGGCACACCAGGTGCCATTTGCGATTGCCGAGTTGGCTAAACGCAGGCGCGGCCGCAAGGCGCGTGTGGGGAGAGGGGGGCTGCTGCAGGTAGCTCCGACAAACACCTTAGAGTGAGGTCTGTGAATAGTGTACATAATTTATTGTAAATAAATTGTAAATACCCACTCGTGTCTGTTCCTTTGTGGTGTAGATCCCTACTCACGACGTTACAATACTAACGGACTTCGAACAGAACTGACACTACTGCTCATTGTTCAACGACGCATCTGTCAACAACGGCGAGTGTATCAATACTGCGGCGGCTGTTCCTACTTCATCTACCAAGGTTTCATCAATCAACCAGTTCGGCCAACAGGCCACTACCTCTAAATTTGGGCCACTCGCGTACATCAGCTGCTACCTGGTCGAATTTACGGCAAACTCCGCAACCAGTCCGGTCAACTGAGTCCGCGCCCATTCCAG
Source organism: Teleogryllus oceanicus (assembly GCA_964035755.1). Taxonomy (NCBI): domain Eukaryota; kingdom Metazoa; phylum Arthropoda; class Insecta; order Orthoptera; family Gryllidae; genus Teleogryllus; species Teleogryllus oceanicus. Next base: position 102,604,592 of record CAXIVR010000009.1, read on the forward strand.
TTCGCACCGCAGAATTGCCTGGAGCCAACCACAGCTCTGACGGCATCCACACACTCAGCTGAGTGATTTGGGTTGGTGCTTGCAAACTGTAAGTAGAGTGAACTTCAAGAAAGATGAGCATTCATAAACTTTATAAACTTTCATTGGTCCTACGGTTTTTTCTCACTAAAATAACCTAATTATATTTATGCAAACATTAAACTTCAATTTACTATTTTTGAATATTGATTTTCATTCATCCTAAAGGCAAACAATCCCCTGAAACTCGTTCGGATCCCCTATGTAGTCGAACTCGCAGCACGGCACCTCCCACGTGTTGCATCTGCTACATTTGTAACAAAATCGTCTACTTCCTCTATTATATACTTTAATATGCCCGTTTACTAGCCAACTTTTCAAAATTCTATAAATGTATGCGGGCGTGAACTTGTGATGGCCTCTGTACAGGGACCGCAACGTGGTACTCGTGCAACGCGCGCGTGGGTCAGCATCTAATTACCAGAAATCACAACACATCATTGAGAAGTTTTACTGATAAACACAACTGCGTTCATTGTGCTTTATTCTATCCGTTTCTCTTTTGTTGCTGATTCCTTTCTGTCATTAAACACTGACAACAAGCACGTAAACAAAAAACAGAACACCCTTCAATGACATTAAAAAAATCAATTAGCACAAAAATTAAATGAAAAACCATTCACTCTGAAAAACTTACAAAAACTTCATTCATACCGAATGCGCATTCTGAACTATTTCGACTCTTAATCTATACAAGCTTAACATTACTTGGTCTTCTAAATCTTCGTAGTATCTGAAAACAAATTGCACTTCCCTGTTTGTTGGTTCGGCATCTCGCGACGTTCGTCGCCAGCTGCCACTCGCGCTCCATTAGTCCACAATGACTGCTAAGCTCTGGCCATCGTCATCTCCATGGACATCACCATCGCCCGAAACTTTCTTCATCACGGAATTCTCTTCATCACGTAATTCTCCTTAGCACACGCAAGTTTATTACTGTTTCGGCATATCCTGTGTTACAACTCCCGCCGAATGTTCAAAATCACTTCGCGCCGATACACCATGTTATTTTCGTAGAAAACTTTACTTGCATTTTCCCTTTTAATGTCAAGCCAGAATAACGTTAGCATTCGTGCTATTAAACACAACACGCAAAATGTCCGACAAATATTGTTTACATTGCGATAATAACAAAACTCTCTTATATCGCCACTGTTTATCAATTTGCGTGCGCGTCTTTTTACATAGTTCGCGCGCCGTCAAATAAATAAAATGTTTCTAAGCTACAAACTCGTAACAATAATTAAAATTCTTGCAACCTAACATGCATTCACGCTCCGAGCAAAACTTCATCTCTCAGCATTGTTGTCCTCCAGCTTATATGGTATCGCGGCGAACAAAAGCGGATCACCCGCTTATTGCGCCAAACAGCATAACGAAAAATATTTATTCTTCTCACTTATCAGTGTTTTCCTGACCTGTGGTTGCTTCTACTTCGTGTCCAAAATTCCTACGATAATTACCGTATCGTCTGATTCGCCTCTCAATTAATTGAATATTGCTATCTTCTCATTACGTCACAACGATATGTCTCTTGTTTCGTATATTTTTCTGAATGAAAATATAGCACTTAATTTTTATCTCACCTCCTAGGCGTCCTCTAAAATCGTGACTACTTTAAAAAATTTCGATAATTTTTGCTCTTTTATTCTGTCAAATTCTAACCCGTTCCCTTGGTTTCTTAATATTTACCAAAAACACTATTTGTGATTTTACTTGATTTTACTCTTTACGTCAACAATAGCGTCTGCATATTCTTTTTCATTCCACCGAAATACACGATTACTAAAATTCACGAAATTAATCGAACCCCTTGTCCAATTTTGATGATTGTTGTTTCAAACGATTTCAAAAATTGTGCTGTATCAAATGTTTGTGTCTCGTTTCCCTTTCTTCCGCGCATTCATTTAATTTTAAAAAAATGTTCGTGCTCGGCGCTACCGTCATTTGTCTCTTCGAACATAATTTATATCATTCTATTGGTATTTTTTTCTTCTTTTTTTTTTCATTTAAAGGAAATGATAATTGACTTGGAAATCATTACATTTCCCCCGCCTAAGATGTTGCTCAGCTAATGACGAAGTCGTGAGTCGACATCTAATACTGGATTCTTCGTTATGAAGTTCATCCTACTAGTCGTTGGCGTCTGCCCGCACCTGCTGCAGTTCGAACCGGTTTCCCCGGACTGTGCCGGTGCACTCAACCTCCCCTAACAATTCGCTACACCATAACACGCTCATCGTCTGACCGCGACGGACGCACCTGCTAGTGTTTACTTTCGCACTGCACTACAGGAATGCGTTATACCGTCGTCTATGGTCACACTTGTCACTTAAATTAAACAGACTTGCTTTCTTGCTTATAATCTGGATCTTATGAACGAAACTTAATTTATCCTTAATAACTACCTCAATTGCCTATCTACTGCAATATTATCTATCATTGTTTCTGGTACAAGTTTATATTAAATAGGTTCTGCACCCCTATTTCCTGTCTTTGGCTAGATAACACAACGTTGTTGCTGTCTAATACCTTTTTGATTGTGTACGGACCCTCATATATCGGAAAAAACTTCTTAAACAATTTCTGGTCTGACGAGGACGAATGAAGTGATCGGATCAAAACCTGGTCCCCTACACTGAACGCCCCCCGATAAAATTGTCCTTGAGCTTTCTTGCGCTAAATAGCTGACTTTCGTAGTTGATCATACACGATCCGATGATCCGTGACTTGGATGATCGTAAATCATTACATATTATTATATTAAATGTGCATGACATCTTGTCTACTTACCTTCGGAGATATTCAACAGCTTGGGGATGGAAACTGCATTCTCAAATACGGTAATATCTCTCGGACCTTTTGAAGTAGAAAATGTTCAATGAATAAAAGAAATACACTCATTAGGTATGACATTCTAATTCATTAGGCGTCGCTAACTGAACTTACCAAAAGGATTGCAGCCAAAAATGCTATGCAGTGTCGTTCCTTTACCAGAGATATCGAGCTGTAAGCTGACTTTTTCATTTGCCATTTTTTCATATGATATGAATGTTCGCATTTTCCAGTCACCAAACTAAAAATATTAATTACATAAGAAAATATAGCCCCATTTTGCGTGAAACTGAGAATCAAAAACTACTTATGAGATTATTAGAAAACATTAACATTTAAGGACTGATGTATTAGTGAGTCGGCGTTCGTCTTCAGTAAGTGTGCAGATGACCAAACAAAATTGTAAACATGTTGCATTGTTGCATGAAACGGACGTCATTTTAGTACTTGTCTTATTTTACACGAATGTGTACGTTTTGGGGGTTACTGCACGATATTGCACGTTTTAGGTAAGGCTGCCTGAAAATTGCACATTTTGGGATTTTACTGGTCGAATCTGCAAGACTTATAGTTTCATTACATAAAATATAATTTTTATATTATCAACACGTTTTCATTTGTTTTTTAAACGTTTCGTTTAAAAAAAAACGGTTTTTATGACGTAACCCAACAGTGCATTTGGGTGGTCAGTGAAACCCGAGTGCTGTTTAATACGTATCAATTCTGCATTTTGTGTCCCTACGAAGCGAGGGTCCATACAGTTCAGGATGACTATTGTTTAATTAAACTTTCTAAGTTATTGCATCAGGGATATGCGGTGTTACCACGTACTAGGTCCGCGGCTCTCGGTTGCGTCCGCTCAGCTAACGCTATGACTGGGGTCTATCTTCTCAATCGGCCCATACTGGATATGCGTTTTGACAGTCTTCGCTGATCTTACCAACACGAGACTGCAAGCGCCAGTCACATTTGATCTAATGTCCGGGCACGCAGCTTAGTGGCAACCGCACTGTTTCAAATTCATCGAATTTCTCGGAATAGACGTTGCCCAGCGAAGTACGAGAGAAAATGAACTCGGTTTTCGATCACTTTTAGCTGCGTGCAGTCCATGGAGCATACGTACGTCAGAGTGAGGCTTGGCACACAGGTAAGTGTAACTGTAGAACCAAGTTTTTCCTGTCGGAAACATATTAGTTTACAGAAGATACGTCTGAGAGTAGAGGGGTGTAGGTGGGGGGGTCGGGTGCTAAGAAACCTTTCAAATATATTATTTTCGTTAGAATGAAATTGTAACCACTCATACGTCATGTGGTTTAGGGGAACTTTTGACCATCTTATCCGGGAGTAGCCTTTATTCTTGGATCTGATTCGTGCCGAATTCTGTTTGTCTCCCTATTCTATCTATTTATCCATTCTCTTTACATTCATCTACTTACGTACCTATCTATCTATCTATCTATCTATCTTTCTATCAATAAACAAATATAAAAATAATAATAAAAAATATAAAAATAATGAAAAACAAAATAAAACAATACTTGTACTTACACCTACTTTGTAGAATTCCTCACTCGCTCCTTCAAAATATTTCGGAAATTATCTCATCATATGTAGTAAGCCATAACATAATTTCAATGTACTCACAAGACTTCATTGAGCTCACCTGACGGTCCTTATATTTTGAAACTTCATATATAGTTCCATTAGTCAATTCTATGTTCAATTTCATATCTTCATTGTTTCCAGGCGTCCTGTATACAACTGACACACAAATACCATCGAGTACAGGAAATATGTCGTATCTAAGACTGCCGCGAATTTCAGCGAGCGCTAGGTGTTCTCGTCTAAAACCTACGAGGAAAAAAATATATATTTATCAACCTAATCATATTCGTTAGTTATCATCACTCATCGGGCGTTAAGAAAAAAAAAACAACTTTTAATAGCTTACAAACATACTACGCAAGTTGAAACTAAGAGGTTATGGAATAGCACAGTTTCTCGGACAGCTTAGTTTTCTAAAATCTTTAGTTCGGTATTGCTACACCCTCTTCCCATCTGCTACCTACCGGAGCATCAGACTTTTTTACATTTTCTCAATTTTTCGGTCATCTAGTGGTAGAAAGGAAAGATGACTAAGAATATTACATAAGAGAAAAAACTGGTTTTATATGTAAATTTCGTGAAAATATAGATCCACTTTTTCAGAAAAATCGTTTTGAGCGTTTCTGAAAATGCTGAAAATTCTGAAAATTTTGAACTCACAGAAAAATTTTTTGTTTCACAGAATCATTATCGGAAATTTCTCCAAGTACTCGAACTCTCAAATGCAAAAAATGATAAAAAAAATAAATAATCGAGCTACAATAGCACATACTTTCTCTCATTATTTCTAAATTTGCAATTCGAAATTTACCAGAGATCAACGAAAATGCGACCTGTGCCATTATATTAAACGTTGCCATTATATTAAACGGCAAATTTTGTGTTTTCACATCTTCAGAACAGCAAAAAGCGGCAATTTATGGGCTATACAGTTTTGTAATGGGATGAAATAGTCCTGGTTAGTTCCAGGACGACTGTTCGACAGGTCACTCCCCCAGCTTATGCCCAAAAATCAAAATTTTATTTCAATAGCATTATAACATAAATTAATCGAATGAGTCAAAGTAATTTAATCTCAATTTGACAAGGAATGTCAAAAATCAAATTGTCAACATGTAAAACTCAAATTTCTCGAAAGACCGCGATTGAGAAGAAATAAATGTTGAAAACATTACGTTCCATATTTAATATATGTTTTCGTAACATTTTCGATTAAACGAAACTTTATCACATATTCTTAGATCTCACAATTAATTATGCATACTTGCCCTAGAAGACGATCTAATTTTAACTATTCATGTGCTGAAAACATTTAAACTTATTTTCTGACTTCTCGCCTCTGGTTACTTCTGGAGAATGCTTTGATATCAAGATATAAGAATTACATTTGGTATATTTAAAAAAACGGCGAACCAATCAGAGTTAGATTTGTCAAGGAATAAGTCTTCCGACTTTGCAAAGTACTCATAGATCACTTTTACATACTTCTACAACCTTAAATCACGAATTGTCAATGCATTGAATTGCATTGTCATTATACTGTGCTGAAATTAAGACTCGGACAAAGAAATTAAAGTACAATTATGTAAAAAATTTAAACAGAAGGTTCACTAGTTTTGTTTATCTTGAATGTAATTAAGAGTCTGCTCTTACTGTATACTTACCTATACTTAAGGAACAATCACTACAACGGCCAGTAAACTCCAACAAACGGCTAGACTCAATGTGTGCAGTTCCATCGTCAGAATAGCTTAAAATCGGCCTCTTGTCATTGTATTCAAAAACTTCTTTCACAAATACTTGGGGCGAATCATAATCGTACTCGTAGCTATCTTGTGATGAAATAGTCTAGATGAAAAGAAATTAATGTTAAACCTAGTTGAAAAACATTTTCTATTCTATCATCTTAAATTATATTTTCCAAACAAGAGAGATCCATTATTCACTTTCTTTAACACATTTTGCTTTCTCGCTTTACTATCTACTTACCTAAATTAATGTAATGCTGCAGTGAAAACCGGCGATTTTTTTACTGGAAAATTCTAATATTCTTTATGCTAAAGAAATGGCATAAGCCGCTTTTCTTTACCCTCCTTGAATTTTTGAAAATTGGAGTTCCACACTTTTTCGTTGGCTCCTTACAACTACAATATTGAAGATATTATTTTCTCCTTAACGAAACTGTTCATCAGAGATTTTGAAATAAGATTATATAAAACTCTCAAACATGTGAGTACTTTCACATGAAAAACAGACATTTTTTTAACAATTATTTTCTCGAAAACGGCTCCAAATGTTGTCTTTATATTCTTCTGCGTATACAGCAAAGAACTGTAAACCTAGTGGTGCTGGACACAGTTTTTGGCAAACTCTGTATTTTAGAAAACTGCAAAAAATTCGAAATTGAAAGTTCGAAATTCCCGCCTTTTTTTTTGACGATTGTCAGTTCCCAAAATGTCAACACGGCGATAAGGCAGTATAAGATTCTTCGAATTCGTCTCATTGTTGGTGGTCGCCATGTATGGGACGATTGGGAGACTTTATTTACTTAGCCTTAGATTTACAAATGCCTCTAAGTTCAATAAAACCATCCAGTCAACTGTTTTCTACTCGAGAAGAAAACACACAGTATATATATATATATATATATATATATATATATATATATATATATATATATATATATATAGTGACGTCACGGGATTATACAAACCCGTAACGCCACCATAAGCCACGAGAAAAGTCCAGAGCACAGAGAAATAGGGTACGCGGCGGAGCGATGGTCCGAGAAAGCGACATCTACCCGCAGGTTTTCGCACTCCGATGTCCGAAGTTACGGATAATATTTTTCTTGAGAGGGCACGAAGGAGGAGAAAATCCATCCCTCCAAAAATTTCCCCAGGGCGCAGTCACATAAATACCGCGACGCGCTTCGGGAGAACTCTCTTTCGACTTCGACAGCGACGGCGACTCAATCTAATTCTTCGGCGATAGTCACTGGTTAGTGCAGGAGTATATTTTAACTTGCTTAGTTAAAGCTGATTTGAGAAACGCGGTAATAGGAGTGATAGAATTCAGGGGTGAAGTGCGGGTACAGTGTTAGCACTAACATTACGCGAGAAAGCAAGCGATGTGATTACTTGAATCTGAAATAGTTTCATAATTGAAATAAATTCGCGCAGAAGGACTCTAAACGAAATCCAGCATTTAATTTTGTACGCCACGACCACGCACGCTCAAAGTGTGGTATGTCGGCCGAATGCTAGAAGTATTCAATTCAAGTACGTTAGTTATTCAAATCTGGAAGCGCGAACAACGGGTACGCGGCACGCGGAAGAAGGACGACTCCAGTGAAGACCCAAGCGTAGGCGAGAAGGACATGGACCAAATACGTGGATGGTACTGAGATATACCATTTTTTCTCTACATTAATATCTGGCAAAGATCTTAGCGTCCGGCTTGCTGGGTCAATGGGTCACGATATATTATAATCCTTATTACCTTTATAATGGATTATAGGATCCGCTGACTATACAGCGCAGCTGGGAATCTGAACTAGAATGATTCTATTCCTAGTTCATTTCTGTTTGGATTGACTAAATGAAAGATCACTTTCTTTTCTAAAGAACAAAATTTAACAAAGTTTATTGTGTGACATACCGATATGTCACGTTAAAATAAATTAACATTTATTTGGAGACAATATGGTGGAACATGCATTACGAAATATAACGAGAGCTAGAGCTTAGCAACGACCGGGAATAAACAATGTAGTTTTTGTTTTTTGTAAAGGCATTAAGAGGTCAGCTACACCAAAATATAACGAACGTATGGATTGGCTGGGTGAGAGAAGGACGGTCAAATGTTATGAAAAAAATGAAGGTAGTTTAATACGAAGTCTTCGAGGGATGAATCATGCAGAAAGATTTCATTCTGCTCTGAAACGCTCTACTGAACTGATCGTAGATATTTTCATGTGGAAGCAATATTGAAGTATAAATTGGAACTTTGTCGGGAGTGGTAATCAAGTTCGGGACTATGTCATAGGACGTAATCGGGACTGGTAATTTTGATAGTTTGAGAACAGCTTGGATAGGGGCAGAAGAGGATTTCTTGGAACTTTGAACTACGGCAAGATCGCAAGATATTTCGACTGAGAAGTCTACGCGGGACATCAACGAAGAAAAGATAAGTTAACCGCGGTGTAAAATTGTAAATTAAAAGAGATCTTGATCAAAGGCCTAACTTAAATTCATTAAATTGTTTGATAAAAAGGTAGAAATAAACTTTGTTGAATTTTGTTCTTTAGAAAAGAAAGTGAATTTTCATTTAGTCAATCCAAACAGTAATGAACTAGGAATAGAATCATTCTATTTCAGATTCCCAGCTGCGCTGTATAGTCGGCGGATCCTATAATCCTTTATAGAGGTAATAAGGATTATAATTATATCGTGACCCATTGACCCAGCAAGCCGGACGCTAAGATCTTTAGCAGATATAGAAGTAGGGAGAGAGGAAAATTTTGGTATATCTCAATTGTTACCTTTTTAGCAAACAATTTAGTGAATTAATGTTATGCCTTTGATCAAGATATCTTTGAATTTACAATTTTATACCGCGGTTAACTTATCTATTCTTCGTTGATGTCCTTCGTAGACTTCTCAGTCGAAATATCTTGCGAACTTGCCCTAGTCCAAAGTCCCAAGAAATCCTCTTCTGCCCCTATCCAAGCTGGTCTCAAACTATCAAAATTATCAGTCCCGATTACGTCCTATGACATTGTCCCGAAATCTATTACTCGATTACCATTCCCGACAAAGTCCCAATTTTTGCATCAATATTACTTCCACATGCAATATCTGCAATATCATTTACTGTCCTTAAAATTTCACTGATAACCCGATTCTATCTGTATTATACTCGTTCCCTCTCACTAACCTACGATCAGTTCAGAAACGCGATGCCGGTCAGAATGCAGTCTTCCTGCATGATTCACCCTCGAAGACTTCGTATTAAACTACCTTCCTCTTTTTCATAGCATTTGACCGTCCTTCTCTCACCCAGCCAATCCATACGTTCGTTATATTTTGGTGTAGCTGGCCTTTCGATCGTCTAAACTTCTTCGCCCAATCCCAAATTTTCTACTTTCGGCATCCAGACACCTCTTAATGCATTTACAAAAAAACAAAAACTACATTGTTTATTCACGGTCGTTGCTAAGCCCTAGCTCTCGTGATATTTCCTAATGCATGTTCCATCATATAGTCTACAAATAAATGTTAGTTTATTTTCATGTGACATATCGGTATGTCACAGTACGAGCCAGAGATCGAGAGAAAGGTCTGGAATTTGGACGAGTGGCGGAATCCTGAGATCGAGAGAAGGAAGTGGTATAACCGTGGAACATCGAACCAGTCAAGTGACGCGGCGAGGACGGCGAGCGACCGAAAACCCCATGGTTAACTGATGGCGAGCGAGAAGGAGATGTCGAGGTAAAGAACTGGCAACTTCTATACGGCAATCTGTTGGGAAATCGTGTAGCTTTAAAATACCAGGCGAAGCGTCCTAAAATAAGTGAAAGTTCCAAATAATTACTGGGAGAAATATTCCGAACGTATGAGCGGCAGTTTAGATTTCATTCGCTGTACGCACTAGAAAATTCGTTCGAATGCCATACCTTGTACAACTTTTCTAGAGTGAATTATGATATTTCATATGGTGTAAAAGTGATATTGTTTGAAAGTCATGCTTTCATTGTATTATGTCAGGGATAATTATTTAATTTGAAAGGCCAATTGAAGTAACGTGTGTGTCACGTTTGTTCATGTGTTTGAGTTCACAGCATTGTAGTAAATGTGCAGCTTACAGCTGACCTCTGTGAACAGTCTATGATAGAATAATTGTAGAGAATCATTTAAAGGGCCGTGCACGGAGAAAACTTAAGAATAACAAGAGTTGAATGAGGTACACGATAATAATTCAGAAAGAGGTAGAAGCAAAAGAAATGTGAATAGTAACTATTGAAGTATTCAGGCAGTCGAGGTGACGGGTATACCTTTTTTGTGGTTGTGTTTTTTCTTTTTTGTTTTCTGTTTTCTTTGCAGTGACCATCTACGCAAAGTGCATACTTTATTGTAAATTTGTGCCACTGTGTAATTTGTTTTTTACTGAATATATGCTCATTTTTGCCAGAATTTTACCTAATTTATTGTGTCAAGTGTTCAGACCTTTCTCATACCCGAAAGATCCTGCTTCCTGAGAATTCAAAACTCGCTTTACGAGCATTCATTTTTTCACGCTTTATCGCCACCGGCTGGAAGGTAGTAGGTGGGCGTGTTACAATATATAACACACCCACCTACTACCTTCCAGCCGGATTGCGATGAAGCGTGAAACTATGAATGCTCGTGAAGCGAGCTTTGAATTCTCAGGAAGCAGGATCTTTCGGGTATGAAAGGTCTGAGGTAAATGAGCATATATTCAGTAAAACAAATTACACAGTGGCACAAATATACAATAAGTATGTACTTTGCGTAGATGGTCACTGCAAAGAAAACAGAAACAAAAGAACAGAAATAACACAATCATAAAAGAATGTATAGGCATCACCTTGACAGCCTGATTACTTCAATACGCACTATTCACAATACTTTTGCTTTTACCTCCTTCTCAATTATTTCGTGTACCTCATTTAACTTTTGTTAATCTAAAGTTTTCTCCGTGCACGACCCTTTAAGTGATTCTCTACAATTATTCTATTATAGACTTCACAGAGGTCAGCCTTGAGCTGCGCATTTATTACAATGCTGTTAACTCTAACACAAGAATAAACGTGACACACCCGTTACTAAATCGTACCCTTTACAAAATTATAGCAACTGATTATCCCTGACATCATACAATGGACACAATACTTTCAATAAGATTACTTTTACATTACATGAAAAATTATAATTTACTTTAGAAAAGTTGTACAAGGTATGGCATTCAAACGAATTTACTGGTGCGTACAGCGAATGAAATCAAAACTGCCGCTCATACGTTCGAAATATTTTCCCAGTAATTATTTGGAACTTTCACCTATTTTAGGACGCTACGCCTGGTGTTTAAAGCTACACAGTTTCCCAACAAATTGTCGCATAGAAGTTGCCAGTTCTTTACCTCGACATTTTCTTCCCGCTCGCCGTCAGTTAACCTTGGGGTGTTCGGTCGCTCGCAGTCCTCGCCACGTCACTTGACTGGTTCGATGTCCCGCGGTTACACCACTTCTTTCGCTCAATCTCGGATGCCGCCACACGTCCAAATTCCAAACCTTTCTCTCGTCCTCGGGGTCGTACCATCCACGGATTGATTCAAGTCCTTCTCGCCTACGCTTGAGTCTTCACTGGAGTCGTCCTTCTGCCGCCTGCCGCGTACCAGTTGCTCGCGCTCCCAGCTTTGAATAACTAACGTACTTGAATTGAATATTTCTAGCACTTGGCCGACATACCACACTTTGAGCGTGCGTGGTCGTGGCGTACAAAATTAAATGCTGGATTTCGTTCAGAGTCCTTCTGCGCGAATTTATTGCAATTATGAAACTATTTCAGGTTCAAGCAGTCACATCGCTTGCTTACTCGCGTAATGTTAGTGCTAACACTGTACATGCACTTCCCTTCTGAATTCTATCACTTATTACCGCGTTTCTTAAATCAGCATTAACTAAGCAAGTAAAATTATACTCCTGCACTAACCAATGACTATCGCCGAAGAAGTAAGTTTGTGAGGGGTGAATTTTCTCCTCCTTCGCGCCCTCTCGAGAAAATATTATCCGCTAACTTTGGACATCGGAGTGCGAAAACCTGCGGGTAGATGTCGCTTTCTCGGACCATCACTCCGCCGCGTACCCTATTTCTCAGTTCTCTGGTCTTTTCTAGTGGCTTATGGTGGCGTTACGGGTTCGTATAACCCCGTGACGTCACAATATATATATATATATATATATATATATATATATATATATATATATACTAATACGCCCAGCTACTACCTTCCTGCACGTGGGGAGAGCGTGATTGCATGAATGCTCGTGAAGCGAGCTTAAAATTCTCAGGAAGCAGAATCTTTTGGGTATGAGAATGGTCTGAACATTTGACACAACAAATCAGAGAAAATATGAATAAAATGAGCATATATTCAATGCAAAATTACAGTGGCACAATTATATAATAGGATTATGCACTTTAAATAGTTGGTCACTGAACAAAAAACAAAAATACAAGGCAAAACAAAAAATTAGCGTTACCTCGGCTGCCTGAACACACTTTCACCAATTACAATTCACAATTTGCTCATTCCTCTTTCTGAATTTTTATCTACCACATTATTTTCTACTCTCTAGTTTTTCCGTGCACGGCTTTTAAAACGAGTTTTACAATTGTTCTAAGGAATCCCGTTCACAGGTGCTAGCCTTGGGCTTCGCACTCACTATAACACTGTGAAGTTTAAAGAGAAAAAAAAAAATAAAACGTAACATACATGGTACTTAAATCTGACCCCGTTACATATCACGAAAGCAATTACTGTTAACACAATACAATAAACTATGACTTTTCCAGATAACATCTACTGTAAAACATGTGAAAATCATGAATTGGTTTTATGCAACTGATCGCCGCATAAAAGTTGCCAGTTCTTTTACCTCAACAGCTTCGCATCGCTCGCCTGTAGGTGACCTTGTGGATTTTCTACCGCTCGCAGCCTCGCGTTGCAACCCGTCTTCGCTCGCTGTCCCACGCTGCCCCACGAAACTGGTAAGTTTCCCTCCCTCGAGCTCTGAACTCTGCCACGCCTCCCATTTCCACACCCTTTTCCCATTTTCCGGACTCGTACCATTCTCGTTCCAGTCCAAATCTTTCTCGCCTACGCTTCTATCTTCCTGGGGTTGTCCTTCTTCTTCTGCCGCGCCTCGTACAAGTTTGTTCGCGCTTTCAGCCTCGTATAATTAATGTTGCTGAAGTTATGCTTTAAATGCTTGGCCTACCTACCACACTTCGAGCGTGTGTGGTCTCAGCATGCAATATGAGATGCTGAATTTAGTTAATGTCCTTCTGCACGAATTGTACAAGTTTGAAATTATTTCGAAGTCAATCACTTCACTTCCTCTCTCAAATATTGTGAATGTTAATGCGAAGAATGTTTGTGCACTCCACTTCTCAAGTACATTACTTTCGTTGATACGCTTGTCAAGCTAACTTTTAACTACCAAGTTAAAAATAAACTCCTATGCTATCAAGTTACAAACGCCTTCAGAACTCAGTCTAGTCGCCGTCGCTGCTGCAATCATAGAGAGCTCAGTCTAGTCGCCGTCGCTGCTGCAATCATAGAGACCTCAGTCTAGTCACCGTCGCTGCTGCAATCAATCGGCGATTGTCGATAAGTGATATGGCTAATGAATTCCACAATGTTGGTCGAACCTCAATTTACAGGATTGTCACTGAACAGCTTGGATATCGGAAACTGTGCGAGATTGGCGCCAAAATGTTCACTGATTATAAAGAACAAAGAATACGTAGTGCACGACCAGGGCCGTCTTTGGGTTTGAAAGTACCCGAGGCACTCAGAGATTTCGGGGCCCCTAATTCTTAGTTCAACAAATTACGTTCTGGCGATCATAAGTTATTAAAAATTGAATATTACACAGTTAATAAGCATTTTGATTCCTCTTTTTAAGGTAAGGAAGGATTTGTAAAAGAAACTAGATAAACGGAATTAAATAGTATCTTTAATCTCTGTATTTTCTGTAGAAATATTTTACTAACAACTCTAACAATAGTAACATAATAAAATATGATTTAAAAACAACACAAACAATATTTACATAATAAGATCTAAGTAAAAAACAAACTAAGCATTTGTCAATGGTACTTTACGTAGATTCTCACGCACGAAGTCGTCAATTACATCGTCGAAGATCAATTCGTTCAAAATATCGTACTCAATGTTTAATAAAGCTAACGAAGAAAGTCGTTCTTGAATCATATTACTTGTTAATTCATTTTTTATATACTTCAGCTTTGAAAATAAGCGTTCACCCGCACAATTAGTGACCATTAACGTTAAGAAAATTCTTAACGCTATTTCAATGTTAGGAAATGTCTTTCAAATTATCTTTTTTTAACAATTTCACATTTCTCCAAAATAGTTGCTGTTTTTGGATTTTCAATGCGAAAATTAAATTAAAAAAAGAGTTGTGTTAAAAAAACAAATTTTTACATTTATAAGTTTTAATTCTGATAAAGATTGAAATCGTTTACTTATAATACTGTGTGATTCAGCTCTTCTATCCAATTCACTTACTAATGTGTCGATAATAGGAATATAAGTTTGTAATTTAAATTTTTCTTTGGCAGAAAAGATGGCGTCGTCTGTTTTTGAGTCAAAATAAGTTATACGAGAACTTCTGTTTGTTAGACGCGAATTTTGATATTCTGAATCCAGAAACTTTTCTTTGGCGATTGTTTCAAAGTTATCAAATTCATTTCTCATGACATGCAAACAATTGATAAATGATGATATCAGCTTTGAAGCAACATCCAATGAAAGATTTTCTTTTTGCAACGTCTTGTTCGTTTTATTGACTTTTAAAAGTACAGCACTCCAGACTTCGGTTAAAATAATATTCTCTAATTTTTTCATTTTCTTAGCTATACTGCAGGCTTTATTTCGCGTTTCTGCTGGGTTTTCTTTATTATTTTCAATAAATTCCAAAGCTAATATAATCTGAGAATAACCACATTTTAAAGCTGAGACTACATCGTATCTAGCAGACCACGTAGTATCAGATAAACTTTTTACTACTTGATATTTTCCCAAGAATTTTTTTAATATCCCAACGATGTGTTAAACCCGAAAAGAAGTTGTACAGTTTTTGTACAAGTTGGAAATAACTCGTTGCTGTAATCACGCAACCAGCAGCTTTAGCCCCGACTAAATTTAGTGAATGTCCAGCACAACGAATGGAAATAGCGTATTCACATAATGGACGCAATCTTGCTTGTAGTCCTGAGTACGCACCTGGCATATTCGCGGCATTGTCGTAAGTTTGACCGCCGCAATCATTAATTGATATCTGATTATTTTCGAGAAAAGCTAAAACCGTATTTGTTAAATATTCGAAACCATGTTCTTGAATAGGTATGCACTCTAAAAACCGTTCAATCGGTGTGTTATCTTTTACATATCGAATCGTAAATGTTAACTGATCAACATATAAATTTGTTTCTTCAAACAATTTATTCTTAAATTTTAGTTTTACTTGTTTACCCATAATCTCAATAAATCATTGCAAATGTTCGCTGATAAATACGACACGAATCCTTTTCCTGGATTACCATATTTGTTCAAATGCTCTTTAAGAAATGGATCAAATTTGCTAATTAGTTCTAAACAACCCAAATAATTTCCATTCTGCTGAGAACCAATTATTTCATTATCACCACGAAACGGCAGTCCGGGCCACAAGAAATTTGATTTTTTCAACAATTCTAATCAAAACACTTTTCCAATAACTGACTTCTTCATTGAATTGGACAAGTATTGATTCATTTACAGTACCCACTTTCTTACTTCGAACGATGTAATCCATAGTTGCATATCTATGCCGCAAACTGTTTTCATGTTCAGTAATTGCACGGTTCAAATTTTTCCAGTCGTGAAACCCGTCCGGAGAATTAAACGCCGAATCGGAAGATGCAAAAAGACGGCATGCAAAACAGTATAACGCATTTTTAGATGGCGAAAATAGAAGCCATGATCTACAGACAGTTTCACTGTTTTGCAATTTACGTGTAAACACAGATTTAGTAAGATGTCTAATTACAATTTTCCCATTTCCATCTTCGTACTTTCTCGCTGTTTTTGAAAAATCACAATCTTTATTTTGAAAAAACATAGGTCTTTTCTGAATCCAAAACATCGATCTTCTTCACTTATCTTATTCCATTCGCCGGAATCGTTTGACGTGCACCTGGATACTTTTGAAGAAGTCAGAGCTTCACCTATATTTTCAGATGAGAACTATTTTTCATGCAATGAAACATCTTGAAGATGAGAACTACCTTCGGAGGTACCTGATTCTGGCTCCATTTTCTGGTTTTCTGATCGATTAATTTCATTCGGTGTGTCCAAAAGAATTTCTGGTGTGTCATTTGAAGATATACATGGATTTACTGATTTTGTAAAGAAAGATGTCAGTTTGGGTAATTTTTTAATCCTTTCGTTCTCCTCAATCTCTTTATTCTCTTAGATGCACCGCTTGGATATGTGCGTTTCGACATGGTACCAGTAAAATGAAATACCAATGAACTCTAGAAGAAAATACAATATACTGTTATACAAATTAGTTTATTTACAGATACTTTCTGCATGCGTCAAATTCACAGTTCACAAAAGCAAACATTTTCGGTGCTTTCAATTTTTTATAATGTCACTTAAAAATGTTAAAAATTGGGTTGATATTTCTTAATCATATTGATTTTTTGTATTTATTTACACTTGTTATATGTTATCATATTTGTATTTAAAAAATTTTTAAAAAAAAATTATCAATTTTTATTTGTTTGTTGCTCTATTTTTAAATTCATTAATTATAGTGTTATAGTATTGTTATTTATTAGTTATAAAAAATATAATTTTATTAAAATAAATAAACATTGTGGTTTACAAAATTATACATTAAAATGTAATTAAATGTATCTTAAACTTACATTTTTAGTGTGTTCCGTCGTGGGTTCAAATGATATGATAAACCTTTCAGATGTTAATTATGTAAAGATGTTGTATTTTATATTATACTTATAACACTTAACACTGTATTGCACTTGCTTGTATTGTATTCGATTTCTGACTGCAAACTAAATTCATTTTCAATATTTGCCGATTGCTGCCAAGCAATACGATGGTCGTTTGATAAGTCTGGTAAATTTCTATGAAAGAGCGCGCATTGTTGTTAAACATGTGCATTGGTAGAAAGAACGATTCTTTGTAGACAGCTGTTTGACTTGGCGACAGACTTCGAAAACTGAACTGATCAAATTATAAGTGACATATTTTATTAATCTCTCGACATTTGTACCATTGATGTTAGAAATATATGATATTACTTTAATCGTGAACATAAATTTAATTCAGATACAGTCTATATTGGTTCCACTCAATATATTTACGTTAATCAATATATATGTAGTAAATATTACAATATTTCAGTTTTGTTATATATTTTTTATTATCTGTGGGGGGCCCTTTGATCATGGGCGCCCTGAGGCACGAGCCTCGTCTGCCTGTGCCTAAAGATGGCCCTGTGCACGACAGTTTTGGGAGTTCTTTACACAATATGGTGGAGGACAAGAATGTTCTATACAAAATTAAAGTAGATAATATTTCCTATAATAAACGTTTCTATTAGATTTTGCCGTAAAATTAACCATTTTAGAGTTATGGGCTTGAAAAGTTTTTGTTTCTGTTTATGACAAAGCCCTAGTTATCTGTCTAATAAAACTGATGTTTTGATTCAATGCACGGAAGTAATTTTATTTTTGTTCAACATTTATCAACAATATGCATTTGCATATTTTACAAAGGAAGGAACATTCTATATCTTTAAAAATCGTATTTGCACATAGACCTGTGAGTATGCGTAGTCATTGGAGTCCGAGATTTCCTCGAGTACGAAAACTGACAACACAGGGCTGCGAAAACAATAAATTCTCGTTGTTTTTGGTTATAATGGGTGATTTGAATTCACTTAAGCTAATAATTAATAGACCTGAAATCCATTTTCATTATCTCGTAAGAGTATTGAAATTTCAAAGAAAAGACTGGTAAACGAAAACACTTGATTTATGAAAGTTTCAAGAAACTCACAGTGAATAAACGATTTAACACTAGTTATACACCTATCAATAATGCCCCTGGATATGGTAGAATTAATAACTTAATATTAAAAAACCTTTCCCGAACAGCCATTGTATATTTGACCAATATCTTGAACTCCTGCCTCAGACTAGGTTACTTTCCACAAGTATGGAAACATGCAATCATTCTTCCGGTGCAAAAACCAAACAAGAACGCATCCCTAACTCACAGTTACCGACCAATCATTCTGCTTCCCAAGCTATCCAAACTATTAGAAAAAATAATATTAAAACGTTTCCAAACACATCTCCATAACACAAAGGCCCCCGGAAAAAAGGGATTACCGAAAACCCTATTCAGAATCACTGAAAACATCCATACGGCATTTCAAAAATACTATCATACAATAGCAATCTTCCTCAACATATCATAGGCCTTTGCTAGAACATGGCACCAAACTTTAAACTATAAAATGAAAGAAATAGGCACTCCACATTATCTTACACAAATCATATCCAGCTTCCTCAACAATATAACTTTTGCAGATACAGTCGATAACCATCACTCTAACCCCAAAGCGGTCAAGGCTGACCTCCCCCAAGGCTCTCAATTATCTCCTGTTCTTTATAACTTGTACGTAGCCGACCTTCCGAAAAGAAGTGATATAAAAATCACCCAATTTGCAGATGGCACACCTGATGAATATATATTCATGAATATATATTCATCAGGTCCCGCCGCAAACACAATAAAATCAGACTTCAATTATACCTAAACCAAATCGACAGCTGGGCAGCCAAAAATAAAATTAAACTCAACCCGTCAAAAACTGCAGCCAAAATATTTTCCCTAAGAACATTTATCCCCCACCCCCCTTACAACTGAATTAAGAATCTGTACTATGGCATCCGCATAACAAACCTATAAAATATCTAGGCCTTTTCTTAGACGCACGCCTCAATTAGAACAATCACATCGACAATAAAGTTATACAAGCAAAGATTAAATTACACCAACTAAAACCAATACTAAATAGATCAGCTAAATTATCTTACAATACTGCCTTACTTCTATACAAAATTATCATACGATCACTATTATTATATGCATGCCCAGTTTGGATCAGCCCAGCTAAATCAAACACCAAAAAAAAACAGCAAGTAATCCAAAATCAGTTCCTGCGCACCATCACGAATGCCCCCATGGTACATCTCCAATGCACAACTCCATAACGAATTCCAGTTAAAACCGATTACCAACCACATTATTTTTTATCCATCCACTTCTTCCAAATCATACCAAATATATACAAACTAACCCCGCTAAGAATCTGCCAAAACCCAACTCACAGAACCCGCATTAAAAATAAATTTCTATGCCATAGATTCTTAAAAAAATTCTCAGATCTCGATTCAAAGTAGAGATATTGTACAAAGGTACCTCTACCACCCTAGTAGTAATGTCAGATTTTTTTAAGTTTATTTGTAAGATTATTGTAAGTTGCTTGTAAGTATTATTCCCTGATCCATTGAGCAAATGCTGAGGTGGCCCTGAGCTGAGATTGTTTTGCTTCTGGACATAAATGTAACTTCATTATCTGTTCACGTCTTCTAGAATTCAGTGGGAAATACAGTTATTCAAATTATCGTTTCCATGTTGTCGCGGCAGGAAGTATTATTCCGAAGGACAACATGGATAAGAGCCCAAAATTTATTGCTTATTTATCCTTGAAAATAAATTTTATTACATGGGAGGTTTTTCTTTAATTCAAAATTCAAGTAGTATATGACTTAGTGTAGGGATCACAGAATTTTGAAAATGTGCACACAATTCACTTTTCCCCGTGGCACGTCATAGGAAGTTTTCAGGTTTTTTTTACGTAAAATAAATAAATAAAGATAATTGTAAGTAGATATAAGCAACTATAACAAATGTAGAGTGTATTAACACTCGTCTTCATATTGTTCTATCCAAAAGAAAATAAATAAATAAAATAAAATAACGAACGTCAATGTTTGACGAAAGGATCCTTTGATTAGCAAATTCCCCAACCTTCTTAAAATCACTAACGGCTTCGCCAGTTTTGCAATGAGTCATGCTATTTTCCTAATGATTGTCTTGGTTAATCGGGACATTTGTATTGTTTTATCTAATTGTATGTTGACAGTGTACACAATTCTTTATCATATATTTGTACTCGATTCTTATCAAATAAACTATCGATTATCATTTTTCGTACCCGTGGTAATTTGGGACCTCAATGACCATGGATTGGATACTCGCAAATCTATATACAAAATACTCTTTGTAAAGGTGTAAAATGTTTTTTGTGCATAATACACATTGTTGATAAGTGTTTAACAAAAATAAAATTACTTCCGTGCACCCTTCGGTTAATTTTACAAAATTATACAAAAACGTTTTTGTAGAAAATTTTATTTACTGTAATTTTGTATAAAACATACTTTTCTGTGGGATACATAGTTACGGAGATACATGCAAAAAACTGCAAAAAGCACTTTCAAATGGTCATTTTGCCCCCGGCACACCCCTACACTTCAGAACGTTTAGTATGTTATGCAGTGGGTACCAACAAACGATCATGCCAAGTTTCAAAACTCCAGGATTCTTTTCCTTAGATCGCCAATTTTTGGATCTAATTTGACTGGGCTATTATAGTATGCAGGAAAGTAAAATTCCAGTGTTAATTAAAATAAATGCTTTAAGCAAAACTTATTTTATTCAGCTTTGTACTGTAATGAACCGTCGTCCTCTTATAAAACAACTATAATCGCCCCTCCTTAGGCGCACCAAAATATGTAATGAACCACTACCTGCTCTAGATCAACTATAATCTTTATAATCGCTCGGCGTTACAACGCCAATATAATAACCAAAACCCGCTCTTATCAATTGCCCTGGTTATATTCAGCTTCCACCTCCAAGGTTGCCCGTCGACTAGCTGCTCCACCAGAACCTCCGATATTTTCTTACTTACACATAAAATCTCTGTGTGAGGTTGTGGCTGACCTGTACAGGATCTAACAACTATTCGGGCACGTGGGCGTAGGTCATTAACTAGCTACATGCAACAATTAAACTACGTTCGTTTAATTTAATGTCGAACCAAGTGATGTTCGCCGTTATTTATTTTCTTTAATTCCTGTGCTAGTTCGTTATTTCAGTTGAAATATATACCAACTGGGGTCGTTGCTCTCTCATGACTCACATAAAACACTTAACGAAAAACAAAATAAACACACAAACACATCAACGATATAATACACTTAAATTACATGACACAAAATCCAAAATATTTCCATTCATACTGACAATTATAAATAAACTCATTCACACCCGAATGCGCATTCTGCCTGTATATCTATTGAATCTATTTTTACGTTAAGACAGAACTTGATCTTGTACAGAAGCTAATTTTAACCTTTCTTCTCCTTCAAAATGTGAATATCATAACAAAAAAAACAAAGTTTCATGAACTTCCCTTTTGCCGAAAACGCTGTAATCCGCAGCAAACCATTGTTGCGCGCCGTCCTCGCTTATATTACGCAGCATCCTCCAAATCCATCCTCCCGCAGCATTTCTCCATCACCCCACACATTACCAAAAATTTCTTGAACTCGCTAATATCTTCTTAGCATGTCCTTTCATTCCCTTTTTTACGCAACTAGTAACGCGATTATCTGTCTATCGCGTGCTATATTTCCTCCAAAATGTCCTATTATTGAATATACTGCGACACATAAAATATTTCCGCATTACGCATTGTTATTACGAACATCATTGCCTAAACTCACTATATCCATTCATGTTCACCGTGTTTCTCGCACAATTGCATACTAAAATTTTATCTTTTTTCGGAGAGTTGTTCCCCACGTCTGACTTCGAGTTCGCTACACATCATCCTCCTCGACATTGTTGCGTTGTCTTCAACTTTTTTTTCTGAAACATTTACCGATCGCTTACGTGTCTTTACCAAAAATATCATACCATTTTACTTAATTCTGTCCTTTCCAGGCTATTTCTCTTTATTACTACTTTTAATTATCAATTTACATTTTATTACTATTTCTTTTACGATTTCCTAATGTTTATTAACGCCAAAATTGCTTAATTTCCATCGCTCGGCGTCTTGACATAGTTGTGACGTCAGCGCGACGCATCATTGTTCTCTCGTAAAAATTCCAAATATACAATTCCAATTTGCACCTCTACTGCAGCTCCTCGATATTTTTCAGAGTTGCGAGTAATGTCATAATTTTCCGCGTGATTTCCTTTGTTAATCCCGAAAGTTAAATTTCAATCGCTTTACGCGTTCTCTTAATTTTTAGGAAGAAACCGCTCCTTTACATTACCTTTCTAATGATAACAATGGCTGTAAATTTCTAGTTATATCGTCAAAAGTGTACTTTCAAAATCACTCATATCTTTTAAACCCCTGATGCGATTTGCTTCGGATAACTTTTGAAATGTTCCTCTAAATGAATGCTATTGATTTGTACTGTCCAAATCGGGATTTTGTCGCGTCTTCTTTAATTTATAAAAAAAATTATTAGTGCGCGACCGCTTTCTTCTGTTTTTCCATCTCCTACTCATGCCATTCCTTGTTATGTTTGTTCTTTGCATCTAAATTGTTCGTGGGCATCTTAGATTGTTACAGTACAGTTGAATTTAATATTTGTGAAGGTATCGTTGACGTTAACGTATTTTAAACTTTTATTTTTTCTTAAATGTGTAACACTATTTATTCTACTTATTACATTTTATTATTAAAACAGAACGTCTAGGTACTTACCCCGTATGTTGTAGCATTCTTTGGAGGCACAACCAACCATTCATATCTAAGATCTAAGTTTTCAAGTGATATCGGGGACCTTATTATTCTATAATCTTGTACTCTGAAGCAATTTCCCCTTAAATCATGATCTGTTATGATGTTTGGACAACGACACCGTGGTCGACCATTTTCAATGCAAATGTGTGAGCAATCGCTCTTGGGACAACTGGTTTTCTCTGCAACAAACATCGAAGAAAAGAAAAGTAAATTACATTTGTCTTAACAATAAAAACTTTGATGTTTAATTGATTGGTTGATAGATTGATTGGCAGGTTGTTAGTGATTCCGGGGACATCAACTAACGAGGTCTTTATTCCCGTAAGTGTAGTGCACGTTTTCCTTCCGGAGGTGGCGGTAATCTTCCCCCACTGTATGGCGAGATCCGGTGCCGACCTACCGTCGACTAGCGGGGTTTTTCCTCTAGCAGGTATCTCTCATCAGCGGGCCACTGCCCCAATCGGCACAAGTTGTAAGTTCACAACCGGTCTCCCGGCATGTGTGATAGTGTAGTGCATGTCTGTGTAAGTGTGTGTATAAAAGGTGAGGATAGGACAAGGAGGAGGAAGAAAAGATCGCGCGCGGTACGTGGGCCGTTTGTTAGGGTACTGCTCCGGCATTCGCCTGCCGTTGACCCAATGAAATGTCCGTAACATCTCCTGCGTTGGTCTTCCTGTGTGAGGACGGGCATTGTGATCCAGAAGAATCACACCCTTTGACAAGAGTCGAGGTCGCTTGCGGCGAATGGCTTGTCGGAGTTCCTGCAGAGTGGTGCAGTACGACGCGGCATTCACAGTTTCAATATGAGGCTGGGATTTCTGCAGTGTGACTCCCCGCATGCCCCAAAACATGGTGAGAAAAACCTTGCGGGCCGATGTAATCGTCTTGAGATTTTTTCTTGTTAGGGAGGTGGTATGTTTCCATTACATAGACGAACGTTTGGATCTTGGTTGAAAGTGGTGAACCCAACACTCGTCCCCCGTAACAATTCGTGCCACGAAGTCCTCTCTTTTCTCTGTGATGATGCTGCAAGGACAGACCCATTCTGTTCAGTTTGTGTTGCTCAGTCAACTGGCAGGAAACCATCGTGCACAAACTTTACGAAACTGCAACTGCTGATGCACGATGTTTTTTTTTTTATTTGTTGCGTCTACCATTTTGACGCAACGCGTCTCGAAGACCCTTACGGGTCGTTGAGCGCTTTGGGCTGTGGAGTAATCCTCCATTACTTTGCGCGCTTTTTTTTTGGGGGGTAATTCTCCATTATCACTTTCTGTTGAAATTGTTTTGTGATGTTCCATGCGGTTCCATGTGAACAGCCTACAGCACGCGCTATGTTATCAATCTTCACATGCCGGTCATTACGATGGATGAGTTGGTCCACACGCTGAAATGTGGTTGCAGTTGACACCTCCGCGGGACGACCAGGACGCTCCCCATCTCTGATGCTTTTCCTTCCACAGTTAAACGTCTGGATCCAATTGAACACAGCTTTCCGTGAGAAACATTTGTCATCATAGACGGGACGCATTTCACGATGCACTTCTTTTGTGAACCGTCCTTTGGCCCACAAAATAGCACGACTGCACGTTGTTCTTCTCGTGTACACTCGTGCAACACATGTGCCATCGTGCACTAATAGCCTCGGACTGACTGATTTCCTGTGAGATGTCCTACGACAAGCATGCGTATGCTGCCATCTGCTGGCGAAACATGCGCATGAAATGTCAAATGGTATACGGCATACACATGTTTGTGACTTATTTATTGACTTGCCCTCGTATTTTTTAACATGGCAAAGGTCACGCACGAAGAAGGGAGAGGGAAGGCAGACTCCAATGGGGAGTTGCCACGTCACTACAGCTCCGACTTTTACGGCTCCGTATTGGAGTTTGCCTTCCCTCTCCCTCTTTCGCACGTGATCTTGAGATGCCACGTTAAATAAGTTCAAGTATAGGGGCCGGTGGAGGGGATGGGGTCTCAATTCATAGACAGGCTGTTGTGCCTGCGCTCTACGTGCAGTAAAAGTGTCAGCTTCTCAAGTCAAAACAATTTCAACTGTCTATGCACAAATGCTCATTTAAAATATTTAGGTTCAGTAAAGGAAACATATGTGTAGGAAATATCGTCCCTGGTCCGCAGTCCTATCCCTTTCGTCTTTAAGTGCAGTGCAGTGTTGCGTGTCTTAGCGTAGGCCTAATTTCAAGTGAGTTCACAGGAGTAATATTGTGATTACTTGTGTCTAAGACAACCGTTCGCAGGTAATGTGGACTCAACGTCAAGCTCCCTTTTTACCAACCCTATCTCAATTCCATCGAATTAGCTTGGTGTTACATTAAGAATCGTATTGCTAAATAAAGCGTTGATATCCCTCTGCGAGTTACAAAAATGTATACCGAACGTTATTTTCTGAATATTTCCCATATCAATAAAATAAGTGTTCTCAAGAAAATCGAAGCGAAATATATGAAAACAGACATGATTATGGACGAAGAAGTGGACAAAATTATTGTTTCTTTACGGGACATTTCCTCTGAGGACGACAATGACGAAAGGGACAGCAAAGGTTGGAGTGACAGTGATAACTAATAGCTCCTCCTTGCTGGAGGAGGGTGATGAATCCCGTGCGCGCAGTAGGCCAAGAAATCTGCTACTATAGTGGAGGTGGGGGAAGTCCGCGAAAATAAGCTCCTCCCAAAAGGGAGATTTCCATCTTGTGATATTACAGCTTTGCCAAATGACCACCACTTCTTACATTACATCGCGAGTTGTCGATGAAGTAGTCCAGTTATTATGTACTTTGTTAAAACAAAACGTTGGGTCATTTTTATCTTTCGCTCCTCTATTTTTTTGGACTGCTGAATACGAATATAAAGTTTGCCAGAAATATTTGCTAAGATATTCTACATAAAATTTCAACAACCTATTACGTTTTTCGTTACATTCACCATTTACGCGTAACTGAAGTTGAAATTGACGATATTTTGCGCAACTTACCACTAGCTCGGCCACCTATTAGAACGGCAAACCAGAAACCTTTTCATTTTCAATATAACTATGTGTTTTGCTGAAAATGTCTGTCTTCTTAATTAGCTTTTTCTTATACAGTACTTTTGCCACTAGTTTTGATCTTGACTAACAATAATACAAATAGATAAATTCAGATATTATCAATTAAATGGCTTCACTGCTGAAAAGAGGCGTTGAGGTTGAACATGAGCTCCTTTTACAGTGGGAATTTATTATCTAAAATTGACAAATAACAAAGTGTATTTGCATTGAGTATCTGTTAGTGAAACACGCTCCAAAGTGGTTGAAACACAATAACCTGTAACGTCTGTTGTACTGTGTAAAATATTGTATGATCAAAACATGTCCAAACTGATCGTATGATAGCGGCAAAGGAATAGGATTTTTGGTCGAATGTGTATAATAAATAGTGTCTTATTGTGGATGAGGATATCACATATAATCATTACATTGTAATCAAAGACGCAGAGAAACTTCTTAAATTACGACTAAAATATTAAAGATGGAGAGTTTTTTCCTTTATCGAAATGTTTCTTAAAGATATATTTTGAAATAATGTCATGTAAAATATTTTGAAAATTTGAGTATTTTTCGCGTAATTTTGCGTGATATTTCAGCAATTTTTAATTTTATTTACACATTTTTTCTAAAAAAAAAAGCACCAACAATATTTATCAAATTTTGAGGTTGGATAGCATATAGAACGCTTAAAAGATGGCGAAGGACTCGTGTTCGTTAAAAATTCTTATTTTTGAAAATTGCAAAATTTCAAACTTTTTTCGACGTTTACAATTACGAAGACAAACATAGACGAAGCCATTTGTTTATTTTGAAAATATCCCAGATGTTTCAGTAAAGTACCCCCAAAATTAAATATCGGTTTTTAATACAAAGGTCCGCGACATCAGCCAGATCGGTTGGGGAATATCAATTTTGGAGAAAATCTGCTGAACGGTTTAGCCGCTTACGTTGTTTACAGACGAACAGAAGTTTTACCGTCAATCGATTTTTCGGTATCAAGGACCCACAAAACATGGATTCTGGCTACACACGTGTTAGAGGATTTTTTTTTCTAAATTTAGCAATGTATTTATCTACTTTTTCGTTCCAGCAATAAGAGTTTTATACCGAAATTTCCCCCAGCATTACATTACTTTCTCTTTTTAAGAAGTTTCTTCTTAAGGGCGAGAAAGTAAAAATGTAACTTCGCAACCACTTGCAATCCTGCACATGCATGTCTTCTTCCCTTACACATCAAATTCGGATTGATTAAAAATTTTATAAAGGTGATGGAAAAGAATTGGCCAGATTTCCTGTACTTAAGATCCCGAGGACCAGTAAGGCGAAAGCACGGGAGGGTATAAGGACCTGAAATAAACGAGGCTACATATCGGACTGATGGACGGGCGTTTTGAAAGAAAACACTTTTTCGGTATCAGGAGACCCCAAAACGTGTATTTCCGATGAAATCTCGAAATCGATTTTCCGGAGCATTACATAATTTCCTCTATACGTATTTTACTTCGTATATACAGGGCTATTACAAATGATTGAAGCGATTTCATAAATTCACTGTAGCTCCATTCATTGACATATGGTCACGACTCACTACAGATACGTAGAAAAACTCATAAAGTTTTGTTTGGCTGAAGCCGCACTTCAGGTTTCTACCGCCAGAGCGCTCGAGAGCTCAGTGAGACAAAATGGCGACAGGAGCCGAGAAAGCGTTTGTCGTGCTTGAAATGCACTCACATCAGTCAGTCATAACAGTGCAACGACACTTCAGAACGAAGTTCAATAAAGATCCACCAACTGCTAACTCCATTCGGCGATGGTATGCGCAGTTTAAAGCTTCTGGATGCCTCTGTAAGGGGAAATCAACGGGTCGGCCTGCAGTGAGCGAAAAAACGGTTGATCGCGTGCGGGCAAGTTTCACGCGTAGCCCGCGGAAGTCGACGAATAAAGCAAGCAGGGAGCTAAACGTACCACAGCCGACGGTTTGGAAAATCTTACGGAAAAGGCTAAAGCAGAAGCCTTACCGTTTACAACTGCTACAAGCCCTGACACCTGATGACAAAGTCAAACGCTTTGAATTTTCGGCGCGGTTGCAACAGCTCATGGAAGAGGATGCATTCTGTGCTAAACTTGTTTTCAGTGATGAAGCAACATTTTTTGTTAATGGTGAAGTGAACAGACACAATGTGCGAATCTGGGCGGTAGAGAATCCTCACGCATTCGTGCAGCACATTCGCAATTCACCAAAAGTTAACGTGTTTTGTGCAATCTCACGGTTTAAAGTTTACGGCCCCTTTTTCTTCTGCGAAAAAAACGTTACAGGACACGTGTATCTGGACATGCTGGAAAATTGGCTCATGCCACAACTGGAGACCGACAGCGCCGACTTCATCTTTCAACAGGATGGTGCTCCACCGCACTTCCATCATGATGTTCGGCATTTTTTAAACAGGAGATTGGAAAACCGATGGATCGGTCGTGGTGGAGATCATGATCAGCAATTCATGTCATGGCCTCCACGCTCTCCCGACTTAACCCCATGTGACTTCTTTCTGTGGGGTTATGTGAAAGATTCAGTGTTTAAACCTCCTCTACCAAGAAACGTGCCAGAACTGCGAGCTCGCATCAACGATGCTTTCGAACTCATTGATGGGGACATGCTGCGCCGAGTGTGGGAGGAACTTGATTATCGGCTTGATGTCTGCCGAATCACTAGAGGGGCACATATCGAACATTTGTGAATGCCTAAAAAAACTTTTTGAGTTTTTGTACGTGTGTGTGCAAAGCATTGTTAAAATATCTCAAATAATAAAGTTATTGTAGAGCTGTGAAATCGCTTCAATCATTTGTAATAACCCTGTACGTATGTATACGAGAAAGTAAAATGTCAGACCCAAAGACTTGACACCTGTTCCTCTATGTATGTCGACGCGCTGAATCCGAATCTTAGGCCAGAATTGGTCCACCACCCTCCAGGAAATCGCGAAAAAACACCGTGACATTGCATTTTTTTTATTTTCGGGGGTTGTTGTCAGATCCAAAGACTTGACATTTGTTTTTCGATGCATGTCGATGCACTGAATCCGAAGCCAGAATTGGGCCGCCACCTTCCAGTACTTTTTAATCGCGAAAAACCTCTGTGAAGTTGTAAATTGTAAATTTCACATTGTTGTTTTTTTTGCGATTGAAAAACACTGGAAGGTGGCGGCGCAATTCTGGCTTCGATTCAGCGCGTCGACATACGTAGAGAAACATGTGTCAAGTCTTTGGGTCTGACAATTGCTTTTTATTTTGTCGTGTCATTTAAAACGTGTTTTATAGAAATTTGTATACATGACGGAACGCAATCGGAACAAAAAAGGCATGAACGTTTGTTCGAAACACATTTCATTTTCTATGTTTCTGAGTTGTTTTTTCATATCCAGGACACTGCATGTACTACATTTATGTTGTTTCTTGAAGTCACATATTAAACCATTTGTAATAACCTTTTCAATAAATGTATTTGAAATTACACTGTTTCATAAACTGTATTTGATAATCTGTATTTTATTAGATCTTACCATCTTGAACTTGATCTCCAACATTAATTGTAAAATATTGATCTTCATTAGTGTTGACAGCAACAAAACTCCATGAATTTGAATATTTCCACTGGCAAGATGATGTTGCAGGGACACAGTTTAAGGGCACCATCCCTTCCACAGAATCTGAAATAAAATATTTTCTTTAATGAAGAGATACATTTTATTACACCTAAATCCTTGAAGCGCAGCACACTACGATTAATTTGTAACATGCAAGATCTTTACAAAAAATATTATTCCCTTTTCTACATTATTTTTCTTCAAAACTGAATATCTACTTTTGAATTATATTCAATAAATGCTGTTTCCTTACTGAATGTATCACTTACTTCCTTACTGAACACATGTCGAGCTCTAAAAACTCCATCTACATTTATGACTTAATAATTTTTTAATGATCAACAATTTGAATAGTAAATGACGAATTTAATAAAGAGAAAACATTTAAAAAATACACTAATTTAGCCTTCACTCTCTTCTTTTATATAAATAAAACTGGAGTATGTACCTGTACTTTAAAAAGTACTGCCTCTTTACAATCGCTTACGGTCATGTATATAATATAACCGGGGAGAGGGGGCTCTTGCAAACCGTATTCGACATCAGCCCATGAGGTTAAGCCACCAGTTTGCGTCACAATGTTAGTGGGAATATAAGTACAGCCAGATACCAAAATTATCACATGGTTATAAGACATTCAAAGAGATTTATTAAGCTTTCCTTTTCAATATTGCATCTTGTACACCTTCATCGTGTTATTTTTCGTTGGTTTTTGTTAAAAATTGTCATTTTGTACCACTTGCAGAATGTTTCTCGACACTACTCGCTCTCCATGAAACATGGCGGCCAGTATCTGGTCTAACTTTTCAAACGCAGTGCCCGCGCTATCGTCACGTGGTTCGTGACGCAAACTCGTGATGCGCAAAACGAACAAAAATCGGTGCACCGGAGGAACTCTCCCATGTATTTCCACCACGGATATAGCCAATGGTGCTAGAGAATGAAACAGAGTTTCTCGCACCAGTTAGTTTTCTAATCTTTTTTGACAAGGCCAGTTTTCCGGATCTGTCCCACCCTCTGCCCAGCTTCTCCCTATTTGCTCCTAAAAGACCATTTTATACACATTTCTCAATTTTTCTTCAACTGGATTATAGAATTGAAATATGACTTCAAGGATATTGTAGAATAATAAACCCGAAAGCTCTACGCAAATTTTCTTTAATTCTGACTTTGAAAAAAAATTGAATGCTTCTATTGCCAAAAGTTATTTATAATATGTCATAACACCAAAATATAACATTTCGAGAACATTAGCCGAGGTGCTTTATACATCTTATTACTACGATTAGTACTGCTACTCATGAACCACATACTATGTCTAAAAAAAGGTGATTGGTAACAGTGCAATGTGAGTGACTAATGGCAATTGTATATTCACGAGAACATTCCAAAATTATAATTTTCACATCCATTAAGCAATATAACTCGTTACATTACTTATTTGATCATTATTCCATTTTTTTACTATTGTACTTGCTTGCATCGTAACTTTAATAAATTGAATTTATAAAAATGTACGTGTTGTGTAGGTATTAAAGCGGACCATAAAGTACTCGAAAGGCCCGAGGGTATAAAGAATCAGAAAAGCCCGCTAGGGTATTAATAATACCGTTACGGGTTTCGTTTGAGGTCCGTAAACACACAGCAATGAACTAATCAACCATAAAAAAATTAATTAAACATAAATATTCTTTACGAAAATTTCGTCGCCGCTACTCCGTACGGACGGTTCCTTGGCGAAAATCCGCGCTGTGGTGGTCTGTAAAGCAGCTGTGCACTACGTATTTTGCTCTTGGTGCACTGCTCCTTTCCATACTGTTCAGTGATCCACACCTTTTGTACCATTTTTTTGAAACCTTTTGTATTCATAAAGAACACAACCTGAACACTTCCAAACCTTGCACACAACCTCTTCTCCTCTGTTGCGGCATTTGCCTGACCATAGCCCGCTACATACATTTCATTATACATTCGTATATTAAGGGGCTGTTAAAATCTCCTACATGCTGTACATGTTGTTTACACATTCATTTCAAGCACACGTTAATTTCTTTCCGTACATCTCGTTACTTGTACATGAAATAGTGCATGTGTGCATGCAATAGTGCGAGATTTAGGAGCCAAGCACCGGGATTCAAGAACACGAATGTTTTATTTAAAGTCACGGTGGTGAATGTTATGATAAAAGGGAATTTTATATCGTGTTGAATTAATGCTGGTGTAATGAGAAATGAGGACGTAAAGAAGGTTTGGTTCGTAGCAGTGAGATCCCGCCCTTTCAGAAGATTGCATATATAGCTAAATATTAATCAGCGGTGAGTGTACAGATGTCGTGAAGTAAGCGGCAATCTTCTGTGGAAATCGCGTAATTTCATTTCGAATTTCTTGGTAGATGTGACTCCCATCGGATGTCAGCTCTTGAAATACAAAACGCAACCATGCTTAGGGGTAAACAAACATCTTTTGTATCGTCATTAAAGAATTGGTAGCCGTAAAGAGTTAACGCATGAATTAAACCTAATAAAATCGTCTTTAGTGGTAAGCAAATATGTTTCTTTAATTTGTATAAATTTAATATAAACATAATAATAATAATAATAATAATAATAATAATAATAATAATAATAATAATGGAAGTCCAAACCTCTCCATGGTAGATTTCCCCACGCTCTAGAAAATGCCGACTACGACGCCTCAGTGCGATGGCTCAGAGATGGGGCTCTATTTGGAGAGACTGAGGGTTTCATTCAAGCAATTCAGGACCAAGTTATTTCAACAAATAACTACAAAAGATTTATTGAAAAACTAGAAGTTAATGACGAATGCAGAGTATGTCATCGATCATCAGAGACAATAGACCATCTCATCACTGGGTGCACAAACCTCGCCAACACGGAGTACCTACATCGGCACAACCTAACTGCAAATATTGTACACCAAGCACTGGCAACCAAACACGCTCTACTGGCAGAAGAGGAAATCATCCCTCATTATAAATACAAAGCCAAATCCGTCATAGAAAGTAAACAGTTCAAAATGTATTACGACCTTCCAATACATACTGATAAAACGATCCCGGCAAATAAACCAGACATTCTACTACATAACATACAGGAAAAGAAAGCATTCATTATTGATGTTACACACCCTGCAGATCACAACATCAATAAGGCAGAAACAGAAAAAATCTCAAAATGCATTCCCCTATCAATAGAATATAAAGAAATATACAAACTTGAGTCTGTTGAAATTATACCAATTGTAATAACAGCTACAGGTCTGATTAACAAAAATCTAAAGAATTATTTAGAAAAAATAGGTCTTCATCCTCATAAAATTATCCCAAAAGCTCAAAAGTCAGTCATTCTTGAAACCTGCCGGATTGTTCGCACAGTCCTCAATATGCAAAGCTAGGAATGTGGTATGCCTAGAGGCCCTCAAACCATGAACCCCGGGTGAGAAACCCCGAGAAAAAAATGAAATAATAATAAATAATAATAATAATAATAATAATAATAATAATAATAATAATAATAATAATTGTAGATTTATTGTTTCAGGGATAACCCCCGAACAAGATACATGAGGATTACCTTCTCTAATGTATCGAATGGTTCTGATTATTGATGTGATAGAAGGAAAACTGAAAATACAATGTAAGATGGCGTAGGATATTCAAATGTCTGGTGTTTACGTATTGACCACACTATGAAGATTCCTAAGTTCCTCCAGTTTATAGGCAGTCATTTGGTCAATTTTCAAAATTGCGCGTGAACTTTAAGAAAAAAAAACATAGCCTATATGTTTTTTTCTCAGAGAGAAAATATGGTTACATTCATGTGATAAGTTTTATTTTTTACTTACAGAAATTTGTTAGAAAGAGTAATAACTTATTTGGTTTTGAAGTGATGTAGCAAAGTCTTTTTTTTAAAATGTACAAATAAAATCTATAGTGTCATGAAATATAATATATCGTGTTGCTCCATTGCATTTATTTTTTTAAACGAACGATCTTCAAAATTAGAATTTAGAATAATTTTCCTTGTTTCTACCAAGAAACATTTGAGTTATTATGACTAGTGACCCTGGTCTTTTGACCGTCGCTCTCGGCGACCTACCTATGAGCGGCTCCCGCACTTGGTCCGCACAGCTTTCGCCAAAGGACGTACTTCCACTCTAGGATTTCAGACGATCTCAAATGGGCGGGTTTATTTCCAGGTTTGGTTGGAGAAATGCAAGGAGCATCCCTGGTTTTGATACGGCTTCATGTGATGCAGTATGAGCACATTGTATATCCTCAGTTCAGGGAGGCACGGATCCTCTGAATCACTGATTCAGTTCATTAGAGAGGAATCGTATCCATGAATTGAATCCTCGTTTATACGTACTAGTTGCGGGTAGTAAAGTTCAAGATGTTAACGCAATAAATATAATTATTTAAAATAAATTATATTTCACAAACATATGCTGCTTAAACTTTTATTATTGAGAGGATATCACCCCCCCCCAATCCCATTTTAACTCCTTTACATGTAATATTATAACATTTTAACTACTTACATGTAATATTATAAAAATATTTTTTGTTTCTGCCTATCCGATGATGGCGAAAAATATGTAGCTGGGCAACGTAGGTACTTCAGCTTGTTTAGGCATTATTACCTTTCACTTCATTACATGTAAGTATTACGTATAAGAGCATTTACACATTTTTATTCTTTCAATGCGTTGAGTATATACAAGTACATACCTATGTAATCATCATCAATTTTCAAAAGCATTTCCTTAGCATTTCCGGAACGATGATATTCTTTTATTTCTGAAATGAAAAATCGGTTTCAAATTGCCATTTTCTAAAGAATATATTCAATAGGTAATTTCTCACAGTAAGTGTACTACACGTACTTTCCACATAATCTGGGGGAGGCCATGATGTTTTAAATGGTGTTCTATAAACCACTGAGAAGTCAAGTATCTCTGAAAAATAAACGAAAACAAATAAATACCTAGGCTTTAAAAGAGTTCTTGTGTTTTAGATATTTCTCTGATGTGTTTCATGGAGTAAGGTAATGAAAAGATAAAATGTTTTAAGAAAGAGGAAATGTTCAAATGTCCCAATAAATTTGTTAAAACTACGTGTTTCTCAAATAAAAGACCATTACCTTTATTTGCTGATATCTGAAGACTTCCAATGAGTAACAACGCCATCCACCAAGTATGGTAATCCATTGCAACAACTGGCCCTGAAAACCATTGTCAGTTACGTATACATCGGCCAAAGAAAAAGGTGTGAAATACTTTCGTAATATTTTTAAGTCATATCAATAAATCTTTAATCTCGCAAATTTTATTTTATCATATAAATTAATAATATTTTGTTTAACATTTATACTTTGCAAAATTAATCACAATTTCGGCTATTTTTACATGTCCTCGACTTGAAGCAATGTACTACAATCTATCTGAAAATTTAGGTAGACATTTCAGTGGTAAAACCCTTTTTTAGGAACTCTTGAGACGAAAGTGTTTTTGTGAAAGATACTTTTCTGAATAGATGTGTTTTTATCACGCATAACTCGACCAGATTAGAAGTATTTGAGCTTCAACTTTGTTCACACATCAGTAATAAGATCTATTAATGCAATTTTAAATAAAAATTGGTAAATAAAGATTGGTGCAGGTGGAGCGAAGATACACGAAATATTGTACCAAAAATAATGCTAGAAAATATGCATGCAAAAAGACTGCATAAAATATGCTACTTCAACCTTAAGAACGGGCGAGGTTTCGTGGTGAACATGTTAAGCCCATGTCATTTCCTCGTTTTCAGCGTACATTCCCTTATTGATATGATTTACATAGGGACAATAGGTGTGGAAATAAATACTAAATTTTAAATGATGGGAAAACTGTAATATTTTTTAGTTTTACCTACTATACGGTACAATTAGTAAATATATTTAAATTTTTCTACCACTTTCAATAGTTCATCTAATATTTGCAAATATATTTTCATTAAACTGTTCGATACGCAGCACCCCAAGTCTTCTAAAACTCACTTTATTTGTCATCATTCATTTACAACAATGCGCATAGCCACACTGAATTTATTCCATTTGCTCTCAACAGTCTTCGTTGCCTTGAAGCGATGTTTGGAAATTTACTTAGCTTTAAAAACGTTTAGACTCGCACTCATAAACTGAAAGCATTCTCCAAATAAACAAAGTTCACAGAAAAAATATAATATAATATTTACAGAAATATATTGGGATGGATGAATGAATGAATGAATGATGTGTATCCCCGCTCCAACTCTCAGCACCCACCATCTCAGTGGTGCCCTCAGCATCTACTTGTACCTAAACCATACATTTTGATTTATTCCCTATCTTGGATTACAGTATTAGTTGAGCGTGCTTAATTAAATTAACTAAATTTATGAACTACCTTAAAACTGAATACAAAAAATTGATCCTGAAAAAAAAGACAAAAAAAAATACCATGCGCATGGGAAATTCTCTTTAGGTAAATGAAGTTAAAAAACTAAACTGAAATTTCGAACCTTATCACAACATCGCAGATACAAGAATATGTCGATCGAAAGATTCTAAGAGTGGCTCTGAATATTCTTCAGTTTTCCAGGAATGAGAGAGCAAAAGGTCAGTGTAATGAACAAAATTCACCATCGCGCCCATATTAGGGTTAATGGTTTCACTCCCATGACAATGTTTAATAAATATACTAAACATCACCAAAATCTGACCGGGAGCGGTGGCTCAGCGCATCAACTGATGTCACTGAGGTCCTAGATTCGAGGCCTGAAGGCGGCAGGATTTTCGACACTAGCTTGTCAGCTAGGTCGAATTCAGTCGCTGTCCGCAGGAGAATTCTAGGGGCCGGCTGCTCTAATCGGTAGTTTTCTGTGGTTTCTCCGATGAACACTACGCGAATGTCGGGGCAGTACCCTAACAAACGGACCGCGCGCGATATTTCCTTCCTCTTCCTTATCCTATCATCTCCCCTTACACCACACTTACACTAACATGCACTGCACTGCCACATATTCCGAGAGACCGGTCCGGAGCTTAGAGCTTGTCCCGGCTGGGGCAGTACCTCGCTGGTGGGAGAGTTCTAGTTAGGGGGAAACCCCACTAGCCGACGGTAGATCGGTGCCTGCTCTCGCCATCCGGGAAGATCACTGCCATCTCCCGAGGGAAACATGCACTACACTTACGGAACTAGTGATGTAAGCTGTTGACGCTCCCGGCTTCACTAACTAACCGACAATCTAAATTTGCTGACACGCACGCCTCTTCTAAACGACTATAACGCAAAATATATTCTACATAAGAGGGACATGCTTAACAACCAAAATTATCCCTCCATTGCTATTTCTATTGCTATGCGCCGAATAGAAAAAACATGCGAGTAAACATGGTTGACATCAATTTCGATGAAATTATGTAATTTAATGTGCACCTTGCACATCACAAACTATGCGCAAAAAATTTCCTGTGTGAGTAGTAACGACAGAAAACGGTTATGTTCTTCAATCTCAAAACTTACAAATTTTCTGCACTCTTAATATTACAATACTTGTTTTCGTATTTCCTGCGATCTCGCTGCACTTCCTCTGTAGTTAGTCCTAATGCAACACCTAAAATATATATGCTAACACACTATGTTCAAGCACAAGACTACATTCACTCAGAAACCGAGAAGGAATGAACTATTTCTGTCCAACGCTCACTATCTGTGGATGTGCTGATGGTCAAAAAAGAAAATGGGGACTTTAAACTGCATAGCATGGTTGCCAACTTGTCCCTTTAACTTGTAGCATTCTTAATCCTTAACGTCGCAAGTTAGAGGATTTTCGAAGTTTTATTACAGCACAATGCAAAACAAAACATGTTCGTGATGACTTTAAGTCCATAAAATTAAGCATTTTTTATTAGTGCATTAAATCAAAGTTCGGTTAGCGAATGAATAGTAGGCATACTGTTCATTCGTTTTTTAATACTCTTGAAACGGGGAATCCCCTATTTCTGACGCGCGATGCTGATGCGCCTTGAACTCCAGTGAGTCACAAGCATGCATTGATAGCCTTGGCCTTTAGCCTTGTTATAATTACCCAATGATAAAAAGAATCTAGTTCGCGAACGCCTGATTATTTGCTCGAATGGCGTATTCATACTCGCTGAAATACCGCATCAACGCAAAACCCAACAGTAGCGAATAAAAATGAAATTAAAGGATATTCTTTGCGACGTTTCACGAACACTCAGTTTTGCAGGGCACAAGTATTAACGAATATTTATCACCGAATATCTAGCATGCGTATCTAACGCAATTTGTAACAATTTACAAATACTGGAAAAATTAAACGAAGAAAGAATTACACAAATAAAGACAATGTTCCTTATGGTTCCTTAACAAGGTGACGTCAGCTCCGTAACCTAGGCAACAGCGAATCAGAAGTATCGCCATTTGCCGGATGTTGTCACGTTTGAACTGCGAAATGAATCGCGTATCCGGAGTGCTGCAGTTTATCGGCTGAGCGTCGACGTGTGTTGAGCTTACAGTGTTCAAGTGTATTGTGAGAGTGGGAATTCAGAGAAGCGTGTTCTGTTAGATTTGTTGTTATTATTGTATTTTTTCTCCTTGTTATTGTTTGTTATTGGTGTTTTGGTGTCAGAAGTAAGTGACAAACGCGGCCGAGGCCGGTCGAGGATTTTTTTATTTTACGTCAAAAAACAGTTAAATCTGCGTATGACGTGCTATGGAGAAAAGTGAATTGTGTGCACATTTTCAAAATGCTGTGATCCCTACACTAAGTCATATACTACTTAAATTTTGAAGAGAGGAAAAAAAGCTCCCATTCATTCCGTAAAGGAAAGAAGAAAATCCGGCCGGGGAGTTCCTCTGAAAGGCCAGGCTCGCGAGTATTGTGTAAATGTTCGCGACTATTTTGAAAAGGAGAAAAACAATGGTGGGCCCTTATTACCTGTTTCAAAGGTAGTAAAGCGCGCAGCTGATGCTCTCAAGATTCATGAGAACACAGTAATTAACATTGGTAAACAGAAGCAGGATGCGGAAGAAGCTGGCCCTTCTCATCTGGAGACGCCAGGTAAGAAGAAAATCGTTGAAAGGCGAGTCACAAACCTGGACCTTTTCAGAAGGATGCTGTGCGGAGGATATTTACGCCTATTATTCAAGGAAAGAGTATCCAACCTTGCAAAAACTATCTGTTTCATTACGAGATGCAGAATTATTTAGTGGTAATATAGCTTCGCTCCGCAAAGTTGTGCACGAGCTAGGATTTAAATACAAAACGTTTAACAAATACAAGGTGCTTATGAAAAGGAATGACATTGAGGCGTGGCGCTCGCGTTTCTTGAGAGACATTTGTGTCCAAGATTTTGAAGAAATTGTGTGGCTGGATGAAACCTGGGTTAATGCTGGCCATACTATTAGTACAGCCTGGACAGACGATTCAGTAGCTGGCACTGCCACTGCACCAACCGGAAAGGGTGGACGAGTTATTATTGTTCATGCTGGCACAGCCCATGGTTTTATTGAAAACGGTCTTCTGATATTCCGTTCTCGAAAAACAGGGGATTATCATGAAGAGATGGATAGTGAGCGTTTCCAGAAATGGATTGAAGATAACCTACTCAAGAACTTGCATAAGCCATCTCTCATCGTCATGGATAATGCTCCTTATCATTCTGTTGTAATGGACAGGGCGCCGACTACTGCTTCCAGGAAGCAAGATATAATTGAGTGGTTGTCACGTCACGGTGTGCAAACTGAAACGTGGAAAACTAAGGCGGAATTACTTGAAGATGTTGCAAAAATCAAACCCCTATTCCCCAAACACCTGATTGATGAACTTGCTAAAGCAGACGGCCACAGAGTACTTCGTTTCCTGCCTTATCATTGCCACTTCAATGCCATTGAGTTAATATGGGCACAAATGAAAGGTTACGTGGCAATGAATAATAAAACCTTCACAGTGAGCGAAGTGGAAAATCTTTTCCGGGAGGCTGTGCAAGGAACCACTCGCGAACAGTGGCAAAAAGTTTTAGCGCACACGAAAGCGGTAATAATCGAAGCGTGGAAAAACGAATGTGGCATTGAAACGAATGTGGAAGAATTAATAATCTCCCTCGGTGCATCGGATAGCAGTGAAAGCACTAGTTCTGAAGAGAGTGAGAGTGCTGACAGTGCGTCAGATATCAGTGGAGTGTTTCCCTTATAAAGGAATAATTTAAAAATGTTTGTGTTTTTAATATGCAGTGACCACAAGCACATTTTTATTTTATTTATTTAGTCAAAAACAGTCAAAAACTGTATGTGACTTATGGGGGAGAAAATCATCTGCGCACGCTTTCTTGAGTTTCAGAATCCCTTCCCAACAATTTAACTATTAATAGTTTAAAGATGATAATAACAACAACAATAATAATAATAATAATAATAATAATAATAATAATAACAACAACTACAAATTTAAAAAAGCGAGGGATTAACATTTCAAATACTAGATATTTTCGTTGCCAAATTATAGAAACCTTATTTTTAACGGTAAAGGAACAAATTGATTTGATTTTTCTGTATTGTTAACGAAATAGAAACTCACCCTAAGCTTTACTACCACTACAAGCAAAAGGAAAGTTCAACAAAGCGTGCGCATAGTGAAGCTACATTTACGTCCAGAAGCAAATCAAGGGGCCATCTCAGCATTTGCTCAATGGATCAGGGAAACGACAAAAACCCGATCGAGATGGGGGTCATTGACGAAGTAATATTATATTGTTTTTTAAAATCAGTATAGTCTCTAATTGTATAGAAACAGTTTTGCAGCAGAAAAGATTTTACTTTTAACTTAAATTTGTGTACCAATTTTCATTGTTTAATTTCATCTGGCAATGCGTTGTAAAGTATCGTACATGTATTGTATGTGGATTTCTTGTAGTGAGCTGTTGATACTGACACTTGATGAACATGATTTCTACGTCGAGTGTTGTAACTATACATATCAGTATTACCTGAAAATAAGTTCCCACCGTTAAGTAAGTCAGTTTTGACAAATACTACAGACTCATAAATAAATAGGCAAGGCAATGGTAAGATTCCAAGCTCAATGAAAAGAGGCTTGCACGAATCACGTGGATGGGATTTTTTCATTATTCGGATAATTTTCTTTTGCAATCTAAATGTCTGGGAACTAAAGGATGAGCTTCCCCAGAATATTATGCCTTCCCCAGAATATTAGGCGGGAATGTACATTTGAAAAATACACGCAACGAGCTGCATGAAGGCTGACAGAATTAGAAAGAATAATGAATGCAAAACATAATGAGCTTAATTTAGTGTTTAATTCTGTTATATGTATTCCACTTGAGGTTTGATTGAATTGAGAGACCTAGAAATTTTGTTACCTTAACATCAGCTAATTGCATATTGTTCATTTTCAGTGGAGCATACAATTGCCGATTTGAAACGCAAAATTGCATTGAGACAGTTTTCCTTCGTTAAGTATTAATTTGATATTACAAAACCAATTTGAAACTTCTGAAATTGTACTATTTATTGTTTCTTTTTTGCAAAGAACATTCGTGTCATCGGCAAACAGAACTGTTCTTCCATTTTTAATAGATAAGGGCATATCGTTTACGTACAAAAGAAAGAGGATAGGACCTAAGATCGAACCTTGTGGGACCCCATGTTCAATTGGCAAAGAATCGGAGAGATAATATTTACGAAGTGTGGCAAACTATCGTTCAACAGTGCAGTTTGGGAGTAATTGGCGAAGGATGAGAAAATGTAAGTTCCTGATTTATTTTCTTTCTTTTACGTGTTACGATTTTTCCCGATTTCTCTCAGCTGTTCGTCTTATTGTTCAAAGCACGTGGTAGAGCGCGGTACGCGGCAACGCCGCCCCCCTCCACACCGAACTGTCAACACATTCTTCTTTTATTCGGAGATTAGGTAGTGATTTATATTGCTTCCATAGCGACAGTACGCTTCTTTCATATGTTTCTAAGAAATCGAAAGCAGTGTTACTTGTTTCTTCAATTCATCACGGAAAGGAAACATCCTTCGTATAACAAACCCAAAATCATTTCCCTTTACAATCTCACAAAGTGGAGATGACTACTTGGACAAGAAATGTGCAGTATAGAGTTGTAACCAACGCCCAAAAAGCTGGCCATTGGCTGCATTTTGTTGCTTAATATCAGTAGAGTGAACGCTTCAATTATGTCTGTGTGTTATAAACCAAACCCGACAAAAGAACAGATTTTATTTCATAAAGACATTAGCTGATTTCATGGTAATGCTCTTCATAAAAGCAAGGTTAAATTTCTACAAAAATATTTTCTTCGACTTACGCTCTTGCAGGAAAAGAAAAGGAACTAGTGATGCTACAAAATGAAACAGACTTTATTGTAGTAAAGTTTTTTTAATATCCTTGGTATGGATTGGGTTTACAGTCTTGCCCCATCCTCTTGCCAGCTGCCATCTACGCCGCTCAAAGTAAAGTTTTTTTTCACATTTTCTCAATTTTTAGGTTTCCTTATAGTAGAAGCGAAATATTACTTTAAACATATTACAGAAGAGTAAAACCTCGTCCTAAAGAGCAATTTTCAGTGAATAATTTAGAGCCGTTTTCAAGAAAATGGCGTTTAAGCGTTACTGTAATTGCGAAATTTGAAGCTCTTTTTCAGAGAAAATTTTTGAGTTTTAGAAAAACTTAATTTTAAGACATTTGGGGCACTATAACTCACAAATGCAATAGCGTTTACAAATCACTGGGAATGTGCATATTCACGGCGTGAGAGATGTTTTTTTTAAAAAATGTGTAATTTTTGTAAAAACTAAAGAATGCAGCAAAATGAACTTTATGTCATCTGTTGGATCAGGTATGTAAGCAACATACTGTTTTTCATTTAGGTACATACGCATACCTTTTCAGCGTACCTTGAACAACTCTTTGACGCGAAGGACCAGCATCAGGTTCACGAAATGATACAACTCGTTCCTGAAATTGGATATTTTCAGGATTGTTTGTTACTACTACTTAGAAATTAGAAAACACAGATTTTAATTATATGTATTTTTTAAACTACGACATTATTACAAAAGTACTAATTTCTAATTTTAATAAAGCTGTATGAAAGCATATATTATTGACATGAACATATGTGATTGGTAAAACTGAGCGTAAGCATGATATGCTATAATTGATCATTATATTGAGATTGTCGGATTATGATTTGCTTGAACAGATTGATCATTTCTGAAGAATTCACAGTAGCTTAGCTTACGATTCTGTAAGTCAAGGCGTGTCAATTGCTGCACTTGCAGACTGGAAGGTGCGCCGGGAAGAGGGCGCGGGGAAGCGCTGTGCGTGGACGTGACGGTTTGCAGACCCAAAGGCCTACGTGGGCGCGCAGCGGGGGCTACGTTGATATGTCGACGCTAACCGAACCTGCAGAAACACGAGGCTGGGCGGTCTGTTTTTGTCACCCTGATGATCATTAGAAGAGCATATGTTCGGTAAATAGTTGCCCGCACAGTCACTGGTTTACAACACATTCAAATGCGATGTTAGTAGTTCGAGTCC
Organism: Teleogryllus oceanicus; assembly: GCA_964035755.1. Lineage (NCBI taxonomy): Eukaryota > Metazoa > Arthropoda > Insecta > Orthoptera > Gryllidae > Teleogryllus > Teleogryllus oceanicus. The sequence continues at coordinate 102,648,177 of CAXIVR010000009.1, forward strand.
GGACAGTTAATCATAGTGGTCAGTTCGTCGCAGAACACATTGAACTATTGAAATGACAGATTAACAAGCTTACACGTGCGTGTATGGAATACATTCCAATGTGAAGGAGATATGAAATTTTTGCTAGCTGACAACCACGAAAGTGCGTATGCCATAGTGCTCCATGCCATGCAGTATGCCATGAAGCTGAACTCGTAGCTCATTGCTAAGTCGCTTACCTTTCACCACTGAGATCCGGGTTCGATTCCCGTTGAATCTCATGTAAAATTTGTTCCAACAAAACGAGTTTGGCTGCTTTACAAGGGCTAGTCCAACCCCTGTGAAGTGTCCTAAAACCCTACCCCTATCCTTATTCCTTCCTAATTCTGGCCGCTGGGTAGTGACGCAGGAGCGCGTGGTGGGAGGCGCGTACGCGGAGATGCTACCTGGCGGTCCTCTTGACAACTGACTGCGACGAGACACGACAGACATAATATTAACGGAAGATTACTCCAAAAGCGCTGTTAGTAATGGAGGATTACTCGGAAAAGCGCAAAGCGCTCAACGCCCCCAAGGGGCTTGGAGGCGCGTTGCGTGGAAGTAGACGCTAATAGACTAGACACTGTACCCCGACTATTGAAATAAAATTAATCACTTCAGAATGCAATACACTGACTTATTAAAGACGACCTTGCACACACATGTACTCAACACATTTTGAAGTGAAGAAGTTATGAGAAATTAAGTACGATTTTCGTGCAGCGTGGAGTGGCTGCTGCGAAGGCATTGTCTCGACTGACGGCAGGCGTTGCGCCGAGGGGACGCATGATGTATATTTCGTGCTGTCTGTTTGGAGTGACCAATCAGCGTAGGCGTATTATCTTAATAGCAAGATTGAAACTAAGGTACTACTCCGCAACTTTTCTTGAACGATGGATTGATGAAATGTGGGCGGAGTGGGAGTATTAGTTACAAATTCGGCCACTAGAGTATTTACAGTAATGCCAATCTCTGAAAAATCAAAGTCAAACGCGCTACGTGTGCGGCCAGGTCATCGCTCTGGGTAAGCAACAGCAGGGACACTAGATAGAATTTCTAGGTGCCTTTCTTGAAGGACCTGGACATACCTCAGGCACTTCTTTAGGTAATGGTAATAAAGCTGAACAGAAGTTCTCGACTATGAAAGCAACTAGCTTTGGCTAGCTTGTTTCGCGCCAATGAAGTTTTAATGCTTGGAATGTTGTCATCAGTGCTCGCTGCGACATTTTGCCTTCCACTGTATATTGCTCAAGGGAGGCGGAAGCAAGGTCATCGTTCAAGAAACGTTGCGCGAGTAGTATTTCTAAACAGTTATACAGAGTTTTGAATTCTACAAATGATGATGCACGTCGTATAGTTAACGTATTAAAGTAATTGCATGATGCTATGAGTTCTTGTAAGACGCCGTCGTCACGTGCGGAAGGCTGTGGGCGAGGATCGCTGGAACGGTTGAAACTTACGTAGTTGCGTTCTAGGAAGCGATCGCGAAATTTTGGTATCTGAGTGGGTCATCCAGCTGAGATGGACGGTTTGGCAAAAGCTTCGATGAAGCAAGAATATGTACATTATTAAAAAACTAATTGTAAGAAGCTCGATTATGAAAAATGTGCACACATATAAATAAAAAATAATTACACTTATTAAATAAATCTTGCTTGTTCTAACATCAACTTTAAGAGTGCAATTAGCATTACCTGTTGGAAAAGTTTGAAGGAAAAATTTGGATCTATTTTTGGGAAAATGCGTCTGAGTGTTTCTGAAAATGCAGAGGTTTGAGCTAATTTTCACAGAAAACTGTTGAGTCTTCGAGAAGCTTTATAGAACATTATTTAAAGCACATGCGCTTATAAATACAATAATGTGAACAAATCACCGGTAATGTAAATGTTAACGACCGGAGACACAAGTAAAAAAATTATATTTTGGTTATTTTTTTAAAAAAACATTAATAGAGCAATATGGTGTTTACGACATCTTATAGAGTGCATTTATCACTAACTCTACCGAAAGTTTAAGGAAAAAATTGGAGCCGTTTTTGAGAAAATCTTGTTTTTCTAATTTTTTGTAGTAAGGGGACTGATGATCACTAAATTTATGGGTGGTTGCAATTTGTTGCTGCATAATGGAAGCGACTCTAAAGGCGGGAGGGGAGCAAACCTATCTAGCGTAAAGTAAGTCCAAAAAGAAAATCTCTGGCCTTCCAGGTTGGGGTTGGGACTTTGGACCTGCACTCCGTCACCCTTAAAAAAGAAACAAACTGCAAAACTTCCCGACAAAGCCTCGCAGCCGGATGGATCATGAAGACGGAAACACACGCGGAAACGGGCTTTCAATATCGGTACAAGGGGGTTCAGGGAATGTTCAGGAAATTGCCACAAAACTGAGAAGGTATTTAGAGAAATCAAAAAGTATGATATAGACGTAGTAGGATTCACAGAAACTAAGAAGAAAGGAAGTGGTACGGAAGAAAGAAATGGGTACATCCACTTTTATAGTGGAGTGCCTATTGGAAGAGAGCTCGAAGTAGGGTTTCTATAGCCATCAAAAATTGATATAAAAACAATATCACCAGCTGGGAACAAATTAATGATACAAAAAGGTGCAAATTGAGCTTAAAGGTCTGGTAGTTGCTATTATAGTTGCATATGCACCAAATGATGATGCCGATAAGGCAAATAAGGATGTATTTTATGTACAATTAACAAAATCATTGGAGCAAGTAAGTAAACGAAAACAACTTTTATTATTGGTGATTTAAATGCTCGCATTGAATGGAGAATTGCCGATCCTATAGTAGGGCAGCATGGGGAAAATATAATAAATAATAATGGAGAGTGGTTAGAACTTTGCTAACAGAATACTCTCAGAATAATGAACGGTTGGTTCAATAATAAACAGATTCAGCAGTATACATGGATACAACCAAGTCGGAATTTAAGATCTTTGATTGTATTTATATTAAGACAAAAATCAAAACGGGATAAAGGACGTAAGAATATTGAGAGGCCCTGAGTGTGAATCAGATCATCATTTTCTGTGCCCAGAATTTCCTTTCCTTTTAAAAGCGCAAAAGATGCTTTCAAAATTGAAGGTGGTAATAATATTTTAAATATAAATTATACTTTGCAAAAACTTCAAGACGACACTACTTGTTTTCTTTATAAAATGAGATTTGCCACAAAACTGTGTGACGTTGCAGATGATTTTATTAATAAAATGTATAAGGCGGTTAATAAAAATTTAAACGAATTTTTTGGCATTAGGGGGAAGAGAACAACAACATATATGGAATAGGAAAAAAGAAATGTGGTGGAATGCAACAGTAGAGGAGTTAGTGTAATAAAATGGATTATAGTAAGTGGGTCGCTTCAAAATCTGACGAAGATCTTGAAATATATATAGAGAGAAGGAAGGAACCGCAAACAGCAAATACTGCAGCAAAAAACGACGTATGGCAAAATATAGGGGAGGCTATAGAGAAATGTTTAGAAAACACAAGAGCAAAGAGCATGGCGAGCGCTAAAGTCAATGAGAAAACAAAATCATGACTTCGCTGTAATTAGTTCAATAAGCATGGAAGAGTGGAGGGAATATTAAAAAGCACTGCTTACGGAAGATAGACCCAATTGTTTGCTGGATATGGTAAATGAGAAGAGTACAAATGAAGAAAATTTACACATCCCACCGATAACGACTCAAGAAGTAATCAGTATATTACGTAATTGTAACTAATATTACTAGTCGTGTAGTAATGACTATTAATTTTTAAAAAATTTTTTTGCCATTAAAAGTTTAAAAACTACCTTGAATTTTTTTAAAAAAAATTTTTTTTCCTTTAATTACATATAATATACATAATAGTTGCTTATACATTTTTCTGTAAACATTTGTTGAGTTATAATTGTGGAAAACGTTACGAAGAATAATTTTTTTTAAAATACATTTATAGCTCTTGTCAAATGCATATTTTTACTTACATTTTTGATATTTCAAGCATTATTTAAAAACATTACTTGAAATTATGAAATATATAAATATATTAGGCAGTTTCCATCCATTTGGCGAGGAGCCACGTGAGCATTTAAAAAAAAGACCAAAAACATGTTTTGTACATTTATTGGAAATCAGGTTTGTCTTTTTGAATGTTGCATTTCAATATCGTTTTTACTTAGATATTTAAATAATTTATACAAATCACCAGGGCAACGTCAGAGGAAAAGGTTTCAGTTGATTCAAAGGAGCAAGGCTTGGGGTGGGATATTTGAAGAAGTATGTTAACTCATTTATCATTAATGCCTTTCGACAAACAGAGCTGAAATATGACACAAAGTAAGGTTATAGTCCTTCAATGTCCATTATGAAAAATTATCTTCGGTTTCACTGTCTCTTTTAACTGCTTCTTCTGCAGATACAAATCCCACACTCACTGCTCCATTATAATCAAGTACAAGTGCTAAACCAACTGTGAAATCAGATGGTAGAATAGGATCCTCCAATACTCCAATAGTGCCGTTTCGAGGACCCATTCCCTGTCCAATCTCCACTTCCAAATACTCCGTTTCTTCTTCCGGTGTTGACATCAACACCTCCTGCAGAAAATAAAAGAATTTCCGTACAGACAAATGCATTGTAATCATATCCGATGTATCTTTCATGAACTTACAGCATTATATTCTTCTACTACATAGAAACTCCTCGTGGGAACAAGACTACGAAGTTTCTTGTCTACTTCTGTGTTCCAAATCTGGCTTGTAGAATTTCCTTTGGGAAGAAGTACCAGAAGAAGGTAAGTTCTGAAAATGTCCATGAGAAAATGATGAACAAATACAAAGCAGAGAAAAGGGAAATTTGGTCAATTTGAATGTGCGTACCCGTTGATACCAGGAAATTCTTCTCCCAATGGCAGCTTTACTCGATTATTATCTATAAGTTTTGGAGCCCGATTTAATTCAGGCGTTTCAGGAGATGTATTGAGAGTTATAAACGCCGAAGGGCCGATAGATATGGTTTTTGCAGAAACGCCAATAATGTATTTTGACGCTGGCATTAAGTCAATTACCTGAAATGAACAGAATGTAAGTAATTAAATTTGTTCAAAGAATTGGTCTCCCCGACCGGTATTCGAACACGGGCCTTCTGGTTTACGCCCAGCTGCACTTACGTCTTAAATTTAGCAGAAATCATCAGTTTCCTGAAATCTCATGCTACGAAGAAAGTTTCCAGAAATTTTCACAGGTAAATGTAAAGTACCCCCACAATTGAAATATCTTAATGATGGTCACAACGGCACAATTAGGTCTTAGTCTTGACGTATTAACCGAGTTTAAGCAGAAACGCTTCTAATCTGAGATAGTTATGTGTGACGCATCTTCCATCCATCCATGTAGACTTCCCGAATTTGGGATTCAAAAATTGTACCCAAATGTAGCCCTGGTATAACTGTATTATTCGTTGTAAGAAATTGGTGACACGACTCCTAGCAACAAGACAGTCTGGCCAGTAGTTCTAAAATTACAAAAAAAACAGTCCCGCACAGATAGGATGAATAATTTGTTCTCAAACCCATAAAAAGTGGAATTTGGGTTTAAATATCTTCATATGTTTTATTAAGGTATATTGAACAGTTTGTGAGAAATAACGCGAAACAAACATTTTTGTTTAAATTTCGTAACAAGCACACATTTTTTTTTCTACAATTAACTTTCATAAATGTTAACAAAGAAGACATATTCATCTTGACAAGTAGTTGCCGGTGAAGGTCGACTAGAAAAATGAGAACAGATATTTGTGACATTGTAGACATTGAAGTCTACGAAATTTACCGATCGAAAGGAATCGAATCTGACTGGTATTCCTTATATCTCCAACAGAGCATTTTTGTTAAACCTGGCGAAGGGCGGGGTGAGCTGCTGTTCTGTGCAGATGCGCAGTGGCAGAAGGGCACTTCTGATACTCCAATTTAAATAAAGCGACTTCCGACAGATCCGAATGATCGAGAAATTATTTACGACACATTTTTGCTATTGAAACTCCCGATTGGATAACCGCGTCACAGGTGATTCGTCAACTGCTAAAGCCATTAATCTCGTAAGTGTAGTGCATGTTTTACTGCGGGATCTTCCACCGCTGGATGGTGAGATCCGGTACCGACCTGCGTTGGCTAGCGATGTATGCCCATCCAGGTATCTCCCACCAGCGGGCACCGTCTCAACCGGAACAAGCTCTAAACCCCCGACCGATCTCTCGGCATGTCTGGCATGTGAGAGTAAGAGTGTGAAATGAATGATGCGGATAGACAAGAAATGGGAAGGAAAGATCACGCGCAGTCCATGGCCCGTTGTTAGGATACTACTCCGGCATTCACCTGGTGTTGGTCGCAGAAACCACGGAAAACTATCAGAGCAGCCGGCAGCTAAAATTCTCCTCCAGGCAGTGGCTGAATTCGACCTAGCTAGGTAGCTAATGTGGAAAATCCTGCCACCGTCGGGACTCAAACCCTAGGACCTCCCGGTGAGAGGCACTGCAGTGGTCACTGCTGACGATTTTTCAAAAGTCACTCTATTTAAATTGGAATACATTTGTTGTGTGAGGGGTCCCTATCGACGACGCTGGAAATTTTCTTCAAGGCAGCCGACGCTACAATGTAGCACTGGGACAACACATTATTTGATATGAGCTTGGAGTTTTCTGAGACGTGTTTCCGCCCTTCGCTAAAGGCCGGGTCGCAGGTTCAGGTTAGCTTCCTGTACCATCGCGACGACATTATACTCCTGCAAACTCACTGGGCGGCGTAACTGTTACGAAGTTGGCTGATTGTCTGTGGACCAAATAGTGACGCGCGTTCGGGAAATCGATCATGCTCCTTACTCTACAGTGTCTTACCCCTTATCAGAACCAGACAACTCCGAAAGCGAAACGAAAGCGAAGAACTAGTGGTCAAAACGAAGCCATCCTGCTTCGTATTTCAAATGAGAAAGGTGCGTTTGAATTATTTTTAAAAAAATGTTGGCATAAAATGCGTTAAAAATTATGCTTTGAAGACGCCCAAAGATATTTTATGTTAATCACGTATGCAGAAGGTCAAAGACTCCTCATCAACTTCGATAAGAGTAGCGATGCGTCAACGGTCCTTCAATAATTCGGCACAAAAAATATTTTGAAATAAAATACTTTGGAAATTGGTGAAGATAATCGACGATAATAATCATCTCTTCGGGTTTTATAGAGACAATTTAAACACCAATTAGATTCTGGATTTGCGCCTCCGCGACAGGTTGAAGATACCGACTTTACATTTAACTCTGCATTCAACATTGAGACCTTTGTAAATAGCCGCTTCAACAAATCAAAACCTTTCACAGAATTTGACCCAAAAAACTAAATTGAGACAAAACATTAAGTACTGTATTTAATTTTCATATAAAACACTGATGAGAACAATTTCGTTTCCGAGAGATTTTTCTGTACCCTTTCTGAAACTGGACCCTTCCACAGATGTTTGGAGAAAGATGAATTAATTTACCTCCCGTTTGTACGTTCCGTCCTCGCTCTTCACGGGAACTTCCTGTAGAGGTGAATATACGCAACAATGCGAGGAATTTGCTGAATCCAAATGTTCCACGTTAATGAGAAATGACCTGAGAATTCCATTGAACACAAATGGTGGCCCCCACTCCAGAGTAACCGAATCAGATGTTTTAGCAGACACGAACAATGATGAAGGTGCCTCTGGAACTGAGAGGAAAATATCTTTAAAATAATGTCTACACTTCAGTATAATTCACTATGCATTTATTTATTTATTTAGTCAAAAACAGTCAAATACTGTATGTGACGTATGGGGGAGAAAACCATCTGCGCACGCTTTCTGAGTTTCAGAATCCCTTCGCAACAATTTAACTATTAATAGTTGAAAGATGAAAAATCATATTAATAATAATAATAAATTTAAAAAAGCGAGGGATTAACATGTCAAAAACTAGATATTTCCGTTGCAAAATTACAGAAAACTTATTTTTAACAGTAAAGGAACAAACAGATTTGATTTTTCTGTATTGTTAACGAAATAGAAACTCGCCCTAAGCTCTACTACCACTAGAAACAAAAGGAAAGTTCAACAAAACGTGCGCATAGTGAAGCTACATTTACGTCCAGAAGCAAAGCAAGGGGCCATCTCAGCATTTGCTCAATGGATCAGGGAAACTGGACAAAAACCTGATCGAGATGGGGGTCATTGACCCGGAAGTACATTATTGTTACAGGCATATTGAGTCTTTTTTAAAATTATATAATGCAAATGTAGACTAATTCATTATACTGTATCTTGTTTTTGTTAAGGTAAACATTATTTTTCTTTTTGACGATCAGTTCATTCATTCATTTAAACATAAAATAATCCAATATAGCTTAGAAATATATAAGTTAAAAAGGATCACACTCCAAATGTTGTAGAGTATGACAACTTAAAAACAATATTGGACATTTACATTGCTCCTCCTGCTTTATTCACCTTTTCAAATTTAAATCTGAAATATATTACAATACTGAAATGTTTCTTAATATAGAACCGCCCTGTCACTTCAAAAGGTCTTCCATATAGGCTAATATTGTGCAAAATTATTCCTACAAATGAGAATGTTCAAACCGCTAGGGAAGAGAGATAATGTCAATCCCAATATAAATATGTTCATATGAAACTAAAAATATATAATATAAGAACTTGTTGAAAATTTAAAACATTTGGTGGTCGTGGACGTATCATCACTTAACACGTTATGATAAGTAAAAGTGACGATTTGCCGACCTGGGTTAGGTATAATAGGTAAATTTTTAGCAAACCATTTATACATCAACGAAAGGGTTTCGATGTCGATGAAAACATCGACACAAAACATCGATGTTTTAAATATGGTTAAACAAATCGAAGTAAAACGTCCTGGTTCTAAAGTGATTAAACATGTCAGTATTAGTTTAATGAATATTCTGCCTTAAATTTGATTGTCATCTTAATGTTCTAATCATGTTTCTATGTATTTAAGGTTCAAAATGCAGTTTAACGATGTTACCATGTAAAAATAATAAAAAAAGTAGTAATACTGGAGAAAGGTTGCGAATAGCAAACAGTTTCGTGCGTTTAGCGATCGACAACACTGACAGTTGTGCATGGCTGTTGATTCAAAAAATTCATAAAAATTCACAAAACATAGATACTGAAAATTTCATTTATATCATGAGATTTTTTTGAAAACTTCGATGTTTCTGAATAAATTAATCGAATGAAAGAAAACGGAAAGCAAAATATCAATGTTATAATACCGATATTTCTGGTCGAAAAAATCGGATTTATTAACTTCCAAGTTTTTTTGCCATCTCTACCCTGGGCAACCCAGCGTGCTCACCTTCCATGACGCGACCCTGGGTTCGATTCCCGGTCGGGGAAAGATTATATTGTGCGTTTTCCATGCAATTTCCCATTTTGTTGCTGTGTGACGATGAAAAATCTCACTTCTCAGGTTGAGAAGACCAGAATGCGGCGTGGGGATGTTGTGTTAAGTCATGGCCGCGAGGCCGGGACGCTGCTGGTAGGCTATGGCCCGTACGCGGGCTGTTGCGCCAATTACAGACAGACACTGGGTAGCCAGATAATTTAGATGGAAGTCTGGTAGTTTCTGTTCGAAGGGCTCAAGTCTCGCTGTAGCCATGCACTTAAGTTTGCTATTTTGTCTTAATAATGACCCGTAATTCTCCAATAAATTACCTCTAAAACTCGTATGAAGTGTAGTTGTAATGAAGAATGCAGGTTGAGGTTGATCAAACTAGTGAATACTGACGAAGGTTTGTCGTGTGTAAAAAAATATTTAAGAAATACAATGTTCACTTAGAATCAAGGGGATGACTCGTCAACTACTGCAAAATGAAAGAAGAAAACAGAACATTGGCGTTTCGTAAGGCTTTCAGTGTCAAAAAATACATATTAGATTTAAACAAAGGAAGATTCGCCTTATGCTGAGTAGAACAAATTATCCCTTGAAATGGGAATAGAATGGGTACGAAGGCAGGGTAAACTTGAATCGATGAACACGGTACCACCATAAAGGTTCAACGGAGAAATATGAATTGAAACACTGATTTGATTGATGGCTTGATAGATCACAGGCACACGGAAAAGGCAGGCACTTGGGATGTGACTGCTTGCGCATTATGACATTTTAGAAATTTGACGTTGATGAAATACTTAAATTGTAACTTTCGTTTCCAAAACTAAGTAGATCGAGTGTGATTTGAAGCACTCAAATAGTATTTAAGCGATGAAGTACAACAAACTTAAATGTAACGATGTACGGAATTTTTCTCTAAGTATATGAACATGTCCCGATTTTCCGGAAACTACCTCATTTCAGTTATTCAACGTATTTGATAGTAGAAACACAGAAATACGAAGTAATTTTGATGACAGTGAAGAGGCACGGCATTCTTTAAATAGAGGCCCAGTGTCTGATCTATCCTCTTGTAACGACTGAGAGGAGTGTCGAAATATGGTAGGATGTTCTGTTTCTTAAGCGTTCAAAATCACACTCATTTTTTTTTTCAATAAATCTCCTAAGTTCATTTAAGGTAATTGAAATTGCTTTGAAAATATTTAGTTTGATGTAAAACCGACTCACTGTCACAAGATCGGAAGTTGAGTACAGGTCATCGACGTGCTAGCTCGACTTACACTCTCATCTAGCGGCAACACATTAGCTAATCAGTGTGATAACCCTCTTCGACGCATTGGTGTACACGTTCGTGCGTATGTGTGTGTATGTGTACGTGTGTATGGAGGGCGGGAATGAGTGTAACTGTAACTGTGACTCTCAAGGACAAGTGCAAGCTTGACTGGCAAACTACATAAAACCTCTGTATTAGTCTGTAAGTATAGGTTATGAGTGCAAGTGCGTGTAAATAATTTAGGAAGTAGCGTCAGTTGTAAATAGTAGTTTGTAAAGTTAGTATAAGATTAGGATTAATACCTAGGTTAGCGCCCCACCGACAAGACTGTACACGCAATATAAAACAAATGTCATTATACATGCCGATATCTGGCAAAAGTGGGCCTAAGATGCAAGGATGAAGGATATTAAAAACATTCATGTAATCAATCTCCAAAATCCTGCGTCCCTCCTTTACACAATTTGAATTCTGGAAAGTCATAAATACTGTCGAGAATTGTCAGATGAATTTTATCTGTCTTAAGACATTTTTTTTTTAATTTGTTGCGCCTTCGTCATGACGCAACGCGTCTCATAACCTCTATTGGGCGTTGAGCGCTTAGGAGTAATCCTCCGTTATTTATATATTTTTTAAAGTCAATGTCTTCGGGAGTAATCCTCCATTACGTAGTCAATTAGTCAAGAGAACCGCCAGGTACCATCTCCGCGTACGCGCCTCTCTCCTGCGTCATTACCCAGCGGCCAGAATTTGGAAGGAACTAGGATAGGGGTAGGGTTTATGACAATTCACAGGGGCTGGACTAGCCCTTGGGAAGCAACTGAATTCGTTTTGTTAAAACAAATTTCACATGAGATTGTTCAGGAATCGAACCCGGTCCTCATTGTTGACAGGAGAGCGTGTTCACACACACACACACACACAAAAACCCTATCTCTACTTCACTGAAACTGTAAATGAACATAGGTAATCCACTTCCACAATTATATTAATCTTATTCTGTGATAATTGTTTCAACAGGAATAAAAATTGTGAAATAGTTGTGCCATAGGCATTAACAATATTAACGAAGATATTACCGCCTTCAGATGTAACTGTCTTAACGGTGATAGCTGCTCCGTAGTCGTTCACGACAATGTTGCGGGCCCTTACCTGAAAAAGAACAAGTCGTCAATGCAAGTCAATTTTCAACAGAACATATCATAAATACACCATTATATGACATAGACAAAAACAATAACCTATTAAATTTAGGATGTCCATTCATTTCTTTATTTACACAATTAAAACAATCATTCATTATGTTGTCGTTTCGATGTCTTTTTGTGTGCACCCAATAATACAAAAACATAGTCAAACCTTGATTTTCTCACAAAACAATCTGAAATTCTGATATTTCCCTTTTAAACCGAACACACATTCCTCTTAAATCGACTTCACTCTCCAACGTTGCTTCGTTCATCATCCACATGTTCGAAATAATAAATTTACATAACACATTTACTGATATATAAAATAAAAGCTAAAAATTTACAAGTGCTGTAAATGTTACATGGAAAAAACGCTCGGAAAAAACACTATCAGAAAATTTAATGCAATAAAATATCATTTCAAACTTTATTGTTTCTGTTTTAATTTCGTTAATTTTTGTGATTTGTAATATTCGTGAATAATATTTTTGTGATTCCGGTGATATTTACTATGATACTTTTGAATTTACAAGGGATCTGTAAAATTTTCTTTTACTCTTAAGATTCAAAGTAAGTTCAGAGTATATTAGTCATTTTAATAGCATTTAATGTCAATTATTTTTTTAATTGTTAACGAACGTCAAATTGAAGATAGGATGTCGTACAATCAGGGTTGGATTTATCTACAAAATAAGCAGTTGTTTGGAATCCCGCCAGTCATTGGAGACCCCGCGTCCCGGAAAACATCATAACATATTCTAAAAAGTGTCATTAATTAATGTTTCCGGGCGCGTCAGCTGCTAACTTCATTAGTTCCGCAAGTGTAGTGCATGTTTTCCGCAGTGCAGTGTAGTGCCTGTCGCGGCAGGTGGCGGTGATCTTGCTCAGCTGGATGGCGACCTATACGTCGGCAAGCGGGGTTTTCACCAACAGGGTAACTCACGGCAGCGGGTTCCCGCTCCACTCGGGACAAACCCTACACTGCCGACTGGTCTCCCCACATGTGTCGTACCGTAGTGCAACGAGGTAATGTTAAGTCACTACGATTAGATGTTCATGATTCCGGGCGCGTGAACAGCTTAGGTCATTAGGTCCGTAAATGTAGTGCATGTTTTCTTCTAGCGGTGGCTGTGATTTTTCCCCGCTGGATGGCGAGATCCGGCGCCGACCTACCGTCGGGGTTTTCCACAACCAGGACTCTCCCACCAGCGGGGCACCGCCCCAGCCGAGATAAGCTCTCGACCGGTCTTCCGGAATATGTGGTAGCGTAGAGCATGTTAGTAAGTTTGCGTGTGTAAGGGGAGAAGATAGGACAAGGAAGAGATAGGAGAGATTGCGCGCGGTCCGTGGTCCGTTTGGTAGGGTACTGCTCCGGCATTCGCCTGGTGTTGATCGGAGAAACCACGGAAAACTACCGATCAGAGCAGCCGCCCGCTAGAATTGTCCTCCAGACAGCGACTGAATTCGACCTAGCTGAAAAACTAGTGTCGAAAGTCCTGCCGCCGCGGGACTCGAACCCAGGACCTCCCGATCAGAGGGACTGCAGTGACATGAGTTGATGTACTGAGCCACCATTCCCGGTTTAAGTCATTACGAGGTATGTTTTCCATGAACACCAAAAACGTACGTACGAAGCTTGAAAAGTTCCCGATCTAACCTAATTTTCACATGCGTAGAAAAATGTAATTAGTGGTATTTTGAAGCTTAACTTCGGGAAGACAGCAACACTCTTACAGGTTTTGTCGCGCGTCCCCTAACGTTATAAATAACAGCAAACATTACCTGCAAACAATTTGTCGAATTGTATTGCCTTGACAACATTTCTGTAGACTACAAACTAAGACGCATGGCCATACATATGTAGAAAGAATATGTGGTTTTCCATTAGCCGCGTATGCTTTCTTTTAACAATAAATTTATCGCTGTCTGGTACTGAAAACATCGTGCAAGCGGTTAAACTTTGCCCCTTTTGTCTATCACGCGAAAATGATCGTAACTACTGATGCTGCTGTCGTTAATGTTAAGCTTCTCAAAGCAACCAACTCGACATCCAGTATGAATAACACGTAAATATTTCCTTACCGAAACAGAATACTGAGTGTTCGGTGTCAAGTTGCTGATGGATTGGCAGAAAAGCTCAGGCCAGGGTACACACGGTGCAGGAGGGACGTGTATAGTAACTGCGCTTTTGCAGTCATTTGATCGACAGTAAGATATCAAAAACGATTCAAGTTCTCCGTAGGTGTTGATTGGTTGGGCCCAACGCACTCCTATCTCTCGTCGTCCTCTTTTATAAATGGACAGGTTCTGCACCTCGTCTGGAACTAAGTAAAGGCATAAGTAATTACAGTCACCTTGAAATACCTCATTTTTGAGAAGTTTGCTTCTTGATCGTTTATGTTAACCAGCTACAATTTTACTGCTTAAAAAGAATTAAGTCTGTAGGGGAAAGCCACTTTTTTAATACAACAGGGAGAAGATATTAGAGAAATACTTTTAATAACTACAAGTCTGTTCGCATCTTTACAATTTGAATGTAAGAAATCCTATACTGCTTCGTTCTTCCCATTTCAAATCGTTATACTTCCCTGCGTGTCGTTTCGAGTCTTATTTTCTTGCATTATTTCATCTTTTCCAAGACGTTCCATCTTGTTTGACATAAAAAACAGGAAACTCAAGATATATCTCACATTTTATGTTTAGGCAAACAAAAAACATTTTGTTTATATCTGCTGTAAACTATAAAATATTATATACAATGTTCCCTGTATTTTCACTGTGATTAATTGAATACCCATAAAATCATTTGAACACTATTTTCACTGTACATGCTTGTAGCCACCTCATTTAAACCGACTCATTTGGAACAATCCGGAAACACACTTCTCAAGTGTAAACGAACAATGATGTAAATTACCTGTTGCTGCTGTTGATGCGCTTATAATTAATTCCTTATCCTCATTCCAACCTCCTGATGAAATTGCATGTACATGTACGAAATACGAAGCTTGAGGAGTAAGATCATCAAATGCAATGTGAGTGTTCTTTGTATTACCAGTTGCAAGTACTGTTCGATTTTCAGAATAAAGTATATAACCGTATCCAACAAGGTACCCATTAAGAACGGTACAGCTCTTCAAAGGCAACCACTGAACACTTATGCTGACGTTTGTGGAAGTCACTATTGGAGTTTCACTCATTTCTGGAGCAGCAACGGGAGCTAAAAATCAGGAAATCCAATAATGCAATGGTACTTCAACGATTATAAGCATTGGCATGGGAAACATATCTCCGTTTAAATAGTTCTTCAGGCACAGATTATAATGATGTTTTATTTAACGACGAATATCCTAAAATGTAGTATGTATTTGCGTAAATTTAGCAGTCATGATACTTGCTGATAGAAATAAATTTTAAGTTGATAATTTTTTACGTATACTGCTACTTTTTGATTTTTTAATGAGTATTTTATTTTGAATTCTTTTGTATTTTTATACGCTCTGTTAAATTTCTTATTAATGAACTACATTTCCTATTAAATATTTAAACGATTTTGTTAACTTTCATAATTTGGTTTAACTTTGCCCCATATTTTTTAACGACAATTATACTTTATAAAATTTTAGTCTCTTGTTAATTATTACACATTACCGGCGTCGTGTGTTGTAGCCTCAATAGAAGTGAATGGTCCAGGAACTCCAGATCTTGCAGCCACTTCAATGAAGTATTGAGCATGAGGTCGAAGGACTGTTAAGTCCACGTAATTTTCATTTCCTGGTACATTGATTTCGTTTGCATTTTCCAGACAACTTTCTTCGCACGCCAAGAGTCTGATACACTGAAAGTGAAATTTAAAACTGATTAAACCAAAAAAGTAAGATATGAAATGAGAAAACCATTTTGTATAATCAATATAATAAATTTAAAAAGAAAATTAATAATGCCACAAGACTAGATACTGTCTTATTATTTTTTAATGAATACAAAATATTACAACATAACAAATCGTGTCGTACTTATTCTTCAGGCATCACGTGATTCAGCAAATTGGAGATTAGAATTCAGAAGTGCGGGAGATATGCATTGAAATTGTTTGAAGAGATTTTTCCCGAAACGTCATAGGTTTTAATAAATATCCAACTTAGCATATCATATTTGTATTCTACTTCTCGGCAATATTTGAAGAAAAACATTCGGAATCGGCTGGAACCATTTTCTATCTTTATCGTATCGTATCACAGGGTATGCAACAAAACGCAATTTATACTTTCCCGTACTACAATGTTAAGCTATTCTACTTGCACATAATAGGGGGTGCTAAATTAATTTAGATTATTGTAGAGAATTAATAATAAATATATTTTACCTTATATTTTATCAAAAAATTCTGAAGAGATCCTCCTGTAAATTTGGGTGGTTTCCAAGACACTCGTAGTTTTGTAGAATCTGCTTCCGTTACTTGTAAATTAGTAACATGAAGAGGAGCTACAAGAGATGAAGAACAAGTGAATTTGTGTAACATGACCCTTGACTGACAAGGTAATTTTCAGAACCTCTTTCAATGGTACAAAGAAAACAGTATGGTCTCACATGGCAGTCAACATGTGAAAAGTAAATAATTCAGTTATGGTAATAACAATGCTGTGAGCAATTGAATACAGACAGAGACGACTGGCTCAAAATTATACAGAATTAAATCCTAAGAATACGTATGAAAGACTTACTAAAACAGATTATTAGAGAGCTGAAGAAAAATCTTTGTTGTACAATTCTGAAATATTTTCTGGAATATTAAATATAGAATAAAGAAACGAAATAAAAACTAATATACTTGTATGGGAATTTAAATATTAAAAACCTAACTGAATCCCGTATTCCATTCCAACGTTTTATAATGAATTTTCAATTGCAAGGAAATTCCAGAGAAGCAGGTTTTTAGTTGAGTTTAACAAAACTCAACCGGATGGAAAAACTGAATGGAAGCGAGAGATATTAGTAACTCCCCTCTTGTAAAATTGCATACCAATATTAAAGGGATCATTCATGGAATCACGTTGAAACATCCATTCGTTCACACATTGAACAATCGAAATTTGATTACGTAGGCTTCCGCGGCCGGAGTATGTCTCTTGGCTGTCCGGGACAAGCCGCGTCGATTTGCTCGTAGCTGACGTTTCGGCCAACATATTGTGGCCTTCCTCAGAGCGTACTGCTCAGAGCTACTGCCCAGCAGTACGCTCTGAGGAAGGCCACTATATGTTGGCCGAAACGTCAGCTACGAGCAAATCGACGCGGCTTGTCCCGGACAGCCAAGAGACATTCGAAATTTCGTTCTGTTCACTGAAAATAAATTTCTTACTTACCTTCATCGTTTGTTTTCACAGAGAGAGGTCTTGAAAAAGGTCCATCTCCAAAAGCAGTAATTGCTTTAAGTTTAACCTCATATGAAACACCTGACAGCAACATGCCAATGGTGAAAATTCTATCACTTCTTGAAACATTAAATTGCACTTTATTCCAGTTCCTTTGTAACACTATTGTGTATCCCGTTACAGGACAGAGATTGTTGTTGGAGTCATACTGGGAAATAATAAATAAAGTATACATATGGGATGATCAATTCTTTAATAGTCATATTTTCAAGGTATAATTACCTCCTTCCAATACAACTTGATGCTTGATGACGTCGATATTGCTGTTAAGTTGTAGTTCACAGACGTTGGTACTGTTTACAGAAAATATGGAAATTATTTATCTAAAATTCATTACTTTCAATGTATTAAAAATTGAATGTTATGATATAGTCAGCGATTCAATAATGCCAAAAGTTCAACTGAAAGAGCTAAAAAAATTATTTACTTATAACTGGTTGCAGTGTCACCGAATTTGTAAATCGTTTCAAAAGTATTTCCATATGTTGAAAATTTCTTTCATAGTTCATTTCTTTCATGCCTAGCTTTGTTGAAATACGTTCTGACAGTCTCTGGCATTGAACGTATCAACGAATCGTAGTAGCTGATAGCTATACTTCCGTTCGGAAATTCCCAACATCTAATGCCCTTGTATGTTACCTCCATACGAAAAACTAATATTGATTGCGAATTGTTAGTTAAATTTTTTTTACTCTTTTTTGATAATATGAAAAATTTTTTAAAGTTCCAAGGTAATATTGTTCATTGTTTTTTGCGAATGTTTTTAAAAATGGTAATACGGATGAAAATTAAAATGAAATTTGCCACGCGATTCACTTGGTAGTTCACTTGGTTTCAGACGATTCTACCAAACATTTTACTTTCTTCAAATTGTTATAAGAACATTTTTGTAGCGAACTACAAATTGGTAGGTGTAGTGGCGGTTAAGCCGCTGTACGTATCGCCACATACGCCCCCGGCGACGTGGAGTCGACGCCTATACTTGGGTTTTCTTAACGTGGCGTCTCAAGGTCACGCGCGAAAGGAAGAGGGAAGACAGACTCCAATGGGGAGCTGTAACGTCACTACTGCTCCGACTTTTACGGCTCCCTATTGGAGTTTGCCTTCCCTCTCCCTCTTTCGCACGTGATCTTGAGACGTCAAGTCGAAAAAACAAAACAAGTATAGTACTGCGCTTCGCCGGCAGTGGGAGCGGGGTTGGTGCAATGGCAGGAGCCGTAGCTGATGGGTGTGCTCCGATATGTTATGGTTCGTCATCGCATGCTTTTCTCTCACGTGGCGGACAAAGCTAAAACAACACACTGTCGCCGAGTGCAACATGCCTGTCTTCGCGTGTTTCTATATGTCCAGTCCTTTGAATTGTTAGATTAGTGATTCTGGACGCGTCAACGTTAAAGGTCATTAGTCCCGTAAGTATAATGCATGTTTCATCACGAGAGGTGGCTGTGATCATTCCCCGCCGACTGGCGAGATCTGACGCCGCCCTATCCGTCGGCTATCGACGTTTTCCCAACCAGGTATCTCCCACCAGAGTAGCACCGCCCCAGCCGGGACAAGCTCTATCCCCAGACCGGGTCTCCCAACAAGTGCGTTGTGTAATACATGTGAGTTTAAGTGTGTGTAAGTAGGACAAGGAAAATAAGAAAAGATCGCGCGAGGTCCGTGTCCCGTTTGTTAGGTTTCTGCTCCGGCATTCGCCTGTGTTGATCCGAGAACCCGCGGAAAACGGCCGAGCACGGCAGCCGGCCGCTACAATTCTCCTCCAGATAGCGATTGAACTCGACCTAGTTATTTATTCAGCTATTGTCGAAAATTCTGTCACCGTCGGGACTCGAACCTTAGAACCTCCCGGTCAGAAGCACTAGAGCGACTTCAGTTAATGATCTGAGGCTTATGTGTATTGCCGGTCGAGCGACCGTCTTGCTGACTGTCGTTTAGCCAGCTGTCCCCCCGTGTAAACGGTGCTTAAGCTTCGCTGCCATCTGCACTTCATTTATTGCCACTGACTTCACTCCTTCGAAAGGCCTTCGCCTTCCCACAACTGCATGATTTCACTTGCAACTCATACGAATACGCACGTTAAAATTTAATTATTAATTAATTAATTAAATTAAGTTATTAATATGTTGTTCACTGGTGTACGAGATGTAAAATATCACAATAAATTTATTTTTAGCTACTCACTAGTGCAGGGCCTTATTGATCTGTTCTCCCCCTCGCTCTGTATGTCAACCTCCGGCATCACGACAGAAGAACAATATTTATATAGTCCTTTCTTTCCCTTTACATCTCTTTCCTTCCCTTAATAAAATACGTTCTATCCATTTCCTGCTCTAATACCCGTATCCTTTTCCTCCCACCCTTAAAAATAACTTTCAATAAAATAGTTCATCTACGTAACCCATCCTAGCCCACCCCTAATAATAAAATAGTCCATCCAAAAATCTCATCCACATCCGTGTTCGTCAATATTGAGGGAAGTGAGGCTCAGCCTGAAGAACAGTACACCTAATGAGAGATTCTTCATGAAGAATGCTGTCAAGGGGATATGCACATGGTAAACCGTCCATGACGTTGGTGATGGTGAGATCGACTACATAGTCATTTGAGTGTGTTAGCAGTTGTTGATAAAAAATATGGGTGTACAAATGTGTAGAAGAATTGTGTAAAGTCACAATGAATACTACAAATGCGTTAATTTCCTTCTGTATTTAATAATTCTAAAAGATTGATTTTACTTCTAACAAGTACTGTGATTAGCCTTCGGATCAATGACCCCGTCTCGATCAATTTCCTTTTATCCACTGAGCTAAGGTTCAGATGACCCTATGCTCCTTGTGTTAAATGCGAACGGTATGGGAAGTTACTTATTCCAATAGTTTGAATAAAGATATCCAACTCATTTACCAATGCAAATACTTTCAATAATCGAACTTTTGTTGTTATTAAATGTCAAAAACGCTCGTTTTATAACACAATGAAATCTATTGAACAAAAAATGTCATTGTCTCTCTTTCTCTCCCCTGCAGTTGCATACTTTCGTCATTGTGCTTACCTGTGCAAAGAGTTGACAAAAGAGTTGTGGGCACCTTCGATTGCTGGTAACTGTTTCCATCCTTGTCTATATAAATCACGCGCACTCTGTAATCAACTCCAGGCAACAGGTCTGATATGTTAGATTTAATCACAGTATCCCTTAATTTCTGAGGCTGTAATTCTGTCCAAAAAGCATTCTGTAATAGACCAAAAGTAAATGAAATAGTGATCTCGATATATTCACTGCACATACATACCAAGGATAACTAAGTAATAAGATCTCTGCTGATAATAAACAAAATCACACAAAATATAAAATGAAATTAAAACTTTGGAATTCATAATATTAACAATATCAAAACACAGCAAACTCAAAAGTTTTATCTTTATTATTATTTATTATCTTGAAGCTCCGCGAATGGTCACAATGCGATCAAAAAAGCTTTATTCAACAATAAAAGCGCAGAACATCTCTCCTTATTCAGTCGATGAAAATAAAACTAATCACTCTCTACAACATACTTTTTTCTCACCAAATAAATAAACTAGATTAGGTTTAATAATTGATAAGCAATTTTAATACAATTGGCTCAGTTTTCTTGACAACAAACTTAAAATTATGACAACTTTTAAAAACTATGAAAAGAATTTAACGTGAAATACAATTCAGCAACAATCGACGTACATGCTGGAATGCTTATTCGAAGCGATATTCTAATGGTATATTTGGTCAACGTCTCTCGTTGCTTATAGCTTCCGAATATTAACTTACAGTGTCAAGAAGATGAGGAAAGTCTAACGCACGTTGTTGGCACATGTGCGGCCAAATTTAATTCAAATTTGGTGCAGTTTTTTTGAAATCTATCATTTATAATAATTTCTTGGCACTAATTAACAGCAAATAGCATGCATTTTAAAGTCTCGCGTTGGACTTATATTTTTTCTCCCAAAACCGTGGGCTAGCTTCCAGAGAGAAAGGCACAGACGTCTTTTGTAGGTAACTCTTTGGAAGGAAACCGTTGAAAAGTTAAACTGATTTCATAGACGCTCGCGAGATCGTGCCAGCTACTGGAAACGCCCTGGAGTTGTCAACATTTCGAGAATTAAACGTCTTTCCAAATGAAGTCGCGAAAGAACCGCATTGTTTAAAAAGAAGGAGGCCGAAACAGTTTTGAGGTGACTCGCCTCGATCGAGTAAAAACTGTTAAGATGCACGTATATATGTTACCGACTATCGATTTAATTATGAAGGGTTGATATTACGACCCCAGCTGAGAGTTATTAGCGAGCAAGCACGCCCGCATGGTCGGGACGTTTAGAAAATACTAAGGGTCTCTTCATATTCAGAGAGACACTTGTTGGAGAATGTTTCAGTCGAGCGTTTGCACAAAACAGCGCCTCGTCAGTAAAAAGGCGTAGTAATTCACATCTTGACTGCATTGAAGAAATTAGATTTTTTGACTGTTTTTAGCAGGGGCTGTCTTACAGCTGTTGCAGAATCTGTGGAAAGAGCGTGTTGTTTGGGTGCGTTAAGCTGAAAGTGAGCTGAAATTATATTACGCTCGAATTACAACAGAAAACAATCATCTGTTCGCCTAAGGAAACATTGACGTCAATTTTCAGTCATTTTCACTCTGAGATTAACTGAAAGTTCTTAAATAATTGCCTTTCAAAATTTTCCCTTGTGGCAAGCTAAGAAGAGCAGAGCATTTACTTAAGATACTAAAGTTAACATACAAATAGTTACGGACTACTTGCTGAAGGAATCATGGTCGCAGTTTATAATGCTGTTGACACAAATGAAAAGTATAATTTATTTTTCTCAAAGCTTTCATTTCACTTTAATGCGTGCTTTCCTCTTAAAAATAGAAAATTAAACATTTCACGCAAAAGTAATACTTCGATCACACGAGGAATTAGAACATTGTGTAAAAACAAACGTACGTTCTACTTTATTTCTAAACATCGTACCGTATCACCTGGTTTTCATGTCTACTTCCGAGAATATAAAAGAATTACAAGGAAAATAATAGTTCAGGCAAAAATAATGAAGATATTTTCAACGCTAGAAACAAAAGAAAGTACCCATTGGGATATTTTTATGTCTTTCGAACGCATTTGACGTTATTAACAACATCTTGCTCTCAAAATTACCTTCTTATGTAATTCGTGGTATTGCCGTAGATTGGATAGCCTCGTACCTTAAACATCGATCTCAAATAGTTGAAATACCATACTAGCACGAAAGGACATTATTTACTTATCTTTCCAATTCTTTGCAATTGAACATGGGGTCCCACAACGTTCGATCTTAGGTCCTATCCTCTTTCTGTTGTACGTAAACGATATGCCCTCATCTATTAAAAATGGAAGAACAGTCCTGTTTGCCGATGACACGAATGTTCTTTGCAAAAAGAAACAATAAATAGTACAATTTCAGAAGTTTCAAATTGGTTTTGTAATAACAAAGTAATAGTTAACGAAGGAAAAACTGTCTCAATGCAATTTTTCGTTTCAAATCGGCAATCGTATGCTCCATTGAAAATGAACAATATGCAATTAGCTGATGTTAAGGTAACAAAATTTCTAGGTCTCTCAATTCAGTCAAACCTCAAATGGTGGCCACGCTTGGTGGGCTACCCAATACATCATTCTCTGGCTCTCCCAAAACTTTGCTTAAGCTATTTTGCAGCGTCAACACACATCTTACAAAGAATGTGTCCACAACGATATAATAACGACAGCCATCAGTGGCTACACGGTAGGACGTGGAAATGAGAATGGATCCTCTCGAAAAACATCTACATTGTATTTAGGATTGAATTATATCATTTCCACTGATCCTACCAAGAGAACAAATCTCAGAGACATTTTGTTCTCTCTCACAATTGATAAGCCTTCGCCAGCCTTCGTTAACCAGGTACGTACACAGTTATTTCTCTTTGCATGATCAAAAAATTTAAAATATGTTAGATCCGTCCTCAGTACTGTTACAATAATAAAATGAACTTAGAAATATGCGTTTTGAGTCATCTGCTCTTTTAATAATAAAACTTGTTACTCACCTTATCCTCTCTGTATTGAAACTGATAATATTCCCTTTCTCCTATGCCTTCGACTTCATCTGTGTTTATCTCAACCGTAACAACATTCAGGTTTTGATAAGTTACCAATGGTGGAATTTTGGAGTACTTGTACGCTAAACAAAACAAAATATTTTTGAAGTTCTTATTAAATATTTGCAATGTGATGTAACGAACTATTGATATGAAAAGTGCTAACTCACGAATGTGACAGAATGGTCTCCCAAATCCCGGCTCGCAGCCATAATGGCAATATCCGGTAAATTTATCGCAGTGATCAAATTTGCAATGTCCACATTTCTGTGAACAACTTGCGCCATAATATCCGGATGCGCATTCTACAGTTTTGAAAACAAATAGTTTGATTAAAGGTAAAACAACTGTAAGAAAGTTTATTCGTACCTCTCGTGCGTACCTTTTTCACAAAATTTCCCTTCAAATCCAGCAGCGCAATGACATGAAATGTTCTTCTTGCAAAATATCATTCCTCTGCATCCAGTAGCGAAATTTGAACACTCACTTGAACAATTGGGTCCAAAAAAGTAAGGACCACAGCCTGTAATAAAACAGTCAGGTATACTAACAGTTTTACATTTTAAATGAGAATATAAGTTAATTTCCGTGATATTGTATATTTCTTATATTACTCATGCCCGTGTTTACTATTGTTTACCACAACGCATTTTCACGTTTTTTGAAAGTTCTCACTATGATTTGAAATTTTAAATTCATAAGAGAAAAAACTTCAGATGTTATTGCTGTAAACTATTTCATTATTTTAAATCGAAAAAACTAACACACTAAAAATTAAATTTAAAGATTTTCGGCACAATTTTGTCATACTCACTTAGCTGGCGCAAAGGGCAGGGCAAAAACAATAGATTCAAATCTTTGTCGATATGGTTATTTTCATCTCGTGTTTGTGGCGTGGAAACGTATTCGGTCGTAGTAGTGAGAATTGAAGGGCTCAGTAGAAAAAGGGACTGTCGCTCATTGTTTGAGAAATTCAGTTATTAGCATTATACAAAACTTCAAATATTATTCGTTTAGAGTAAAATGTTATTTAAATCCAATATGGGATATGGGAAATCCACGATGGGATATGCATGTGCACTGTGTTTAAAAGTTTAAAAATGTATTGAGTTTTATGAGGGACGTTTAGCTATAATCCTCATTGTCTCATTACTATTTCAGTGTGGGATAGCCGCTTATTCTACTGAGCCCTTAAATTCAGTCTTCGTAGATCAGGAAGTCGTCGGTTCGAGTTCAGACGATGTCGGATTGTCGATCTTTCCTAAGTAGCTGGGGCGAGGGCTACCTCTACCTGAATAAGAATTCCAAAGGTCTGAAGCTCAAGGCTGTTCCCACACGTTCTTTCGACCGGGAGTGGTGGCTCAGTGCATCAACTCTTGTCACTGCAGTGCCTCTGACCAAGAGGTCCTAGGTTCGAGTAACGACGGCAGCAGGATTTTCGACGCTAGCTTGTGAGCTAGTGAAGGAGAATTGTAGCGGCCGGCTGTTCCGATCGGTAGTTTTTCGTGGTTTTGCCGATCAACACCAGGCGAATGCCGGAGCAGTACCCTACCAAAAGGGTCACGGGCCGCGCACGATCTCTCTTATCACTTCCGTGCCCTATCCTCTCCCCTTACACACACACACACACACACACACTTACACTACCACACATGCCGGGAGCCCGCTCGGGAACTTAGAACTTGTCCCGACTAGGGCGGTGCCCAGTGGTGGAAGATACCTGGTTGGGGAAAACCGCGCTAGTCGACCGTAGGTTGGCGCCGGATATCGCCATCCAGTGGGGGAAGATCACCGTCACCTCCTGATGAAACACTTGCACTACACTTACGGGGCTAATGGCCTTATTAGTTAACGCGCCCAGAATCACTAATCAATCAATCAAAGTTATTTCGGCGCATTGCCGCCCAACGCAATTGCCGAATCTTATATATCGTACCACAAACCGCGCGCCATTATTTTCTTCTCTATCCTGATCCAAATCCTGCCCTTAGGTCTGGGCGATGATTGGAACCTCCATCCCCATATCCTGAGAGACTACAGGAATTTTACGAGATCACGGGAGTCAGACTTGAATTGGTTTGCCACGCTACAGAAGAATATATCGTGAAAGATAACTGCTAATATCCAAGATAGTAAATTGCATCTGCAGTTTACATTCGTAATCTGAGTATATCATGTAGTAGGTCTCTGACACACGGGCATATTAGGAAATGTTTGTAACTGTGATTGAAAAAACCTCTATCCTGATCAGAAGGTGAAAATCGACCCATACCGATGTTCAGAATAAATAAGTCAAGCACATTTTATTGCATGGGAACATAGACGTCATACTTCATTTTTACCAAAATTATGGTTAAAAATCTGATTTTTCAGCTTTTATTTTTTCTAACCACTGTGAGAACAAACTGCTGTGAAAAAATAATTGGAGTGAAGCTATCCGTAAATACACTTGTTCGACAATTTTTTATTCACTCAATATTTAGATGATAATTTATAATTATTAATTTATATTTTTTAAATTTTAATATTACGTATTAGTAATGAGTGATCATTTCATTTTATAATTTCATATATTATTGGAATCATGTAAAATAAGTTTGAACGAAAATTTGTTCGTTTTTATTGCAGTCACTTAGTAGCAAGCCTATGTTACCCGGTGTTCAGCAGTCTAAGCCAATGTATCTCAAGGGGAGGTTGCATTTCCAATAAGTATCGACAAGCCCGATATAAATAGGCATTTGTGAATAAAATTAGATAGGATTAGATAGGTAAGTGTGAATACGAAATGTTTAACAATTTTCCAAGGTTAATTGCATAACATGTAATTTATGATTCGATAATATGGAAACATTTTGAGTTCTCCTTTTCTTTGTATGACATCAATCTGCTATTGAACTGCAACTTGCTTGCCGCAGCCAGCCTGATCGAACACTAGGCGTTATACAGAATAAATTTTCGTTCCAACCTCGAATGAACTGGGAAACGGGTTTTGTAAGAAAAGTACTATTTCCTCCTTTAGTTCAAACTCTCTTCGGTATAAAAAATTTCCAGAGCAGACGTGTTCTCACCACATGACAAGGAAAGGACCAGTGAAGCTGTGGGAAAATTATACTTGCCTTCCTCACAACTCTTGCCAGTGAATCCTTCAGGACAAACGCACTTCTCTGCCTCTGCGTTATACACACCTCCATTTAGACATTTGCCCGATGAATCTAAAACATGAACATTTTGAAAAGTAGGTATTAGATTCACTGCAGTGTCAGTGAAGCTGTAATCACACCTGATTAGGAGCCGATTTTGCGCACACGCTTTTTCGCGCATTCGGAGCCGATTTTGGGCACTCGCTTTTGCGCATTGTGAACCAATTTTGGTCGAATAAGCAGTCGGCCGTTGTCGGATGGACATACGGAACGTCGGACAAAAGCGGCCTACCGAAATTTCAGGCAAAATCGGCTCCTCTGTGATCGCGCGCCGCCTCAGGCGCCAGCGGCGAGGATGGTTCCGCTACTTGCCACTGGAGGGAGCGGCGCTCGACGCGGTGCGGCAGTAGCCGCAGTTCAGGGTAGGGATGGCAAATGAACATCATGTTTTTTCGAGCAGAAACATCGATAGAATAACTTGATGTTTTGCTATCGATATTTTCTTCAGATCGATACATTTGTTCAGAAATGTCGATTTAAAAAAATCTCATGATATACATAAAATTTCGTGTAACCTCATTTTTTGTGGATTGCTCGACAATCAACAGCCATTCACAACTATAACCGTTGTGGATCCCCAGACGGCACGAAAGCGTTTGCTATTCGTAACCTTTCTACAGTGTTTACCCTTATTTAATTACTTTTACATGGTAATATCGTTTAACTGCACTTTGAACCTTGACAACATTGAACATTGAATAAAAAATTAAGATGCCCTCAAATTTAGGGCATAATATACATTAAACTAATATTGACGTGATGTATCACATTAGAAGCAGGACATTTTACTTTCATATGTTTCATCATATTTGAAACATCGTTATTTTAAACATCTAAGTATTTTGTCGATGTTTTCGTCGACATAGAAACCCTTTTGTTGATGTATCGATGTTTTGCTTAAACATTTGCCGTCACTAGCTGAAGGGCAGTGCGCTGCCCCCTCCCTCCACTCCTCGGCGGTGGACGCTGATAAGCGGCGGCCCGAGACTGCACTGATACTTCATGACGTAATGTGTGATACGTTTGACCCCGCTTGTACATTGATATTCTCTCTATTTGCTATTGTGGCAACTTCGGCTTGGTTTAGAACTTCTCCCTTCACATTACAATTTGGTACATGACCCGGATATCTGAAAATTTGGATTTTTGTACTTGAACAGTGGATTGTAAATAAACTGCTTTATTTTTTGCTCTCCTTTCCGATCCCTTCATCTTGACAAGTATATTTGTGTATTTGGTGTATACACCAAAATATGATTCCTTTTCAATTCACAGGGTCTTAAGTTGAGCCAGATGGGGAAAAGTCCACTTGCATTTTACGAGGGGATGCTGTTCACAAGTGCAAAAAATAATGGATTCATGGCTGATTTAGGTTTTGTTTGCTTTTTTTTCAATTCCGTTTTACGCCAAAAAAATACTCGTAAATAATCTTGATGAAATAAGTTATATCCATATTTAAAATGAAGATACACCTTTTAGAATGAACCCTATGTTTATGAGCTTTACAATGTTTGAGAATTATTATGTGTTCTGTAAGCTAGGCGCCTTCATCAGGCAAGAGACTCATTTAACATTATTTATACACCCATTGGATATGATCTTTATAGAAGCGGAATTCAGAGAGGTGTAGAAGTTGAATCAGCAAAATTTACAAAATTAAACGAACATCACACCAGTGAGAGTTGTCACTTCTTGGACTACATACTGACCACCTGCCATCTGTGAACACATCCGTACCCCCTGCAACATCTGTTATTAGTGAGTTTAGGAGTCAGGAAGTTCTATCTGTCTAGCGTTTCTGACCGATAGTTTCTTTAGTTTCTCCAATCAATACCAGGCGAATGCTGGAGCAGAAGCCTAACAAACGGGCCATGGATCGCACATGATGATTCCTTCTTCAACATAGTTCCCTCCTCTCTCCTTAAACAAACACACACCTTTACACATTACACCACCTCACATGTCAGGAGACCAGTCAGGATATTAGAGCTTGGTTGGTTGGTTACTAAAGATTCAGGGCACGTCAAATACTGAGGTCATTACTCTCGTAAGTGTAGTGTATTTTTTTCATTGGTAGGTGGCGGCGATCTTTCCCCTTCTAGAAGGCGAGATCCGGCACCGACCTTCCGTCGACTATCGGGATCTCTCTCAACCAGGTATCTCCCATCAGCTGGGCACCGCCCCAGCCGGGATAAGCTCTAAGCTCTCCGCCGGTCTCCCGGTATGTGTTGTAGTATAGTGCATATTAGTGTGTGTAAGGGATGAGGATGGGGCAAGGAAGAAGGAAAGATCGCGCGTGGTCTGTTGCCCATTTGTTAGGGTACTGCTCCGGCATTCCCCAGAAGTTGATAGGAGAAACCACGGAAAATTACCGATCCTAGAATTCTCCTCCAGACAGCAGCGGAATTTGACTTAGCTGACAAGATAATGTCGAAAATCTTGCCACTGTCGGGACTCGAACCTAGGACCTCCCAGTCAGAGGCACTGTAGTGACAGTTGATCTACCGCCGGTTTAGAGCATGGCTTGATCAGTGCTCAGCAAGGAGTGATACCGGGAGCAGGGAAACCTCGAAAGCTGACGTGTGAGTTGCCGCTTGATCCCTCCAGCGGAGGAGGAACATCACTACTTCACGGGACGTAACATACGCCACACTTTCGGGATTAATGACAATAGTTGTTGACGCGCCCGGAAACAGTAAATATTACCTTTTTCGGTGCATTTTATAGTAATTAACGAAACGAATGGATATAGAGGAGTATAATTGCACAAGTGGTATGCTCAAGAAATCGGGTGACGATAGGAGCGAGTTTTATTATTTACGAATGCAATTATACCGCTTTATCCACATGTTACGTTCAACACTTGTTCGTCTCCATTTAAGAATAAATTAAATTTTGTGAAATTCATGGACATCTTTACCATTCGAGCCATACATTTGATGACCATAATGCTTCTGAAAACGACCTAGTGGGCCCTTGCATTGTGCTTGTTTGCAAAAAATGTTTGTAAATGGAAGATATTGAAAATATTCCGGGTGAAATATTAGAAAAAGCTGACACAGACATGAAATAATTACTCGCACTGCTCCTCCAAGCGCCTTCTCGCGGAGAGAAACGCTGCTCCGACGTCATTTCTCCTCCAGTTGGCAAACACTGGCCTATATCGTGAGATTCAGAACTTGATGAATTTTTACCGTTGAGGAAACTTTCGCTAGGAAGAGATGAACTTCCAATAGGACCATCATTTTCAGTGATTTGAGATGGCTCTAAAAGTTCATGAGGATAGTTCGACCAAAGAACGTACAGTCGACTCCGTTTGTAGTGAACTTCTGGAGACTAACATGTTTGGTTCGCTATATCCGATGATGTAAAAATTAAATGGAATTTCTCTATAATAATTGATTTTGTTAGTATACAGCAAAATTAATTTACAACACGACTTAAAGTTTAATATATTTATTTGTACGTAAAAAAATCAATTATTTTTAATTGTGTACTTCGTACACTTTTCATTGGATCCTTCTCCAGAGTTTGTGTTCTCTCCATACTTGATTCTGCGTGGTCCTCTGTCTCTACGTATGGTAAAGCAGTCTTGGCACCTTTCAATGCCTCTTGCACTGTCGCAACACCATCCCATTCTCTGAAGGCCCTTTCAATCGCCTAATAACATACGAGATCCAATTAATTTCCTGCACTTACTTCCTACCTTCACTATAGCCGAGGCTCAGGTTCACTATAACCGGATCTTCTTATTTGTAATGTAAGTGAAACGGGATCAGTGACTTAAGTTCACTATAACCGAGGGTTCACTTCCGAGTTCCTTTCACTATCCGAGTTCATTATAACCGTTGTCGACTGTACTTCGCATTTCGCTAAATGTCAGCAAGTTGTTCTGCTGTTAATTTTCCACTGTGGAGTATGTATTGTTGATTGGTAAGCTTCTTTGAATCTAGGGCAGGCCTCGTATCTGGATTCCGCTCTTCCCAAATCTTATAAACTTCTATATATCTAGACTCCCATTTTTAGCTTTTGCGAAGTAAATGCTCCTTATCACCTCCTTCAATTCATCTCATCTCTAAAGCTGGCTTCGAGCTTCTGCCGGCTTTTGGTCCCTAAGACTAACATCCGTTGGCCAGACGTCGACAAAGTAAAATTTAGCTTGGTTCCATTTTGTTCATTGGTTTTAAGGGAGGTTTTGAAGGCAGGAAGTTCGAGTTCACAAATCATATATATTTGTATTATTATTATTAGTAGTAGTAGCAGTAGTACTTATTATTATTATTATTATTATTATTATTATTATTATTATTATTGTTATTATTATTATTGGTGTAAATAGATGGTAAGTTTTAAGTAGGTTTGGACCATACAGCATCAATCTTAGGTAGATATCAGGAGTTAACTCTTGTAGTTTATTATATCCACCAGGATAACAACATTAACAAAGAACAACATTACAAATACAACATTAACAAAGATGCGGCATTATAGACCTCTTTAACCAAGCATAACAGAGCATAACCACTCCATTGGGGAAAAATTTTACACTTCGAAAAACAAACCACAAAAAGACGTTGCTGAAATGGTGCATATTATGTTAAATGTGCACCAACACCAAAAGTGACATACAAAAACTTAATCAAATTTATAGAACGTTACTAATGAACCAACATCTTTAATTACGTATGCCAATCCCACTGTTTACTCCATGATTCCTTAACGGATCTAGTCTGGTACTGCATGCCACAAGTGACTCATGAGTTACTTTAATCAATGAGTGACTCATGAGTTACTCCACCTTCAACATATTAAAAGACTTCGCATCATGTAATATGTTGCACACTGGTGTAAGCACCAAATTGTATGAAGTGATTTTAATATTTTTGTATTCTTTCGGTTTTATCATGTTAAACTGTATTATTTATGCTATTGTCACCAGTTTTTCATTATTTGTATTGCTCTTGAGAAGGCACATGCTAAATGAGCGAAACGTTGAGCTGAAAATAAATGTATAAAGTACAAGAGACTTAATTTCTAACATCTACCTAAGATTGATCCTGTATGGTCAAAAACTGCTTAAAACTTACCATTTATCTGCATAATTAAACTAGGATCAGTAGGAATAAATAACAACAATATTATTATTATTATTATTATTAGCTTTAAGTATCTGTCGTATCGAGGTGCTCCACAGCAGCCACCGGGTCCTTTTAAGGCCAAGGTACCGGCCTTGCCTACACACTAGTGACGTGAAGGTATCATTGAGACAGTGGCGTGCATTCAACCCCAGCTGTAATACCTCTGCTGGGACTGAGAGCTGCGCGCGCATCTCCTTCGTTGGGCCAGCGACGGGCGGCGATCGGGGAGACGGCGTCGCAGATAACGTGCTGAACCCAGCTAGTTAGGGATGGATGACGTTCCTTCCCCTTCCTTGCTTCAAAGCGAGTCCTGGCCTGCCTCGTCATCGCAGTACTACCCACCAGAGAGCAAAAACATCATCTCGCATTTACTCGTAAGCCAGTGCTACATCAATTCATCATTATTTCATTATGTTATTCATGTCATTTATTATATTATCAAAATGACATGTTTTGTTAACATAAATTAGCGTAGCGTTTGTCGAAAAGTTTATAATTTATATAATGATTATGTCACTCGCTGTAAAGAGAATGAACGAGAATGTTCCCTAGAGATTTTATTACTTATTATGAGGAAGATTGTTCTGATACACGTGATCAGAACACTAGATTTCCCGAATTTTCGAATAGCATTACGTACTCTTAAGAGAGTCAGTGTGCCTGGCAAAACTGTGCGTAATGTAAAAAGAATAAAAACCTATGGTCGAAATGTCGTGACCGGCCGCACAGATTTGAATGTGCCGCCACAGTAGGGCGTTACCGCCTCTGGCGGCAGCGGCCAGCGACAAGCGCGGGCCAGCGAGGCTTGGCGGTGTGCGGCCGCCACGCCTGAGCGAGCGGGGCGAGGCCCAACCTCCCCCTCTACTACGCCTGCCAGTCAGTGGACCTACGGCCCGGGGCAAATATAAGCCGGCCGTGGCCCGGAGAGAGGACAGAGAGTGAGCGGCGGAGTAAGAGTGACGAGTTGGTGATACGAGATAGTACGGTGTGAAGATTGTGATTACGACGACAGTGCTGCGACAACGGACTTCCCTTTACGGAGATTTAGCGACTCGGCAATTTTGTGGTGCATCTTCTGGTTACGATAACTCGGCACGTTTCACGTACATTCTCCTGGATTTTCGGCACTGTAGCTCTGTACCTGTTTTCAACCAATAAATTGTTTATTGAATTTTGTGTGTGTTGAATTTGGACACATCACGAAACAGAAGAAGTGAAAAAATATTGTCCACATTAGCCAATTGAATCATCGCTGATTGAAGATACATGGAACACACATTCAGTTTTCGAAAAACTCTATGCAGTATTTTGCTAGTCATGAAAGAAGAAGGGAGTTTAGTTTTCATTGATTACCGTAACATTTGCAGAAAGCAGATTTCATTTTTCTGTTCTGTAAGTTACTATTTACTTATCTTTCATGAAAATACATCTTGTGTTGGAGTGATAAATTGCAAGTTGGAATTCTTTATGTTCAAAACATTTTGTGTTTCACAGTTGTGGTAAAGAATCTCCTGTTGCGCGACTATTTTGTACATGGAAGGGGAGGGGGACGCCGGTAGATCGCTAGCAGCTGGAGTATACGAAGTAATCACGGCACGCCCCTGCATTTAGATCTTCCTCACCATACTTGCAGTGCTCAGGAGAACTGGCTCTGCATTATTATTATTATTATTATTATTATTATTATTATTATTATTATTATTATTATTACCTTAAATGCGACTTGTACTGTTTATGCTTACCTTTGAACTCCAGCAGTGGCATGACCGGATCGGGAATGTAAACTTCATTCTCCATAACTGTAATATCTCTCTGACCTATTGAACAGAATTTTCAATGAATAAAAGTGAAGGTAACTAGGTAATACCTCAAATTCTTACAATAATGCATGACGTCAACTCTAACTTACCAGAAAGACTGCAGCCGATAATGCTATGCAATATTGTTCCTTTCCCAGAAACATCAAGTTGTAAATTGATTTTGTCATTTGTCATTTTTCCTAATGATGATTTGAATGTTCGCATTTTCCATTCACCAAACTAGAAATGTCAATTATATGGGCAATGTTATTTATTTATATTACAATTGACAAGGAAAGGGCACCATTGGATGGGCACACTGGATACATTAATGAAACTTCATTCATTCAAAAAAAACAATACAAAATTTTCAATTGCAAAATAGGTGCCACGGTCAACATATGACCATGTTATATCTTATTTTGTATAATACCTGTAACACAACTATAAAGTCCATGTTACTGGAAACTCATACAACCGTTAATATTCTGCTAGTAGATAACATTTTAGCAACTGAAGAATATATTACACAGATCTTTTTGGAGAAAAATCCCGTATTGTTTTTCCTTCATAAAGCTATGATAATATGATTTATCTCCTCGCGCGAACCACGATATTTAATGTTCCCGCTAAGACCATTAAGGAACACCTCATGGAAGCCGTGGATAATGTCAGTATGAGATTGGACCGTTGGAGAATTCTTTTAACTTTTGAAAACTATAAAAAAGCTGCAAACTGTGATTGTTGAACTCCTGTTCACGTAATTTTGGGAATATGGCTTGTACCATATGTAACTGCCCATATGTCGGTTACATTGATTTTTGAGAAGCACCCGAGAACGTCAAGACATGACAAGTTGCAATTATAGTGTTACCGAATTGCAAGAGATCGCGCCAGCAGTAAAGGGTATGCCTTGCGAGAAAATATTAAAGTTTCTAAACGCACTCGCGAACGACAACCAATCAAAAATCCCCCTTGAAAATGTCAGCACTAACGCAAAGAACCGCTGCGAAAAGCTTTCTCTCTCGCTGCCGACCGCCGATCAGGACACACCGGAATTGTTCGTGCTGGACGGAGAGGAGAATTCGCCGTATTTCGACGAAGCTTGAAAGAGGTAATTTGTCTCATCATGTTAAAATAACGATACCATGCATTAGAGAATTGAGAATTTTAAATAATGAATATTCTGATAAATTCATGTAAACGCATTATGCAGAAATAAACTATTTTTCTGTCAACGAGGAAATAATATATTTCAACGTTCAAGAACGTATACTGAAGTAGAAAGCATGTGCTATAGGAAATGTTTCTTTCTATTTACAGCTTTTTTTGTCTTTCGTCTTGGCTTACCACATAAGAAATTCGTTACGCGGAGATATTGTAGTCATATTATATAAAATTCGAAGGACTGTGGTAGCGATTCACCAGAGGACGTGTTCGCCAAAGGAAAGGGGTTGCCACGACCTTGAAAGGATATGGGTCGCCGTCGCCGCTCCAAGCTGTGGAAATATTTCTTCGAGACGACGTATTGAGTTAGAAAACTTCACTAGAAATTCTCAAAAAAAAAGAACTGTTTAAAGAAGCAAAAATTATTATAAAGAGAAAGAATTCACCTCACTTACAGACGTAGATAGTTGAGTAATTATATTAAAATCATTTAAACGTAATAGTTTAGAATATTGAAGTCGTAAAAGGAAGCCAGGTAGCTAATCCATGTAAAGAATTGTAAAAACCTATTTTTTCATTTTTCTATTATCGATAATGTTGGTTCTTTTAGTGTGTGTTTTCAATTTATTGTTTAATCGATTTCCAATTGTTCAAAACCAATAATTAGTAAAAGAGTTATAATTGATTGTACGTTTATTGCATAACATTCTTTTGGTGGCTAAATTTTATAAGGTAATAATCTACGTGAAAGTGAAACAACGTCTTGTATATATTTCATTCACTATTCAAGTGACAATTTCTTTGAAAGTGTATGTGAAGGGTATTTTGGTATGTGATTCTTTTTCAGTATTTTGTGTTTCCATGTATTATTGTCTTGTGTACAGGTATTTTATTGTTTTTTTTGTCAAGTGAAGGGTAATATAATTTTATGTGAAGTGTTTATGCAAGTGTTAAAACGCAACTCCAGTTGTTAGGTAATCATGTAATTGCTAAAGGTAGAGCAAGAGATAGATTTTTTCAATGCAATGTGTAAATGCTAGATTAGAATTGTATTGAAGTATTTAAGAGAATATATCTAGAACTCTGTTCATAGTTAAAAGATTAACTTGCCTATGTTTCTTTTATTACAAAAGCAGGTTAAAAGACAAACCCACTCCTGTAGGGCAGTTAGGACATTTAAAACCACATCTAATTTTTGGTGTGATATTGTCATAAAAAGTCACAGGTCAAGTAATACGACTAGGTTACTTGAGTGACCCGCTGTAGGCGTTTTAGAGAATAGTAAAAAGGTAGAGCGGTCACATATAAAGTCGACGAATGCTTAGTACCTAAGAACACAAAGATCATCTCGTAAACAGAGGAATCAGAAATAAGTTATCCATTCAAATGAGAAATTGGTTCATGTTTAAATGCAAATTAATCATTTCCATCAGGAAAGGGAATGAAAGTTATTTAGGTTGAAAACGGCGCCATATTATTTTTAGAGAGAACAAATTTATTAATTTGACATATTTTCATTTGACATTCATTTTTACATATTTTCATCCACGATACACGTTAAATCAATGCAATTTACGTAAAAATTATGTAAAGATTTACTATTAAATAATGATCTAAATACAAATATTTTTCACTGCACGAACATTAAATGAATGCTAGTTTAGAATACGCCTTATGTTTTCATATTATGGAGATGTTCATAACAGTATTACATGAGTATATTAAATGATGCAGGGCGTGCAGATATTAGTACACACAAGAAAGCGGATGTTTTCATGACCTCTTGGAAAAGTTCTGAGACGGAACTGAAAGTGTAGGAGCCCCATCGTGTCTTGGAAAGTCACTTTTACCGTGTAATGTAGAATGTTTTGTTCAAGACTTGAATATAATGACAATTTCTCCATGGCATATACAAATGCGCGGGTTTCACATGCGCTTCCTTGCGTGACTGACGTGCTCGGACTGTGCTCCAATATTTTACTAATTTTGACTACTTTCTTACATCTTTCAGGTACCTTTTGTTTTTAAATTGTTTTCTTTACTTGTTTACTTGTTACAGGAACGCTGAAAGAGATTTATATTGTCGGAAGCAGTGGAAAAGAAGTAAATAGTTATTGGTTTAAAAGACAGCGTAACGGACAAACGTGCATTTTAACGAGTTCAAAGACTTTTAATACATATTTGCTGTACAAATAAATTTAGTTTTACGTAAAGGGTTAAACAACTAGTGAAAGTGTTGTGATAATTGTGAAAAACATCAAAATTCAAAGTTTCGTATATATTAGTAACGGAAAATTTTGAACCTTGTGATTTCAAAAGAATATCAAAGTGGTGAATTTTTGTGGCCTTTAAAGAGGTAAAGTATAGTAATCTAATTGTATTTATTAGTTTGCAGCTTAGATCTATTAACGGAAACACGCTCAACTCTACTCGCAATTAACCAATAACATTTAAATACTAATTAGAATCACATTTCTTTTATTTTTTAAATAAATACGTAACTTAAATTAAATAATTTAATGCACGTAAATTAAAAAGATAATTTAGAAAACATTTTTGACACATAATCTGATTTCTCATCTATTTATTTATTCTCATATTTACCACGCATTTGATACGCATTCGTGACATGGCTACTATTCGCTATACACTTTCTACTCTGTACACTCTCAAAGCCGACCTTCTGAAAGCCTTCACACACGTAAACAATAATTTAGATGAACATATCCGAAGGCTCGAAGAGGTCGTTCAAAACTCAGACGTTGGACAACAATAGGCAACACCGCAGAAACTTTCAACCATCCATCCGCGAAAGCAAAAACACAATCATCACAACCAATCATGACTCAAAACAGATTTGCTGTGTTAGATTATGACAATGATTTTCCATGCCTTCCCAATCCTCACTACCCCCTCCCATCATCGACACGTCCACCCACAAACCGACGCAAACAGGCTAGCAAGCGCAAGAAACAAAGACACGTAGAGTTGCCAACCTGGCCCACAAGTAAACAAGGACATTCCTACTGAGCCACCAAAAGGTACTAATTTTAGCAGATAGCCATGGGCGACAAATCTCCTCCTCTCAGTGGGAAATCCCATCCAATTTCTCTGTCAGTGTGTGTTTAAACCAACGGAGGTTTGCCGACGTGATCAGTGAATTGGACACCCACACAAAAACTCTCACCAAACGGGATACAGTCATCATCATAGGAGGGCAGAATGACATCAATTTGGGTGGTCACTTTACACCTGAGCAACATGTTGACAAACTACAACGTGCCGCCCAAAACACGAACATTGTAATCTCGACTCTGCCCTTCTGGTTCAACAAACCAACACTGTGCAAAGAAATTAGACACGCAAACAACAAATTAAAACTGCATCTGAGAGGTACCCATGTTAAATTATTTGAGCTTAACTTTCTCTCAGAAAAACACTTCACCCGGCATGGTCTTCACTTGAACCTTGTCGGAAAACATGCACTCGGTAGCGAACTTGCCAAACACATCCTTACACCTCAGCAGTATCCTATCCAAGATTCATCCCCACCTACATCTCCTAGTTCTCTTCCATCCTCCGGAACCCCTTTGGACCCAATTACCTTATCCCCTGAACCTAATCCTTGTACTACCTATCCCATTATTCATTCCTCTACATCTGTAACCCTCCTTCCTCACCTCCTAACACTGCTGGGACACGATACTTCCTTCGACCACGCACTCGAGGTAAAAATGAGATAAATAAATAGCAACTACAGTCAGATGCAGCAGAAAAGCATCCGTGTAGGTACATGCAAAAGATTCAAATAATGCATCATAATGTGCAATCTCTTTCA
The DNA here is from genome assembly GCA_964035755.1 of Teleogryllus oceanicus. Taxonomy (NCBI): domain Eukaryota; kingdom Metazoa; phylum Arthropoda; class Insecta; order Orthoptera; family Gryllidae; genus Teleogryllus; species Teleogryllus oceanicus. The sequence goes on from CAXIVR010000009.1 coordinate 102,686,821, forward strand.
AATAAAATTGAATTTATCGAGGTAGCATTAGAGTGTGATCTCAGTCAAATAGATGTTCTTTGCTTTACAGAACATTTTGAAATAACAGTTGTACATCTTACTACGCTCAAAATTATCTTACTTTGCATCTACAGACCTCCAACAAAGCAAGCTTTAGATTATTTCAATTTCGTAGAAAATCTAGAGATAACTCTGAACAAAATTAGTAATCTCTCTTTTAAATCCATTGTTGTATGTGGAGATTTCAATATTGATTTTCTGAGCGAATCCCACGAAAAGAGCAGTTTCTCAATTTAATTCATTCTTTTAATTTAGATATTACAGTGAACGTACCTACACGGAATACTCTTAAATCACAAACAGCAATAGATCAAATTATAATTAACAAAACCACAACTAGATATGAAATAATAACGAATAATCTAGGTTACAGTGACCACGATGCACAAATTCTTACAATTACTAATAACATGAATACTGACACAATAAATAAAACACGCATGTGCAGAGCATTTACTACAGTTAACATAAAGTTATTTACGGACTACTTGCTAAAAGAATCATGGTAGGCGGTTTATAACGCTATTGACACAAATGAAAAATATAATTTATTTTTCTCAAAGCTTTCATTTCTCTTTAACGCATGCTTTCCTATTAAAAGAGAAAATTAAACATTTCACGAAAAGTAATACTTGGATTACAAAAGGAATTAGAACTAAAATAATAAAACAAAAGCAATGTGGAATATAATAAAAAAGTATCTCAAGATTTCCTTATCTACTTTAAAAAATACAAAACATTGTTACGAAAAGTCATAAGGCAGGCTAAAATCATGAAAAACGATCAGGATATTTTGAATTAAAATAATAAAACAAAAGCAATGTGGAATATAATAAAAAATAATACCAAATCATCTAGAAAACCCGTAGAGAATGTTGTTTTAAAATATAACGATATAAATGTGAACGATCCGGCAACAGTGGCTAATCTCTTTAACCACTACTTTTCGAGAATTGCTGCCGATCTCACTAAGGGTCTTCAGGCACAAAATTCAAAAACAGACAGTTAACCCAACATTTTAGACACAATGTTCGTTTCCGAAACTTCTTCCTATGAAATTCTCAAAATAATCGGTAAACTAAAAAATAAATATTCGTCCGGTTTAAATGAATTCCCGGATTCTTTGTTAAAGACTTGTGCGTATGCCATTATACACCCGTTAACTCACTTATTCAATGCATCTTTATGCACTGGAACGTTTCCAGATACTTTCAATACAGCTAAAATTCAGCCACTTTTCAAAATAGGCAACAAAAATGAAATTCAAAATTATCGGCCCATTTCTCTTCTATCAGTTTTTTCAAAAATATTAGAGACTTTTTAGTACGAATGGAAACCTTTCTCACTAAACACGACGCGCTTTCAGATTGCCAACATGGATTTAGAAAAACAAAATCAACGAAAACAGCTATATTTTCTTTTCTTAAAGATGTCGCCTCATCATTGGATCAAAACGAGGCACCTATTGATTATTTTTAGATCTCTCAAAAGCTTTTGACGTCATTGATCATAACATTTTACTTTCCAAATTACCTTCATATGGAATTCGTGGTATTGCTCTAGATTGGTTATGTTCGTACCTTAAACAACGATCTCAGAGAGTTGAAATACCTTACTGGAATGATGGAACATTACGTACGCACCTTTCCGACTCTTTGCCCATTGCATGTGGAGTTCCTCAAGGATCGATTTTAGGCCCTATTCTGTTCCTACTTTACGTAAACGATATGCCCTCGACGATTCGAAACGGAAGAACGGTTCTCTTTGCGGATGATACGAACATCGTTTGTAATAAAGAAACCGTAAATAGTACAATATCAGATGTTTCAAATTGGTTCCGAAATAACAAATTAATAGTAAACGAAAAGAAAACGGTTGTAATGCAGTTTTCCATTTCAAATAAACAATTCTGTGCTCCATTGAAAATGAACAGTGTACCATTGACTGATGTTAAGGCAACAAAATTTTAAGGTCTCTCAATTCAGTCAAACCTTAAATGGAACGTCCATTTAAATGAATTGAACACAAAATTAAGTTCATTATGCTACGCGTTCAGAATTCTTGCAAATTCAGTCAGCCTTCATACTGCTCGTTGTGTATACTTCATGAATGTTCATTCCGCCTGAGATTGGCATAATATTCTGGGAAATACATCTTATAGCTCCCAGACTTTAGATTACAAAAACGAATTGTACGAATAATAACCAAATCCCACCCACGTGATTCATGTAAGCCTCTCTTCATTAATCTAGGAATTCTACCATTACTAAACATTAAATTCAAGGAATTAAAAATTACATAAATACATGTACATTATTTTACAACACTTTGCCAGATGACATTAAACGATTAAATTCAATAGAAAAGTTTAAATCCCAAGTGAAATCGTTTCTGCTGCATTACTGTTTCTATACAATTAGAGACTATACTGAGCATCACAAGAAAAGTAACATTAATTTTAACAATGATACATAATGCATTATTTACCATTTGGATTGTATAAATGAGTATAAACAACCTGTAACAACTATTGTACTACAGCTTCCGGGTTAATGACCCCCATCTCGATCAGGTTTTTCGTCCAGTTTCCCTGATCCATTGAGCAAATGCTGAGATGGCCCCTTGTTTTGCTTCTGGACATAAATGTAACTTCATTTTCTGTGCCCGTCTTCTAGAATTCAGTGGGAAATACAATTATTCAAATTATCGTTTCCATGTTGTCGCGGCAGGAAGTAATAAGAGCCAAAATTTATTTGATTGTGTTTTTTTTATCTTTTTAATTAAATTTAAGTAGTATATGACTTAGTGTAGGGATCACAGAATTTTGAAAATGTGCACACAATTCACTTTTCCCCATAGCACTCATACGCAGTTTTTTAACTGTTTTTACGTAAAATAAATTAAAAAAAAAAAATGTAATTAACGATCGTGAGAACAAACTACATATTCTCCGTTCGAATTTTGTTTTCTAAAACAGTTTACTTTCAGTACTAGTACGGGAAGTACTTTTGGGACTTCCAGACTCGTATTGAAAAAAGTTGAACTTTTATGTCCGAATACTGTGTAAGTATTCTCTTTCACTAACTGTGTAAGTATTCACTTTCTAGACGATCCCGAAATATTCAATTTTTGTGATATTTACATCAATAAAGTTCTTGTAAAATTAATTTAAAACCGAAATAATGAAAAGTTATTAAAGCCTAATCCCTAGGTTAAAAATTCATTTTATAGCAGCTCATGAAAATTGCAAATTATACAGAAATGTCACGTCGGGCGTTATAGTGATAAGTAGGAATACGGAATGTATTGTAATAATTAATGCATAATATCTACTTAAATGTGTATTTATTTTTTCAAAACATGTAAGAAAAAATAGAAAATATGCAAAATGAAAATACATTATTGTGTGTAAAATTGTTCTCTACAAGCATTTTCAGATTACAGAACGTCGCCGATCAGCCCTTAACAAGGATTCGGAGTGCGGATACAGAAGTAATTGTACATTAGACTTCACAACACACAAGAATTTTATTCAAACTATAAATTACGTTCATAATATACATTACAATGTTTACGAGGAGTCGGTGTTCAAGTGCATAGTAGTACCCTGTAGCCAGTGATTAATCCCAGGGAGGGGGTGGGTTATAGGGATCCCCCACCACCAAATCGAACAACACAGTAAGATAATTTTCTCAAAAAAGTATTTGTTAGTTTTCATTCGAGTAACGAATGGACAGTTTGAAACATGAGTAAGCACGTGGTTGAAATTCCTTTTGTTCACAAAAATTCACTCCTCGGCGAGTACGCAGTAAGGGGGGAGGGATAATTTGACAGTATGGTGGTCATAGAAGCGTAGGAACATTATTTTACATTACAAACGCGCATCTGAAATGTTTCGTTTCAACGTGTAAATATATTAAAATGTAACGAAATATACAGTAATGGGTAAAATATGTAAAATAAAGATAGTTCTAATTCATTCAGAATGTCTTGTAAACTCTAAAAAAATTATTGAACGCTGGTATCTAGTTCTATAAAAATATGTATTTACATGGAAATCCGTTCCTAGTGATAAGCATTTTTATACTTATTTTCATAGATTATCTTGCCATTATTTCCAGAAAGAAGTATTACGTCTGTGGCTATTATATACTCACCTGACGCTCCGTATACATCGGCTCTTCATATTTTGTTCCATTGGAAAACATTATGTTGAACTTTATATTTCCAATTCCTTTAGGTGGTGAGTATATGACAGAGACACATATTCTTTCAGACACTGGAAATATATTGTAATTGAGACTGCCCTGGTTACCATTAAGGACTAAATGTTCTCTCTTAAAACCTACGAGAGAAAAAGAGGAATGAATATATACTTATACTTTTAATTTTAATTTATTTATTTATTTTCCTCTCTATGAATTAGAAATATTTGCCCAGCACTTCCAAACATTGCCAAAGCAACCCGCTCGATCATTTAGCTTTACATACTTTCGTACTGGGAGGATCAAGTGATACCCCCGCAATTAATAATTAAATTAATGAAGGTGGAAAATCGACACCTGGAGATAAATCCTACGAATAGTTTAAGCGCCAGGGATGTTCACAGACGGACAGACATTTGGGCATTTAAAAAACATTTTATCACAATCAGTGGAACCCAAAACTTATTTCCGTTGAAATCTCAAATTCGATTTTCACTGCTTTGCATAACTTTCCCATTATTACCCTGAACGTAGAATAAATACTCCGTACGTTCATATGTGTACGAGAAAGTGAAATTAGTAAAATATCATAGTAACTTGTGTTACTTAAATTACTTGTCTTAGTTTGTGGCCAAAAAAATACTGAAATTTACGCTTTACACAAAATGCTTTCAGAAGATCTATTTTTTTGTGATTCATAAACATTTGTAGTGATTTTCGAATCTTCCTGAACAAATTAAATAGGCATAAGCCTTAAAATGGGAGGACTATTCATGATTCGGACGGCAATTATGACAGGGGTAAATGTATCATAACACACTTTGTGTAAGAAATTGTCAAAAGAAATCATATTTTTACTCCGAAAGAACTGAGAACTCTGCTCGCTTCCGCTCCCGCTCTCTCTCTCTCTCTCTCTCTCTCTCTCTCTCTCTATATATATATATATATATATATATATACACACACACACACACACACACACACACACACACACGAATACTTACTTATGTCGATCGATGTTGTGGCACCAGCCCGAAAAATCTCCAACAAATGATTAGATGCCGCATTGGCAGATCTTGAGTATCTGCTACCATACAATTGAAAAAGCTGTCTCTTCTGATTCCTTCCAAGTACTTCGTTCACAACCACATTAAAATCATTCCTATAGTTGGGTGATCCTGAAGCAGACTTAAAAGAAATCAGGTTTAAAACAACTTCAACGTGATTAAACACGCACCACATACAATTGTGGGTCGCCATCTACCCCACAAAATATTATAAAATGTGCCTGATGAGGGCAAAAGAGACCTTGAAACGTTGTGATTTGTGTAAGTATTCGTGTAGATGCATTCCTGTCTACACATTAGTGTACACAATGTATTACGTCTACATTGAATTTCTACGGCCTTGAACTAAACCTAGAGTAAATTCAGTTCAAAGTTCAAGCTGTTGATTTACGAAACAGTGGTTTTTCTCAAAAATGATTTGCTTAAGGGCAGGAATATATTTTCAGAAAACGCCGATGCCTATTACTATAACACTCGACGTAGAAATCATATTTATCGGGTGACAGTATTAACATTTCATTACAAACAACAACATTTCATTACAAACACATACAATACATGTACATTATTTTACAACACTTTGCCAGATAACATTAAACGATTAAATTCGATAGAAGTTTAAATCCCAAGTGAAATCGTTTCTGCTGCATAACTGTTTCTATACAATTAGAGACTATTCTGAGCATCACAAGGAAAGTAACATTAATTTTAACAGTGATATTTAATGCATTATTTACCATTTGGACTGTATAATTCTACACAACCTGTAACAAGTTTTGTACTGAAGCTTTCGGGTCAATGACCCCCATCTCGATAAGGTTTTTCGTTCAGTTTCCCTCATCCTTTGAGCAAATGTCGAGATGGCCCCTTGTTTTCATTCTGGTCATCAATGTTCATTTAATACTTCATTATCTGTGTACATCTTCTATAATCCAGTGGGAAATATAGTTATTCAAATTATCGTTCTCCATGATGTCGTTGCACGTAGTATTTTCCTTGACGAAGGACATGATGAGGAACAAGAGCCCAAATTTATTGCTAATTTATCCTTGGAAATAGATTTTATTACATCGGAGCGGTTTTTTTATTTTCCTTTCAAAATTCAAGTAGTATATGGCTTATTATAGGGATCACAGAATTTTGGAAACGTGCACAATATTCACTTCTACCCATAGCACGCCATACACAGTTTTTAACTGTTTTTGACGTAAATAAATAAATAAATAAATAAATAAATAAATAAGTATTGTCTGTCACTAAAAATGAGGGGACCATAACAGAGAGATATCAATAAAAATGTAGACCATTTGATGCATACGTGGTCTTTAATTTTATTTGTAGCATATAATTCATATATTTTGATAACTTTGACACAATTCGTTTCTAAAGCAATAATGCATACTGTGAAATCAAAATACGTCAGCATAGCATTCAGAAATGACAATTTTCTAAAAATCAAAAACTCTACAAAACGTGGTGAAACAATATTTACAGCACATAGTAGTTAGCCATTTTTTTCATATATTTATATTTATATTGAGCTTCATCCAAAATTACACAAAGCCGACTGCATTGCAGAGAAAAAGAACAGTTTTCCTGAGAATACACACTCGAACTACTTCAGAGGTGGCCATGAGAGCGTAGCACCTTCCCGGATCCAAAGAGTAGTATACTTGTTTTTATCGTGGCATCTGAGGGTATTATCTTCAAGATCATGGTGCTGCCGCAAGATGTCACATGATCGCGACAGTATCAAGCAGTGCTGCAGACCATGCGACTCTAGCGGCAGGACAGAGAAAGACGCAAAAATTCATGCCATATTCCATCTTGAAGATAATGCCCTCAGATGCCGCGTTAGGAAAACCCAAGTATATATTACTAGAGTACTGTAGTACTGTTTGCCCGGACCTCCCCTGATCGGCTGAACCATGGAATACAATTCACTAGGAGCAAATGCGTCGCTGCTCTTCCGAGAAATCAGGCACTTTTTCAAGGCATGACCCCACTTGCAGCATTCTTACAACTAAACATTCAAATATAGTATTTATTTATTAATTTTACGTCAAAAAACAGTTAAAAACTGCGTATGACGTGCTATGGGGAAAAGTGAATTGTGTGCACATTTTCAAAATTCTGCGATCCCTACACTGTCATATACTACTTAAATTTTGAATTTTGAAAGGGAGAAAAAAACTCCCATGTAAAAAAATCTATTTTAAAGGATAAAAAGGCAATAAATTTTGGATCTTATCCATGTTGTCCTTCAGAATAATACTTCCTGGCGCGACAACATGGAAACGATAATTTGAATAATTGTATTTCCCACTGAATTCTAGCAGACGTGCACAGAAAATGAAGTTACATTTATGTCCAGAAGCAAAACAAGGGGCCATCTCAGCATTTGCTCAATGGATCAGGGAAACTGGACGAAAAACCTGATCGAGATGGGGGTCATTGACCTGGAGGCTGCAATACAATACTTGTTACAGGTTGTTTATACACATTTATACAGTTCAAATGGTAAATAATGCGTATTACGTATTGTGCGTAATTACGTATTGTAATGTATCTCCTCCTGCTATCCAGGCCCCACCGTTGGGCAGCCATATGTAATGAAACTCCTTCTCTGCTATTCCTCCCAGTTAGTATCCCCTCTCTGCTATCCTCGCCCCGCCTATTGAGCACCATACGTAATATATCTACATCTATTTCTTTTATCATCTAACCTCTCAACGCTATCTTTGCCCGCGCTTTGAACAGCCATATATAATGAATCCCTTTTTCCCTTTTCTTTTTCAACTATCTAATGCCGTGGATAAGCTGGTGGTCCTATACAGGAATCCAAGCGAGGTGACTGGATTGTGCGTGCTAGGGTAAATGACGACGGTTATTTTCAATCGATGAAAGCGAACCACATTTTGGTTCGATCATTTATTAATATTTCTAACCTTCCCTCTTTTCATTTTATACGGCGACAATTCACCGTCTTTCTTTCTACACTAGTACATAATGCCCTATAACATAAACATGCCAAACAAAGAAGAAAAACAATACACAAGAACAAAAATCACTCACACACAATAACACAAAACAATATAAAAATCCCATTCATACATCGAATGCGCATTCCCTACTTTTCTTTTAACCATTTCTTACTTTAATTCTATTGACAAAACTTGATCTTCGATAATTTTCTTTAGTTATGGAATGCGTTTTCATGTGAAGCATCTGCAAGGAATTCCGGCACACACACACACACACACACACACACACACACATATACGCGTGTCACTTCCCTGTTTTGCAGCTCAGCTCTCGGAACAAAGACGTCCGGTGGCCGCCGTCCAATGCTCTTCGATGTGCAGTCGCCGTCCACTCCTGCTCGCGGTCGCCTTCGGAAACCACTTTTCGCAAACCGCTATTATTCGCCTAAATGTGACCATTCAGCTGCCAGTCCGTCACCGACTAATAAAATTCTATGTGTTCGCGGCGTACTGCTCGGCAAAATAGACAAAACGAAAAAAAAACAACTACTTCTCGCGTGTCGTCAAACACGTCACTTCTTGAAAATTCTATTGCTTGCGTCCATTTATATTGAAAAATAATCGTCTAATTGTACTGATCCGGGTATCTATTCTTTTATGTTTCATAACAAAATGTTCATCGCGTCGAATTTTCTTACACTAAAATAAAAACATATCTAATCATCCGTAATCACATGAAGTCCCACTAAAAAAACATAAATTCAAATTAATTCCGAATTTTGTTCCTTTCCCTAATATTCTTAAGTTCCTACAAACATCTATTTCTATTTAAATTTCTACACTTTCAAAAAAAATTAACAACACACCAATTTCGCGCACACGAAGCGTTCATCACCGTGTCCACGACACATCTGCCTCCCATCGGAATTCTTTCTATCCACCTCTATTGTTACAGAAGATTTTTGTCACAAAATAATTGCCACTCGCTTGCTTTTTTTCCTCTGTTGATTCCAGAAGACTTTCTTCGCTTCTTAACATGGCGTCATTTGTTTATCCTTTTGGGTTCATTGTAACTTCCAAATATTTTCTTATTACTCTGCTTCCGAAAATGCGCCAAAGTTGATACTAATTTTGTCGTCTTCCCCGTATTTTAATCTATTATTTCCCAACGTTTCAACCAAATCGGTCGTGCGTTTTGTCATAATTCTTGAAAAACCCTGTTTGTAATCTTTATTTTCTAACTCAACAATGGCCATATTCTGTTCATGTTATTAAAAATTCCAATTATATTTCAATTTATATCCTCCGAATGCGTTGACCGAATTTGATGCCGTTTGTTTTATTTCATTCTATAATTTCTGCTCTACCGGATGATTATGTTCAATTTCCGCCAAAGCTCACGCGCTACAATTCCTTATTTTAATTTGGACTTACAAAAATGTTTTCTATCGGCACCGTTGCACTCCATATACAAGTCACATATACATTGTCACTGTTTTGGCAACGTTGCATCTGGGGTTTTGGTCTCGAAACGATGGATCATTACAGTATCATAGTTAAAATTAATATTACTTTTTTTGTGATGCTCACTATAGTCTCTAATTGTATAGAAACAGTTATGCAGCAGAAACGATTTCACTTGGGATTTAAACTTTTCTATCGAATTTAATCGTTTACTGTCATCTGGCAAAGTGTTGTAAAATAATGTACATGTATTGTATGTGATTTTTTTGTAATGTGTTGTTGTTGTTGATACTGTCACCTGATGAATATGATTTCTACGTCGAGTGTTATAGTAATAGACTTCGGCATTTTCTGAAAATATATTCCCGCCCTTGAGCAAGTCATTTTTTACAAAAACCACTGATTCATAAATAAACAGACAAGGTAATGGTAAAATTCCTAGATTAATGAAGAGAGGCTTACATGAATCACGTGGGCAGGATTTGGTTATTATTCGTACAATTCGTTTTTGTAATCTAAAAGTCTGGGAGCTATAAGATGTATTTCCCCAGAATATTATGCCATATATCAGGCGGGAATGAACATTCGCGAAATATACACAACGAACAGTATGAAGGCTGACTGAATTTACAAGAATTCTGAACGCATAGCATAATGAACTTAATTTTGTGTTCAATTCATTTAAATGGACGTTCCATTTAAGGTTTGACTGAATTGAGAGACCTAAAAAGTTTGTTGCCTTAACATCAGTCAATGGTACACCGTTCATTTTCAATGGAAAACAGAATTCTTTATTTGAAATGGAAAACTGCATTAAAACCGTTTTCTTTTCGTTTACTATTAATTTGTTATTTCGAAACCAATTTGAACATCTGATATTGTACTATTCACGGTTTCTTTATTGCAAAGGATGTTTGTATCATCTGCAAAGAGAACCGTTCTTCCGTTTCGAATCGTCGAGGGCATATCGTTTACGTAAAGTAGGAACAGAAGAGGGCCTAAAATCGATCCTTGAGGAACTCCACGTGCAATGGGCAAAGAGTCGGAAAGGTGCGTACGTAATGTTCCATCATTCCAGTAAGGTATTTCCACTCTCTGAGATCATTGCTTAAGGTACGAACATAACCAATCTAGAGCAATACCACGGATTCCATATGAAGGTAATTTGGAAAGTAAAATGTCATGATCAATGACGTCAAAAGCTTTTGAGAGATCTAAAAAATATCCAATAGGTGCCTCGTTTTGATAAAATGATGAGGCGACATCTTTAAGAAAAGAAAATATAGCTGTTTCCGTTGATTTTGATTTTCTAAATCCATGTTGGCAATCTGAAAGCGCGTCGAGTTTACTGAGAAAGGTTTCCAATCGTACGTAAAAAAGTCTCACTAATATTTTTGAAAAAACTGATAGAAGAGAAATGGGCCGATTATTTTGAATTTCCTTTTTGTTGCCTTTTTTGAAGAGCGGATTAATTTTAGCTGTTTTGAAAATATCTGGAAACGTTCCGGTGCATAACGATGAATTAAATATGTGAGTTAACGGGTGTATAATGGCATACGCACAGGTCTTTAACAAAGAATCCGGGAATTCATCTAAACCGGACGAATATTTATTTTTAGCTTACCGATTATTTTGAGAATTTCATAGGAAGAAGTTTCGGAAACGAACATCGTGTCTAAAATTTTGGAAAAACTGTCTGTTTCTGAAGTTTGTGGCTGAAGACAGTGAGATCGGCAGCAATTCTCGAAAAGTATTGGTTAAAGAGACTAGCCACTGTGGCCGGATCGTTCTCATTTATATCATTATATTTTAAAACAACATTCTCTACAGGGGTTCTCTACAGGGTTCTAGTTGATTTAGTCGTATTTTTTTTACAATCCACATTGCTTTTGTTTTGTTATTTGATTTCAAAATATCCTGATCTGTTTCATGATTTTAGCCTGCCTTATAACTTTTCGTAACAATGATTTGGATTTTTTAAAGTAGATGAGAAAATCTTAAGATACGTTATGACGTTAAGAAATGCAAGAAAGAATTCGCTTGTTTTTACAAGATGTCCTAATCCCTTGTGTTATTCAAGAATTGCTTTTCCGTGAAATATTTATTTTTCTTTTTTGAAGAGGAAAGCAAGTGTTAAAATGTAATGAAAGAGTTGAAAAAAAAAATTTGTCGTTTGTATCAACAGTATTATAAACCACTTTCCATGACTCCTGTATCAAGTAATCAATGAATAATTTTATTTAATTTTTTGTAAACAATCTAGTCATACGTGAATTATTTATTGTGTCAGTGATCGCATTTCTTATAATGGTAAGAATATGTGCATCGCGGTCACTGTATCGAATTTTGTGTGATCCGTGTAGGTACATTAATTGTAATGTCGAAATTGAAGGAATTAATTAAATTGAAAAACTTTTCTTTCTCACAAGATTCGACCAGAAAATCAATGTTAAAATCTCTGCATACAACAATGGATTCAAAAGAGCGAATGCTGACTTTGTTAATGTTATCTCCAGGTTTTCTAAGAACAAAATATAATCTGCAATTCTCTTTGTTGGAGGTCTGTAGATACGCTGTAGAGAGGACTGTAAATATGCTGCGTAGCCGATCACGTCGTGCAGAAACACGATACTCGTGCATACCTCGTCGGTCGTATATATGGGCGCTGGATGCTTACTAAATTTTCATGACTAAGTGTGAGCAGGACAGAGGCGGGCAGTTGGTGTTAAATTACAAGTGCGTTGAACGAATGTAAATGCTTACAGAACAGGTAACACATGATATGTTCCTAAACTGATCAGTGCTGGAAATCAGCTTCTAACGCCAACGAATGGAGCCAGACAGATTGGGGAATATTCATTTCGGGAAAACTCGTTACAAATACTACAGGCGCTATTTCACAGACGGATGGACAGATGTGAGAATAGACGAATGGATGTATTGAAAAAATAGCATATTTTCAGTTTCAGGGGACCACAAAACTTTCCGTTAAAATCTCGAAATTGATTTTCCTCAGCGGTACATAACTTTCTCTATACTACATATAAAGAAAGTACGAAACGAAAAATAATCTAGTGTTGCTACAGAACGGCAAGACTTTCTCGTTCTAGTTTCCTTATCTCTTCAGCCTGGTCTTTTTACTTTCTCGTATACATACGTAGTGTATACGGAGTGATATACGTAGTATAGAGAAAGTATAATGCTGCATAAAAAACGGCGGATTTTCGGCACAAAAAATTCATTGCCGCGCCCCGACAACGAAAAAGTTGATAAACATAAAAAAATCATCTTACGCGTGATGTAGCCAGAATCCCTGTTTTGTGGATCCTTGATGCACACGTCAACCAATTGAAAGCAAAACGTCTGTCCGTCAGTCCGTCTGTGAACACTACTTGCGCCTAATCCGTGCGTAGGATTTTGTCCAAATTGAAGAAACCCCTGTCGATTGGATGTAGTTGAGCTTTGAAATTTTGAAAAACATTCTTTAAAATTTGGGGGTACTTTACAGAAGCCTCTAGCTATTTTCAAAATTTTCTCAAAAACGGTTCCAAATTTTTTCTTAAATTTCTTTTAAAATGGAGTGAAATACACTTATAAAGTTTTCATAGGTCCGATTTTCACGGTTAACTCTGAATTTTCCAAACTTGCAAGTTTGAATTATTTCCGGCGTTAAATGCAACTACAAAATTAAAGATAGAGATTTTTCCTTCAAATGAAATTGGTTGCTCACAATCAGTTTTTTATAAGTTCCGGTAGATTTTTTGAAAATTATAGTAGTTTTCGAGCAATATTGCGTGCAAAATTTGCAATATTAAAAAATTACAAAAAACAGATTTTCTCAAAAACGGCTTCAATTTTCTTCTTTAAATTTTTGGTATGGATAGTGCTAAATTCACTGTATAAGATGACATAAACGCCATAGTGAGTTATTCTTTTTTTTTCAAAAATTACAAAAATATAATTTTGTATTCATCTCTCACGGCGTTAATATTTACATGACCAAAAATGTGTTTACATTATGGTATTTATGAGTACGTGTGCTTTAAATAATGTATAAATTTTCTGGAAAACCCAACAATTTTCTGTGAAAATGAATTCAAATTTCCGTTTTTTGAGAAACGTTCAAATCCATTATTTCAAAAATTGCTCCAATTTTTTCTCAGAACTTTTCCAACGGATTGCATTGTTTAATATGACGTAAAGTTAATTTTGGTGTATTGTGGATGATCTTGGCTGTCCGGGTGACGCCGCGTCGAAGGCTGTGTTGCGACGTTTCGACCATCTTTTCGTGGTCTTCCTCAGGGCTGATCTGCAGATCTGATACTGATTGGTGTATTCTTTTCCTTTTTCAAAAAATAACTCTCATGCCGTTAATATGCACATTTCCATCGATTTGTATACATTATTGCATTTGTGGGCGGAAGTGCTTCAAATGAACCTTTTCGTAAACTCAAAAAATGTCTGTGCAACAGCTGTCGCCTATATTTTTTTCACGTGTCCTCAGTTTTTCGAATTATTAATAGGGGAATCGAAGTATGACTTTAAGAATATTTTAGAAGAGTAAAATGTGGTCTTACATGCACATTTGAATTCTTTGGGAAATTTGGATCCATTTTTAAGAAAATGTTGTTTGCGCGTTTTTTAAATTGTACATTTTGGTCCATTTATGCTAATTTGTGCCTCAACCTCATGGAGAAACAGACGGAATGACGTTTAAAAAACTAGTGCTATAGAATGGCACAGGTATTACAGAATGGCACTAATTTTTGAAAAATCAAATGAATACAACAATATCGCGTTTATGTCATCATGTACAGTACAAGTTGCACCATCCCTATCTAAAATTTAAAGAAAACATTTGAAACAGCATTTTAGGAATGTTTGTTTTTGACTTTTTTAGTATTGCGCATATTTCACGCAGTACTGCGCGAAAACTACAAAAAAGTTCAAAAAAACATACATGACCTAAATGAAAGAACTACTTATGGATAACAAATTGTACTTGAAGGAAAAATCGCTATCTCAAATTCTGTAGTTGTAGGAAGACGCCGAAAAATTTCAAAAGTTTGCACATTTAGAAAATTCAGAGTTAACAATGTCAATCAAACCTATGCGACCTTCAATGTAAGTGTATATGTGTTAAGTGTAAATAACTCTATTCGTGCCAGAAATTTAAAGAAAAATATTGGAGCAATTTTTGAGAAAATATTGAAAATGTCAAAATCGCACAGCATGTTGTTAAAAATTGTAGAGCATTGACCAGTGGCGGCTCGTGGGTATTCGCACGTTCGCATGTGCACACCCAAATTAATTCGGTGCCATTTCTCTTAAACATCTCTTAACAAGAGGAGAAAACAAGGCCTCTCAGAGCATTCTCGAAACATGTTATTTCAAAACACGCGCCATTCGGAAGTTGCGATTGCCGGTCCGTCCGCCTTTCTTTCGTGAAAGCCTGCGGGAGCACACTCGGGAGAATGCGACCGAGGAAACGACGTCCTAGGCTGCCGCGGGGCTGCAGGGGAAGGAGGGGAACAACGGTGGCTTATGGAGGACTGGCGCATACCCGGCGCAGTGCTCCGGCTACGGCGCAGGCGCAGTGGCGATCTCGGGAAAAGCCTTGACGTGTCTCGAAGATATAACACTCGAGTAGCACAAGTTTTTAACAGAAGTATGACATTGAACGAAGAAAGTGTGAGATATCTCTCCACTTAAATGAGCTTTCGCACTAGCGCGCGAAACGCGAACGCATTGCTGTGCACTGTTGCATTCATAAAACTGTTAATAGTATATAATATGTGTATTCTCTTGTGTTTTAAAGTGAGTTGCAATTACAGAACCATTCCGAAGTATTGAAACCCTAGTGTATTTTGTAAACGTAAGTATTAGGCTTCGTTTCAATGTGTTTTAAGAAACTGAAATCAGAGAGTTCTTTTTTGTCAAGGGTGTTTGTGCAACTAACAATGAATAGCGTTGAAAATATGAAACGTAAGAAATCAATGATTTCAATGAAAAAGCCACAGAAAAAAATTGCTGAAAAGAAACAATGGAATGGAATTGTTCGGCATGCTATCAGACGTCATAAGATGATTTGTTTTTAATTGTCATTATTAATGTTAATGTGTGTCAATGCATGCATGTAATGTATATGTGTGTGCGTGAGAGAGAGACAGAGGGAGAGAGAGTGTGGGAAAAAGAAGAAAAACGTTGCACACCCTAATGGCATGACCACGAGCCGCCACTGGCATTGCCTGAGGCCAGATCGACCAGAGAGAATTCAGTTCGGAAAATATCCTGTACTGTTCACAGACGACAGACGGACGGACGGACAGACAGACAGATGTTCTAATGAAGAAAAAAGAAAGAAAACGGCAGGGTGCCTCAAAATGTGCATTTCCGTTTAATTCTCGAAATCCACTCGAAATATACGAGGAAGTGTAACCCACTTTCTCGGTATCAGGTTATTATGAAATGAGTTGTCCGTTGAAATCTCGAAATCAATTTGCCGAACTTTCTCTATAGAGCGTGTATGAGTATTACTCCGTACGTATATGGTATTACATACGATACATAGAATTTTACAGATACTGTACTGTACATTTTACAGGCTTTGAACAGATACGGTACAATACAAATAAAAGTAGAAATATTCTCAAAGACGTTCGTAAAATCTAAATATGGCACTTGTTTGGTAAGTGAATATTTGAAGTGAATCTTGAAATAAACCTCACGTAACGGAAAAAGGAACTTATTAAGAAATAAATACTAATGGCAAACATGCATTTCAAAGGGGCAATTTTAATTTAAATATTTATATTGATATTCATGTCGGTGGTACGTATTGTGTCATAAAATTGATCCATTTGAAAACAGACTATATCTATCCTGTCTGTAAGAATTTGTGCCCGCAGTAGAAAAAGGTTGGAGACCTCTGTTATGTGACAAAGGTAATTATCTTTTCATTCAACTACTGTATGACCATAATTACATCTCCTTTCTTAAGTTGTTAATGGGTGTGTATCTAACAATCTCACACACTTAATTTTCTATTTAACAAGAACACTTTTAATAAGTAACTATATTTACAAATGAATTGTGAGATACTTACTATATATATATTACCATTCTTGGGAGGAAACACGAACCACCTTTTAGCTGTTGAACCTACGTCTTCAAGTAATACCGGAGTACTTATAATTTTATATTCTGGACCTATTCTAAAGCTCGCTACTTAGTTTTGATGAATGCTTGTTGGGCAATAACATTTCGGTCGTCCATTTTCAAAAAAAATGACTTGCAATCATCTTCAAACATCTGTTCTTTCCTGTAACATGCAATGAAGAAAAGAAAATTAAATCAGAAATGTAATATAATGAGAACAAAAAATCACTTTTACATACTTTCTCTTTATATATTATTCCCAAAAAGAAATGAAAAACTTCAGAAAATTCATTCTTTTGCTGTTAATTGAGTCATAACCACTAATGTATGATGTTTATTAAGGCGAAATCCGTATTTTTCTACGATATTTTGTTTTGCTTATATTTGGATTTGTATGAAGGCTTGCACTGTTATAATTGTTTGGCCCGCCCACCCCACCCTCACGTAACAGTTAATTTTGTGTTAAAGGAAATGACAAATCGCTAAAAGATACTTATAAAATTATCATAATAAGCTTAAGCTTAGTTACTTTTATTCGACTGGAGTGATACTAAGCGCTGAAAACTTTTGTATTATTTCCCACAAATTTGCACATTTATTTTAATGTACACTCGGTGAAAGGAAAAGCTATAAGTGGGAAATATTTAACTTCCATTTGAACAAAAATAATAGCATTCATTAATTCCTTATAGGAATATCATATATATTAAAGATGTAAAGACGCCAATTTTGATGTCGCTCCTAATCGGTTCTCAGTGAACGGTTTTAAACAAATGAGGTACCAAAAAAGAGAAAAAAAATTAGGAGTCGAGGAAATTGTATATTGAGTAGATCGCAGTTTTCGTTTATTAATAAAAAGCTATGAAATTTGCGTTGCTTGAAATGCACGGCTAGAATGGAAACGGAAAGATGTCGTCATGCGGATCTTCGCAAGTTGGCGGGAAATGGAGGAGCAGCATCGCCGAGCAAGGTCTTGCTTAGAGAACGTGTTGCGTTGTCGTTAAAAGATTGTAATTATTACTGCCGCAATATCACGATAAACGATTATTAGCAATTGTAAGCATTGTCTGTATTTTCGAAATCATAGGGAGTGCGCCGAAAATGGAACCAGCACCACTTTCGATACCGTTCTTTGCTACATACGTGAAAAATTTTAATTATCGAATTATCGATCTTGGGTCGGAAAGGAATCGATTAGCAGCCTGGAGGTAGCTAGTGCATCAACTGATGTCACTGCAGTGCCTGCCGGGAGGTCGTAGGTTCGAGTCCTGACGGCGGTAGGATTTTCGACACTAGCTTTTCAGCTAGGTCGAATTCAGTCTTTGTCTGAACGAGAATTATAGCGGACGACTGCTCTGATCGGTAGTTTTCCGTGGTTTCTGCGATGAACTTCAGGCGAATGCCGGAGTAGTACCCTTCCAAACGGTCCACGGACCGCGCGCGATCTTTCCTTCCTCTTCCTTATCCTGTCCTCTTCCTTACACACACACACACACACTTATACTAACATGCATTACTCTACTACATATTTCGGGAGACCGGTCGGGAGCTTAGAGCTCGTCCCGGCTGGAGCGGTGCCCCGTCGGTGGGAGAGTCCTGGTGAGGGGGAAACCCTACTAGCTGACGGTAGGTCGGCGCCGGATCTCACCATCAAGAGGGGGAAGATCACCGCCATCTCCCGGGGAAACACGCACTACACTTACGGGAATAATGACCAAAGGGGTTGACGAGTCCGGAAACACGAAAAAAACAATCAAATCAATCAATCAATCGATTGAGCAGTCCCGCTTTCGATCTCCTATCAGGTTTCCGATCACAGGCCGGTAGCATTCGTGATTTCGTCTTTCGCCACAGCACGCTGGAACAAATTCAAAGTATCTCTAATACGACTGGCCGTTTTCACAGCTCACATAAACACTGAGCTTGAGCAAAACCCGCTAAATTCACAGGACGAAATCGATAGCGCGGGACTCTCATCACCTCCGCGTTTGAAACGTCCTACAAATTAAACACCATAATTACCTGCGAACCGGAATCATGTCCTCAACTGACAGATGAGCAGAGAAGAAGGCTGTGGAAGTTCCGCAGATATTCTAAACTACGCAGCCGCTACAACGATCCCGCAAGCGGAGCGCGGGCGTGAGCTCTCAGCAAAGAATTCCGTTCTCTACAAGACGAGAGAACCGCAAAATGTTCGCGCGCCATCGAAGATTGCAATATTCGTGAAAGAAACCTCTAGGTATTATCCAAGACGCTGGGCCACCAGGCGAGAATAAACCGCTCCGCACCGCTTCGGCAACACAGCCGCCCGGCCACACCGCCCTGCAGTCTGAATGCGTGTGGGAGGACGCGGCGAAAAGCGAACTCTTCGCGGAGACGATAGAACAGCAGTTACGCCCGTTCGGGTCCGGCAATGTCAGGACCGAAGCACTGTTGCACGCTTGTGTGACTACCTTCTGCCGCGCCGAGCACCTCCGCGCGACGTGTGACGGGAAGGGAGCTCCGCGAGGCGTTGCGACACCTCAACACGCCAAAGCATGCGGGCCGGACGGTATAACAGCCGCCCAGCTCCGCGCGCTCGGCGCCAACGGGGAGGAGTTCCTGCGGAAGCTCCTAAACGCGTGCCTAGCGCTAGGATATTGCGTGGCCCCAGAGCGTGGAAAATCGCGACAGTATGTATGATTCCGAAGCCAAAAAAGAACCAACTACTTCCGAGAGGTTCAGACCCATTAGTCTTCTCTCGCTTCTTGAGAAAACTTTCGAGTGCCTGATTGTAGTTGTATTGTCTCTATAATTATAGTTGTAGGAAGTCGCAGAAAAGTTTGAATTTTTGCTATTTTCAAACAATCAGGGATTTTAACGAACATGAGATTCTCTTAAACGTCCTTTACGCTATCCGAGGTGAAAATTCAATCAAAAAATTTGGTGCTGTTTTTGAGATAAAAATTGTTTGAACAAAATTTTAAATTGCCTCTTAGCCTTATTTCAAAATCTGTCTTTATCTTTAAAGACAGATTTTGAAATAAGGCTAAGAGGCAATTTTAAATTTTGTTCAAACAATTTTTATCTCAAAATATATTTCACTAAGGAAAAAATCTCTGCATGTTAGTTGTAGGAAGACACCGAAAAAATTCAACGAAATTAGATCTGGAGATCGCGTTGGAAACTCAATCGGATCCTCTCCAGTGCCATGGAATATTGTCGAAGTATGCAAGTACATCTTGGTGTTAATGTGGCAGTGCATTTTCTGACAATTTTGGCAACCGTAACAATCCTCCATGGCTCTAAATATAACGAAGTTCGATTGAATTTCCACTTCATTCTCCGGATCTAATACAAACGAATCATTTTTTAAGGATCAGTAACTGGCGAAGTGTACCTGGACATGATACGCTCGTACGTCTTACTCGCAATTCATACACTCAATGGAAATGAATTTAGTTCCAAGAGAATGATGCACCGCCACATTATCACTGAGATGTTCATGAGTCCTTGATGATAACTTTTCAGGGCACTAGATAGGAAAAAGAGGCCCGATTGAGTTTCGACCGCGTTCTCCAGATCTAACTCCGTTGGACTTATACTTATGGGGAAGTCTTAAGAATGTTGTAAACCGTAGAAAACCAGCTACACAGGCAGCACTTTAGGAATAATTTGAAATTACATGTGCTGCAATCACTGAGCACACTTTCTCAAAATTTCAAAACCAGTAGTTCAACTACACAGAAGTGTACCGATAATGGGCATTTGGAGCATCTATTGAAACGGTTGTGCCTGTAAAAACCTAAGATGATTAGTACCTGAGGTGTGTACAATAGCATACGCCGTCCTTCACGTGATCACTCTCTAGCGTCTACAACGGCATACGCCGTTTATGCTTTTGAATGCGACTCCAGGGTTATTCGACATATTTCGCGAAGTGATCGCTAGCTAGCAATTCAGTGTAGTATCTTAGCTTCTTGTATTCCGATTTTCACGTTTTTCACATCTACTGTTGATTTTTTTATGAACGATAGTGTGGTTACTGACGTAGAATTATCTGTGGTAGTACTACAATGGCGAGATTGACAAAATAAATTATCCAGACGTAAATTCAGGTACTAAAACCATAATCTTGTCTAAGGAAGTGGGTAGCGTGTTATAACAACAACAACAACCAAAAAGAAACATCATGATGTTGCAAAATTTGCCATGGAAACCCATCTTTTTGTATTATTCTTTTTTTGAAGTACATCGCTCTCGGAGAGGTCTGGTTTGTTTACTTTTTAGGTTAATATACATATTATTTGCGGTCATATTCAATAAACTAAATTAAAGAACATACTTTCCTCTAGATATACTATTTTTTCAGACATTTTCCTTTAATAGTTTAGAAGATATACTGGGTGTTTCAAAATGAATAGCGGGGTTTTAGTGTGTTATAATATTTATTACATCAAACTTACAGCCACAAGGAATATATCAAATGAAAGAAAAACTCAAACAGTTTTGTTTGTTGGCATCAATGCGGAATGTTTCCGCCGCAATCCGATAGAAAGCGCTAGTAGCAAAGATGGCGACTAAAGAACAGAAAGCGTTTTGTGTTTTACAGTTTGCAAAGACGGAATCTGTTGTTACTGTGCAACGTGCGTTCCGGATTAAGTTCGGTTGTGATCCTCCAGGTGATAACAATATTCGTAGATGGTATCATCAGTTTGAAGACACTGGCTGCCGTTGTAAAGGCAAGAGTACGGGACGACCAAGAACTAGTGAAGAGAGCGTTGAGCAAGTGCGTAATTCGTTCACGCGTAGCCCTATGAAATCCGTTCGGAAGGCTAGTCGTGAATTAGCAATTCCTGTGACGACTGTTTGGAGAGTTTTGCGGCGACGCTTGCAACTACGCCCTTATCGTTTGCAGTTGTTACAGGCTCTGAAGCCTACTAACCATGTTTTACGTGCCAACTTTGCTAACGACATGCTGTTGAATGACAATGAAAATTTTCTGGATCTTGTCGTATTCAGTGATGAATCGACCTTCCACCTTAGTGGTCAAGTAAACACCCATAATGTTCGGATTTGGGGTTCACAAAATCCCCGCATGATGGTACAAGTGCAACGAGACTCACCTAAATTGAATGTTTTTTGTGCCATATCCCGACAGAAAGTTTATGGTCCTTTCTTTTTTGGTGAAGCAACTGTAACTGGTCACTCTTATCTGGATACTCTACAGCTATGGCTCTTCCCTCAACTGACACAGGATGAACCAGAGAACTTCATCTTTCAGCAAGATGGTGCGCCGCCTCACTGGCATAACGAGGTACGCGATTGGCTTAACCTCACAGTACCCGACCGCTGGATTGACCGTAAGGGGTCTAATGATAGCGCTTGTTTCCCATGGCCTCCACGGTCACCCGACCTAACGCCGTGTGATTTCTATCTTTGGGGGTTTATTAAGGATCGAGTGTATGTGCCTCCAATGCCAGCCAACTTTCCCGAATTAAGGAACAGGATTGAAACAGCTGTTGCGGCAATTACTGAGACACTAACCAAAGTTTGGGAAGAACTCGCATATCGTCTTGACGTGTGCCGAGTAACGAAGGGTGCTCACATTGAACACTTGTAGGCTATTATGTAAAACTGTTTGAGTTCCTCTATCATTTGATATATCACCCGCGGCTGCAAGCCTGATGTAATAAATATTATAACACTTTAAAACCCCGCTATTCATTTTTAAATACCCTGTATAATGTTAATCTAGATGAAAACAAGATTGTAACGTAGACAAATTTAAAAGTCACGCTGCAACAGTTGACGGCGCGCAGCGAAATTCACGCCTGAAGGGTTACTCTTCATCATTTTCAGTTTCTTTAAATTCCTTTTTGTTACATAAAGTTTTTTATTGCTTGAAGTGTGTATACTGTAACAGCACTGCGAATGTGGCCGAGAGAAACGAGTGTGTGACATTGGATGGTCGTAAAGCATCGCCCTTCATTTATCCCCGGTGAGACGTTCATCCCAGGGGGAGGAGAAGGTATGCGGCAGGGTGTAGACGCCGCCCTGCGATCTGTCGCGCTGCGCGCGTAGCCATGAAAATTAAAGAAAAAAAATCAGAAATCTGGAAAACGTTTAACTTCTATTCAGAACATGTAGCTTTGCACGTGGCCCAGCGAGGCCCATTCCAAGGGACCGGGTGCCAGAGAGAAAATTGAATAACAACAAACTCAAATATCGAAAAGGTTTGACTTCTCTCCATAAACGTGACCAGCCACCTCCCTCCGCCGAGGGTGGCCATTTGATATGCGGCGGGGATGATAATGACCACAGACGCCGCCATGGGAAACAAGCGTGGGATTGCCTTAGAATTAAGTTAGTTCCATAGTGGCTGCAGATATATTGTGGTACTCCATAACTATCGATTCAGGATAGCAGACGTTTCAACCACAAGTAGTTTATTACGATATGAATTTTAATAAACAGAAAATTCAGCCATACACGTATTTCGGGACTTCATCCCTCATCAGTGGCTCCAAGAAACATAGACATACCACCTGTTTAATTCATGTTACTTAAGCCAATGATGATGGAATGAAGTCCCGAAACACACGTATGGCACTCAGTTCATCACGTATAGTGACTCAGTGCATCAACTAATGTCACTGCAGCGCCTCTCACAGGGAGGTCATAGGTTCGAGCCCCGACGGCGGCAGGATTTTTGACACTAGCTTTTCAGCTAGGTCGAAGGAGGATTCTGGAACCTGGAGAGAATTCTAACGGCCAGCTGCTCTGATCGGTAGTTTTCCGAGGTTTCTCCGAACAACATCAGGCGAATGCCGGAGCAGTACGCTATCAAATGGGTCACGAACCGCGCGCGATCTTTCCAATCTCTTCCTTGTCCTAACCTCACCCCTTACACACACACACACACACACACACACTAACATGCAGTACATTCCACACATGCCGGGAGACCGGTCGGGGACTTAGAACTTGTCCCGACTAGGGTGGTGCCCCGCTGGTGGGAGATACCTGGTTGGGGAAACCCGTTTGCCTACGGTAGATCAGCTCCGGATTTGATCATCTAGCGGGGGAAGACCACCGCCGCCTCCCCAGCAAAAGCACGCACTACAGTTACGGGACTAATGGCCATAGTAGTTGACGCACCCGGAATTTCTAACAATCAATCAATGTGTATGGCTGAATTTTCTGTTTATTAAAATTCATATTGTAATAAACTACTTGTGGTTGAAACCTCTGCTAAGGTTCGCGCTGGTCACACCCGCGGCAACCACATGTCGCCGTGTGAAGCCAGGCCGGACCCAGAGCTCCCCCCCCCCAAGGGAGCCTGGAGAGGCTCCTGCGTAGGACGAGAGCCCTCGCCACCAGAAAGCAGCAGATCCCGGGTTGCTTGCAAGGGAATGCCTCTCCGGGTAGTCCGAGGGAAGCGGGTAGGTGGCGTGATTGGGCGCCGAAGGTCAAGTGGACACCCTGGGTGGGGCAGACTGCGAGCCTTTAAATAAGCGAAAGACAGAACCTTTTCGCTTTTCGCTTTTGATCCTTTTTTTTTTTGGCTCTTTGGCTTTCAGCTCTGTTGCTCCTGTTGGCTTATGCCAATAATGGAGACTTTCGTCTTTGACTAGTCTCGGTGTTGCCATCAGATCATTCTGAGAATCTGCCATGAAGTTGAATTTCATTCTGTGCGTCGTCAAGCAGTCGAGGTACCGCGAGAGAAACAGCACTCAGCCGACATTAACTTAAACGAGGCGACCATACCACATCGGTTGGGATCGTGGGCGTGCGGCAGAACCAAATGGTCGCCGCCAAAAACGCCCGCAGAGAGCCGAAACAACGCAGGCGCGCCCGCTCGTGGTTGGACATAACTGCGACAAACGCTGCACCGAGAACAGTGTCATCGCCACAGCATCGTCGCAACATCTTGAAGATTGGTCAGAAGGCCGAATAACCTAATTTCTAATTGACTTTAAATGGCGCAGCTCGGAGGGATGTGTTTCTGTAGTTGTTAAGGCGTCACTTGTATGTTTAACGTAATCTGTCTGTACTTGGCGCAAACGTAGACTACCAGCAGCTGTAGCGTCGTGGATACAAGCACATTTCAACGAGCGACCGCGTGACGTACGCGAAACGTTAGGCGTCCACGCGCTAGCCTTTGTTATAGAGAGAGCGGATGTGGCGTTGCGGGGAAAGCCAGGAGGTGGCGTGGAAGGAGTGCGGGCTACCTGTGCCGGGCGCGACGTCGCTTCGACCTCTTTCGCTTCGAGTCTTCGACGAGTGCGCATCTGACCGGGAGCCGGTCGGCGAATGCCTGGTTGAGTGCGGGCCGCGAGCGTGGCGGATGGGGCCGGCAATGTGTTTGCCGTAAGGACAGGGAGACTCAAGGACGACTCCGTAAGTAGGATGCGGCGCTTCACGCTACCACATGTAAGTGATATTCAAGCGTAGTGGTGTGGTAGCCGCAGCGACAGATTACTCCGAGTAGTGGGATCTTTTTAAGTTAATTTAATTGTGTAAATAAGATTATTTCGGTGGTGGAACTCAATAAATAAACCAGCAATTATTTAGCCCACTCTCGTCACGGACGCCACACAGCGTCCCGAACTCGCGGCCATGGGTTAAGGAGGTACGTGTGGTTAGCAAGAAGACATCCCCACATCGTCTTCTGACCTGAGAAGTGAGTTTTCTCATCGTCACACAGCAACATGTACTCGGATATTGCAAGGAAAACGCACACTAAAATCTTCCCCGACCGGAAACAGAACCGGAGGTCGCGATATGAAAACGTTGACCAATGATCTAAAGCGTGAGACCTGTTTTAATTTATAGCAATCACTAATTCTATTGTATGATTTTAGGTTAATTAAATGTAATGGTTAAAGCAGGATTTTTTTATTTATTACTAGCAGATCCCACTAGACGATTCCTGCCCTCTCTCTCTTTTTCCTCTTTCTCTCTCCCTCTCTAACTTTTCGCTCTCTTTTTAATTTTCGCATTTTCTCTGTCTCTCTTTCCTCTTCCTCCTCTTATTTCCCACGTGTCTCTTTTCCATTCTTTTCCACTCACTTTTTTACTCCGTTTCCCCATCTCTTTTCCTCTCTTTTCGCCTCTGTTTCCCCCTCTATTTTCCCCTCCTCCTACTTTCCCTCGCTCTCCTCCCCCTTTTCCTCTTCCCCCCTCTCTCTCTTTCCCCTTTCTGTCTGTCTTTCCCCTATTCTCTCTTTTCCCCGTCTCTCTTTTTCCCGCTTCTCTTTCTTTTCCATGTCTCTCTCTCGTTTCCTCGTCTCTTTCTCTCTTTTCCCGTCTCTCTCTCTCTTACCCGTCTCATTCTCTGCCCTTTCCCCTTTCTC
Source organism: Teleogryllus oceanicus (assembly GCA_964035755.1). Taxonomy (NCBI): domain Eukaryota; kingdom Metazoa; phylum Arthropoda; class Insecta; order Orthoptera; family Gryllidae; genus Teleogryllus; species Teleogryllus oceanicus. The sequence goes on from CAXIVR010000009.1 coordinate 102,713,097, forward strand.
CATTTCTTCCTCTCCCTTTTCCTTTTTTAATAATTTGTTAATATTGTAACCGCACATATGTCGGTTCCATTGATTTTTGAGAAGCACCCGAGAACGTCAAAACACGACAAGATGCACTCGCGGAGAATGGTACGACAACCAATTAAAATCACCCTAGAAAATATCAGCACTAGCGCAAAGCACCGCTACGAAAAGCTCTCTCTTTTGCTGCCGATCTGGACAGAAAGAAATTGTTCCTGTTGGACGGAGAGGAGATTTTACCGTATTTCGACGATAAGAAGCTTGAAAAGGGTAATTAGGTAAACGCATTACGTATAAATATAATATTTTTCTATCAACAAGGAAATAATATATTTCAACGTTCAAGAACGTGTACTGAAGTAGAAAGCATGTGCTATAGGAAATGTTTCTTTCTATTTAAAGCTTTTTTTGTCTTTCGTCTTGGCTTACCACATAAGAACTTCATTACGCGGAGATATTGCAGTCATATTGAATAAAATTCGAAGGACTGTGGTAGCGATTCACCAGAGCACGTGTTCGCCGAAGCAAAGGGGTTGCCACGACCTTGAAAGGATCTGGGTCGCCGTCGCCGCTCCAAGCTGTGGAAATATTTCTTCGACACGACGTATTGTAAGTTAGAATACTTCACTAGAAATTCTCAAAAAAAAAAAAAAAAAAAAAAAAAAAAGTTTAAAGAAGCGAAAATTATTATAAAGAGAAAGAATTCACCTCACTTACAGACGTAGATAGTTGAGTAATTATATTAAAATCATTTAAACGTAATCTTTTAGAATATTGCAGTCGTAAAAGGAAGCCAGGTAGCTAATCCATGTAAAGAATTGTAAAAACCTATTTTTTCATTTTTCTATTATCGATAATGTTAATATATTAAGTTGATTTATAATTGATTAAGTTATAATTGATTGTACGTTTATTGCATAACATTCTTTTGGTGGCTACATTTTATAAGGTAATAATCTACGTGAAAGTGAAACAACGTCTTGTATATATTTCATTCACTATTCAAGTGAAAATTTCTTGCAATTTAGTAATGGTAATTTGGTATATTTTTTTTTTTTTTTTTTTTTTTAAAAGGGTAATATAATTTTAATGTTTATGCAAGTGTTAAAACGCAACTGCAGTTGTTAGTAATCACGTAATTGCTAAAGGTAGAGCAAAATTTTTCAATGCAATGTGTAAATGCTAGATTAGAATTGTATTCAAGTATTTAACAGAATATATCTACAACTCGGTTCATAGTTAAAAGATTAACTTGCCTATGTTTCTTTTATTAGAAAAGCAGGTTAAAAGACGAATCCACTCCTGTAGGGCAGTTAGGACATTTAAAACCATTCCTAATTTTTGGTGTGATATTGTCATAACAAGTCACAGGTCAAGTAATACTAGGTTACTTGAGTGACCCGCTGTAGGCTTTTCAGTGAATATAGTGAAAAGGTAGAGCGGTCACAATATATTGGTGGTCTGTCATAGTCGTCTGTCTCATTCATTTTTCATATTATGAGATTTTTTAAATTTTTTATTCATTTTTTTAAAATAGTCTTTTATACACACCTTGTTCTGACAATAACCAATACAAAAAAAATATTCAATTTGGTGAAGTCGTTCGAAATGTCGAATGCGTTTACATACATTTAGTCGATTAATTTTTATTAATAAAGATTAAGAAGCTTTCGACGAGTCAAAAGCTTCTTAATGCATATGTCCTGTTTACTCGTCAGAACTTCAAGTATAAACAACAGAGACTCTCTCCGAGAGCAGCCGGGCATTCGCAAATCGGAGGTGATCGCTTTTAAAAAAGCGAAGGAGGTGGTAGCCGTCAAGCACGTGGCAATACATTTTTTGGCATCCTCTGTATAATCTACACAGACGATATTATATCAACTTCTCTAATAATTTAGAAAGTAGATAATAATATAATTGTATACGCAGATCAGTGGTTGGTGGGCAGCTCTAGTCCATAATGTCTATCAAAAAAATTTGAAATGATGGGAATTTAGCGCACACTGAATACTATTTGGGAGCACAAATCCACATGTTTCTTGTTGCAGAATCGAGTTGGCTTGTACTCTGAGAAAGAAATAACATTGGAATGAAAACTTCTAGATTATTCTTTCATTTATGTCACATACATACATACATATACGTAAGATATGTTTGGCTGTGGGACCGACCTTACTTTTCTTTTTGCAATGAATCTTTTTAAGAGGTAAACATTCTTTTTGAAAAAAAATCCTTTTGCAGAATCAGTGATCTCTAACACGTTCCGTTAAAACAGCCACATTAATATTTTGTAGTTTTACAAAACTTTCACTATACTACCCTTTGGATCCTCTCCTCGCCTTACTTACCTCGCCTTACTTCATTTCCAATATCAATTGTAAAGTCTTGATCAGCAGTAGTGCTGACTAGCGTAGTATTCCACGAATCTGATAAATTCCATTGACAAGCTAAAGTAGCAGGGGCACAGTTTAATGGAACCATTCCTTCGACAGAGTCTGAAATAGATAATAAGTTTCTTAAAAGATGGAAAATTGTATAACCCCATTCTAGCAGAAATACAGCACAAATTGTCCAATTCCTACATTTCTCCTACCCACTTTAAAAGAATAATGATTCTCTTTGCTGCATATTTCGCAAATATTTTGTCGATGACTAGGCGAATAAGTAACTAAATGTTTTGTGAAAACCTTTCTTCAATACACGTTTTGAATTACGAGATATCGAATTCGCTTGCTTCATGTGTTTGCTCTCCACAGAGGCTTGCGATACTCGTCTCCGTCATCTACACAGTGGACAATGAGTACTGGTTGTCTAGGGAATCCGCGAGGGGAGGGCCAAGGAGACGGTGAAAAGTTTAAATGGGGCCGAGTAGCCCGCCCTAATAATTTATTTTATTTCCGTTAATATGTTCAATTCCTGATTTTTCCTTTTTTATGTGACAATTTGGGGGATCGTTTTATATCGTTTTACATTACATAGGGGAAGAGGCTCCTCAAGCCCTCTATGATGAGGGATCTAAATGGATCGTCATAAAATTAGTTGTATCGATGAATTGAGTCGTTATAGTAATTAACGAAACGAGTGGATAAACAGGGGTATAATTGCATGAGTGATATGTTCAAAAAATGAGCGAAGATAGGAGCGAGTTTTCTTATATACCGTGTGTGAATTATACTCCTTTCTCCATATGATACGTTCAATATTTTTTCGTTTCCATTTAAGAATAATTTAAATTTTGAGAAATTCAAGCACATCTTTACAACTCAAGGCATGTGTTCCACGACGTCATATTGTAGGTTCTGAAAAATATCTATTTAAGTGGACGTTGCATTGTGTTTGTTTGCAAGAAATATTTGCATATGGAAGGTACTGAACATATTGCGGATAAAATATTAGAAGAAGCTCACAAAGTCATGAAAACATTACTTCTCACGAAACGTAAAGACAGGTATGAGATAGAATATAACATGTATAAATGAATAAATAACAAAAAACGAATCACTTCTGACAGTTTTTCCGTAGGGTCTATTTTAGAATGTCGTTTTATAACATTCCTCTGCTAATTACTCTTTTGTAAGCATTACTAATTCGTAAACACGTCTCTGCGTCCGAATACTATCGCGTCAGAACATCATCTGCGTCACCGCCTCACATCTGCCACTCACCGCGTCAAAAGATATTCTGCCCCGTTTGTTTGTCTTACGCGCTCTTCATCTGCTTTCCTCCCAGCGAGAGATCGCACCCAAATACGTTTCTCTTTCGTCCTAGTGCGCAGGTCATTCCCTTTCCGCCATCTTTTAATTTCTGAGCACTCTAGCAGTGTATTTGATTATTCTTTGGTTACTATTTGTAATAATTTTCCTAATTTACTTTCTCACTCACGGAAATTGTTCACGTGTCCTTTCACTGTTTTTGATATACTTTATTATATTCTCTATCTTCCCCATTATCAACTGTTGCCATTCCCTTGTATTCTTATTTACTATTCGATCCTTTGCTCTTCTGCTGTCACCCATTGTTGCTGTCGTCCTGTTTATACATTTATTCGAATTTATCGTTTCTATTAACACACCTTTGTGCAGCTCCTAGCAATATTAATAAAATTAAAGTAATTCAAAATATATTTCTAAGAAATACTCTAAATGCCCCCTGGTTCATTACAAATGAACAAATTCATCGAGAATTAAAAATTTAGAAGAAACACACAATTAGAAGAGGACAAACAATTAGAAGAAACCATAGCGAAACTAGCTAACAATTTTTACAACAATCTGCATACCTCACAAAGTACCATCATTTTTAACATAAGAAAAAATGCGGTCCACCCACGCAAAAAAAGTCAATATTTCCCAAAGACAAATTCAAACCCCCGTAAACCACTATACCCTCAGCTCCTTAACATAATCATATTCCTTTCTCTTCTTAATTAACAATTACATTAAATCAATAATTATGTCAGAATTTAAACCTCACTTACCTTATGGATGGCCAAACCAAAACTGTCATATAATAATCTCATGTTTTTTAAAACCCTTAAGACTGTATTGTCGAACAAGAAGAAATAAATTTAAAAAAAAACACCTTTGTGATAACTTACCAAGTTATCGCAGTTCGTAATCTGTGATGTACATTTTTTTCATGTTTCATGGCCGACTGGAAATACCTTGGCAACGTCTATGTTGCACTTTCTTAATTAAACGATTTGTCTCCTTTTCTGAATTCTGATTGGTAGGTGTGGTTTTCATTCCACGGTGAAATTTTAATCGCACCCATATTATTAACAAAGAGATAATCAACGATTTTTCATGGAATTGATGAACATATTTAGATGACAAAATGAAACAGTTATAATTTAATTACCTTTAGAGTATGTTTCATTTATTTGCTAGTAATACATGTATAAAAATATCTGGCAGGCTATTCAGGATGGGGAAGACCGAAAATCCAGCCCAGACCAAAGAAATAAGAAAACTAACTAGTAGAAAGTATGTGCCATTCTGCAGCGCCACTAGTTACTTTTTGTTTTAAATGGAAGGTAAAAATGTATTCTTTACCTCACCACTTTTTGATATCTCGTTCTTTTTTAATTAAACGACATTTTTTTATCACGTGGAGTAGAAATTTATTCTGTAAATATAAAAGGATCATTCCTAGCCAAATTTGTAAAAATGACTCATGGATTTCGAAGAAATTTTATATGGATATTCGACAACTCTCAAACAAACTTTTCTTAAATTGTAGCTTCATGGGTGAAATATTTTCTTCACGTTTTAGCGATTGGTTTGACCTGGTGCAGCGTCGTTGTACAAAACGACTTCTAGATTTTTGCAACTTCGAGAAACAACATTTCCTTCTCCGTTATTGCTAAACAATGAAACTGAGTTTAGTCAACATTTGTACTCTATTCAATGGAACAAACATTAAAGTTTCAATTATTAACACAGTGGCTAAATTACAGCGAAGTCGCAGATAAAAGTGTTAACAAATTTCAGACTTTAACATTGAATAGCTTTGAATAGATTCCTTAATATTCCAGTAATAAATATGAAACTTTCCTTTAAATGTATCATTGTTTCTCAAAGCATTATTTTAAGGTCTTAGCTCCTACCATTCCTTCATAAATTAGCTATAAAACTGATTTTGGCGTAAAAACTACCGTTAATTTGTTTAGGCTCTCTGAGGTACAAAATGCCCATAACGTGGTAAAACGTGCAGCGATGTAAAAAAAAAAAAACCCAGTTTAATATTGTACAGTTTCCTCAGTATCTAAGTACGAAAATTGAAATTTAGCAAATATTTCAACTTAACATTGTTTTCAATGCATAACTTCGACCTCCTAACCAGCAATTGTAAAATTATTGTCCTTTTCAAAAAGACTCAAAATAGTATATTTTTCGACCCATTATTACAGAAATGTACTTTTATGAAAATATTTAAAACATATTTCATTAGAATGAGCACGTTTGAAGTCCCTAGAAAAATGGATATGCTAACGCATGCATCTAATGCCTCAAGCTTGAGATGCTCCAATATAATTCCCAGTTCAAGAACATCACAGGGCGACATTCCATGGTTAGTTACAATGAAATTCCTTTCAGTCTTAATATACACTTTGCTATGCCACAATATATTTTTCCTCGTTGTTTTTCATTAACATGATTATATAAGTACCGTACATACATACCTATATATTCGTCATCATTTTTCAAAAGCATATGCTTCGCATTTCCCCAACGATGATATTCTTTTATTTCTGAAATGAAAAACTATATTTTAAATCTGTATTTATCCGAAAAATCATTTAGATTAGGAGGGTCAAAACAGTGTACTTACTTTCCTTATAAATCCCAGGCGCCAGTGGTTCGAATGGTATTCGATATATCACTAGAAAGTCGAGCATTTCTGACAAAAAAATAATAGTAAGATTTTAAAACGTTTTTGCAACTTTTGGTGATTGAAAAACAAAATGTGTAAAAGCATGGCAATACATTTATAAAAAGTACATTTTATTTGCATTAAAATAATTACCTTTGTTTCCTGATATTTGACAACTTCCAATGAGAAACAATGTCATCCACCAAATGAGGTAGTCCATTGCCACAAGTCCTGAAAACTATTGACAGTTACATATTAATTGGTTGAAGGACAAGTAAAATTCTTCCATAAATGCCTGTTTTAAGTCTGATATAAATGTGTTTCTACCTTTGATCTCTTCCAGATCTCGTTTTTTATTTCTCAAATATTATATTATCTGAAATATTTACTACATACAATTGTACAGAAGAACTTTACTATATTTTTTCTGTTACTAATTCAGAAAAGGACACTGGATTCACGATGTATTGTAATGGTCCAACGTTTCGAGATCAAAACCCCAGATGCAACGTTGCCAAAAGGTGGCAAGGAATAAACGTATATGTGGAGTGCAGCGATGCCGATAGAAACATGTTTGTGGATCCAAATTAAAATAAGAAATTATAGCATGTGAGATTTAGGGAAAATTGAATATAATCATCCAGTAAAGTAGAAATTATAGAACAAAATAAAACAAACGGCATTAAATTCGGTTGACGCATTCGGAAGTTATAATCTGAAAGATATTTGGAATTTTTAATAAAATGAACAGAATGTGGCCATTGTTGCATTAGAAAAGAAACATTACAAACAGGGTTTTTGAAGAATAATTACCAAACGCACGGACCGATTTGGTTGAAACGTTGGGAAAGAATAGAATGAAATACGGGGAAGACGACAAAATTAATATCAAATTTGTCGCATTTTCGGGAGCGAAGTAATTATAAAATATGTCGAAGTTGTGATGGAGTCAATAGTAGAAACAAATGACGCGATGCTGAGAAGTTAAGGAAATCTTGCAGAACCAACAGAGCAAGCGTATATCAATTTTTTTGTGACAAAAATCTGTAGTAACAATGTAGGTTGATAGAAGAATTCAGCAGGAATGCAGATGTGAGAGGAGATGTGTCGTGGACATGGTAATGAACGCTTCGTGTACGTGAAATCGGTGTGTCGTTAATTTTTTGGGAAAGTGTAAAAAATAGTTAGCGAGAAGTAATGTCGAAAGATTTATAAATATCTTGGAATATTAGAAAGGGGAGCAAAATTTAAATTATGTTAAATTGGGTAAATTTTTTTAAGGGACTTAACTGAATTAATGCACATCAGTATAATTTAGACAATTATTTTTCAAGATAAATGGAAGTCAGCAAGAGAACTTTCTAGAAGTGACGTATTTGATGATACGCGAAAAATTGTTTCTGTTTTCGTGTTAAGTATTTTACCGAGCAGTACGCCGCAAATATATAGGATTGATTAGTCGGCGACAGGCTAGCGGCTGGACTTTCACATTTATGAAATATTGTGGTTAACGAAGAGTGATTTTCGGAGGCGACCGCGAGGAAGGATGGCCGGCGACCGAACATCGAGGAACATCGAACAGCGGACACCGGACATCTTCAGTACGAGAGATGAGCCGAAAAAAGGGAAGTGAAACGCATATGCATGTGTGTGTGTGTGTGTGTGTGTGTGTGTGTGTCGGAATTCCTTGAAATGCTTCGTATCAAAACGCATTCCATAAACAAAAACAATTTTTGTTGAAGATCAAGTTTTGTTAGTAGGAATAAAATAGAAATAGTTGAAGGAAAGTAGGGAATGCGCATTTGAGGGATGAATGAGATTTTGATACTGGTTGTATTAGTGTGTATGAATGATTTTTTTTGTTACTGTGTATTATCTTGTTTTTTTGGTTTCTGTGTGTTGGTCATAGGGTATTATATGTTAGCGTGGAAAGAAAGACGGTGAATCATTGCCGTAGAAATGAGAATAAAGTAACGTTATTAATGCAAATAAATTATCGAACCAGAAATGCGGTTCGTTTTGGACCAATTGAGATGTTCGTAGTAATTTAACCTAGAACGCACAATCCAGTTACCTCACTGCGATTCCTGTATAGGAACGCCAGCGTATCCACGGCAGTAGATAGTTAAAAAAAAGGGATTTATTATATATATATATATATATATATATATATATATATATATATATATATTTGATAGCAGCACGGGCATAGATAACGTAGAGAGGTTAGAAGATAAAATTAATGAATGATAGGAAGAGAGCAGGGAGAGATTGTTACATTACATTAAATGGCGACCCAACGGAGTAATAGCAGATGATAGATAAATTGTAGGAATAGGAGAGAGTAGATAGTAAGAAGTAAGAAGGGAGGAAGTGGATTCATTACAGAAATCGGCCCAACGGTGGGGCAATCAATTATGAATAATAGATGAGAGGAGAGAGGAAAGGATTCATTACAGTATTTTTAATGTCGCATTCTCGTTAAGTTAATGAGTGTCGACCCTCAATAAATAAAACCTAGTTTTCGAATTATACATGAATGCTATAATCTCATCATCTCATCTTTCGCATGTAAATGATTCTTTTTCTTTTAGGGTTTATCTTTAATTTGTACCCATTATAGTGGAATTTGATTTGAAATGTTCATTGATGATTTTCTTCCTATACTTAACTTATTAATATATTTCGAATCTTAAAGCACTAAAAAATACCTTTTAGGGCCCTAAAAATTCCCAAGAAAGGCAAAAAAATTAAAAAAAATTAAAAATAAGAAGGAAACTACCGGTGCAACCAAATGATACAAACTTGTTCGTCTTAGTTGGCTTCCCTTGCTTTGAAGTCGGTCTTTTCAATGTAATTTTCGTTTCACCCTTTTCAGTTTCGTCCAACCCCCTTCCGGTCTGCCATTACCAGCGGCTTAGGGATTTACTGGAGACTCTTGCGGCAACTGCCCCTGCCCTGGGAACAGTTCTCAGACAAGAGCACCCGCGCGCTCCCAAAACATCCCACACAGGTAGCCCTCGATCGTCTCCTATATTATTTCAGTAGTATGCAAACCTTTCGCGGCTCTCTCACGCCACCAGTCTTTATAAATGAGGTCTCTAAAGAAAGAGAATTTCATGGAGACGTGACGAATTGCACTTTGACTTTAAAAATATGAAGGAGTTGTGTATTAATTCATTGTTAGTGATTCCTGGAACTACTGTGGCGCCATCTAGTCCCGTAAGTATAGTGTGTGTTTTTGCAAGCACGGTGCTGTTTTTCAAGCACACACACATTTGCAAGCAAGGTGGTCTTCCCCCACTGGATGGCCAGATCCGGCGCCTACGTACCGTCTGCTAACGGGGTATTTCCCCAACCAGGCATCTCCCACCAGCGGGGTACCGTCCCCGCCGAGACAAGTTCTGAGTCCCGGACCGGTCTCCCGGCGGGTGTGGTAGTGTAATGCATGTTAGTGTAAGTGTGTGTGTAAGAGGTGAAGATAGGACGAGAGGGAGGAAGGAAGGATCGCGCGCGGTCCGTGGCCCGTTTGTTAGGTTACTGCTCCAGCATTTGCTTGGTGTTGATCGCAGAAACCACGGAAAACTACCGATCAGAGCGGCCGAATTCTCACACAAACAGTGACGGAATTCGACCCAGCTGAAAAACTAGTGTCCTGCCGCGGTCGGGTTTCGAACGTAGGAACACCCGGTCAGAGGCGCTGCAATGAGCCACCGCTCCCGGTAAGGATTTGTGGGGGAAATAACTCCTTTAAAAAACATTCGTGTTAAATGCAACCCGCAAAACACTGTCGCGTCTTTTAATCTACACTTTTAAATAACTCCTAAACGAAGCGTTTTTGGACCTTAACTAGACATTTTGAGGCCAAAGGCCTCAAAGAAACGTTTTCTCACCGTTATCTACAGGATGAGATCTTCTGGAACATTCTATTACATTTTTGGTAGTTCGACGCTTGTCTATTCTACCCCACCAGTTCAGAGCCCGTATAATCTGCAACTGTATGTGAAATAAACTAATTGCTCCATATTCTACGCGATTCAATTACACGGAGTACCTCTCTGATCGGTAATAACATTAAATAAGAGTAGTTTGTTTTGAGAAGGGTGTATTTTATTGCTATTAATTACAAGGAGACATATAGAACGGTGACAGAGGAGAAGGTCTTGAAGAGAAAGATATATTATAGGCTTCCTATGGAAACGGAAAAATAGGGAAGATAGTGGGGTTTAACATGCGATAGTTCTCGCATTACATTGGACCATTTTGGGGCTTCTTCCATCGTATAATTGACTAGTGATTGGGGGATCAACTGCTAAGGTCATTAGTCCCGGTGTAGTGCAGTTTTTGTCCCAGGCGCGTGCTTTGTGGCACGAATATAAGATTCGGCATTGCGTTGGGCGACAATTCGTCGCAAGAACGTTGACTGATTGGTGATTCCGGGCGCGTTACCTACTGAGGTCATTAGTCCCGTAATTGTAGTGGATGTTTTTCATCTGGAGGTTGCGGTGATCTTCCCCCGCTGGATGGCGAGATCCGGCGTCGACAAGCTCTCTGGTCATCCGGCATATGTGCTAGTGTAGGGCATCTAAGTCTGTGTGTGTGTAGGTAGGTAAGGGTGGATATGGCAAAGAACTCTCTCTCCCTTTTTTCTCTCTCACACACATACACACACACACACACACACTCTGTCTCTCTTTCTCTTTCATACACACAGGTACTGGTCGGGAGCAGAGATTATGGAAGGGAAGGATTAAGATATTGATGTGATACACGAGGGACTGACAAATGCAACTGAACAAGGCAATGCCTGAAGCGAGTTTTGAACCCATAACCTTAGTGTACTTATACTTGGACTTGCCATCCCCGAAAGCCCTTGTCTCCCCGGCTCACGCGACTATTTGTATTCACCAATTAAAATTTATCAACTCTCGATGAGTTAGAAGAGTTAGTTATTCAAACCAGAGCTTCCATTTTAGAGTTTCATTCGTTTTTATAAAAAAATGCGATCAATCGAAATGTCCTCGTGATTTTTTGTGCCTATGAATTCCACGACCAAAATTTTTAATATCACTGAAAAACACTAACAATTCTAGGAAAAGCTCAAAACAGTTCAGCACAGCTGACTGTTATCGCACAAATCATGTGAACGGAACGCAAGAAGAATACACTTCGTGTAAGCAAGCCCTATTTGCTTACTGAATATCAAAACGCTTCGTTTAGTTATTACACTGTTCGTCGCCTTGGAATTGGAAAAGCGAGAGACGTATCGGTTCGATTTGTCAATGGGGTCGTTCAGAAATGACGTAACGCTAAAGAAGGGGAGGGCGCGTGAGTTAAGTCACGCTGCGTTACAAAGGGAAAGGGTGCATTATTTATTGTTACATATCATTGATATTTTTTACATTTTTCAATATTTCCTAAAAAAATTATGTTTAAGCCTTGCACTAAACCATTACAATATAAACTGATAAATTTGTTTAAGAAACATAAATAAAGTTTTTAGATTTGTTAGGTGCAGTCAGCATCGTTAACTAATTTCGACTTTAATTATTATAAATTTTAACCTTTATCTACCTAGCCCGTATAGGTACGCTGTCTCATCTCATCTTAAAAGGTGTCACCATGTACATTTCAAAATTTTGAGAAAAAATATTTAATATTTTTTTAAATTGTAAAACGATGTAATGAATTTTTTTATAAAATAAATCAGGCAGATAAGGTTAATACACAACTCAAATAATATTAATACAAATTGTTTTAACTGTGCTATAATTTGTTTTCACTCCTTGCACATACAAGCGGGAAGGGGGGGTGGCTTTTGTCGCAAGCGTTACGTAATTATTTAGGAAGATTCAATCGCAATTACGGGTGCGTTATAAGCGGGAGGGAGAGGGGGTATTCAAAATACTCTAAATTTGTTATACGTAATTTTTGGACGGCCCCTATCACTCTGTTTCCGCCAGCCCACGCTGCTAACACGAGTGTGAGTGATTTTATGAAGTGTCACTTCCAACATCCTGGCCCTAGCTCATGATTAGGGGGCGGATTTTGATGACCTAAAACATCAGCAAAACTGATCAATATAATGTTCTTAAAATACCTTGAAACTGAAAAAAAGACGTAAAAAATCTTATCAAAACCAGTTCTGAAGTAAAACAGCAAAAAATGCATTAAAATCACGAAAAGGAGTAATAAATTTCTTATTACTTGACATCGACAAAAAATGCAAAATAATGACCTATAAAAAGGGGTAATTTTCTTTTGTTGTAACATGAAATGAATTTCTAAACTAAATGGCATTGTTCTAAAGTGAAAAGAGACATAATGACTTTTCATTAAAATCTGCCCCCTAATTATTAGTAAAGACCAGATTTTCGTGCCGTAAAAACACCAGCACGTGCAAAAAAAATACAATGAAAATATCAGAACTTTGCAAAATAATGTTATATTGTCTAAAATCTCCAGTAATCCAATTTGGAACATATTTTATATTTTGACTGTGTTATTTAAGGTTAATGAAATATATGATTTTATTGTTTTTATTACAATTAAGTTTGTACATATTCTTTAAAAAACATATTTGACATTTTAAATGTTATTCGCACACAAAATTAAATTAGCATAAAAATACAAAAAGTAAATATAAAAATTGAAAAATACAAATAAACCTTCAGAAATCAAAAATAATTAAGTTACAGAAGAAATGTTCTTGTTTTCATTAAAATTTACAATACTGTATATTTTCAAACTATTTGAGAAACTGAAAAATTACTATATCTTCTTTCAAGTAATATCGGAAAAACGTGGTTCTTCATTTATATTTGCCTGTGTAGAACTCTGGCGTACATGTGCACGCAGCTAAAAGCCATCAAAAAATGTGTTCCTTCTCTCTCGCACTACGCAGAGCAACGTCTTTTCCGAGAAATTCGCTGAAATTGATTGATTGATTTTTTCGTGTTTCCGGGCACGCCAACTGCGTTGGTCATTAGTCCCGTAAGTGTAGTGCATGTTTCCCCCCCTCTGGAGATGACGATGATCTTCCCCCGCTGGATGGCGAGATCCGGCTCCAACCTCAGTTATAACTTGTAACAAATCTCAGTTATAACTTGTAAAAGTCAATTCAAACAAAGTGGTGCATACCTACGTTTATTTCGATAGCCAGGAACAAGTCATTTCTAACTTTAACAAACGAAACTAACATGAATAAGTTTACCTGTTTCAGTATTAGCAAAACAGAATACAGAAAAGGTAGAATAATTTCACACAAGTCTGTTTTGATTACATTGAAGTGAGCTTTCAATGTAGAGAAGTGTGTTTCTTAGTTCTGTGTTAAATTTCTTACCTTCCTTCAAACTATTTCCTTTCGTAAGGATATTATCTATATCATACAGTCATGACGACCGACAACAATGGGTTAAATTCGAAGAATTTTGAAACCGCTGTAATGCAATCCATTTTGCAAACTGACACCTCAAACGAAGCGCGCAAAATTCGAATTTACAATTCCGAACATTTTGCCATTTTATCATATTTCACTGAAAATTGCATGAAAACTATTAATGTTCTCGGAATAATTATTTTAATTAAAGAACTAATTGTTAACATGTGAATAAACTAGATTTGCTCAACAACACATACATTCTCGCAATTTAGGAAACTTACTTAATATTGAAATATTGTAATTTCTGTCAACTTAAACATTCAATTATAACTTGAAAAAAGCAAATTTGGTTTGAATCGGACTTTTTCTTTTCTACTCCAAAAACGTAATGGAGCGCTTGTAAAATGACGTTCGTCAATATCGATTTGACGAAGGTTTGTGAAATCGGCTGTAATACTGGAATTCACCGCGGACTTAATTATAACACCAATGTCTTTGAATGTTTGTGAAACTGGTTCTCAAATGGTGCGGCGTTGCCAGTATTGGCTATATGACATCAAATTGAAGACTTTTTACAGGTTTTGGCGACGGAAGTTTAAGAAATAAAGTAAAATTTCCTTTGAGTACCATGAAGGTGATTACTTCCGGGATGCTTTTATCGGCCAAACAGTAAACTAGTAGCGATTGAGTTACCGGCGAGACGCTTGTGCAGATAAAATATCGTTCCTGCACGTGCTTTATTTTTTTATTTATTTATTATTTTACGTCAAAAATTAAAAAGGGGTTTTCAAAATTCTGTGATCCCTACACTAAGTCATATACTACTTAAATTTTGAATTTTTGAAAGGGAGAAAAAAAAACAAAAACTCCCATGTAATAAAATCTGTTTTCAAGGATAAATAAGCAATAAATTTTTAATTTTGAAAGGGAGAAAAAAAACTCCCATGTAATAAAATCTATTTTCAAGGATAAATAGCAATAAATTTTGAATTTTGAAAGGGAGAAAAAAAACAAAAAAAAACTCCCATGTAATAAATCTATATTCAAAGATAAATAAGCAATAAATTTTGGCTCTTATTACTTCCTGCCGCGACAACATGGAAACGATAATTTGAATAATTGTATTTCCCACTGAATTCTAGAAGACGTGCACAGAAAATGAAGTTACATTTATGTCCAGAAGCAAAATAAGGGCCATCCCAGCATTTGCTCAAGGGATCAGGGAAACTGGACGAAAAACCTGATCGAGATGTACATACATTACTTTACATAGACAACTAGAGATATTATTACTTGGTGATGGCAACCCGCGTACCTACGCACGTGGCAGAGTTTGTAGTCGTGGGGCTCCAAAGAGGATCCAAGAACTTTGCAGTACTAAAGCATAAATATGGTATATTTCTTACATTATTTGATTTTAACATTCGTCTTTATTGACATGATTATCTACATCACATCTATTATCTACATGATTTGAATTATGCACTGAATACGTTGACGTTTGTGAATATGATCTAAAAGTTGGCAATAAAACAGAAAATAACGAAAAAATCCAGGATTTCAAATAAATTCCCGCTTCTTTCCCAGTCTTTTCCCCGGTTTGCAAGGATTTCAGAATCGCTGGCTACCCTGTTAACAATGACAGATTTGTTTTTTCGATGTGAAAACGTGAGAACTTTCTTATGGTGAACTTGGAATATTGAACTTTCTTAAGACTATTGTACCTGTTTTCGGGTTTTCTTCGATCTCGTACAGAACACGTCTCAGCACCTTGACTGTAATTTGTGTAACACAATAAAACACGTCAGAACTTAGGTTTCTGAATGTATGCAACCACTGTATGCAAGCACAAGACTAAATCCCCTTTAAGAAATCGAGAAAGAATGAACTATTCATATCTATCATTCGCGGATATGCTGATGGCCGAAAAGGAAAACCGAGACTTATAACTGCTAATCATACATCGTTGCCAACTTATCTCTTCACTTGCAGTATTCTCAAACAAGTTAAATAGTATTTTTTTTCGTATTTTTGGCTTGATATAACAACTTAAAAATAACACTGATGATAAATAATATTAACAAATTATTTTAGTTATAGATTACATTATCGAAGATCAATTGGTGAAAGAAAGTAGCAGTGTTCCCTGGATCACGGGGAACTCCCTATTTCTGGATTGTGTAGCGGATGCCCCTTGATCTCTATACGCCGCAAGATTATTCGTTGCTCTTTTGGCCTTGTTAACTACCCGATAACACTTCAAATAAATCCAGTATGTCTCTGATCAATGTCACAAAAAAGGCCAAAAGTACGAAAAGTACAAAAGTGAATAGACCAGAATTTAAGATGATTTTATATGGTTTCACAAAAACTAAATTTGCCACAATAACAACATATGCTTTATCAGCTACATTTGCAGTTGTATCCAATGGGTGAAACTGAGAACCACGGAATACCTATCTGAGCCCCCAAATATGGATTTGTAACTAATTCCAAAATCATAGAGAACCTAATAAGAATAATTTTAATTTTTTACCTAGCATGTAAAAGTTCCCAGGGTTCCTAAATAATTTTATTCGAATTCAGGTGCATTACTTTTCTGTGAATAATTACTTCCAGAATTATCATAAGATTTTAATAAAAATAATAAAAAAAAATTTTTTTTAGAATAGTAGCATTAGTAAATAAGCATATTTCTTGCAATAGTAAATTATGACATTGACCTACATTACTTTAATGTATAAAAATTATTAAGAAAAGTTAAAAATTAAATTAGCGCACTGTAATAAAGAAAATCAGCGTATATTAACAGTTACAAATTAGGAAAAAAATTGTAACAGCTTATAATAAATATTACATTAATTAACGTTATTGCATGCCTACATTAACGAATAACAACAATACTTTTGACATGATTAGAGTACAAATGTGAGTGTAACATGAGGGTGTAAATAACAATCACTCTAGCTATGGTACCAAGAAAATTCATTATTGAATCCCAATAACTATTGCTTGTAAATTACGGCAACTCATTCGGCTTATGTAGACATACAGCAACAGGGCGGCACTTAAGCAATGATTTGAAGGACTTATTACCAGTTGCTTTTATATTAACTGGCAATTTATTGAAAAGTTGTGCTGTGAAGTTGGAACCTGCTATTGTATACATGCGTCATCGAGTATGATAGAGATGCGTCCTCGAGTATGATTTTATACCGGGAGCGGTAGCTCAGTGCTTCAACTGATATCACTGCAGCGCCTCTGACCGGGAGGTCCTAGGTTCGAGTCCTGACGGCGATAGGATTTTCGAAACTAGCTTTTCAGCTATGTCGAATTCAGTCGCTGTCTGGAGGAGAATCCTAGCGGCAGGCTGCTCTGATCGGTAGTTTTCCGTGGTTTCTCCGATCAACACCAGGCAAATGCCGGAGCAGTACCCTACCAAACGGGCCACAGACCGCGCGTGATCTGTCCTTCCTCTTCCTTGTCCTATCCTCTCCCCTTACACCACACTTTCACTAACATGCATTGCACTGCCACATATTCCGGGACACCGGTCGGGAGCTTAGACCTTGTCTCGGCTGGGGCGGTGCCCCGCTGGTGGGAGAGTCCTGGTTAGGGGGATACCCCACTAGCCGACGATAGGTCGGCGCCGGATCTCGCCATTCAGAGGGGGAAGGTCACCGCCATCTCCCGAGAAAAAACATGCACTACACTAGCGGGACTAATGACCGAAGCAGTTGACGCGCCCGGAAACACGAAAAAATCAATCAATGAATCAATCAAAACCAAAGCAGTTGACGTTCTCGTATACATACGTATATACGGGAGTAATATACGTCGTATAGAGAAAGTTATGTAATGCTGCGGAAAATCGATATTGATAGATTTCAACGGAAATACGCGTTTTGGGGTCCCCTGATACATAAATTGTACATCATGAAACGATGATGTAATGATGGGATACATGAGTATCGTAAACTTCACACAAGAATTGGCCGGTTTTTAAGGACACGGCAGCAATACATAACACAAAATAACACGATCTGATCTTAACGTCAGTCAAATGTTCCCTCTACCACTACTACTGTGTGTAGCGTCCGCTACTGAACCGCACGCGGCAGCGTGGTGCACAGCGGGTATCGTGGACACTTTCAGAGTGGACACGTGCAGAATGCACCACAAAGAGCAGAAAGCGAGGGAGGCCGAACCCAGGGTGCAGTTCGAGAGGGTGCAGCGGTGTGAATCGAGCCACCAACCCGGGTTGTGTCGAACCCGGGGGGCCCCGGGAGTGCACCCGGCGGTGGGACGCAGCCTCAGCGAGGCTACAAGGCCTGAAAAGGGTAGCTTTTGTTCCTCGAACTTGTCGCGAGACCATCGCATCGCCAGTGTGCGTAGGAGGCCGCAAGCTTGCGGGTATGAGGCCAGGCTCATGTTAACAGTACATTCGGCAGTTAGCAGATGCTAACGGGGAGCAAATGCTCCTGTAGTAAATGGTAGGGCAGTTATATGTATGTATGTGAATAAACTGTGTATACACCAAAATCATCTTACCGGGAGCGGTAGCTCAGTGCATCAACTGATGTCACTGCAGCGCCTCTGACCGGAAGGTCCTAGGTTCGAGTCTTGACGGTGGCAGAATTTTCGACAATAGCTTTCCAGCTAGGTCGAACTCACTCGCTGTCTGGAGGAGAATTCTAGCGGCCGGCTGCTCTGATCGGTAGTTTTCCGTGGTTTCTCCGATCAACACCAGGCGAATGCCGGAGCAGTACCCTACCAAACAGGTCACGGACCGCGCGCGATCTGTCCTTCCTCTTCCTTGTCCTATCCTCTCCCCTTACACACACACGTACACTAACATGCACTACACTACCACATATCCCGGGAAACCGGTCGGGAACTTAGAGCTTGTCGAGGTTGGGGCGGTGCCCCGTTGGTGGGAGAGTCCTGGTTAGGGGAATACCCCACTAGCCGACGGTAGGTCGGCGCCGGATATCGCCATCTAGCGGGGGAAGATAGCCGCCATCTCCCGAGAAAAAACAAGCACTACACTAACGGGACTAATGACCAAAGCAGTTGACGCGCCCGGAAACACGAAAAAATCAATCTACCGCGCGCGATCTTTCCTTCCTCTTCCTTGTCCTATCCTCTCCCCTTACACACACACTTACACTAACATGCACTACACTACCACATATTCCGAGGGACTGGTTGGGAGCTTAGAGCTTGTCCCGGCTGGGGCGGTACCTTGCTGGTGGGAGAGTCCTGGTTAGGGGGAACCCCCACTAGCCGACGGTAAGTCGGCGCCGGATCTCGCCATCTAGCTGGGGAAGATAGCCGCCATCTCCCGATAAAAAACATGCACTACACTAACGGGACTAATGACCAAAGTAGTTGACCCGCCCGCAAACACGAAAAAATCAATCAATCAACCAAAGCCATCTTGTCTGTGATTTGTTTAACCCAACGACGTCACATGCACTAGTCAAATAGGACAAAGTGAAATTACGATCCCATTTATTTTAAATAATATTCCACGTAAAAAGTACTGATAATAAAAGAAAGTAAAACTGACAATCATAATTCGAGAATATTAAATGCAATTTTAATGTACACAATTGAACAACACATTTATTATATAGATTCTCAATGATTAATGAAGTGTCAATATTTGGTTTGTAAATTTCTCTGTGATTGGTCAAGAACCTGTATCGTAATGAAATCTTCATCGCAATGAGTATCATTATGCAACGGGTTGCAGCCATCAAGTGATAGAATTATACAATTGGAGTAGAAAAAAGTGTTTTTTGGTTGTTTTTTTCAACACATCCGTCCGTCCACCCGTCTGTCCGTCTGTCTGTGAACACTATTAGCATCCAAACCATTAGTACGTTCATTTCCCAATTGAAGAATTCGATATGGGTCTAGTTTTATAATGTGACGATGCCCGCTACTCCCTCTCAATTTATTTTTACTCCTATTTAATAACTAACTTTGTGGCATAATTGAGCGCTGTCATACTTATTCGCTCCAAATTTCTTCTTTAAATTACTTGCAAAAATAGAGTAAAATACACTTATAAAGGTGACATAGAGCCGATTTTCAGTGTTAACTCTGAATTTTCGGAAATTGCAAAAGTTTGAATTTTTTGGAGGCTTCCTACAACTATAAAATTGAAGACAGATTTTTCCTTGAAATGAAATTTGTTGCCCATAATTAGGTCTTTCGTTAAGGTAATGTAGATGTTTTCGAAAGTTTTAGTAGTTTTCGTGCAATATTTGCAATTTTAAAAATAACTAAAACAAGGTATTTTCAAAAACGGTTCCAATTTTTTCTTTAAAGTTTTGGTATAAGTAGTGCCAAACAAACCCTACACGATGACGTAATGTCATATTGCTCTATTCATTTGCTTTTTCCAGAATTAGAAAACTGTAACTTTTTTGACTTCTCTCTCACGTCCTTGATATTTGCATTACAGACAATTTCTTCTCATTATTATATTTATGAGTACATGTGCTTTAAATAATGTCAAATAAACTTTCTCGAAAACTCAACAGTTTTCTGTGAAATAAGCTCAAAATTCGGTATTTTCAGAAACGCTCAAACGCCTTTTTCTAGGAAATGGCTCCAAATTTGGTCTCCAAATTCTTCCAATGGATAGAGCTAGTTGCAAAGCTTAATATGACATAAAGTTCATTTTGGTGTATTTTTTGTTGTTGCTTTTTTTAAATTACAGAAATGTAATTTAAATGATACCTGCAAGCACCCCTGTGGTACCTCCGTCAAAACTTGATTTCACTTTTATGAGGTACTTTTAGGATGCCAGAAATTTTCTGTTCATTATACACAATTTGAGGTGTGACCATGTGAGGTCAATAACTCAACCCCTTATACCAAAACAGAGTAGCTTTGTTAGCAGTATTTTGTGAGGAACACTATCAAATGCTTATTTATTAATTTATTTGTTTGTTCGATTGCTAGTTGGTTAGTTTATTGTCAAAAATTATTTTAGAATGAAAAAATGAAAATGAATCCACAAAAAATGCCTTTGCGAGATCAATAAATATACTTACTGCTTTTCTGTTTGCTTCCAAATTTCCATGAATTCATTCAACAACAGCAATTGTAGTGGGAAAAAAATTTCTGAAACCATATTGTAACTTATTAAGGATAGTATTAGCTACCAGAAAGTTTCTGAGTCCCACTAAGATAACTTTTGCATAGAGTTGTCTAAATGCAGAAGTGATGGTTATAGGTCTGTAATTCCTTTCATCTTGTGTCTCGTTTTTCTTAGCTAATGGTCTCTCAATGCTGAATTTTAGGGAGTCTAGAAATGTGAACGCAGATAGGGTGAATTTCTTAGATAGACTAAAATATTAGGGCAGGCTTACATATTTTAAGAATGCTAGAATATAATTAGTTAAAACCTGAGAAATAATACTATTTGGGAGGGAACGTAGGCATGCACAGCAGCCTGCTGGAGGCACCAACCATATTCCCGGGACCCCTCTGATCCCCTTTTCCATCAAACCTTTTTATTTTCACATGATAAACTGTAACAAATTGAAATTTAATGTATTTCAAACGTATTTGACTTCAAGAAGACATGTATATGCATGGCCTACTTGGGGGAGAAAAGCAGGTTGGCAATGATATCAATTCCATGCAGATGATCATTGATCAACATAGGAAGAAGAAATGAAATCAACAACCTGATGGGAAATGGACATTCTGAAATAAGGACGTAGATGATATATGGAGTTGTCAGGTATGACTCAGTAAGGAATTTGGTATGAGAGTGGTAATTTGATATTGACTGCATATCAATTGAAGATAATATTAAGGAAAAGGGATGGACTGAAATATTTGAGCAAGTTGATATGAAGTGTACTGAGAATTGGACATTAAAAAAAAGAAACGACTTTTGGTGTTTTGAAAGATAAGATGAAGAAAAGATAAACTTAAGTACAGTCTGAAAATTTGTTTTGTTAATTAAATGTTATATTATTCTTTCTTCGTGCAAACAATATTATGTAAAGTTTTGTTTTTGTTGTCATTGTCATTGCTGTTCTCTTTTATTTTGAAATTGAAAGCTCTTGAATTTGATATTTCAGTAATTGCCATATTCAAATCTACAGTGCATGCCATTGAATCATCAGCACTAAATAAATAATTAAATTTCTATTTTTCTATTCTTTCTTTTATTTCTATTTTTCTCCCCATTCAGTTAATTCATTAATGGAAAAATAAGAACCATCACAATATTTTACTAGTATATGTAAATAAAACAAACAAGGAAAATGTGAGTATAATTTTAATGAACAATTAATAAATACAATTGATTTGATATTGTACCTTTTATATGTACCTGTAATAGATTACCTTTTTATACTTTTTTGTATAATTCATCACGATAATTATTCTAGTAAATCTGAACAGGTCTTTCATCTTATTTCTAAAAGCTAAGATAACTTAAGTTTTTTATTTTTATTTTCTTTTATTTCTTTTTTTTAGAGCTGATTTAATTTATTTAAGAAAAATTCCATTTCTCGTGGATATCCCTGATATATAAATCTGTCCAAACTTCATTTAAGAGTCATTAATTACTGTGTTTTGGTATCACTTGTATAACATGTGAATGTATATTTAGGTTCTTCTTAAAAAAATGGCACAATTGATTATTTGCATATTTGTGTTGTGTGGTCAGATAAATGAAAATTAATATTAAATGAGGAGTAGTTATCTGTTTTAAAATTTGTAATGATTTGATTTATGGTTAAGCTGGAATGGGTCATCGTGTCTTCATCCTAATGCCCTATCATGGAATTGATACTTTTTATAGATCATTTAGTTCCTTGTGGTCAGCCTTTATATTCAGATTTCCTGGAATAACAAGGCTTCTATTACAGTTTTTTAAGATTTTAAATAGCAGATCTCCAAATTGAAGCAGAAAATTCCTTACACTAGAATCAGGGTATCTATAGACACCAAGATTATTAATTTCCTATTATTGTTATTATGTTTGTAATTGTTCCTGCAACTTCAAAGTTCATTTCAACACTCATATCTTTTATCCACTTAGTTATTATGCACAAGCATAATAACTAATACATTACATACACGATACATTTATTCAATTCTCTACAAAAACACAATAGAAGTTTCTAATTGGTGATAATGTATTTATTTAATTATATTTAAAATCATGTTCAGTAATGACTCTTACTGAGTATAAGTTTCTAATTTTAAAGTATGGGCTGTAAACATTCTGTTTTTAGTGAAGATATTGGATATTTGTATGGAGTAGTCTGAGAACACAGTCTTTTTTAAAACATCTGTCACAAGCTAGAGATGATTGCTACAAGTCAAATGATTCAATGTCACCTGCCAATTTTGTGTCACTCTCTTCTTTCAAATTTGAGCTTCATTGTTGGCTGTTTTATTTTTACAAGGTTTACTGATAAATTTCCTGATTTCTTCTTTGCCAACAAATAACTGAAGAGAGATCTCTGTTGTGGATCATAAAATCCTTTATCCACTCATTACTGCTATGTGCTTTTCATCTATGTAAATTGATATTTCTATGTATATTGATGTTTTTGTGCATATTCATATGCCAATTTTCTATATTTATTGATTGGTACCAAGCTCAGAGCGCATTCCGGAGGCTTTTTTTCACACTTACCAATAACTTGAATTCTTTCTCCTAGTAAAAATTTATCTAGTCCTTCAGTTTGGTTCATATGTTGTGTAAATTGCTTCTCATATTTCATGACATACCTCTTTCAAGTCATTTTATTCCTACCTCATTCTTCTGCATTGCCTATTGCCTTTCTAGCGTCCACAATCTTCTTTGCCAGATGCTTCATTAAATCAGGATTGCAATTTTTGCCTTTTCTCCACCTTAGTCTTATAAAAATATGTAATCTTGGACAAAGGAAATACAACAAAATTTGTAGTACTGAACATTACAAAAGTTCAATGCTTTGTAAAATGACTCATTAAGCCGGGGTATGGGGCAAGTTGCCCTAGCTCCCTCCTTGCCCTCCTCTTCTGGGCATCACTGTTTATAACTGCACCATACTTGTAGCTCCTGTTGCTTCATTCATCATTAGAGCTAGGAATTTTAGGTGCAAAATTTAGGCAAAAAAGTGTGAAAAATGTACTTTAATTTAGCTAAAAAAATTGCATTTTTTAAAAAGGGGCAAATTTCAAATATATATATATATATATATATATATATAACCAATGACATTGTATCATCATCATCTTTAGGCAAAAAGTGTCTTGACACTGCCGCCATGACATTTTGTCCTCTGCTATCCTCTTCATCTCTGCATAGTTTCTGAAGTGGAGTGTGGTTTGAAGTTGTTCTAAAATTTTCATTCTATGTCTCCCTCTTCCTCTTTTTCCAACTATTTTACAGCCCGAAATTGTGCTTAAGAATTGGTTGTCTGAAAATGTGTCCCAAGAATTTTGCTTTCCTGTTCCAAATGGATTTTAGTAGGGATATCTTCTCCTCCTCTTCTTCTAAAATTACATGATTAGAAATTTTTTCTGTCCAGAAAACCTTCAATATTTTTCACCACAACCACATCTTACAGGTTTCCAAGCACTCTGTTTGTAAAAGTGTTCATCCTTCACATCCATATAAAAAGTACACTCCAGATATAACTTTTTTGAAATTTCCTACTAATATCCATATTTAGGTTGGTATTTGTAAGCAATTTTTTTTTATTTAGGAACAACTTCTTTGCTAGTGTAATTCACTTCCTTATTTCTATTGTGCTTTTGTTGTCTTGGATACAAATGATGCTGTATAGTTTCTCATTCCCAAATATCATGAATTTAGATTTCTTTATGTTAATTTTGATGAGGTACCTTTACAGAATTCTTGCAAGGCTATTTATCACTTTCTGTAAATCTTTTCTTGAACAGCTAAGATTGCTATATCATCAGCATATCTTAAACAGTGTATTTCAAACCAATAATTTTATGCCCTTTGTTTTTCCTTAAAATGTATTGTACATTGTATATAAGGGCACAAAATCCAATCATATATTCAAAAGTCTGCCTTAAGTAAGTCTCTGAACACATTGTTATTAAAAGTCACTAGTCCAGAAAACTGTCAAAACAAATGACATTTAATAGTTTTATAAATGCTTTTCAGTCTCTCTTTTTTTATTTAAACAACCACAGTAAATACATCCAAAATTTGTTATAGCATAATTTTATTTTGTGAAATTTTATGTTTCGAAGACTGTTATGTCTCCCTCATCAGGCACAATTGAAAATTTATTTATAAACTTTTATTTAGACAGAAGAGTCTCTGAAACATTGTTGGATTTCACAAAATAAAATTATGATATAAAAAATTTGGGATGTATTTATTGTGGTTGTCCTAAATTAGAAAAAAAGTCTGAAAACATTTATAACACAATTATAATGGGGACCAACTTCCCAATTTAAAAATTGAATTTATTAGATAGTATATAAATAACATGAATCGGATAGGTAAGCAAAAACTATGAGCCATACTCATTTCACACTTACTGGGAGCCCCTACCCCTGCCATCCCACTTCCATCTCCCACCCATTTTTCCTCCTCTCCTTCTGCACCCCCTTGTCCACTACACATTTTTCACTTGCCTCCCGTCCTCTCTTACCCCCACCAGTTGCTTCTTTTACCTCCACACCTCTCCTGCTCACTCCACATCCTTCACCTGTCTCCACACTTCTCTTGCCCTCTCCAATTCTTCCTCTGACCTACATGTCTCATTTACCCACTGCACTTTTACCCTCTCCAGCTTCTTCACCTACTTCCACACTAGAATCCCCATTTCATAATAATAAATGCAACTTCCGTTACAACCAAAAAGCCTCTCCTATATTTGACCTGTAGCAGTAAACATCAGCAGAAAAGCAGACAATACACAAAAATAAAAACTATTTTCACATTCTTCATCAAAATATACAGTCACTGAAAAACAAACTATTGATAAAAATTACTTGAGGAAGCTCCACTGCATTTCAAGTGCTTTACAGAACATTGGCTGATCAAAGAACAACTAGATAATACCAGGTTTCTCTTTGGCTTGCAGATCATATCATAATATTAACAACACACATCATGCATATGGTGGGACATGCATTTTTATTAAAGATACTATTAGTTTTATACCCTACCCGAATCACACTCATCCATCATTGACTTAACTACAATAAAAACACGAGTCTTATGCACATATTGCAGCCCAACTGGGAATTTGAAAATCTTTTAAAAATAGTTCAAAATTATTCTAACAAAACTTATGAGACACAGACACTATAAAATTATTCTTTGTAGTGACTTCAACATAAATTGCCTCATACAATCCAGTATCGAAAATCTACTTAAAGACCTAATAAAATCATACAATCTACAAACAACCGCAAATACTCCAACTCAAATATCCAAAAATAGTAGCACTGCAATAGATCAAATAATAATAAACGCAAAGAACATAGTTTCTCCATTGCTACACTTATCCTAACACTTCAAATAGAATCAAAAATTACAGAACAAGCAACTTACCAAGATACCCATAACTACTCCCAAGGAAACATAATAAAATTCCAAAACTTACTCACATTAGAAAATTGTAATGAAGTATATAAGATAACTGATACAAATAATAAGTTTAACTCATTCATAAATATATACTTAAGACATTTCAATACCACTTTTCCTCAAAAACCAAAAAAATCCAAAATAAGAAAATCAAATCATGGATTACCAAAGGAATCAAAGTGCTTGTGAAAAAAAACAAACCCCATACTATTAAACATATAATTTGACCCTAAAAAAAGTAAACAAGCAAAACTTATGACAAATGATAAGTACTTGTAAATGCATGTAACAAAACAAAAGCTATGTGGAACATTATTAAAAAGACTACCAACCAATAATAACGGAAAAATATAGAGCTTTACTACAAAAACCAAACTTTACAAGATCCAAAAAAATTGCTAACATATTCAATAAACACTTTTCACAAATTGGTAAAAAATTAATCTATCAACACTTCCTAAATAATAAAACACACCAACCAAACACAAATGTTACACCAATTGTAAATTCCATATTTTCATATGAAACCATCCCCTCTGAAATTTTTAAAATCATTGGACAAATGGAGAATAAATTCTCAGCAGGCCTGGACAACATTCCACATTTTCTTATCAAACACAGTGCTCCATGTATAGCACAACCCTCCCTCTATTTGCAGTTCTCTCTAAAAACAGGAATACTCAAGATGTATTCAAAATGGCAAAAATTAAACCATTGTATAAAAAGTGCAATAGTTATGATCCCATGAACTACAGACCTATCTCCCTGTTATCAGGATTTTCAGAAATTCTGGAAAGGCTTTTCAATAATAGAGGTAAACATTTTCTGAAAGAAAATAGTAATGTCCTCACAAATGCACTACATGGCTTCAGGGGTAATACATTCACAGACACAGACATTTTCTCCTTTTGAAATGACATACTTGTTGCACTAAATCAGAAGGAAATTCCCATTGTTCTTTTCTTAGATTTGTCAAAAGCATTTGACATTATTGATCATCACATTCTTTTAACAAAACTAGAAAGGCTAGGGATGTGAAACATTACAGGCCAATGGATCAAATTATATTTATCAAACATTAGCCAAGTAGTTACCTTCCAGCACATTAAAGAAAACAAAATCTCCTCATACTACTCCTGCCCTCAGATGATAAATTGTGGAGTCCTACAAAGGATCCATCATCAGGCCAATACTATTCCTTATACACATAAATGTCATGGCTTTGGCTTAATAATTTTGTAGCAGATGACACAAACATAACCATCAAAGCACAAACAACAATCATAGAAAAGAAACTGAGAAAACCTTGCATGCACTTGTAAAATGGTTTCAAGAAACAAACTCATCATAAACACCAGCAAGACAGTCTCTCTAAATTTCATGAATTTCCAATTCAAATAAAAATTCTCACAGCATTTCCTCATAAATAACAACCTGTAACAATATCATGAAACCACCTTCCTCGGTCTAACAATCCAAGAAAATCCTAAAATGGAATGCTCACATTTCAAATCTTAACAAGAAGCTCACCAAATCCTATACATCATCAGGTCAAGCCCCAACACAGACATGTCAGATAATGTTTTTTTTTTTTTTTGCAAATGTGCACTCACACCCAAAATATGGAATAATATTCTGTGGAAATGCCCCTGAAAGCTCTCAGACATTTATTGTCCATAAAAGAATACTGCGAACAATGACCAGCACTCATAAGCTGAAGTCTTGCAAACCCTTGTTCAATAAAGTAAGGATTCTTCCTTTACCATGCACATTTGAAATAGTGGTCTTCACAAAGAAGATTATCATGGAAAACAAAGACACATTTACTCTAAATTCTGATTTTACTACAAAACGAGCCTTTTTATTAAAGACATAAACAAAATATATACATTTAAAAGTAAATTGAAAGCTTTCCTGCTTAACAACATGATCTACAGTGTGAAGGAATATACAAATCACATTACTTCCCTTAAAAAAATCTTATCCAATTTGACTTCCTGTTTCATGTTGACTGTTGGAGCTGAAGCAAAGAAAAAAGAACTGACATATCCTGTCCTGCCTGTGTTAAATTATAGTTGGACTGATGTAGAAGGAGAATGACAGATCAAAATTCTATTTCCTTCACCCTGAATTTGCTAGATGCATGAGGCATTTTTAACAATAATATTGTTAAATCATTTTTCAATGAGTATTACTATTATTATTACTATTATTATTATTACTATTATTATTATTATTATTATTATTATTATTATTATTATTATTATTATTATTATTATTATTATTATTATTATAACTATTATTAGATTTTTTGCCGAGGGGAAAATGCATTATGCACCGTCAGAGATAAAGATGGGTTATCCCTGGAGTGTGGAACCCTCACCCACTAAAAACCCCTCTCTTTTTGCGCCCATGCCTCTCTCCACGGAAACTGTCTCTAGACATTACTTTTTGGAGTGACAGGCAGTTAGCTGGGCTGTAACCGTAGTTAAAATTACGGAGCCTTTTTTCGTTCCGTTTCATTATGAAGGTAACGAATTCTTGTATTATGCTCCTCTTGATTTGATTTGGGCATAAGTTTCACAATGTTTGGCGGGGAGATATCCACCTTCAAGGTTTCGTTAAGTTGTCTTCTCTGAGGATCCCATGCTACGCATATAAATGTAGTATGCATGGCATCGTCCACAAAATTTACATTTGGGATCAGCTGCCTTTTTAAATCTAAACAGATAAGATTTAAAGCAACCGTGTCCTGAGAGCACTTGGAAAATTAATTAACCTTCCCATGACTTCTGCAGAACCACGGTTCAATAGTGGTATCATCGCGTAGGTCCACCTTCCTTTGGTGTCCCTGTCCCACTTCCCTTGCCAAGCTGCCAGGAGAGATGTCCGCGCCTTCTTCTTGATCTCCTCTTTGGTCCTGCGTAGAGGTCCGTCGCGAACGGAGTCACATAGCTTCACTTCGTCGTAGATGGCTTTCAGTTCTCTCGCCAACAGATCTACAGGAGGTACTCCTATTGCGCTGTCAGAGACTGTGCGGTAGGCAGACACTATTCTGAGTGCCAACCTCCTTTGTACTTGTGTGTACTTTGAACGTTCGATTCCTGGTCGAGGCAAAAATATAGTGTAGCTTCTTTCATGTCGTCCCAATTTCTGTAGCTCTGTAACGACGAAAATCTCAAGCAGGCGGATATTGCTGATTGGTGAAGATAATACGTAATACGCAAGCTTTACCTAGTTTATCCGCCCACTCTGAGGCCGCATATATCAGTTGGGAATCAACTGCACAAAAGAACATTCTACGTTTCGCCCTCTTTTGGATCCCCCACATTTGGCATTAATCTAGAGAGGTCGTACCGGGAGAGGTGACACAATGCATCAACTGAAGTCACTGCAGTGCCTCTGACCGGGAGGTCCGAGAGACAGTCGGAAGTACCTTAGTGGGCGGTGACCGACGCTAAAACACCGGAATGGGGCATGGCGGCGTCGAACACAAGAGGAAGGTACTTATTGGAGATGGCGGCCAGACAAGACCTGACAGTCCTGAACGACTGCTCCATCCCTACCTTCAGACGGCCCGGATACGCGGAAACTATTCCTGATATGACGTTCGCAAGCGGAGAGCTAGCATCCAGAGTGACGGACTGGCGGGTGATTAAGGGCTCCACAGGTAGTGACCACCAGTACATCACATTTCGTGGACGAGAGACCGTTCACACCGGCAGAAACCCGAAGACAGAAGATCAGGCTGGAATGTCAACAAGTTAGATGATCCCAAACTAATCGAAAAACCGCAACATGAAGCAGCAAATGAAGCGCTCTTCAAATACCAGTACTGAGAGGCTTGTGGGAGAAACGATGTTTGCCCTACACTAGGCCTGCGACGCATCAATGCCTCGGAACGGGAGACGGGCAGTCTATTCGTGGACGGAAGAGATAGCGGAGCTGAGGAAAAACTGTTTCAAAATTTGACGACGGGCACAAAGAGCGAAACTGAGACCTGAACTGCGCCCAACACAAGAAGGCCAAAAAGAAATTGAAAAAGGCGATCGACCGACACAAATCTCAGTGCTGGAACGCCCTTATCGGTGAAGTCGACACAGACCCTTCGGTACAGGGCTACAAGCTAGTGACCCGAAAACTCAGGAAGTGGACATCGGAGGGAAACCTTGACGCCGAAAGTCTCATTGTTGATGCATTGTTTCCCAGACATCCGCTTAGACCGCCGGACACACAAGTCGAAGATATAGATATCCCGCTCTTCGAAGAACGAGAACTCAGAGAAGCAACCACCAGCCTCCAGAGCAGGAAGACCCCAAGGATTGATGGCAAAAGTCCTGAAAACGGCGGCGCGAGAATGCCAGAATCTCACATGTATAATCTCACATGAATCTCACCTGCCTAGGAGGAGGAGGAAGCAGCAGTTGGGTCTGGTGGACAAGGGTAAGAGTGGACCTCACCTACCGTCGTCCCACAGGCCCCTCTGCTTGCTCGACACGGCTGGGAAGCAACGCAACAAGCTGCTCAAGCCACGCCTCTGATGGCGATGCGCGCTGGCGGGAACCAATTGGACAGACAATACGGTTTCAGGACAGAGCGATTTACTGGGGACGCAGCCAAAGATGTAGTGGAAGCCGTTTAAGACACACGGTCGGTAAACCACCATTCGCGCAAAATAGAGATGTTAGCAACATCGGACGTGCGGAACGCTTTCAACTCGGCTAAATGGACGGATATCCTGATGGCTCTGGAGAAGAAGTTCAAGGTACCACGCACATCCTACGAATCCTCAGTGACGACTTGAGGGAGACGAAACTGTCTACAACACCGCAGACGGCCCCCGCAACAGAGACGTTATGACAGGAGTAGCGCAATGATCGATCCTGAGACTTGACCTGTGGAACGTCTCCTATGACGACATACTTCAGATGGAAATGCCTGAAGACACTGCCCTGACACGCCGACGGCATTGCAGTCTTCATCCAAGCTCGCACGATGACAGAACTCCAGTGGAACCTTAACCAGGTGATGAGGCGAGTAACAAGATGGATGGAGGATCACGGGCTTGGCCATGCTCTGGGACTGAAAGAACTCATCCTTTTGACAAGAAAAATCCCGATGCTGATTCTCATGATTGTCAATACTGAGGTTAACCCAACGAAGCCGTCCGTGAAATACCGCGGACTTACGTTTGACACCAAACTCACCTTCGGGGAACATAAGACGGGCAGCGGATGAGGTTTCGCAGGTGACTGGAGCTCTGACCAAGGTAATGGCCAATATCGGAGGACGGAGACCGAGTAAGCGGCGTCTACTCATCTCCGTGGCGCGCTCCATTATGCTATATGCATCGGAGATGCACTCGCAAGGGAGGCACACGCAAGGCAGACGCACTCGCAAGGGAACACCACAGGCAACGCTTGAGCGCGGTACACAGGAAAGGAGCATTAAAAATTTCCTGTTCCTATGGAACTGTGTCCGAACCTGCAGTATTAGTAGTGGCTGGAGACCTATTCACCTTCTTGCGAGAGGAACCTCATCCAACAGACGAAGATTGAATTGGGGAGCCGACGAGCTCATAGAAAAGTCAGAGCCCTCACAACAGAGCACTGGCAGAACACCTGGGAAAACGAAAGCAGAGGAAGATGGACAGCTAGACTCATTCCGCAGATATCCTCTTGGATCGGGCGCAAGCACGGGGAAGACACACAAACAGATAACGCTGAGCACCCGTTCTTTGTGTGCAAGAGATGGGCAGCCGACAGGTCACTAGAAGAACGGGTTGGGACTGTAAACCCTGATAACATCATTGAGATGATGCTATCACAGCGAAGATTGGGTGGAGATATCTACTACTATAAAAGCGACTTCGCACAAGAAACTAGAAGAAATCCAGGCAAGTAACAACTTAAATGGGTAAAGAAGAGGACAATTTAACGAGATAAGCCCCCGAGGGCAAACGACTAGACACCATTCCGAAGTGATACGAAAGCGGTCCCGGATTGGTTCCCCCGTCTAAGAAAAAACTAGTGGTGTTACAGGATGGCACGGACTTTCTCGTAGTAAAGTTTTCTACTCTCCTTGGTGTGGACTGGCTTTGCGGTCTTGCCCCATCATCTTGCCAGCTGCCATCTATCGCCACCCAGAGTACATTTCTTTAAAAATTTCACAACTTTTTGGTTTCCTAATCGTAGAACCGAAATATAACTTAAAGAATATTAAAAAAGAATAAAACCTCGTCCTAAATAGAAAATGTCAATGAAACATTTGGAGCCGTTTTTGAGAAAATGGCGTTAAGCGTTACTGTAACTGTGAAATTTGAAGCTTTTTCACAGAAACAGAAAAACTCAAGTCATTTTCCCAGTCATTTGAAGCATTTCTACTCACAAATGGAATGACGTATACAAATAAATGGAAATGTGTATATTAACGTCGTAAGAGATATTAAAAAAAATTGTGTAATTTTTGAAAAACTCAAAGAATACACCAAAATGAGCTTAACGTCATATTAAACAGTGCAATTAGAATTATCCGCTGGAAGAATTTGAAGAAAAAATTTTGAGACATTTTTGAAAAAATAAGATTTTCTCAAAATTCGGAAATTTGAGCTCATTTTCACAGAAAAATGTTGAGTTTTCGAGAAACTTTATATGGCATTATTTAAAGCATATGTATTCATAAATACAATAGTGTGAACACATTGCAGCGAATGTAAATATTAACGACGTGAGAGACAAGTCAAAATTTACATTTTTTGTAATTTTTGATCAAACAAAAGAATAGAGCAGTATGGCGTTTTAGCAGTTAACAGATGCTATCCAGATGAAAGAAATTCAACCACCTAGTTGAAATGGTCAAATTCCTACATTCCACCCAGCGGATCTGATGATGATGGCAAAGCTTTTGAAAGTCGCTAATATAATAAATAAGCATATTGGTAATGACCTTGTGTCAGTGTCGGCTTGTGGTCATGCCATTAGGTTGTGATCGGAAGGGATGCCTCAGGGCATCAACTGCAGTGTCTCTGACCGGGAGGTCCTAGGTTCGTGTCCCGACGGTGGTAGGATTTTCGGCACTAGCTTTTCAGCTTGGTCGAAATCAGTCGGTGTATCGAGGATAATTCCAGCGGCCGGCTGCTCCGATCGGTGGTTTCTCCGATCAACACCATGCAGGTGAATGCCGGAGCAGTACCCTAACAAACGGGCCACGGACCGCGCTCTATATTTCCTACCACTTCCTTCTCTCGAATGTTCGTCACTCGGCAAATAGCAAGCAACTCATCCATACTGCTCGGGATTCGGCAAACGGTTGCTCGCTGTTCGCCGAATAGCGAATGTGTGGAGCCTTTACACACACACTTACACTAACGTGCACTCCACTACCATGCATGCCGGGAAACCGGTTTAGGCCTTAGAGCTTGTCCCAGCTGGGGCGGTGCCCAGTTGGTTGTATATACCTGCTAGGGGAAAACCTCGCTAACCGACGGTAGGTCGGCGCCGGATCTCGCCATTCAGCGGGGGAAGAAGGTCGCCACCTACCGGAAAACATGAACTACACTTACGGGACTAGGACCCTAGTATCATTACCAATATTTTTATTTATTATATTAACAACTTTCAAAGGCTTTGCCTTCATCATCAGATCCGCTGGGTGGAATGAACGAATTTGACCATTTCAACAAGGTAGTTTAAATTTGTCTCTTTCATACGATTACGTGCTATCATATCAATGGATATGATGGAATCAACCGTTATCATACGAATCAACCATCATAAACTGATAATCTAACCCCAACATATTTTTTTTAAAATCATTTGAGTTTGGAATCTATATATCAACTATTCCATTTGTTACAGTCGTTACACTTTGACGTATTTGTATTGTTATATCTGTCTAGATAAATGAGTGTGTTTTCTTTATCATAATTTATTAATATACTTTACTAAATTGAGGGTGGAAAATGGGCCCCCTTTTCGGTATCAGGGAGCCACTAAACGAGTTTTTCTGCAAGTCTTGCAATAGTTTCTCAATACTACGGAAGTATTACGCAAAATACGGGGCATTTTGCAGAAAGTTTGCGAGACAATAGGATGTTTTGCAACGACAGGACGTACTCTTATGGGACGTATGCCTAAGAAAACCAAAATTCATTCGTGTAAAAATGAACTTCCCTTTGCGGCGGCGGGGCGCCGTGTGGCTCAAAAAGAGCGCGCTTGCCTTCGGCTGCGCTCGGTTGCGGCCTCGAAAGCGGCCAATGGCGTGGAATCGGGGAGAGGCAGAGTAGAGCAGGGCAGGGCCAGGGAATCAACCAGCAGGTGGCTCGCGGTGGTTTTGCGCTCGTGCCTCGGACTGCATGCTTTGTGGGCTGTAGTGGGTTGCCCGCTGCTGCTACTACATGTTTTGTGATGTAAACTTTATTGTATGTTTGCTGAAATGTTGCGGGTGATTAAATGGTTTTACAAAATTTGGACCAGTTGAAGTAAGTAGATGGGAATTGTATACGACAATGCATGACGTCTGGGCAAATCTATCACTGCGCCACCAGTGATACGTATGTCCTTTGTGTCATTTTATGACACCGAATGAATTTTGTGGAAAAAGCTCATGATATAAAAGCGTGGGCGTGTCTCGTGTGGTACATTTAGTGTTAAGTTATAAAATATGCTACGGATGAACTTTGTTTATAGAGGATGCAGTGTGAAATTCGTGGGATGAGAGAAATGGCTGAAGGGGCCAGGACAACAGACACGTTGCCGAAACCTGGCCGTGTGACCGAAGGTAGTTACCGTCAGAAACGTGGGAATATTGTGGAAATCGTGTTCTGAAATTGCTAACTCTTTATGAGCACAAAGTGAGGGTAAAAACTGACGTAGTTCATGCTTGGTTTTGTTCTTAATTTGTGACGTTTGTTTTGATAATTGTCAGTGGCTATTATGTTTTTTAATTAATAGTGTGTTACGCAAACTGTCAGTTTTTGTTGAAAAGTAGTTGTTACTGCACATTGACATTTTTAACTTAACGGATTGTTATTTAGTTTCTCCATGAAAAACTAGTTTAGTAAAATGGTTTTATTGAATGCCTTTCACCCTTGTTTAGTGTGCCGTGAATGGCTAGTGAAAGAGGATGGAGCACTGGCGTACCGTTTGCAGAGCGAAGAAAGTATGTTTACGAATTATTAATTTTGTTTATGGAAATATTTCGAGTCGCCAAATAAATGTGTGTAAACTTCTTACAGTTCAGCAGCATTTAACTGGAAACAAATCAAGAAATGCACAAGTTAGAGAAGATTTCCCGCAAGCTTTACATGAGCAACAGAAAGAAGAAGAGGAAGCTGCAGCTCTTCAAGAAATGTATTCTCGTATTTTACGCGAACAGTACGTTTATTTCTACTTTTTCGAAGTATTAACTTTATTTTTATGACTGATTTTTAATTGCTTTCCATCTGTAAACTTAAGAATTTGTATTATTTTGCTGTATATAAAACTTTTCACTTCTGTTTATTGAAACTGTAGTATTGTTTTTTAGTGCTGCAAGGTTTTATTTGTTTGTTTTACGTCTAATGTTAATTATTCACCTTATACATTTTTGTAATTGTCTCAAACAGAGAAGAAATTGATGCTCATGTCGCATCCCAACTTGCCCAGCGCCTGGACATAGAAGAACGAGAAAAGCAGCTGATGATTGAAGAAAGAGATAAAGAAATAGCTAAACGTCTACAGGTGAGAAAAGAAAGACTGTTTCATTAGTATAATAGGTGCATTTGGTGAACTGTAATTTTATACTAGAATTTTCTCTCTCTGCAAGAGTTTAAGGCATATTTTAATATTGTCTAGCCTTCGAAGGAGGAAAATAACGTAGAGGTAAAGTGAGGTTCTATCTTGTTCTGGATATGTGTATATTGTAGGGAATTAATGTTTATTTCATCTTTGTACATGAAATATTACTAATTTTCATTTTGTAAATTATTAGCATGATACATTTTCAATTATTTTAATGCTCATTACAAACTCTTTCAGCTTTCATGATTTTACTTCTTGATTATAGTCTTGCTACTTTGTAATTGAATTTTTTTTTTTTTCTCCCAAGAACCAAACTAGTCCAAATTACAGATATTCAGGCAACACAAAAAAAGTTCTTACCTTAGACATCTATACATTTATGAATGTGTTTAGCTTTTGCCAAAAGGATATGTCCTAGCAGATAGTGCCAGTTGTAGGGAATAACTCTGAAATATCTCAAAATATGGAATTTTGGACTTGTAAGGAATCTCTCAATTGTAGACTTCTGTAAAGAGTAGATTTAAGGCATCTCTACAATCCCTTATTCTAACTTTGCATGGAGCATGTTCAGATAATGGTAATGCTTGCAATACTTAGAATTAGTTCCGGGTTTACTCTTTGAAGATATTTAATGTTAATTAATATACTTTTTCTCAGTATAACTAACATATTTCTAAAGTTCATTATAGTTGGATAAGCACAGGACGATATTTGTTAATGAGATTTGTGCATCTACTTTATCCTTCACAAAATTCTATGCTAGTAACCCATGTCAGTGTCATAAATATGAGTACAGTTGTATTATTTATTTTTCGTATGGGTTTTATTTGCGGGAAGACTGCCCTTAGGCAGTTGTTCTGCACTCAAGATTCGATCCAGGCTTCCTTGGAAGTGGGTCAGGGAACATTTATCAAAGCAGGTGCATCATGTGGGTGGTTCCTTAAATGTGCCTGGGATATGACTCTCACTTTCTCCGCCAGATGTCGGTCTCGGTTAGCTATATCCAAGTGGTCTGGTTGGGAGAAAGTCGGATCCAGTAAGCTAACCCTTCACCCGCCAGGTAGGCTAGTACAGTTGTAGAAGATGAATGTGAGAGAATGCCTTTATTCAGTGTATTCGTACAAATGGAATATTGATTTTTTATTATTTTTTTCATTTATTTATTTTTTGTTTTATTTTTTTGTGTACATTACTGAAGTATTGAGCTGATAATGGTTGAATGTGATTGAATAGTTGTCCTTGGTATGCTATTTGATGTAGTTAGACTTGATTGATAAAATGTTCCCTTTCCTCCCCATATTTTTTCTGTATAAAAATCGATTTTAAACAGGATCAGTCAAATACTAAATAATTACTAACTACTTAATATTAAATAATTAATAACTAAATAATTACAAAAATGATGGAGGAAGGAATAAATTACTAAAATTATCTGACATATTAAATAATTTTCATGTGATCTTAAAATGTGAAATTTTGAACAATTCTTGATTGAGGTGATCTCTGAAAATCAGATATTTTTTGCAGCACATTCATGACTACATTTCCTCTTAATAAAGGGAAGAAAGAAAGCTAAAACCTTAATGTATGGAACAGTGTCATCACAATCTGGTTACAAAAATGTGTATAAAAAATACAAAAAATTTAATACTATATTCATGATTTTTCACATTCTTCTCATTGGGTTATTTTCATTTAATCACATTACAAGTTCGTATAGTGAAGAACTCTTATTGCCTTATTTTGGTAATACTCAAAAATTTATTTAGAAAATAAGGATATAAAATTACATGTTCAAAAAGTTTAAAGATAAGTTTTCCATTGTTAAAGTGTCTTGTAGATGTTAAAGGTGGAATATTTGAGTGTTTGGATTAGAGTAGTCATGATTAAGACAGCAATAGATCAGCGAGATCAAGACAGAAATATATGAACCTAAAAAGTTGAAAATTTACACTGTAATCTTTCCGTGCATATACTGTGAACAATAACAATGGAGTGTAATTTTTTTCTTTCAAAATTGAAAGCTTTTATGTATTCATTTTCTCTTGTAAGGGTTACAACCCTTTTAAGAAGAATGAATAATAATAAAAAGCAAGACTGAACACTAGAGGGTAATAACAGCGGGGATATAACAAATTTTAATCTAAACGAATGCAAAATATTGGAATATTCCTTCATTATGTGTATCGTTTTCCTTTCCCTTTCAATTATTGCATGGTTGGCCCTAAGTGAGGTTTTTAAATAAAAAACTTTCCTTTATTTAGCATGTTACTATAGTTTGTGAATGGGTTAATTGTAGTTAAAGAACATTTTTCTTGAAAGGAATTCAAGAAATGGGGGGAAGTACTAAAAAAGTATTTGAAAGAAAATATTAACATGTTTAAATGTCACTTTTTATATTGGATTGTTTTATTCTTGAAGTTTTATGACCAGTAAGGTGATGTGACTTGTATATTTCTTAACTATTATTAAAAAAACCTTGAAATATTGTTGCAATTCTTCCAGTGAAATTTCTACTATTTAAATGCACTCTCAAGTTAGATGATCAATTTGGAATATTAAAAGTAGTCTGTATTATTAGGAAAAGAGATCTGAATGTAAATTCAATTATTGAGAAATGCAAAGTCAGGGATTTTTGAATATTACATTCATTCTACCTATTGTTGCATTTCAAGTTTTAATTTTCCAATAATCATTAGCAAACATGCCTGAAAAATGATGTTGTAGGGATGGGATTTTTTTTTAGAAATAGAAATGAAAATTTTTGTTTTTGCTTCTCCTTTGTGCATTCATGTACTTTAATTCCATTTTATCTATACAGTTGATATAGACTTTTATTTATGCAGTTGATATATCAACACTGTATATTGATATATGTGCAATGTTGATATTCTCAGTGTTCCATTTTTAAATGGTAGGTTTTTGTAAAAAAAAATAATCTTTAGCATGGAATAAGTGAAGGGACTTATTACTCTTTTAATGACGGTTTGCCATGACCATTTTTTTCTTCTGTTTTCAGGATCGTGAAAGGATGAAACTAGAGAAGATAAGTAGGCAAGCACCTGAACAATCACCTACACATACTTCCCAGGAGCACTTGCCCCAGTATAATCCTGACATGAATAGCGTGGGTCTCCCTCTGCCTTCTGAATATAGCCAACCTTTTGTCAGAGCAGGTTCTCTTAGCCCACAAATGAGGTGATATTTCCTGCAGTATTTCATGCTTTCTGGGTAAGAAAAGGGTACTGGCATTGCTCATGTTGTATGAATTTTCAGATCGTATAATTCGAATGATAGGAGAACGGCTACAAATGTTTTTCAAAGTGCAGATGAAGTATATGCTCTTCCTGTTGATGAACCTTCAAGTGTTGTAAGTGAAGAAGAAGCTCGAAGGATACAAGAAGAAAAGGATGCAGTGAGTAACAAATTCTTTTTATAGGAAGGAAAATAAATTTTTGTGGGGAGTCATTTTTGAGTTCTCTCCATAACCCCCCATGACATGGAAAGTTCTTCTGGGATAAAAAAAAAATTTGTAAAGTATGTTGGCATCTGACATTAACAAGATTCTAAAAATATTTACATTTTTATTAGCTTAAGTTTTTTAATTTAATTAAAATTTAATTTCAACATTACTCCAACTTCCTTTAAGAGAATGACTGATACCTATTTATTTTCTGTTCTGTATTGTCTGACTTATAGCTCCGCATGATACATGAAGAGGAGTGTAATGGTGACAAAATCGAGTTTTGTTTGGCAAGTGCCTTCTGGTTCATGTTGAGTTGGTATCTCATGACTAGAGTGACACTCGTCGAATGGAACATTGAATCTTCAACCAATACAGAATTGTCTGCAAAGCTGTGTATTTTTTTATGGAGTTTGTTTTGTTAAGTAGTTTTTTGTTCATAATTTTTGAGGTCCTAACACTCAATAATGCCAGTTTTTAAATGGGAAGCATTTTGTGGTATCACTGGAAATGTTTCCTTGCCATGTAGTTTCACTATGCACACGTTTTGTTCCTTTCGCTTGTAGTGGTAGCAGTAGAGCTGAGGGTGAGTTACTGTATTGTTAGCAATGCAGAAAAATCAAATGTGCAGTTCGTTTATCGTTGCAAATAGTTTTTCTATAACTCGGGAACTAAATGTCTAGTTTCTCAAATGTTGATAATCTCCCGCTTTTTTAAATTTATTATTATTATTTGTTGTTGTTTTAATTTTCAACTATTTATCATTAAAATGTTGGGATGGGATTCTGGTACTCAAGAAAACATGCGCAAATATTCTTCTCCACCATACATCATGTACATTTTTTACTAACTTTTTAACAAATCAAATCAAACCATTTTAAGCATCTAAAAATTGCTCTTGGCAGCTCATAGTAACAACTCTAGAACTTTCGATTTCTTTGTTGTAATTGTAAAGGCACACTCGTTTCAAAATACTGTATTTTCCTATGCTTCTTATCTAATTTGCGAGGTTTCCAAAAATGTGCTGTGAATGCTTTTTAAAAGAACAAGTTTTGTTGAATTGAAATGACCTTCCAGTTCTTTCCAAGTTTGAATGTAGAGGTGACATTCCTTGGATAACAAGTTAAACGTCCTAATTTTATTCAGTTAGAAAACAAGAATAGCCTTGCATGCATCAAGAGATTCTT
Source organism: Teleogryllus oceanicus (assembly GCA_964035755.1). NCBI lineage: Eukaryota > Metazoa > Arthropoda > Insecta > Orthoptera > Gryllidae > Teleogryllus > Teleogryllus oceanicus. Next base: position 102,753,910 of record CAXIVR010000009.1, read on the forward strand.
CTTTTTTGCAGAATGAAGATTTAGAAGAAGAATCTCCAAAATTGTTTTGCAAAACTTTTTAAGGCAGTCATCAGCATTGTGAAAATTAAACAAGAGTTCAGCATTTTAGTGTACGCTCTAACAAGGAATTCTGCTGCAAGTTTTCCATTTCGCTTTTAGACTATAATGGAATATGTAAAAGCCAACAGTTGGGAAAACAGATTCATAGTCTCTGGCTCTGTTGTTTAAAATATAATTTGTACAAATGTTTTCTTACAACTACAATATGTTTAAGAAGTGTATATGTTACGGATAAAGCCTGGAATATGGACAATATGCATATTAGTTGGTTAGTTTTTGCATTAGTTTAGATGCAGGTGTATGAATACCAATGAATGGATCATTTTGTACATCAACTAAAGTTGACATTAGCCATAAGGCACTGGCTAAAGTAAAGTGATGGCCAGAATGTGAGTTATTATGTGTTTGTAGTAAGTGTTGTGGTAAAAAAAAATGCATGGGAAATTATACGATGTGTAGACTTAAGATTGCTTCTTTGAATTTGCCAAGGTTTGAGCCTTGTGCCAACATGCAAATGTGTAGCAAGTGTCAACTGAGGTGTAAAGTTAGAGTAGGTGGTATCGTGTAAATAGAAATTTAGGACTGACACAGAAACTTGAAACTACACTCCATGTCTTTCACTAGCTGTAGAAACTTCAGCTGGTTCCTGTTTATCGGATAATATCTGCAATTCCTTGTCGTTGTAACATACTTAAAACTACCCTAGCCACCTTGTGTTGGTTAATGTGCATTTCATCAGCCTAGCGCCTGACGCATGCTTGCTATTCCTACTTTATACTTTATCTACGTATTTTGGATAATGTGGAAGTTAACTGGCTAATTTGGGAATTGTCCATATTTGGACATTAGCCATAACATACTCACAAACTGGATTTAAGCAAACTTTGCTTTTTGTCTGGCTACAACACATCTGTTACCTCAACCTCAAGCACACAATTTTGATTTTGGAGCCCATTGGTCAAGTTTTCTGAACTGTACTTACTAATACAAGAAAAATGATTCCAAAAATACAGTAGAATGTATACATCAGGGCACTATAGGTACTCTTTGTTGTCTATGGTTACATAAGACACGAGCTGCATTTCTTTGTTAGGGGCACAATGTGAAATAAGCATCGGTAACAGATTGACTTCAAGAGTGCAAACATTTATACATTTCTTTTGTTTACAAATTTACTTAAAACTTTATTTTATCAATTATTTCTTTTGTATGCATTTGTGTTTGTAGCCCCTAAAAATAAATATTTCAAAACTGCTTGGTACCTGAAATCAATCCTCAGTTTTGCACTTCTGTTTCAAGTTGTGCCAAACAAAAATAAGTTGTTAAAAAAAATTTTATTTTTTTTATTATTTTTTTTTATTGAATTTGAATTCTCTTTGTATGGTGTAGAAGGTCCATGATGAATAATAATTATTTTAATTTTGAATAATCATTTACTGAACAGCTTCTATAAAAAATGAGATGTTATCACTTTCTAAATGCTTCTGCATCAAAATAAAAAAAACCATTTTTGGATGGGGAAAGAAAAAGCTTTGTGTAAATTGTAGTTTTTTAATTTTGTTGAGTTAAACTTCAATGCATTTTGCTTTAGAGTTTAGTATATTGCAATATGTGCTTCAGGAATATGCTCGAATGCTGCAAGAACAAGAGGGAACCGCTGAGCTGTCAATGTTGGATCAAGATAGACTGATAGCAATAGAGGCTCAAGATAAGGAGCTCGCGAGGTTGCTGCAAGAGAAAGTGAGCAAGATGACATTCTTTATAAATACAAAGTTATTTTTTACAAGTCAATTTTTTTTATATTCATAACTTGTTTCTATTATTTAGTCTGATCTTAGAGGATAAAGGTCTTTGGCTTTGTCATGATATGAAAAGTCGTGTGATATGTAGCCACCCTGTCTTGTCATCATTAAGTTGTATGTGTGATATTCTATGTATGTGAGATTTCCAGAAATTTAATTAAAGGGGAAATTACATCCATTCTAAAGTTTGTTGCATGGCAAATACTTCAAAATATTTTAATGATCAATATTAGGCTCAAATGTCTAGAGCGAATACTACATGTTGAATTCAGTGCCTAAAATATTGCAATTCCACGTGAGGATTTTTGGCCAAGTTAGAATTGTTTTAGGAGCGGGCCAAGGCAAAACGTGCTAGGGAGAGAGCAAAGCAGAAAGCTTTGCTCCGGAAGCAACAGCAGCAGCAGCACCAACAGCAGCATTCAGAGATCCTTTCTGATGATGAGGGTTTTGCTGCCTCGCCTCCTGCATTACCTTCTCCATACTCGGGAGACAAATGGGCTGAACATGAACCCCTGCAGCAACCAGTGATTGGGCCCAGCTCATCTGCTGTGCGACCTACTGACCTGGATTTGTCCAATCCTCGAGCAGTGCGAACTAAACCAAAGTATGTATTGTGATTTTGAAATGTAATATATTGTGTTATGGTAAATTGTAATTGGTAGAGTCTCTAGATCCAATACTAAATATAAATTAGTACTTCGAATATTTCAGAGATAGGGTTGCATAATAAAAATGTCTTTTTTCTGCAATGTTGTCTGAGGAATGTTATGGATAAACATCTGGTATTAATCCATACTAAATACATTTATTTTACAGGTATGTTGACCCTGAAGCCATTGAAGTTTTGTCATCCACTTCTCTTGAACCAGGACCTTCTCATGCAGTACCTAACATTGCAATGGCAATTGATCCCACATATCCTCGTCGAGCAGCTTCTCAGGTCTCGGATACCCCGTTAAGCAATATATCAAGTCCAGCAATTTCTCTGCCTCCTCCAGGTATTTGCTTTGCCTTGAGTTGTGGTTCTTGCTGCATTATGAAATGCATTTTGCCTTCTCAGTACATTAAAATGGTTTTGAATTGGCAAAGTGCCCAAACTATATTTTTGCTATCAATAGATGTACTTTTGGCTTTCAAAAGATGTACTGCCTCCTACAATTGGGAGGCAGCAATGAGAGGTAACCGAAAGTTGAACAAATACCGTGAAACTTCAATTTTACTTTTCCTGATTTTACGTTTTCCTGGAATTTATGCCATAAATTAGTAATCTTGGCAAACATCCATGTAAGTAATGTACAATTTTCCTCGATTTTGCGTCTGACATGTAAAAGTCCTACTGTGTATTAAAACACCAATATTAAGATTTTTGCACGGCAGACCTCTTAATTTAGATGAACATTCTGAAAGAAAAGGCGGCAATGACAGTGTCAGTTTTGGGAAGGGTAGTGGGGATACATATAAGAGTTATGTGATTTGCTATTTACAAATCGGAGTATATCTTGGTGAACGTTCTAAATTGGTTGTGAAGTAATTTTCCAGGACTAAGCCAATGCATTTCTTTCCATTTGTTTGTTGAGTTAGTTTGTCGCCAGTGATAAGTCAGTTGCTGGATTTTACGTTCTCGCTACTAATTTAAGTCCACCACTATGCATTCTTACCGTCTTACTTTTTGTGATCAGCTGTTGTGGGCTCAGTGGAACATGAGCTCACAATTCGAGGCACACATGGTTTATTCTGTGCTGTTTCTTCAATCCTTCCAGGATTGAAGAGCCATATAAAGTGGGCAGCATTAGATGATTGGAGTTTCTAAGAGAATGCAAGTATCAATTGTAGTTGTGAGGTAGTAATTGTGTGCGTGCGTGTGCATGTTTTTGTCTTTTTTGAGGAAAAATGTTGTGACCATGGCACAAGTCCTAGGCAGTCTCTACTGCTCTAATATTATTCCCTATCTTTGTGAATGACAACATTTGTGCCAACTCTCTAGGACCAAATTGTGTTCACCCTCTTTTGATCAAGCAATGTGTTATAACACTTACCTTGCACCATCTCAAATGGTATCAAGCAATTGTTGTACTTTAAAATGGATTGATGCAACTGACTTTCTTGGCATCTTCAATAGCTAAATTTATGGAATGAATTGTAGCATTAGAAATAATTTTCTCATGTGTAGCCAATAATGTTTCTCCAACCAATCTACATGGATTTATACCTGGTGGATCAATGACTGCTAATCTTTTTAAATGCCTTAGTGTTTGGGCTTACTCTCACAGCTCAGGTACCCCAGTTGAAATGACTTACCTTGATTTTGGGAAGGTAAGAGGGTTTCTCACAAGAAACATATACACAAATTGGATATCTGGACATTATCATACAAACATCTGGACATGAGAGGAAAATTATTAACCTCTTAATTTACTAATTATGAAATGAAAGGCTTTCCAAAAATTTTGAATTTCAGTATACTTCGAACACAAGTATACTCAGGCTTTTAAATTTTTGAAAAAATTAAAACCTGGAGTATTCTTGGGCTTTTATGGTAAGTGGTTAAAATAGATTGAAGCCTTTTTGAGCAATTACTCATATCAAGGAAGAGTTGGGAAACCTTTTTCTTCACTGGAGTCCTGAGAAGTTCTGTCCTTGGAATGCTACTCTTCAAACTCTTCAAACTCTGCAAATTCGAAAATCATCTCAAACGTTTGCATTTTAGAAGGAACAAAATAAAGAGTATTAAATGTGCAATTATATACTCATAAAATGAATATATGCTCAATAATCATAAATATGCCGAAATGTGTACTATAAGAATTTGTGTATTGATCCCAAACAGCAAGAAATAATTTGTGTTCTTTATGCATGTCCTTAAGTTGAAGGAAAAAACCTGCAAATATGCAAAATCTGCAGCCTACTTATAACTAGTCAACTGACGTTTTAGGTGAACTGTTTTAAAAGAAGTCTTATTCAACAGAAGTGTTAATCTATGGAACAGTTGCTTGCAAAATTTGTTAATACAAACAATCTTATGATTCAGGACCAACTTATATTCTGCAATCCATAGACAAACAGCTTATCTTTATTCAGATCATATTATTCTGATTTCTGAAAAATTATTGTATATACTCAAATAATTCCTGCATATTTAAAAAAAATTGTTAGTTGAAAATTGTAGTGCAAGTATTAATCGCGTCAAAATTGTATTATACACACACATTTTCTTGACACCTTAATTACCTGCCCCTACTCCTTTACTTATATTAGTTGAATTAAAATGGCAACTAGTGTTGTTGAGTAAATCTGTTAACCAGAAATGCTCGCTTCTGTGTAGAAATAGAAACTATAAGTTTCTGCCATACACTTCAGCTTACTCTACTGCCATAAGATGTACTTTTTTTAAGGTAATAATTTCCTCACACCGTATTCTATCAGATATGTTTTTGTAGTGATCGAGAATTTTGTGTTAAGTGTATATATTGAAAATAATTTGTTTTAGATTTTGAACCTGATGATGGTCCTGTTCCTCCATACATGCCCATTCAAGGCCAGAGAAGATCCGCATCCTTAGAAAAAAAGTCCAAAAAAGGTAAAAGTAAGAGGAAGGCAAAGATTCATGTAAACAGCAGTGAAGGCACTATAGCTTATCTCTATTATTCGAGAGCTATGTTCGTATTTGTATTATGCGAGTTTTATTTATTTTTGAAGCAATATCTAACTAGCTGCTTTACCCTTCAGCTTCATTATGTAGCGAGCAATATTAGACATATATTTTGTAATTCATATTAAAGTTGGTTGTGGTACACCAGCTGGTTAGATAAGTCAAATCTGTGTTCATAATGTGGCAGCTACTGGGTAACAATCTTCTTGCAGTTCGTAAATCAATACAAGTGGAAGTTCATTGAAAAATATTATTTATCTACTCACATGTACTCTGTTAAAGAAATGCTGGTTCTTACCAGAAAGAAGGAACTGCTTTGAGCCTAAGTGCATATCAATTTTGAAGCTGGTTTTATGTTCTGTTCAATCTTCTGTAGCAAGAGAAACAGCTTCACTTGAGTAACTTGGTTCTGTGTTCTGAACACATGAGCTAAATGCACTGTACTATACTGTTGCTCAATCAGGCCGTAAACTTTATATTTTCCTCTATTCCACTGAATGTGAACTGTATTAAGGAATCTCGTCCATTGATTTGTATATTATAGTGTTAGCTATAGAATATCAGTATTTTATTACAAAGATATTTTAAATATAGCCCAGTGTTTTGGATGTTGGTTGACTGGTTTTGGGCATTTTGTGTAGACAATACTTGCTCGGTGGAGGTCCTTGCAGCTGTTTCATGACAACTGGGAATGGTTCATAAAGTTCCCAAAGGGGAAGAAGTGAATAAGCATTTACTGTTCCATCAAGTATCTGGCAAGTTAATATCAAAAGTTCTTGGTTGTTGCCTTCAATGTTGCTAGAGGTGGATTGATAGATGGTGGTGGCCAGCAAGTATTGGAATTAGTACACCAAAGAAAGCTTTTGATGGCAGACATTTGTGTCTCATCCAAGCACCTTGCCTAACAAAAATATATAGTTTGTAGTTAGTTCACTTGAATTAACTTTATTTAAATGTAAAAGTAAAAAGTATAAATAACTGTTGCATAAAACAGATCAATCTGTGTTCAACACATTCATTTATGTCATGCATCCTCGTTTGAGATTTCTGGTCAGTTCCAATTTGCTTCTTTTGCAATAATTTGTTAACTTTATTTGTTCAATAGACACTGACATCCTAAGCAAAACATATAAGCAAGCTTTTTGATTCCTGATTGCCAGATATTGATTTAGCAGAGATTGCAAAAGCATTGTACACTCCTGGCCAGGGTGTGTATTAATGACTTGCACTGGTTCAAATCATCTAAAACAGTGCTTAGCTGCTATATGCCCGTGGTTGTCAGATGGAGAGTCTGATGCAAAGCAAATGGTGGTGGGTCTGCACCGAAGCTGACAGGGCATATGCAGCTAAGTTACTACCACCTTTTGCTGCGAACATTACTACCAACTTTTGCTGCCACCATTTGTCATGAAATTTCTAAGGTACTATCATTTTCAAAAGTTTTTCTTTTGTGAAAATGTGGATCAGTAAAATCTTGAAGATGGGTAAATATTCCCTCCATTTGCCAATGCACATTTTGCTTGGCCAGAAAACTGGTATATTAAATACATATGGTATGTTGATGTGAAATATAACTGGAATGAAAATTATAGCAATTAATGCCATAGAATTCCTGCAAGGATTTTTCTTGTTAAACTTTATTGTAATCTATATTTCAGAACAAGGCTTAATTAACAATTTTTCATACATTTAAAATTTTTTTTCCATTAAGAATATGGATAAGTCTCAACTGCACATGCTTCAAAACCCTGTCTTTGAGACTGATTTTTATTATTGGCAATTTTGACCCTTGTGTAGCGAGTGATAATTTGAGCAAATTTCAAAAGTGTATGTTCTGCGAAGATCATATAAATAATCTGGAGCCTCAAACTTTTTCATAAGGTAATAATATATCTTACTTTTTAATAATTTTGATCTGGAAATGGTCTAAAGGTTTCTATTCCCAGAAGACAAAGATTAAAGACTGGAAATGTATCAAAGGAGGTATATATACAGCAGCTACTTTTTGATAACCATCTTGCTCTCTTTGTTGTATGAGGTACTATGTTTTTAATTGAAATGGAAGGGGTGGTATACACATATATTTTATTTTTGTTGTGGGAAGGGATTACTCAAAACCTAGAAGACTGAGATGATAGAATTGTTAACACATTCCGTGAATAATGTATATTTTTTATGAATAAAATTTGAGTTCTTATTTTTGGAAATTTTTAGGCGTTTGCACCTCTTTTAGTTTTAATTGAAATTTGGAAGTTTCCTTCAGTATAATAGTTGCCTTTCTTCAAAAGCATTTATTGTAGTTTATTATGCATTAAATTCTTGTTTATGATGTAGAAAAGTTGAATTTTGTATTTCTGTTATTGAACTGTAATGAAGACACGAATGAATATTTCTACATTCAAGCTTTCCTTGGCGTTAAACAATGATAAAGTGGTATTCATCTCTTCAATTTTAAATCATAACTTTTTTGTTTCAAATTTAATGGATATAGTATTGCTTTATAATTAAATTTTTGTCCTAAATAATTTTTATGAAAATGTACTTTCTCTCATTGCAAGGGTTCTTTAAGTACTTCTAATGATACTTATGGACACACATGAATGATTAATTTACTTTCTTTAGTTGGTGTTAAATGTTTTCTCTCTCTTCTTTATGTTCAGGTGTCACTCGTTTGCAGATTACCATGTCATTTAGAAGATTAAAATTGCCTCATAATCTTTTGGTTTGTAGATATTTTATGTGAGAAATGTCTTTGTGTCCTGGAAACTAGAGATTATTTATCATATGTCAGTGTATGCTATATTAAAGGTTGTGTGGATATAATTGCTAGAGCAGTGTTGTAAAAATGAATTTCTGTTTGATTACCAGTTTTCTGTTACATTAAATTGATGTTTAACAAAAGTTTCCTACTCCCAGGAGTGTAGAGTTTGGGAGTCAGGGTTCAAGTTCATACCAAAAATATACTTTTCTTTCTCCCTAAATGCTATTGAGCATTATTTATTTTATTCTTTGCCGCTCAAGTTGTTGAATTTTATCCAAAGTCTTTACTTGTTTGATTATCCAAAGTCGTTACCGCTTTGATAAAATCCCCCTCCTGTCCCATTTGTGAAGTGTGTGGTGTTTCTGATTCAGTCATGCATTTTTTGAGGTTCCTGGCATTGTTGACTTTCAAATTGCTTGTATATTTGAAAATTTTTAATGAATTATGAATTTCTACTTTATGCGTAAATGAAAACATTCTTAATTATTAATGCAAATTAATATGATTATGTAAATTTGGTTATTTTGTACAAGTTGTAAAGAATACAGTGAGGAAGTTTGTTTTCCGAAATCTTGTAAAAGAATGTTTATTCTTAAGAAAGCTAATTCTTTATTGAAGGAGTAGTATATTGGATAAAAACTAACATTCAAGTGTTCGGTTACCAATTTCACAAGTAAGTGATGGAGGTATGGAGAGGCATTTTCAATCTTCAAAGTAATGTTATAATAATTCTATAAAAGGTCAGAGGTAATAAAATAATGCTTATTAAAACAGATACAATTGAAAGTTTTTATTAATATTGTCTTATCTGTATTGGTAAAGAATAAGATAAAAATATGTAATCTGATTAAAAGTTAAAGATCAATACTTGCACAGAATACAAACAATTGTAGCTGGTGAAATGTTTAACATTATCTTCTTTATACGTTATATTAGATTGAAGTTAGTTGATATTAGTTGAATACAGTAAAACCTGCCTATAATGGAACCTCTAAAACAAGGAAACTTGCTGTACTGGAAAAAGAACCTGTGTCATACATCCTTTGATTGAACAAAGATTTTCTTTTCTACCTTCAGTGTGGAACAGTTTTGCAATGCCTTTCAGGAAAGTCCGAAATTCCCAAGCATTTGCCCTGGCCTAAGTGTGTTTTGTGACACACACGTTTTTTCAGCTGAACCTTTTCATACGTGTTGCAGTTAGTGTGATATAAAAGATTCGGTTTTTATTATTTTGGTTCATTTGTGAAATTGCATTGAAAATATTGTTTTTAAGTTATATTTTGAAATTTTGACTACTCTGAGACAGAAACTTGCTGTTGTAAGAATATTTTTAAAGGAATCATTGTTGTATCATTGTAGGCAGGTTTTACTATGCAGTCTTATTTGAATTGAATGGCAAGATAGTGTCTATATATGATGCAGAAGATTTGCATTTATGTAATTGAAATTTAATTTCTTGTCTCTGCTGAGCGTCTTATTATTTTAAGAAATTTTGAAGTATGATTGACAGAACTTTATTTTTGGAAGACTTTGACAACATTATAATCTGTCACCTGGTGGTGAAGGTATTTGGGTAATGACAGGGTGTATCAAGTTACCATTGTTGAATTGTGTGCTCATCTTTGACTATTTGGCAGCTTCATTCTATGTAGATTGAATGCACTGTACTGTATTGATTCAGAGCTGTTAGATGGTCCCAGTTTTAGGTACTAAGCTTTTTTTCGTCTCTAAAAAGTTCTTTGTCAAAAACCTGTTTTACTAGAATTCACATATTATTTTAAAACACAAAAAGATGGAAAGAAGAAAGCTAAGGAAGAGGCTTTCATAACTCATTTCTGAAAGACTACTTTAAAGACTAGAAAAAATATTTACAATGCTGAAAAAGGTGGAAAAATGCAAATGGCAGATCACACCCTTAAAAAGGGGCAGATAAATGCCAAAGAATGCATTAGCATAAAAAAATGGTTGACATTTGAGTAGTACAAGAAATGTCTCCTCCAGATACATCAAGAAATGAAGCTTGTGGAAAAGAAGATTGGTTACCTACAATCTTTAGATGAAATGACATAAATTAAATCTTTTGAGTTAAAATTGAAGAAAACTTAAAAAAAATGTAATTTTTCTTTATTAAACAAATGAATTAAAAATAAGAGAAAATAATACTGCTTTAGATAATCTTTTATTAATTTATATAAATTTTGAAGTTAAAAGAAGTTTCCTCTTGGATTATAAGTAATTAGTTTATTCTAATAAAAGTTAATGAGAGTTAGACATTCTGATAGTTCCATTGATTCCTTGTATATTCCAAAATGTAGAGTCACAGGTCAAATAAATTAACTTTTCTTAATTTTAAATTATTTATACATAGTTTTGTTGAAATTCAATTTTCAATTTTACTTGTTCAACTTTTGGTCTTTTGGTTTCTATTTTTAAGTAAAATTGTCCTTAAGAGTCCATAAAATTTATGTGAAAGTGTCTAACAGCCCTGAAGAAAAAATACTTGATTTCAAAGATGCTCCTTGGAAAATAAATGAAAATGAAATCAACTGTGAAAGCAATATTTTTGAGTATTTGATTCATGATTTTTTGAAAATAAAATGATAATGGTAAAATGTTTTTTTTTTATTTCAGCTTCAATGTGCTAAAAAATTAATTGTGCTAAGGAAATTAAAACAGTGTACAAAATGTGCATATTAATTAAACTGTGTTTGTCAGAAAGTGTGTGAAGATACTTATAATGAATTGTTACTCCTCAGGGTGTCCAATCAACAGTTTTATAATTCAACAGGAGAGATGTGTAATTAGAGGATATGCAGTTTGAATTATGCAAAGTATGCTACTGCAAAAGTTTTACAGACCACTTGTTGTTTATGTTTGAATTTAATCTTCTTTTAAATATTAGATTATCAGAAAGCAGGGCATTATCAAATGTCCTTTGCGTTTAAATATTTGTGCAGTTTTTTCTTTGCATTTCCTTTGATGCTCATCATTGGTTTTGAATTGTTTTGTTTGTGTTTCGCTTGTGAATGTATGTTAATTACTGTTACCGGGAAAAATATATTCAGCGAGGATGAAACTTTTATAATTTTGGGTTAGCTCAGCACTCACGTGCTTCAGATCCAAAAATTATTGCATTTTAGACTGTGAATATATATATATATATATATATATATATATATATATATATATATATATATATATATATATATATATATATATATATATATATCTTTTCATCACTCTTAAAATAACAAACATAAACAAAAAACAATGGTTGCTTATTGTTCAAGGAGAAAAATTATATTTTTTTGCTTGAGAATTGTGGAACATGTATGAATTGCATATTGCATATGATAGGGATTATTTTTCTCTATTGTAAAGAAAGATTCCTGTTGAATTGCATTGGGTACTGATTTGGATTATCTACACTGCCTTTCTTAGTAAATGGTGTGTGAGCAATTTGGTAGTGTGTAAACTACTCTCGCATTAGTTAAATCATGAAAAGATCTCTCTGATGATAGATGGTTCAAGGTTCTTCTTCAGGAAAATTTAGAGTAAAACTAGAAAAATTCAATCAAGTTTAACCTCATTGTATGCAGATATGACTGCTGCATGAATATTTGCTCATTTTCATCTAGTATATCATTCTGTGAAGTTCTAATTCATGTAGAAATATTGCTTGAGATATTGTTGATGCTCAGTATGGACTTTAGTGATTACCTACTCTGTGAGATTATAAAATATTGTTATAATGAAAACATTATGCAACTTCATTTATATTTTAAATATTTATTTTATTTCATTTTAATATTTTTACAAGATGAAAGAAAGCAATTTAAAGACTATCATTTTCCTAAGAAATTTTGGTTAGAGGAGATTTCAGGTCTCTAATTTTCTGAATTTTGTAGTTAATAAACAAAATGTGCTGTTTAAGTGTTTGTGGTTTGCTACACATTGCAGTCAATTTTGTTTTGTGATTTGCCTTTTGAATAGAAATTGATTACTGACTTGTCTGTTACATGTCATAGTGTTTGAACCAAAGAGACCAGAGGTTTTTTTGAAAATTTCTGGTTTCCATTTAATTAAATACTTTCTCAATTTGTCTATTTCTAAAATGAGGCAGAAGGTGCGTTATTGTACAAACTAGTTTCTGAGGATTGTATAGTAAATAGTAAATTATTCCTATATTTTTATTAAACAGGTTGTTAATATTCTCCTTGTACTGTCTTAAATGATAAACTGTGATGAATGCTCAGCAGATTGTAAGCTATTCGGTTGATACAAAATGTTTTACGTCAACAACACTGGACAAATTAATTTTTTACCTGTCTGAAAATTTAGTGCTGAAATTAATTTAATTTTTGTGAAAGAAATCAAATTGGTTGAAATGAATTCAAATGAAAAGAAAGAAATTTTACGGTGTATTTTCTAGCGGTCTGCGAAGATAGTTACAGTTTCTATCTTGCCAATTTAACAACTAACTACACACCAATTTAAAATTCAAAATTTTTTAACGAGGAAAATCTTAAAGTAAAGGATGTTGAAATGAAGAATTTTTATGACACTTAAAATTTTTCTTTGGAAAAATAAAAATTCAATTTCAAATGGAAAAATTATAAATGTCAAAAGCTTTTTAAAAATCTTCAACAATCTTTCATCATTAGTGAATAGGAGAATAATCTAAGTTACTCAAAATTATTTCTGAATTTCGAAATGGTTTCTTCTCTGTCACTTTGTTATAAACCAAACTAAGAATGAAATTATTGCATGAAGACATTTCTGCCAAAGGGCAGAAATATTACAAAACAAACTTGTAGGATGCTCAAATTAGTTCCCCACTGAAAAAGAAAATCATTTTTCTTGTCAGTGATGTTCATTTTGTCACTGGATGAAAGGGAAGTTTTGAGTTTTGTTCAGTGTGTATATCATCAGCATTATGTTTCTGTGTTAAGGTGTCTGTAGAAAAAGAAAAGTGTAGTACTAGTGAATACGTAATTCATTTCTGAAATGTATCATCAGAGAAACAAAGCTCACAAATTGTGAATTCTGTGGCTTGAATTGTTGATTAATCACATATCTGCTAGAACTGTAATGAAACATTCATGTGTATTTTTATAACACTACTCCTGCAATAGAACTGTCAGTAATCAAAATATTTTTAACCTGCTAATTGTAGGAATTTTTGTTGAGAAACCATGGTTTCTCTACTTTTATTGGATGTGCATTTATTTTGTACCTAGTCATATATTATTTCTTGGATACTCTAACACATTTTATTGTAAATTCTCCCAATGAGAATTGGATATTACAAAATTCTTCATGACAGCTAATGCTTTTGAACTTTAATTTTACTTCTTATTATGTTATGTTATGTTATTTTTATATCAAATATGAAAATAAAATTTACATTTATACATAGATCATTAGGTATTTTTATTACACAAATATTTTCACCATTGTTACTGTAATGTCTTATATTCAGTGATGTATTTATTTATTATGCGTCAAAAAACAGTTAAATTGTGTATGATGTGCTATGGGGAGAAGTGAATTCTGTGCAAGTTTTCAAATGTATGTGATCCCTATACTAAGTCATATACTAATTGAATTTTTAATTAATTAATTAAAAAAAAATTTAAAAAAAAAACACGTTTCAATGTAAATCTATTTTCTAGGATAAATCAGCAATAAATTTTGGGCTCTTATCCATTATGTCCTTTGTCAAGGAATAATACTTCCTGCTGCAACAACATGGAAACAATAATTTGAATTACTTTATTTCCCACTGAATTCTAGAAGTCGTGCACAGAGAAATGAAGTTACATTTATGTCCAGAAGCAAAACAATAGGTCATTTCAGCATTTGCTCAATGGATCAGGGAAACTGGATGATAAACCTGAACGAGATGGGGATCATTGACCCAGAAGCTGTACTTGTTACATTTTGTTTAGAAGTATACAGTCCAATGGTAAATAATACATTAAATATCACTGTTAAAATTAATGTTACTTTCCTTGTGATACTCAGTATAGTCTCTAATTGTATAGAAACTTTATGCAGCAGAAACAATTTCACTTCGGATTTAAACTTTTCTATTGAATTTAATCATTTAATGTCATTTGGCAAAGTGTTGTAAATTCATGTACATGTATTGTATGTGAATTTTTTTTAATGAGGTGTTGATACTGTCACATGATTTCTACCTCGAGTGTTATAGTAATAGACTTCAGCATTTTCTGAAAATATATTCCTGCCCTTAAGCAAGTCATTTTTGACAAAAACCACTGATTTGTAAATCAACAGACAAGGTAATGGTAAAATTCCTAGATTAATGAAGAGAGGCTTACAAGAATTACGTGGGTGGTATTATTCATACAATTCTTTTTTGTAATTAAAAGTCTGGGAGCTATAAGATGCATTTCCCCAGAATATTGTGCCATATCTCAGGCGGGAATGAACATTCGCGAAATATACACAACGAGCAGTATGAAGGCTGATTGAATTTGAAAGAATTCTGAACGCATAGCATAATGAACTTAACTTTGTGTTAAATTCATTGAAATTGACGTTCCGTTTAAGTTTTTTTTTTAAATTTGTTGCGTCTACACCTTGACGCAACGCGTCTCCAAGCCCCTTAAGGGGCGTTAAGCGGTTTGCACTGGGGAGTAATCCTCCATTAATATGCTTTTTATTTTTGGAGTAATCCTCCGTAAATTACTATATTTGTCAAGTCTAGTCACGTCGCAGTCAGTGCCTCTTATCCCTTCGGCAAGGGGCTCGACGCCGTTAGATCCCGGGGTTCCTGGCCGGTCACCCAACCACGAACCCGCAAGTCTCGAATTCGCTTAACCTTAGTGACTTCACGGAGCGTAGTAAACGAATTCGGCTAGCGCCGCCGGCGCTATTGTAAGGTTTGACTGAATTAAACTGAATAAAACCAATGCCATGACTTTAAGCTGCCGAACTCCGCTTCCCTTCATTTTAGCTTGAGCCCTTACGGTAAAGAATATTTTAATTGGATTGAAAAATCCAGAAGCAGATAAGCAGTTTCATGAAAAACTAGAATTCTTGATTGGGGGTATAGATGGCACCGACCTCCCTCATTTGAGGGAGTCATGTTTTTTGTCAGAAGTAAAGGACCCTATTTTACTGAAAAGGCAATTGTATATTCTTGATATGTTATTGAGTGGGCTAGTTAAATGTTAATTCATTTAATATTCAAATTACAATAGGTTATAATTATAGGGAGCGAATTTTATTGGAATGCCATTTTTTCCCTTTTCGCTTTATAACAATGCCATTTAGCATAGAAATTAGTGTTATATTATGACAAAAGGAAATGGCCCATTTTTATGTAATTTTTTTTTCTTTCCATTTTTCCACGATTTCGACTAAAGTAATTTTTTACCCATTTCAGTCATTTTTATTACGTTTTTCGCTGATTTAATCGAAATTAAATGGTACTTGCTTCAAATGATATTTACGAGATGCAACAAAAATTTTCTCCAGAGAATTTCTAAGTAGCCTATTCGATTTCTTCGCTCACAAATTGTACAACTGTCAGTAAACAAGTGGTCAGAAGTTGTATGTAATCTAAGGTTCCTCTGACGCCTATCAGCGCCATTGTCGGTTCCCTCGATTTCGAGATATCTAAAGACCCTGGTAAAGAACTGTTCATATCAAAAGTTTGTAAGGAGTTCACTTGAACGAATGAAAGAATCCTCAATTACATCAGTAACATATCCAAAAGTTTTGAGTTGTTCATCGGAACGCTTTTATTTTTATTTATTTTACGTCAAAAAACAGTTAAAACTGTGTATGACGTGCTATGGAGAGAAGTGAATTCTGTGCACATTTTCAAAAGCCTGTGATCCCTACACTAAGCCATATACTACTTGAATTTTGAAAACGGAAATAAAAGACGCTCTCATGTAATAAAATTATTTTCAAGGATACATAAGCAATGAAGTTTGGGCTCTTATCCGCGATTAAAGTATCATAAGCGTAATGTGGTTATAGTACATTATAAAACGATGTAATGATGGATATAATACGTGATATTACGATACGAGCGAGTACCGTGAACTCCACACGAGTGTATTAATACCCATTACATCGAGTTTCATAGGGTACTTTTTCTACGACTTATAGTATCTTTCGTAAGTTAAACATTTACATTTATACACTGAATCGTTTCGTGGCAGTTGACATGCAGGATTCAGCCAAAGCCACCTAGCGGACATCTACCCTATACTCTCTGACCCTACCTGCCGCCGGTGGCTTAGGTTTACCGGTCCGCCTGCGAGAGACTACAAAAGTTGCGGCAAAAACTGGGAGGGCGGGCACCATTTTCAGTTCTCGTATTCTTGGATGTGTCAACTCCTCCTCTAATTCACTAGACATTTCATACTAAATAATTGTCCGGTTTTTGAGGACAAACACACGGCAGTAAGATATTGACCTAACAAAATAACTTGCGTTCTGATCTTAACGTCACTCAAATGTTACTACTACCATTGCCTAGTCAAATAGGATTAAAGTGAAATTAGGATTCAATTTATTTTAAATAATATTTCACGTAAAAATTACTGATAATAAAAGAAATAAAAACTAATAAACATAATATTAAATGCAATTTTAATTGACACAATCGAACAAAACATTTACTAGAACGTTTCTCAATGACTAATGAATTGTCAAAACTTAGTTTGTAAATTTCTCTGTGATTGGTCAAGAATCTGCATTGTAATAAAATCTGTATCGTAATGAGTATCATTACGCAACGGGTTGCAGCCATCAAGTGACATAATTTTACAATGGAAGTAGAAAAAAAATTAAACTTGTATAAGTAGTATAAAACACATTTCTTTTCATTTGCATGAAGTACACCAGGTAAATTTATTTAAATCCATCGAAAAACTTATTTTTTTATACTTCAATTATGATTTTCAAGAAGAAAAAAATTGTCCCAAGGGGCACTTTAGCCTATCTTATTCCGCTGTCCCCCTTTCCCGAAAAAAGTTTTTCAAACAAACGTACAAGTAATTTTTAATGAACTGATGTTTTAGAACATATTTTAAGACAAAAATCTCTTATTTTCCATTTTGTAGTTTCCAAATGTTAAGATTTTGCAATTTTGGATGATACGGATAGTTCAACAAAAATGGGACTTGCGTCATTCTTCTATCCGTGAAAAATTTTAAAGACAAAATTTGGAACGGTTTTTGAGAAAATAATTTTTCAAAAATTGCATAAATTTCAAGCGCAAATTATGTGAAAACTATTGTTCATTCAAATGTAATTTTTTTAATATCACTCACGCATTTGATTGAATATTTCCATCGATTTGTATACATTATTGCATTTGTGTGGAAGAGTTTCAAATGACGTCTAATGAATTTTTGGGGGAAACTCAAAAGATTTCTGTGAAAAAGTTTCAAATTTCGCATTTACAATAACGTTTAAACAGCATTTTCCTAAAAACGGCTCCAAAATTTTCATAAAAAATGTCCTTATAGGACGAGATTTTGCTCTTCTTTAATATTTTTAAAGTAATATTTCAGTTCTACAATTAGGAAATTGAAAAGTTGTGAAAATTTTGAAAAATATTAACTTCGGGCGGCGAAAGTGTCCGAAGGTACTGGCTGTACTGGCAAGAGGTTAGAGCAACACTGAAGCTCGCCTAGACCAAGTGAAATTAGAAAACTAACTAATACGAGAAAGTCTGTGCCATTCCGTGGCACAACTAGTTTCCATTACTGAGCTGTAGTTAAAAAATAAAAACTAATTTTACCATTTTCCCGTCTCTAAATCACATTGACTTTAAATACCCTTTGAAAATGGCTGTAATAGTTCTGTGCATTAATTTTAGTATTTATTTGTAAAGGAACTTGTTCAGCTGTTGAAAAAATGGAACCGAGATTATGATTAAAACGAGATTCGCGTTTATAATAACAGAAAAGTGAAATTATTAAAAGAACATTGTGTATAACTGAAAATATTAAGTTGAGATAACAGGTTCGATTTGTTCTATGTACATTTGTTATCAAACAAATATGCATTAGTATTATATCGTACATTATAATAAAAAAAACATACAATATATAATATAATAAACCGTTTTAAATGACTTTATTCGTATATTTTCACTTTCTCATTTTTTCAAAAATTGTAAACGCGCAGTTTTTGGCCTCTAACACACTATTTTCAAGCTAAAACTGGCGGATCACAGAAACGTTAATCAGTCGGTGCCTTTTTTGAATCCGTACTTTTCGCTGCGTAGTCACATTTCTTGCTTGTCTGTTTTTTGAAGATCCGTTAAAGAAAAATATTTTTCTACATGGACGTGGTCTAAACGTTTCAGTTGGCCGATTACGCTTCCGTAGACTACAAAGAATGCTGATGATATTGGCTGTCCAGGTGCCGCGTCGAAGGCTGTGTTGCCGACGTTTCGACCATCTTATCGTGGTCTTCCTCAGGGCTGAGGAAGACCACGATAAGATGGTCGAAACGTCCGCAACACAGCCTTCGACGCGGCGTCACCTGGACAGCCAAGATCATCTACATGACTCTGGCCGCGGAAGCCTACGACTACAAAGAATGCTGATAAAAGCACATGATTAGATTTACAAATTATCGTTTCCATGTTGTCGCGGCAGGAAGTAATAAGAGCCAAACTTTATTGCTTATTTATCCTTGAAAATAGATTTTATTACATGGGAGTTTTTTTTTTTTTCTTCTCCCTTTCAAAATTCAAAATTTATTGCTTATTTATCCTTGAAAATAGATTTTACTACATGGGAGTTTTTTTTCTCCCTTGAAATCAAAGTTTTTTGTTATTAATGTGCACACAATTCACTTTTCCCCATAGCAGTCATACGCAGTTTTTAACTGTTTTTTTGACTTAAAATAAATAAATAAATGATTTTTATCGCATCGCGGACCCACGAAACGTTGTTTCGTTTTTTCAACATTTGAAATATTTAAAAATGGTAGGAAAGGAAATAATTTATATAATCATAATATACGTTTATTCGAGTGTTATAACTCGTGATTTGAGGCTCGAAACTGTTAATTCTATAAGTAAATAACGTTTAAAAGCAATATCGTTGAAAGATGATTTATTAATACGGGATATTCATAGTGACGCTGACCATTATTCCGCCTCTTCTATAGTACGGTCATCAATTTATTAATGTATCGTGTTAGCTCAGCTTAATAAAATTATTGCTCGCTTAATTATTACATTTCTAGTAAAAATACTGAAAAATTTAATCGTTTCTGATAAAAAATTTGAAGATCCGCGAAATGAAATGTTTTTAAAAAACTTTTCCGAAATTGGGGCAGTTGCCCCCCTCTTACCCCCCCTGAATCCCGTCTCTGCTTCTGTAGAGCAAAGTATGGTAAAGTAAATTATGCTCGTGCTATTTTCGGCGCACTCTTTGTAATTTTGAAAATTGCAAAGAAATTAATGATGCTAAAACAGCACATACTTTCTCGCCCTTAGTAACTGTTACTCAAATTACACCGCAATTTCTGTCCATATGAACATATCTCAGACAATAGCCGATGGCAATAATGGGCGCATATTTTTTTGTTCAATTTTTCCCCAAAACGCCATTGTTTCCATAAATGGACATTTTTCAGTTTTCATTGTCGTGTTTTCATGAAAGTTTTTATGAGACTTCTTTTTTGAAAACTTACTGCTTGTTTCGAATATACAAGTTTAATTTTCGCCGTGTCTCCGAGTGTATTCTAAGTTCATTCTTTATTTTTCATTTTATTTTAAATGACTTATAACCATTCAAATTCACAATTAGTATCTTCATAATTAACGTCTTTAAACAAAATACCCCAAAAAAAATAGAACATACAATTTACTTCATTTTAATACGATATGTATATATTTAAACTCTCACTAAACTGTAATTTGAACACTTGTGTTATTAATTATTAATTCATATTAATAATGTTCAGTGGTAATCTTTACTTAAATAATTGTGTTTTTTATTAGGATGTGTATCCTACGTAAAATACTAAAGCTTCTTTTAAGCGACAGTTGTTTATGTATTAAATTGCTAATGCAGTCAACACCAATCAGAAAATACATCTCTACTTAATGATGATGGTATTTATTTCTACAGTGATTAACAATAAATTAGCAACATTTATGAAAACATGGCTTCACTCCTCAGCATAAACTTCGCAATTTGCAGAATCGACTCTGATCTGTTACTAAAACCTCACGCAAATGCCACTAGATACTGCGTAAGTCCGCTAAAACGTTTCATTTTTGCTGCCAACGCCCCTTCAAAACCTGTTTCAACTTCGTACTTTGTTTTTGAAAAAGTTAAAATAACATGAAATAGTAAATGAACGATTACTATTATAATAGTAGTTTATGCAATTAGTTTATAATGTTAAGCTTTATTGCGTAAGTACATATTTTGAAATTGAGCGATGTCAGAAGCGAGTTTTCAAATTTGTTATATAATATTGTAATAAAGCAACATTACAAAGGAGTTGCATACGTTACTTTTTGGATAACAGCTATAAATTTACAAGAAAATCAAACTTTATTTTGCGAAACAACTTTCTTGTAACGTCTCGGGAATTTGACATCTGTGTGAGAAGAGGTGGTCGGCTGTTCCGTTTTTTACCTCCTCACGATTCTCTCGCTGCGGTTAGCTGAACGTATGATTACCCAATCATTCGTGCCGTAAAATGCTAATACGTCATCATTTGTACCGTAAAATGCCCGATTATGAACGATTTCATGCAAATGAAAAAGTCGTTTATAATGCTGGTATACAAAAAACAAATTTTTAGATACGCCACTTCTAGCTTGTCCTTTCACATTGGGTACAATCGGATAAACGTGTGAGTTACCTATTTGTCTTACATGGAGAGAAAATTTTTCTGAAGAATTAATTAACACATTAGATTTTGGAAACAAAATATAGATACCTCCGCCTTTGCTAATAATTTAATTAAATTTAACCACTCTCTGTCCCCAACGATAACATCAAAATTCTTAACTTAGCTTCAATAGAAGATATTAAAATTATTTTAAATAAACTTTTTTGAAAATATTCGTTTTTACGTAATTTGAGTTTTGTAGTTATAAAGTTAAGTTTTTTTCGAACGTTTCCTCTCCCCTTAATATTGAAGTTAGAGATCTCTTTATTAATACAAAATTGAATACTGGTTTTCAGTATTCAATTTTTAAATTAGCAAACACGTCCGCACTACAGGAATTCTTTCTATAGCGTGAATTAACAATATTTTTAATTTGCAGTCAATCCCGATCAATTACCATTGTTATACACTTATTTTCTCTTTACATTATAAAAATTGGGCTAATGTTCTTCCTTAAAGTCCCCAAAAATAAAGGTCAATTAATTCTTATTCATTCACTCTCACGCGAAACACTACAATCCCGAAGCACAACGAACCCGAAGCAGCCGATTGAAACAAAATTGGCAGAAATACACATGCATTTGTCATGCCGTGAAGTTGGCAATCATATAAAATGAATTAATCATACATAAATACAGTTAGAAAATGTTAAAAAGTTGTTCAAATGTTAAAAAGGCGATCGGATAAGATAAAACGTGTATTATGTACATATGGCTAAAATACCATAGTGTGCTTGTTCGCGCGGCCGCGCGTGTGAATTTTCAACTAACTTGCTCACGGTAGTTTATTTTAATCGCTTGTAAGATAAATGCTGGCTATTAAATGATTATGAACACGTTCACACTACCGGAATTGTGGACGTGTTCGGCGAGGAGCTTGTGGACTCTGGTGTCATGTACTGATTAATAAAGTAAACGTTCTGATTAGCGTTCTTATCGCACATATACGGTAGCTTTTTGACCACGCCGGATCCAGGGGGGGGGGGCATAGGAGTCATGCTTCCCAAAAGTCAACATTTGTTTGTAATTTTTCTCAATTTATTCAACTATAATTATATGCCATTACTTCCAAAAACAGTATTTCTATTATGAATACTCACACAGTTTTTATTTCTAGCTAACAATAAAAAATCAAAAACGATTGTGGGGTGTCCGAACTGGAATTGATCCTCCTCCTCCTAGATACTTTCTGGATCTGCCTCTGAATCCGCCTCTTACACGAACCTTATTCATAAGAACTACGAATGCATGGTAAAGAATATTGTCAGCCCACTTATGGGTTATTAGGAGATTAGGACTATTATGGATTGATGAGTATTAGGAGGCATGCACACTATTTTGGAGTAGATTTTAAAAATATTTTTGCTCAGTTTCAACTAATGGTTTGATTGGTCAGAGACATTAATGATATTTTATTTAATAATAAATTACAGTTCATCTTTTGTAAGGGGCTTCTCGTTGAATTCTTTATCAATACTGTCCCAAAAGGCCATACGCTGCGAATAAAATCCATCAGAAATTATGGTGATATTGTCACCAATGTCAATATATTCAAAGTTCCTTCCTTCAGCTAGAGGCCACAGTATATTATTCAATAGATCTATTTCTTCTGGAGTGGGATCTCTGGAATAAACAGTTTAATGAACAGTGATAACTTTATTACATTGTTTTGTAAGTTGTGCATGTTCACGTTAGCTAATAATCACTTTTGTCTAACTTACCCCTCTCGTGCAAAGTTGTGCACTAATTTGACTAGACGATCTACAGTAGGGAATACCTCTTCTTCATATTCTACTTTTATGCCTCCTATTCGATCAGGAAAAAGGTATCGTATATCATCACCTTGAGGAACTCCTTTAAAAAGAAAAAAAATATTCATATTAACATATTTGTCAAAGCAGTCAAACAAAAGCCTATTTGAAGACAAAATATCCAGAAATTAATTTTCTTTTACAGTTGATCTCTAGCTAGAAATGTACCAAACAATTGTAGACACTGTTGTAATAGCTATGGTGTTTTTGTGCTTAAGTTTCCCCACCGATTAAACATTTATCCAGGAATGTACATAAAAATATTTTTTTGTGTATGTTCTTTTTCTTAAAAAAAAGTATTATTGCTGAAAAGTCTTCTATCTTTATGTTTTTGATGACATGCCAATATAGAAAATATGATAATTTTGTTCAAGATTTGTAAATTGGCAATTTTATCCAGCCATTCCATGAAATGTACGTTTCAAGAAATTTTGCTCTGCAGATGTCTACTTTTTCGTATTTCTGGTATAGAGAAAGTATTGTAATGCTAAACAAGAAAATAACGAGATTTGGACAGATATGCTGCACGTTTTGGGGGTCACTGATATTTTTCCCTTTCATTCAAAAACGTTTCTTTTTCCGTGCGACTCGGGGGTCACCATAAAACAAGTCTTCTCAAATCAGTCTCTCATCGAGCAGCAGCCAGAAGCAGCTTTCATCATGGGCGAGTTCGGAAATTGTGGTCGAAAGTTGCTTCCCATGTATATGTCTTAGGCATATGTATACAACGGATTTTTCGCCGCCGCCATTTTTGCATGATGAGGTTACGTAAACACATTTGTATCTTGTGTCATTTATTACAATAGCATCCAAACCATTCATTTCGTGTCATCGATATTATTTTAAATTTGCACAAACATCATTCAATTGTACGTCTTTGATTACTTTTCGAAAAAAAACTACCACATTTTAGAAACGTTTGCTTTTTGAAAAAAATGTTTCAACTATACATTTCATTTCTATCTTACTATTTTCAATACTCACTTCGTTAAAAAAAATAGAAAACTTATCCTAGACAAACGAATAGGCATACAATAACCACATTCAATTATAGATGATTTATCTTTACCACATGCACACCTATTAAAAAAACTCAACAATTCAAATCAGAACACGCTTTAAAGAATGTGTTTGTTATTTTTAACAATAATTTCTATTCAAAACAATTTTTACACCTTGTTTTACACACACGATTTGTGACAGACGACAGTAGGATCGAAAATGGCGACTGCAAATACTCGACTTTACAGAGCTCTTGTTGCAATGGTAACGAATGCTGTTGAACGTTTTTGAGGCAAATTCAATGTTGCTAAGCACGTTTTCGGGACATGTAAGCAACAAAAAGATCAATTTTACTTATAATGTATATTTTAGATGATGCTAGATTATAGACAGTGTGCTGACAGTATTTGGTTCCAAATGAGGGGAGGGGTAAACTATTATATGTACATAATTTGCTACACAATGTTTTGTACATCTAATATGAAAAGGTTTGTGTTATGTTTTAAAACTATTGGTTCTCTTAGGGGTTGAATTATAGTAATTAACGAAATGAGTGTATAAAGAGGTGTATAATTGCATGAATTCAAGAAAACGAGCGACGAGTGAGTTTTCTTATATTCCATGAGTGCAATATGTTACACATGTTAATGTTCAATATTTTTTCGTTTCTATTTATGAATTATTCAAATTTAAAAGGTCAAGTGCATCTTTTCCACTCGAGGTATACATTTCATGACGTAGTATTGCTTCTTAAAAAGATCTATTTTTAGTAGGCCTTGCATTGATTTTGTTTCCACGAAATATTTACAAATGAAAGGTACTAAATATAATACGGATAAAATATTAGAAGCTGACCAAGGCCAGAAAACACCTTTCCACGAAAAGTAAACACAGGTATGAGCGAGAATACAACATGTATAAATATTGGGGGAAAAAACGAAACTTCTGACACGTGTTTGCTATACGTACGCTATACGGAGTAATATGTTTCACACCTTGACGCAACGCGTCTCCAAGCCCCTTAAGCGGCGTTGAGCGCATTCTTTGGAGTAATCCTCCGTTAATCACTAATACTCCGTAATTACTAATACTCCGTAATTACTATACTAGTCAAGTCTCGTCACGTCGCAGTCAGTCAGTGCCTTTTATCCCTTCGACCAGGGGCTCGACGACGTTAGATCCCGGGGTTCCTGGCCGGTCACCCAACCAAGAACACGCGAGTCTCGAATTCGCTTAACCTTCGTGACTTCACGCAGCGTAGTAAACGAATTCGGCCAGCGCCGTCGCCCATGTTTCATGACCGACTGCAAATATCTTGGTTATATTTTCTTAATTACACGCCATGGCTCCGTTTCTGAATTCTGATTGGTAGGTGTATCGTTTTAATTGAATTTTAATTGGACGATGCTATTAGCATAGAGTTAATCAACGATTTTTTCATGGAATTACGAGCATTTTTAGTTAACTAAACGAAAAAGTTTATTTTGTATTAATGAAATGTGTGCAATATAATCTAAGACTAAGACTTTTTACATAAAAAATTACAACTATCATAAAGAGAAAATATCTGCAAAAAAGGAAAAACAATAACACTTTACTTTGAATAACTTACATTGCTTTTATATTTATGCACGGGTATTCCAAGTAACTAATAGGAATAGTAATGCATCCACAGTCATAAGTAAAATACATCAGAACTAGGAACTGCTGATTTTATGATAGTATTCAAACAAATGAATTTTATAAAAATAAAATTAAAAAATGAAATTAATAAAAAAATAGTTTGTTAAGAAATTAAGTAACCTGCAATGACTTACCTAGTGTAAAACGGGGATCACGTATGTGAAATGAAAAGTGATATACAAACACTGCAGCTTTTGAAGCTTCTGTATGAAGATCTACACTTTTCACCAATCCATGAAAATAGTTGTAATCAGTTGTTATCTAATGAAATAGAGGTGTATTAGATTTGTAATGATAGTTCATTTTGTATGGTGTTTTGTTGGCATGACATAACAGTGATTTTGTAAGATAATGACAGTATTATTTGCCAGTAAGTTTGGTCAAGTATCACTTGGAGTTAAAATAATGAAGGAAGTAAATATTACAATAACATTCACAATTATCAATAGAATCTTATTTACATAAAAATAGAATGAAGAGGATTTTCTCTCCATTTAAACCATAATTATTTGTTCATAAAAAATATTTGATTACATATTGAGAATAAAAAATACTTATTTTTTGTAATTACATAAAAACAATACAACATTGTATCAGATTGTACGTTAAAATACATTTGTTATTTTCGTGCATCACTTTGCTTGAGAGAAATCTAGAAGTTCACTATGAAACATGATCTGTTGCGATTAACTTTTTTCCTTGTCTTACTGTAATGAGTGCCATTCTTATTTCCGAATGTGAACAAAATCCTAAGCTCTTTATGATCTCCCCTTTTCATAACAGATGTTCGTCGTGGTGCCTTGCTTTTGAATTGCATTCTCTGAAGGGAGGCAGGAGGACCATGAGAGGTAAATAATGAAGATGATTAATTATTTGCTTTGAGTGGGTCGATAGATGGGGCATATGGAGTTATGAGAAGCCAGCCAGGTCAGAGAAGCGAAATGAAACCACTAATGCCTTAAAACTTTAAGATAGAAAAGAAGAAGTCTTCCTGATTGACAATGTGTGTGTGTGTGTGTGTGTACGAACATCATTATACGTAACATGATTATGTACATCTTCAGGTTACTAAAGTTAACACTAATGCCTACATGGGATTCGAACCTGCAGCCTTCTGCTCCACTGCTCCACGTCCGGATCGCTCCGGTACTGGAGTCATGATGGAATTGGATAATTGTTAGCTCATAAATTTTATTTAAAAATTTTACTTATAATAATTAATTATTATTTAGAAATTCCTTTTTGAAGGCCTGCTTATTTATGACGTCGAAATATAGTGATGAAATATAGATCCAGAGAACTTTTTCCTCTAGCTTTATGGAATTTTCATATATTGGTATTTAATATATCCACAAAATATTTCATGATAATTTTCACATACCTCTGCCAATTTGATTAAATTGCCGTAAGTAAGGGTTTCATTTTTCAAATAAAAATCCCACGCTTTTTTGGCAATGGCTTCTGCTTTAGATTGTGGTTCAATTGACATTTCCAAGTATTGAGGAAGATACTTAGTTGGATTTTCGTTCAATTGATTCAATGTTGCACGAAACACCATTGTTTCTAAAAAAGAAAAAAAAGATAACAATAACAAAAATCTAGTCATTCAAACATCACGCATATGTTATAATTTATCAAAATTAAAATTTAGTAAGAAAGGTAGACTAGATGCAGCTTCGGGAATTCCAGCGCTGGTCGGGAATAAGGAACTTTTGTACGGTATGGCGTATAGACCTTGACTGCAATCTCGATATTCTGCGCATGCGCAGGTAGATAAAAGTGTTAAAATAGCTAAAGGCGAAACTCGAACTGCGCATGCGCAGAAAATCGATAGCGTTGTCGATTGCTGCAACGATTTGCCCTGAGAAAACTCCCTATCTCTCAGCCTCGCTTCTACGTGTCGAAAAACTACCCGGAATTTGCGATGCCGCGCCGCTTTGTGAATGCGCGCCCCGTTAATTTCTCCGCACAGGGGCGGGAGATGTCGTGACGAGAGGATGTGCCGCAACGGGCAAAAGCCACCTCCACCCACACCCAGCGGAGCGTGGAAACAAGTAAAATCGGAGGCAATTCGTCTTGCACTGCAGGTATATCACACGGTCGTTGTAAATAATGCGTTGTTTGCACCACGTTTCCTCTTTCTGTGCCACTGTTTTAATGGATCGAAAGCTGATTTTACAAGGCATCGGGTGGTATTGTTATTACCACCTGATTTCCAAAAGATTAACCTAAAACATGTTGTATGTCTACCAATATCACTTTATCCCCGATTCGTTTTTAACCAAGGCCACCTGCTCCATCAGCGGCAAAATGTGGCCGACGCTTCTATGTGGTAAGAAAAGCTGTGCTGCATTAATTTCGCAGTAAGAAGTACAATTCTTGAAACTCTCAAACATTAACAAATTATAATCCAGTTTTTATGATCTACCACCTGGAAACCCGGTGTTTCTACTCGTACTACTCCCAACCCTCCGCTCCGCTCGGCACTCACTTCCACACCGCCTCGCGGCGAGCGGGTACTATGTTGTGTATATGCATTGCTCACACATACATACACACACACACACACTCACGCACACACTCATACACACGTACAAATATATGCATTTTGGGGTAACATTTT
This sequence comes from Teleogryllus oceanicus, assembly GCA_964035755.1. Taxonomy (NCBI): domain Eukaryota; kingdom Metazoa; phylum Arthropoda; class Insecta; order Orthoptera; family Gryllidae; genus Teleogryllus; species Teleogryllus oceanicus. Next base: position 102,782,218 of record CAXIVR010000009.1, read on the forward strand.
GAATGGAGAACTCCTTGAAGTTTTCGCAGCCTGCTTAATAGTGTTCGTGCGAATTACAAGACAATCGCTCCAGTGTTCTACAAAAGCAGCAAGGACAAAATATATGTTCGTTGCGTATGTTTCGTTGCACATACACATTTGATTCTAAGAGTTCCCATTTATAACAATTTTAACAATTTTTTGTTCTATGGCAAATCCTCTCTCATATAGTAAGTAAATAAATTAGTTATATTATTTCTTGATTCGAATTTCTTGATTTTTTAAGATAAGTGCAATATTGTGTGACGTAGTTTGTGTTTACTAGGTGTGCCGCGATTAGTATACGTTCTTTGGGAACAGAACTGGAGAATTGTCAATTTTAAAATGAAAAGAATGTGAGAAAAGTTTTGTCAGTATAAGAAGCGTTTTATCAATTAAATTAACATGTAAAAGTACTGTAATGAACTTTCTTGGACTGTTTTCCTTTTTAAAATACAATGTGGTTTAACAGAGTAATAGATGAAAGAATAGTTTAGCATTTTTTCAATGAAGTTGTTGTTGAGAATATCTGAACTGGATGTCTGAGAGTTAAGACGTGCGTGTGAGTGATTTTTTTTTAAAAGACGGACAATTAATTTGGAGGAGGATTGAATGATACGAAATGGATCTTAGTGATTCTGTAGAGGGCGAATAACTGATACCATTACCCAGAATTTAAAAAAATAAAGGAGTGACGAAATTGGACACTCGCGTAAAGAAATCTTTAAAGGAATTAGGAGGTCTCGTGGATGGAAATGAATATAACAATTTTGAAAAGAATGTTTTGAATATAAACGTTTTGAAATCAGTAATACTTTTTCTTTTGAATTCCTAAAGATACAACGTAACTGTTCAATTTACGCCAGAATATGAGTGTGAAAACATATTAAGCGTATTTATTATGATTACTTGTGTTCTGTAGGTAAACGAATTTTATTATTGTTTCTTATTTGGTATTTTTTAATTTATTGTTGATGTGTTTATAAATATTTGTAAATATGTACGCACTATTGCATAGATATTTTAAGATTTAAATCATAGGGTAAGAATATTTTTTAAGATAAATATATTTAAATATTTTGAGCTGCTATCGCACAATGATCGACTCCAACTGGTTTCCATTTTCACGATCTTACAGATTACGGGCTTATCGTCACCGCGACGACTGACTGGGCCCACACTACTCTCCACGGGTCATGGACTACGCGCGAACTTTACTTCCCATTCCCTCTCTATAATCAACTCTCCCAATACGGATAGGATCGCCGGTAATTCACATCCTAACCCACCCCGTCATAACCGACATAGTACGCTGGAGGGGAGGCCTTGTGGATCCTGCAATTGTGCGGATTAGCATTAGGAAAAAATATACTTTACAACATGTCAAAAAGTGTTCTACTTACGAAGAGCTTGTGGCAGACCTTCATTGGCAGTGACACCCATAATCCAAGGTATGAGTATTTTTCTGTCCTTCAGGTCTTTCATCATTTCCACGGGGTCTTTGGGAATAAAAGCTTTTTTGCCTTTTATCGTGGGTTCTACGACTGGAACGAACGGGTAGTGCATGTCGTGTAACCAGTCCTGTGGAAATAAAAGTAATGAAAATTAGCACATGCAAAGAATATTTGTCTGTGATTGCATAATAAAGAACTAGCTTAGCGTGGTGGCCTTCAACGGGTTTTTCATGTTAAAAAAATGTATTTTCCACAATGCAACTTCAAAATAAAAATTAATTTTAAACACCGTAAAGGTGAATGGATTGTTCATCTCTGGGCCATAGAAACGAAAAGATATACATAGAAATAAAAAAGTTATAATACAAAATTCGCCAATCTGATCAAAAAAGTAAAGATTCATACCACGCTGGTAAGACAGTAAATGCAACCCTGCAGATGCCTTGAAACGCCCACAGAAAAGGGTTTTTACTTTCTCGCCCACAGGAAGGAACTTCGTAAGAAGAGAAAGTTATGTCATCATGCGCCGGATAACTACGAATTTTCGGCAGAAAAACTCTTATTTGGATATCTTCCAGAATGTTACGGAAGAATCTCACTGAAAATCAATTCGTTTCATCTCTCGAGAGATATCGATGATGACTTCTGCAGGTGCCTTACACCATCCCAATACGTGTTTTAGGTTCTTTAACTTCCAAAAAACTTTGTGAGAATTTTATTTGAACGTTCTGAAAAAATCTAGAAAAATTGTTGTTTCTTATCAGTAGACCCAGGTGCATCACTTGCTCTTAATGGTTGACCGGATGAGGTCTCACTGTGAGTAGCAGACGGACACAGATTGATTGATGTTTATATTTACATTATGTCAACTGCTATGATCATTATTCCCATTAATATAGTGAATGTCTTACAAGAGAGGTGGCAGTGATCACTCAGTGGTGGTATCTGGTGCCGCGCTCATCGACCCACGTCAGGAGATTTGTATTAACACAACCAGTTCCACTTTTTCTTTTTGGCATTCAGAGAGGAGATGGTAACAAAAATGAAAGAGCAGCGAGCGGAAGTACGCACGCTTACTATAATAATAATAATGTATATAATGTAAATATTCTAGTATACTAATATTACCACTGTATTATGTAAGGTCTGAAGATTGCTATAAGGTGTAGCCGAAAAAGCATGCAATCAAAAAATACGATATATAACAATATACGCTCTAATAAATTACCTACTCTTAAATGTCAAAAATAAAAAGTGAAACTGATGGTGTTAATAATAATTGATAGACATTCATTGAAGAAAAAGAAAAGAGTTTCCTTTTCCAGCCGTCTCTCCCTGCCACGATAAGCCTTAAGCTCCCGTCTGCTCTCCTGACACGTGAGGTATAGTGCATGCAAGTGTGTGCATGAAAGGGGGAAAGAACAAGGAAGAGGAAGGAAAGATTGCGCGCAGTCCGCAGTTCGTTTGTAAGGGTAATGCTTTGGCATTCGCCTGGTACTGATTGAAGAAGTCACAAAAAACTACTGATCAGAAGAGCCGACAGCTAGAATTCTGTTCCAAACAGCGGGGGAATGCGATCATTTATCCTGAAAAAGATTGATTTTTACAAAAGGCACGTATACATTCTCTATTCTAAACGGCCTCTTGCCATCGCGGTCAGGGATCAAACACATTTCGCTGATTAACCTGCTTTAGAAGGTTAAAACTTCTTAATAATTTTGCAATTTTCAGCTGCTTTATGTGCAGTCAAAAGCTTAAGTAAGATTGAAATATTTTGAAGAAATATAAGCTTGCAAAATGGGTGTATAAGGTGTTTACTCATGTGTCAAAAATCATAGGTCCGTGTGTCAAAGCAAATCCTTCTCAATGCAAAAAAACAGAAAGAAAATTTAGAAACAAGGGCTTACAGTGATTTCTATGAATGAATTTAAAAACATCAGTCAGACGTTAAATAATACATATATTTTCCTTAACCCCAAAACTCACATTTCTCTCGACATTTTTAGATAATACGACCATATTTTTAATATACGTAATAATATTCACGTCTTGAGAGATTAAAATGAGAAACTTGAATTACCGCAAAAATGTAGGCAATTTTGGTAAATGTGATCTACACATTTTCCGTTTACACTTTAACATTCGCGTGAAAGGATTCTGTAGAATAATGTACAGATTTCACAAAACGAAATAGTTTTGAAATCCAAAAACCCCTACGCAATAACTCGCCATTCAATCACCAACCACATAATCATTATCGACACTACCCCCACTCCTCTTACTCAGCAATAAACCAACACAATTTATCCACTTTTTCGTTAGGGCCCGCAACAAGAGTTTTTCTGCGAAAATTTTCCTTTTTCTGGCGCACGATTACATTACTATCTCTTTTTTACAAAGTAAGTGCGAGAAAGTACAAAGACGAGAGAGATATCTGTTTTCCCCTTCTACGAAGTAAGTGCGAGTAAGTTGAAACTACACGAAAGGTATTATCTTCTGGCGCACGATTACAATACTTTCACTTGTTACAAAGTAAGCGCGAGACAGGACAAATGACGAGGAAGGTATTCTTTTCCCCGCATAGGTTACAATCATTCTCTTCTTACGAAGTAAGTCGAGTAAGTTTCACTTGTTACAAAGTAAGCGCGAGACAGGACAAATGACGAGGAAGGTATTCTTTTCCCCGCATACGGTTACAATACGTTCTCTTCTTACGAAGTAAGTGCGAGTAAGTTGAAAGTACACGAAAGGTATCATCTTCTGGCCACGATTACAATACTTTCACTTGTTACAAAGTAAGCGCGAGATTTCCCCGCATACGGTTACAATACGTTCTCTTCTTACGAAGTAAGTGCGAGGAAGTTGAAAGTACACGAAAGGTATCATCTTCTGGCGCACGATTACAATACTTTCACTTGTTACAAAGTAAGCGCGAGACAGGACAAATGACGAGGAAGGTATTCTTTCCCCGCATACGGTTACAATACGTTCTCTTCTTCGAAGTAAGTGCGAGTGTTGAAAGTACACGAAAGGTATCATCTTCTGGCGCACGATTACAATACTTTCATTTGTTACAAAGTAAGCGCGAGACAGGACAAATGACGAGGAAGGATTCTTTCCCGCATACGGTTACAATGTTCCTTCTTACGAAGTAAGTGCGAGTAAGTTGAAAGTACACGAAAGGTATCATCTTCTGGCGCACGATTACAATACTTTCACTTGTTACAAAGTAAGCGCGAGACAGGACAAATGACGGGAAGGTTACAATACGTTCTCTTCTTACGAAGTAAGTGCGAGTAAGTTGAAAGTACACGAAAGGTATCATCTTCTGGCGCACGATTACAATACTTTCACTTGTTACAAAGTAAGCGCGAGACAGGACAAATGACGAGGAAGGTATTCTTTTCCCCGCATACGGTTACAATACGTTCTCTTCTTACGAAGTAAGTGCGAGTAAGTTGAAAGTACACGAAAGGTATCATCTTCTGCGACGATTACATACTTTCACTTGTTGCAAAGTAAGCGCGAGACAGGACAAATGACGAGGAAGGTATTCTTTCCCGCATACGGTTAAATACGTTCCTTCTTACGAAGTAAGTGCGAGTAAGTTGAAAGTACACGAAAGGTATCATCTTCTGGCGCACGATTACAATACTTTCACTTGTTGCAAAGTAAGCGCGAGACAGGACAAATGACGAGGAAGGTATTCTTTTCCCCGCATACGGTTACAATGCATTCTCTTCTTACGAAGTAAGTGCGAGTAAGTTGAAAGTACACGAAAGGTATCATCTTCTGGCGCACGATTACAATACTTTCACTTGTTGCAAAGTAAGCGCGAGACAGGACAAATGACGAGGAAGGTATTCTTTTCCCCCATACGGTTACAATACATTCTCTTCTTACGAAGTAGTGCGAGTAAGTTGAAAGTACACGAAAGGTATCATCTTCTGGCGCACGATTACAATACTTTCACTTGTTACAAAGTAAGCGCGAGACAGGACAAATGACGAGGAAGGTATTCTTTTCCCCGCATACGGTTACAATCTTCTCTTCTTACGAAGTAGTGCGAGTAAGTTGAAAGTACACGAAAGGTATCATCTTCTGGCGCACGATTACAATACTTTCACTTGTTACAAAGTAAGCGCGAGACAGGACAAATGACGAGGAAGGTATTCTTTTCCCGCATACGGTTACAATGCATTCTCTCTTAGAAGTAAGTGCGAGTAAGTTGAAAGTACACGAAAGGTATCATCTTCTGGCGCACGATTACAATACTTTCACTTGTTCAAAGTAAGCGCGAGACAGGACAAATGACGAGGAAGGTATTCTTTCCCGCATACGGTTACATACGTCCTCTTCTTACGAAGTAAGTGCGAGAAGTGAAAGTACACGAAAGGTATCATCTTCTGGCTGCACGATTACATACTTTCACTTGTTGCAAAGTAAGCGCGAGACAGGACAAATGACGAGGAAGGTATTCTTTTCCCGCATACGGTTACAAACGTTCTCTTCTTACGAAGCGAGGCAGTAAGTTGAAAGACACGAAAGGTATCATCTTCTGGCGCACGATTACAATTTCACTTGTTACAAAGAAGCGAGACAGGACAAATGACGAGGAAGGTGTGTTGCGTGGCGCGTGCGTACTCACGGTGACGTGCGACGTCTGCTTGACCAGCTCCTCGGCCTGCTTGCGGCGGAGACACTTGACGAGCGCCGCGGCGTCGTCGCCCTTGGCCTTGCAGCCCATGAGCTCCCCCAGGCGGAAGGCCCTGCGCCGCGCCACGGGCCCCGGCACCAGCGCCCACGGCGACAGCGCCGTGCCCGACACAGACATCGCCCCGTGGAACAGCTCTGCGAGCATTCGTCAGGCACGACAATCATTCACTGAGGGAGCATTTTAATTTAACTGCTACAGTCATTGCTCCCTTAAATATGGTGCACGCAGGGGGTGGCTGTTTACTTCTCCTAGTGCAAAATGCGATCCACCGCTGCCCTACAGATCGGCGAGCGATGTTCCCCTCCGAATGAATTCTGCTCAGAGCCAGCACTGACCTGTCTCTGCACGATTCTGACCCCAATTTTTGGTTTTCCCACTCGACAAACACCACTTCCCGACTCTGCCTTCCGCCCGCGAAAATCCCCGCAATCTCACCTCTCGATCCTCGCGCTTCCTTTACTGTTTCGCCGGCCTGCGTTCCGAACCCGCCTCCTTCCTTCGCCGCGCTCCCGCGACCTCGCTACTGTGGCTCAGTGGCTCTGCGCCCCGACTCCCCACCCATCTTTCCCAGACTGCTAGCGCTCTTCGCTTCTTGCCTGCAACCCCAGTCAACTCCCAAACTTAAGTGGGTTAGGTGGCTCAGGCACCAATTGATGTCATTGCAGTGCTACTGACTGGGAGATCCCAGGGTTTGAGTCCTGTTGGTAGCGAATTTCCGACAATAGCTACATAGTTAGATCGAAAGTCTGGAGGATATTTCTAGCGGCTGGATCGATAGTTTTACGTGGTTTCTCGGATCAATACAAGGCGGAATGCCGAAGCAATACCCTAACGAACCGGCCAAATACCGGGCTTTATCTTTCCTCCCTCTTCCTTGTCTCAGCCTCTCTCCTTACTCTCACACCCTCGCATTTACACGCATTAATCACTACACAGACTGCGAGCGGAGGGCGAGCGGAGGGCGAGCGGAGGGCGAGCGGAGGGCGAGCGGAGGGCGAGCGGAGGGCGAGCGGAGGGCGAGCGGAGGGCGAGCGGAGGGCGAGCGGAGGGCGAGCGGAGGGCGAGCGGAGGGCGAGCGGAGGGCGAGCGGAGGGCGAGCGGAGGGCGAGCGGAGGGCGAGCGGAGGGCGAGCGGAGGGCGAGCGGAGGGCGAGCGGAGGGCGAGCGGAGGGCGAGAGGAGGGCGAGCGGAGGCGAGCGGAGGGAGCGAGGCGAGCGGAGGGCGAGCGGAGGGCGAGCGGAGGGCGAGCGGAGGGCGAGCGAGGGCGAGGGAGGGCGAGCGGAGGGCGAGCGGAGGGCGAGCGGAGGGCGAGCGGAGGGCGAGCGGAGGGCGAGCGGAGGGCGAGCGGAGGGCGAGCGGAGGGCGAGCGGAGGGCGAGCGGAGGGCGAGGGAGGGCGAGGGAGGGGGCGAGCGGAGGGCGAGCGGAGGGCGAGCGGAGGGCGAGCGGAGGGCGAGCGGAGGGCGAGCGGAGGGCGGAGGGAGGGCGACGGAGGCGAGCGGAGGGCGAGCGAGGGCGAGCGGAGGGCGAGCGGAGGGCGAGCGGAGGCGAGCGGAGGGCGAGCGGAGGGCGAGCGGAGGGCGAGCGGAGGCGAGCGGAGGGCGAGCGGAGGGCGAGCGGGGGCGAGCGGAGGGCGAGGGAGGGCGAGCGGAGGGGCGAGCGGAGGGCGGAGGAGGCGAGCGGAGGGCGAGCGGAGGGCGAGCGGAGGGCGAGCGGAGGGCGAGCGGAGGGCGAGCGGAGGGCGAGCGGAGGGCGAGCGGAGGGCGAGCGGAGGGCGAGCGGAGGGCGAGCGGAGGGCGAGCGGAGGGCGAGCGGAGCGAGCGGCAGGCGAGCGGAGGGCGAGCGGAGGAGCGAGGGAGCGGAGGGAGGAGGCGAGCGGAGCGAGCGGAGGGCGAGCGGAGGGCGAGCGGAGGGCGAGCGGAGGGCGAGCGGAGGGCGAGCGGAGGGCGAGCGGAGGGCGAGCGGAGGGCGAGCGGAGGGCGAGCGGAGGGCGAGCGGAGGGCGAGCGGAGGGCGAGCGGAGGGGCGAACCGAGGAGGCGAGCGGAGGGCGAGCGGAGGGCGAGCGGAGGGCAGCGAGGCAGGAGGGAGCGAGGCGAGCGGAGGGCGAGCGGAGGGCGAGCGGAGGGCGAGCGGACGGCGAGCGGAGGGCGAGCGGAGGGCGAGCGGAGGGCGAGCGGAGGGCGAGCGGAGGGCGAGCGGAGGGCGAGCGGAGGGCGAGCGGAGGGCGAGCGGAGGGCGAGCGGAGGGCGAGCGGAGGGCGAGCGGAGGGCGAGCGGAGGGCGAGCGGAGGGCGAGCGGAGGGCGAGCGGAGGGCGAGCGGAGGGCGAGAGGAGGGCGAGCGGAGGGCGAGCGAGCGGAGGGCGAGCGGAGGGCGAGCGGAGGGCGAGCGGAGGCGAGGAGGGCGAGCGGACGGCGAGCGGAGGGCGAGCGGAGGGCGAGCGGAGGGCGAGCGGAGGGCGAGCGGAGGGCGAGCGGAGGGCGAGCGGAGGGCGAGCGGAGGGCGAGCGGAGGGCGAGCGGAGGGCGAGCGGAGGGCGAGCGGAGGGCGAGCGGAGGGCGAGCGGAGGCGAGCGGAGGGCGAGCGGAGGGCGAGCGGAGGGCGAGCGGAGGGCGAGCGGAGGGCGAGCGGAGGGCGAGCGGAGGGCGAGCGGAGGGCGAGCGGAGGGCGAGCGGAGGGCGAGCGGAGGGCGAGCGGAGGGCGAGCGGAGGGCGAGCGGAGGGCGAGCGGAGGGCGAGCGGAGGGCGAGCGGAGGGCGAGCGGGAGGGCGAGCGGAGGCGGCGAGCGAGGGAGGGCGAGCGGAGGGCGAGCGGAGGGCGAGCGGAGGGCGAGCGGAGGGCGAGCGGAGGGCGAGCGGAGGGCGAGCGGAGGGCGAGCGGAGGGCGAGCGGAGGGCGAGCGGAGGGCGAGCGGAGGGCGAGCGGAGGGCGAGCGGAGGGCGAGCGGAGGGCGAGCGGAGGGCGAGCGGAGGGCGAGCGGAGGCGGCGGAGGCGAGCGGAGGGCGAGCGGAGGGCGAGCGGAGGGCGAGCGGAGGCGAGCGGAGGGCGAGCGGAGGGCGAGCGGAGGGCGAGCGAGGGCGAGCGGAGGGCGAGCGGAGGCGAGCGGAGGGCGAGCGGAGGGCGAGCGGAGGGCGAGCGGAGGGCGAGCGGAGGGCGAGCGGAGGGCGAGCGGAGGGCGAGCGGAGGGCGAGCGGAGGGCGAGCGGAGGGCGAGCGGAGGGCGAGCGAGGGCGAGCGGAGGGGCGAGGGGAGGCGAGCGGAGGGCGAGCGGAGGGCGAGCGGAGGCGAGCGGAGGGCGAGCGGAGGGCGAGCGGAGGGCGAGCGGAGGGCGAGCGGAGGGCGAGCGGGGGCGTACCTTGAGAGAGCGGGGAGAGCAGGGGGCCGGGGTGCAGGTGCGCGGCGGCGGCGCCGGCGTGGAAGCCGAGCAGCGAGACGCTCTGCGGGTTGCCGCTGAATTGCTCGATGTTGCGTCGCACCCAGCGCAGCGCGTCCAGCTGGTCCTTGAGCCCGTAGTTGCCCGGGGACGCCTCGTCGTCCGTCGCCAGGAACCCTGCGCATCAACCACCTAGTTAACTCATAAACAAAACACATACGATTTTATTTCGGACATATTTACCAAATTTTAGCTCAATAGCTTCCAATCTGACAGTTATGTGTGGCATTTCTTTCCATCCATCCAGACATCCATTTATACAGACATTCCCATTCTAATGTATAAATTTGTAACTCATCTTCACTTTCAATTATAACCATTTTTAGACCAGTAGCAATAGGCCTTAATTCTGATGTGTGTGCAGAGTGATAGCTCAAAATTCACGGATTTTGACGATGGATTGAACACGGATTTTACAATCGAAAATTCGAGATTGTATTGTTGAGTTGATTCCAATATTTTTTTTTGCTTCTTTTACTTCAGTATAGCGAGAAAAAATAAAATATATGGACGCTTATAACAATTTATGACTATGTTCGTAAACCCGTGTAGCTCGTGCGTGTAACCGGATTACTACTTGCAGTGGCGAGAGCTGCACAGCTGCTTACCGAATGGCCCCAGGCGGTAGTTGAAGGTGACGAGAACCATGTGCTCGTCCAGCAGGTGCTCGGGGCTGTAGTCGTCGAAGTGGCCGCTGCCGTGGGTGAAGCCTCCGCCGTGAATCAGCACCACCACGTCCCAAATGATCTTCCCCACCACGGAGTCGTTCACCGGCAGCTAAGCATAGCACCGCCTTCAGCGCTCGGCTTCACTCGTGGACTTTTTTTAATATTACTAGCGACTTTTAAATCAATTATTTTTTGTAAATTATTGAATATGTAAAATTCAAGAATTAAAAACATCACTTTACATAAGTGCACAACTTACAAGACTTAATGCAACTTTGGTAACTAGAAGCAAATATGAATTTAAAAAATCAAAATTAAAAAAAGTGTGGTTTAAAAAATTGCTAAAACTATGGTTTAAGTCCCGATCATTTGAACCAGCCAATCATGGATGTGGAGGAATTATTAGTAACATTCGAACTCAACGGGGAAGTGGAATTCGGAGCTGCGCAGTTGCCATGCCCCGTAGAGAGTACCGGGTGTTACGTTTTTGTGAACCCGCAACAGTGATTGCTCCCGTAGGCGCCCGCGGTCATGCGTATTTCCAATCGTTCCAGCTGCCGCGGCTTTCTACTTACCCCACGTCACCGTACGTTCTCTTCTCTCTTAAGGATTGTCAAAGAAGACAAGTTCCAACAAAAAGAAAATATATTGTTCAAAAGTTCTGGATGGCTAATGAATCGACAACCTGTTAACTGCTCCCTGTTCGCGAATATCTCGTTATGTATTATTGAACCACCGATTAATTATATCTAATACCTTCACCAAGGTTTCGTCAATCTTCTAAAATCTTGATGACACTATCAATTGGGTATTTAAACAAGTATTTCACTCTAATTATCACGACTTAATCGTAATGCGTTATTATCTTTCGAACTCTAGCTAACCTCTCTCAAAACAAACTCGCATCCACAGCAATCCACTATAAACCTGATTTGTTTGTCCCCTTACGAGTTGTTACACTCGTGACAAGTTCTATATTTTCATTTTGTAACACAGGGGGATTTTAGTCCCGTGCGGCGACACCGAGCATTGCTTATTCTTAGACTCCATAATGACAGAAATCCCCTGCGAGAAGCATTATCGTCACGACGCGAACTCTAATAGCTGTACTTAATAACGAACGCTTCGCCAGCTTATTGCCACAACAGTCAGTTATTAGGTTGGAGGAAAAGATTCACTCTTGTGCAGTAGCGGCCCGTGCCCTCAAAAGTTGGTGGTTTACCTAATAATGATATTAAGGGGGGAGGAACTTGAATGCTAAGTCTGGTATACAATGATTTCATATGTACGTTTCAGAAATACACGGCTCCTAAAACTTCACGTTTTTCTTCGAGACATTCCCATTTCCAATCAGTTATTATTATTTAAAATTATAAATTAAAAACATGCAAACTTACAAGAAAACTAAAATACGATTTTCATTTAAATAATTTATCACAGTTTGTAGTATCTGCAGGGAAGATTCTCCATAAATCACAACTTTTCAGAAAGCTTATGTATTGACATTCAGCTTTATAATTCAACATAGGATTCAACTGTTTTCGGATACCATAGGAGAAACGCAATTTTAAGAACAATATTTGGCAGCATGATTGAAAAGCGTATAAATAATAAATAGGTACGTAAAACTAGAAAACAAATGCCTCAGTCGGTGGCTCGCTTTGCACGGCGCAATCACGGTTTGGTTTCCCGGCCGATGCAAATTATACCCGTGCGCTTTCCTTAGAAATGACCCAGGATTTATTGCTGTAAAACGATGAGAAAGCCCAAGGTTGTGAACTCCAATATACACCGTGAAGGAATGTCTTCGTGCTAATCACACGAACCCCTTAATCCATGGCCGAGAGGCTGGGGCATCGCTGGTCGCCCAAGCCCCGAAGCTGGCTGTCGAGCCAAAGAACAGGAACAGAAAACAAATAGTAATGAAGAAACGCCATGTTGAAATGAGTTCTTTAATTTTCTCTGTCTGGCGGACCATTGACCATGGACGAGACCAAATCCCACTTATTACGAAACGCTCCTCCAAGGAGTTTGAGCTGACATGTGGCACAGGCCGGCAGCTCCGCGAGGCATCGCGGCAGACGGCCTCAAGAGAGTTCCCACGCTCGGCCAGTCAGTCGGTCGCCGGCGCCTGGCAGTTGACGACGGTTGGGCTCATGCGCTCACACGCGGTTGCATGAACGCACAAATTCAAGCAACATTTTTTCTTTTCACTGTCATAATTAGCGCGCCACGTAAATTAAAGTCAACAAGACTTAGTGCATTCAAACATTCCTTCACGTAGAAGGCGCATTCAACTCAAATCAAAGTGTGGTTCTTTTCCTCGTGCTCATGATGCGAACGAACATCATTTGTCAAATCTCTTCAGTTAGTGAAGGTATGCAAAGTCACGCACCACAAAACAGGTTGTATATACAAAATCTGATAGTGCACGTTTGGAATCTGGAAGGTACTGTAGAACTTTTCAACTAAACTTTCAACGTTCTTAGCATTTTTATTTATTTATTTATTTATTTATTTATTTATTTTACGTCAAAAAAATTAAAAACTGCGTATGACGTGTTTTTTTTAGTTTATTTATTTATTTTGCGTAAAAAAAATCATCAGGAAGACACGTAGATAACAGAGAGAATAGAAAATGCATGTCACAGTATTGTATTTTAAATTTAAGGTTTATTAGGTTAGCAACTCATGTTCATATTTTCAAATCCTAGCATGTGTCAATGAGTGAAATTTACTAAGACTATTTCACGAATGAAATTTCGTAAATATAATGTATTATTAATAATTAACATTGATTTATTCAAATATTTTTACATCGAACAGAAATATATACATAAGGGCAATTATAAACCACAAAATAAACATAAGACAAACTAAGAGCGAAATTACTTGAAAACACAGCTATTGAATACACAATCTTTAAAGTTTAAATTCGAAGGAAACGTGTTTTGTTCGCTTATTTTTAAGGAAGATGTTGAATTTGAAGCGCCACTACTACTATTGATTAATAATTGAAGAATGGTGTTCCTCATTCATTTGGGGGTATGTCTTGAGTGATGATGTGTTGGAGTGTTCTGTAATTTTTATTATTTCTTGCTCTTGTATGCCAACTTGGAGCATTTCAGAAACTACAGTTGAACGACAAGAATGATTAGTTATTTTCTGTTATTTTTGTGTCAAATCCAACTTTAGCTGCGTACGTTTTCCACGTAGACAATTGATTTTCCCCAACAGGGCAGTTCTTGTACCAAATACCGGACGTTTGGTAGGAAAGGTTAGGTGTGACAAAAAATCGATCAGTTTTAATGATAAATGTGCGTTTTTCTGCCAAAGGTTTGTATAATCTTACCGGACATCTAGAAGGCGACTGTTCATTTGGTGTCAACCATTTCGTCTCTGTAAGCTTTCCGTGACAAATCTTGGAAAATACGGGATTATAAGCTATTCTACCGGTTTCTTTACCATCATGACCTAATTCCGTTTGGAAATAATAGACTAAACATTTTGCCGCTTCTCCACCACGCCACGCTAATTCTAGTGAGGCGGCAAGAAAGAACTTATTTGCAACCCTTCTGGCGTATTTTCTTCACACGTATCAATCATTAATTGGTACTCTTGAGATTTAAGAGCTACTGCACTAACCTTTCGTTTCTTCGGAATGTCTTGTAGTAACTTTCTCTTTGCATTTCTAGCCTCTAGCGACTTGAAATTCCATATCTCTAAAGGGGTTAATATTTCTATTGAATTATTTGAAACATTTCTCTTGTATCATTTTCGCAGTCACGTTCCATATCGTTTTCACGGAATATTCTTTATATTCTTCACCATTCACTTTTCTCATATTTATGCTCCAATCTTTTAAGATATTTGATATTTCCTGATTTGTATTACTCGCGGTTAATTTATATTTTTTTTCTCACACACTTTCTGAAACTGATTCCAAATGTATTTCCTGTTGTTGAGTGTGTTATTTGGTTTGGATTTACAAATAATTTCCTCTATTTCGTCATTCGACGTCGAACTGCAACATTTCGCGCTCAAACAATTTCAAATAAAAGGTACACACCCGACCATGGAATAAAAATAATAGCAAAATTACATAAGCTCTATCTGTAGACAAGACAGGCGCAAAATTTATCACCTCCTAGGAGATGATGATCAGTAACTGATAAATATGCATGGTAAAGTCGTCTCTAATTGGCTGGTAGGGTCCCAGTTCTTGCACGCTATTGGCTGAAATTTCATGAGTGAAAACAATCAGTGAAAACAAATTATGCATATTGCATCATTGTATGTAACAATGAATTCAACTCCTTAAATTTTGTTCATTAAACATCTTCAGAGTGGATAACTTACTTTATTTACAACCACTCATTTCATTCCTTCCTGCATGATAATTTCATTCAAATTAGTTGGTCTGAATTTTCATACTTCTATTTTGATGAGAAGCAAATCAGCAACTCAGACCCAACATTGGTCCTCCTCACAACGGATGTAATTCAGACGCAACACCACTTGCACAGGAAGAAACAAGGCGACCGCAACAGCCAACCTGTCCCGAGCGAAGTTGCCTGTGGTTCGCGCCAGCCCCGTCCGCAAGTGGGCGTGGCGCGGCGTACTCACCCGCGTGGTGTAGACGTTGAGGTAGAGGCAGTCCTCGCGGCCCACCAGCTCCCGCGTGGGGAACTTGAGCTGCGTGCACTCGGAGCGCTCCCGCGTGGCGTCGCGCACGCCCTCCCACGCCTCGGCGCGCTGCGGCGGCTGCACACCAGAGCGCGCGCACTCAACACAGTTGCATGCACTTCTAAACGATTCCATTGAATAACGTGGCACTACTTAAACGGTTCTGGGAGAACGGGAATTTACAAGGTGAGGCGAATTATGTAAGGTTGAGAATCGGAGACAAACAGAGAAGAAAATAGATAAAGAGAAAGAGAAAGAGAGAGAAAGAGAGAGAGAGAGAGAGAGAGAGAGAGAGAGAGAGAGAGAGAGAGAGAGAAGCAGACGTAGCCCACACCAAAGCCCAGGTGCAATCAGCAGCAGCGCAGTCAACATTTGCTGGCGGGGGGTGGAATGTGTGGTGATGTATGCGTAGGGGGGGAAGCGAACGGGTTTCTCGGGATTCGCAATTTGCATGCTCCTCTGAACGCTTACATTGAATAAGGTGACACTAAGGCTTTGTGTTCAATTCGTTTGCTTTAACGTTTTCGTTCTGAGATTGGGCCTTAAACATGGCGAAGCGATTAGCTGAGAAAGTGAGCGACGCAGTGAGAAGGAGGGTGGGAGAAGAAAGAGGGGGGAGGAGGAGAGAGGGAGGAGGAGAGAGAAGGAGAGAAGGAAGGGAGAGGAAAGGGGGGAGGGAGGGGAAGAGAGAAAGGGAAAAAAGGGGCAGGAAAATAGGAGAGAGAAAGAGAGGTGAGGGAGAGGACACAAGAGAAATGCAGAAAAAGAGCGTGGAAAAGAATCAGGGAGAGAGAGGGAGAGAGAGAGAGAGAGAGAGAGAGAGAGAGACAAAGGGTAAGAAGACACGAGCACACCGCTGCAGCGGCCATTGCGCATCCCTACCTTGAAGCGCAGCTCCCCAACGGGCGGCTTGGCGTAGGGGATGCCCTGGTAGGCGTAGATGGTCCTTCCGTTGCGAGACAGCATGACGGAGCCCCGCACTTTGCCTTCGGTCGTCTCGATGACGGGCGCGTCATGCGACACGAACGGGCTCTTGCTTCCATTGTCATCCGTCTTCTCTTTCTGGTCTCCGGAGGTTTGCTGCTGCTCTTCGCTGCCCGAGCCTTCCTTCTGCTCCGCGTCTCCTTCACGTCCGCTCTCCTCCTTCCCTCCACTCACCTGTTTATCATCATCCGTCTTTGTCTCTTCCTGCCCGCTAGCCTAAGGACATTAATTTACAATTAGACATCATGACAAGAACATGTTAGCTTATATGTAACCAGTTTTGAGAATAGTAGCTTTATAGTTTTGATATATAATTAATTGAATGTGATAATGATATAAATTAATGAATAGCATATGAATAACTACGACTTACAAAACATTATGAATGAACACTAAAATGTTTGCTTCATGTGGGTTTTATTTAAATATTTTAGTATTATTGTATATGTATTCTTTGTTTGTTGTAGTTATTCATATGCTACTTTGTTCATTCAATTTTAATATTGTAGAACTACTGATGAAGGGAGAAAAAAATCCCGAAACACATGTATGGCTAAATTTTCCGCATAGTAAATTCATATTGTCTACTACTTGTGGTTGATACCTCTGATATCCTGAATTTATAACAACGATAAAACAAATATGTAAACTTGCGGTATAAATAAGAACTAACTACTGTATCAGTCGTTCACGCCTGCTGAAGGCCACAGACCCAGCAAGATTAAAAAAAAAGAAAAATATGAAAAAAAGAAAGAAGAAAACAAAAAAAAAAAGAAAAAAGAGCAAAAAAAAGAAAAAAAGAAGAAGAAAAAAAGAAACGGAGTTGTGTTGGTGAGTGCTCACCTCCGGAGGCGCTGCGTCCTCTGGCTTGCCCTCGGCCGCCGCCCCCCCGTCCGACACCGCCCCGTCGCCGCCGCCCTCGCCCTCCGAGGCCACCGCGCACCATCGGGCGCCGTCCAGCGCCAACACCGCCAACAGCACCAGCGGCACCGGCAATTCGGAGTGACCGGGCCGGCGCGGCCCTGCGCGCCGAGACGATGCCTTATCGCGCTTACGTAAGCAGATACGCGGGTTTGCGCCTTCGCCTCGTGGCACCTTTCGGAAGCGAGACGTGGCCCGCGGGCCCGGGCAGATAAGCGGCCAGATTGCGCGAGAGATACGTGGTTCGTGCCGCCCGATATGGCGAGTGATTTGCTATGATTTGTTTGGGGGAATGCCCAGAGGCGTAGCTGGACAATATCACCTTGTGAACGGGGGATTGATGACTAGGGGGCGGATTTTGATGACTAAAACATCGCCAAAAATATCAATAAAATGCTTTTAAATTTTTTAAGTGTCCTAAAAGCAAAGACAAATGCCGTAAAAAATGTGACCAAAATCAGTTCAGGTGAACAACTTAAACTTGGATATTTTACTGATGTGATGAGGCTACTTCTATTCGTTCAAGTGAACTCAGCCCTCAAACTTTTGGTTTGGATTGTTCTTTACTAGAAAATCTCTGTCTTTAGTTATCCCGAAATTGGCTGGACCGCAATGACGCTGACAGGCGTCACAGGAACCTTGGATTACCTACTCATGGCTGACATTCTGAGCGAAGAAATCGAATAAGCTAGCAAGTATTCTGTGGAGAACATTTCTTGGATCTCATAAATATTATTTGCAGCAAGTACCGTTAAAAAATTAATATCGATGAAATCAGTGAAAAATGCTTTAAAATGACGGAAAAGTTAAAAAATGACTTATTCCAAAAAAAAAAAAAAAAAAATGGGTCATTTCCTTTTGTCATAACATAAAATGAATTTCTATGCTAAACAGCATTGTTCTAAAGGGAAAAGAAAAAATGACATTTCATTAAAATCCACCCCCTATTGATGACATATATGTTTCAACATTTATATTCATCTTTTCTCTCTCAGGATTTTATCCAGGCGACAGCCTGTTACCCTTTACGTTCCAATGGGACGCCAATTCGACCATTCACTAGACACCAAACATTTGCGGGCTCCTGATCCGGGGTTAACAGAAGCAAGTCCTCCGTGACAACACATTCAGAGAGACAAGAGACAAACAACCATGCTCAAGACGGGACACGAATCCGCGATCCTTCGGACCAAAGCGCTGCGTCGGTACACATCGGCCATACTTAATTAAGAACATAATTAAATGTAAGGTAATAAGTGGACTGTAATTCAATATTAATTTTTGTGTACAAAATTATCTGCATCCAAACTTTTTTAAAAGAACCCAATTTTTTAAAAAATTGGGTTCTTTTTGAAGATAGTATTTTTTCGAAAATCTATAGAATGTTTCACAAAACAATTTTTGATCCATATTGAGAGTGCAGTTTGACTGCCAGTAGTTCAAGTTTTAGGTTGATAGTTCGTTTTTATTGAGAGGAGCAGGGCCGGTGCGGATAGGAAGAATAGTCGGGTGGAGCAGCAGGGCGTAACATGGCGTGTGTGTGTGTGTGTGTGTGTGTATGTAAATTTTATTACTTACATTTACAGTCGACTCCGGCTATAGTGAACTTCGGGGGACTATCATGTTTGGTTCTCTATATCAGAGGTTTACTACATCCGATGATCTCAAAATAAAATAGAATTTCTCCACAATTATTAAATTTATTAATATAGAGAGACAGCAAAATTTATTAACAGACTGAACTGAAAATTTCAAAAACTTTATTTGTTCTTAAAAAATTATTTTCAATTGTTTACTTTGTACATTTTTAATTAGTAATTTCTCTAGATTCTTCTCCAGAGTTCGTGCTCTCATCGTATTTGATTTCATTGTCTTCTGTCTCCAAGTATCGTAATGCGTCTTGACACTTTTCAATCTTCTTGCACTGTTGGAACACCGTCCCACTCTCCGAAGATCTTTTACTCGCCTAATACGTACGAGATCCAATTAATTTCCAATTTATTTCCTACGATCACTATAGCCAAGGTTCAGGTTCACTGTAACCGAATCTTCTTATTCTATTTGTAATATAAATGAAACGGGACCAGTGACTGAAGTTCACTATAACCGACCATTTACTATATCCGAGTTTACTATAACCGGAGTCGACTGCATATTCTGTATGGAATTAATTTATTTTTCCGTCGATTGTGATAAATAAATACAAAGCAAAATAATATAAACATAAATAAACAGCATTTGTTTTTTGTGTATGTGCAGTATGTAACTGGCATTTCAGGATCGGATTAATTCGACTTTTGTCAGCTTGCGGTGTTGGGTCCTGTTTTTATTTGTTCTCCACTCTTGGGGGTAAGAAGGACATGTGACGAGCCTAACGTAATTCCATTACCGAACCTAGCGAACTATTTATGTTAGAAAGTTATTGCTTCATTTTCTCTGGTCGGAAATCGAACCCGGGACCACCTCACAGAAAGCTGTCGACGAGACACCACAGGGGCTATTGTTAGGGAGGTTTATGTTAATTAATTTTAAATCTGCGCACTCGTTCCGGAGATAGGGTCCGAAAACACATGACTTCATTACTTTCCTCTGAGCAGCTATGGAGATTCTAAGGAGTATATTGGTTTAGTGGTGAGTTGTAGTTGACATTTACATAATTGAAATGATTGTAAATGTACAATCATTTCAATTCGATTCTAAGGAGGCCATACCCTCATGAACACACTGTTGACAATTTTTGTTCTATGTATTCTGACAATTACTACCTATTGTTCGCTTATTAAAAACCACTGATAATGCGTATTTCACTATATACATGTTTTATTTCAATCAAACCTTTAAAAAATTGTTTTAATAATATTTACAGACCTAGCGGTACGGTCCGACTTGTGGATTGATCAAGAATTTCCAATACACTTGCGGTTATGATAGTAGTTAATAGGAGGGTATGGATTATTATAACACTAGTTTTTTAATCATTTTTTACAAAAACAATCACAGTTTCGTGAGTTTGACTTTAGGTAATGAAAGTTCGTAAGTTCTTTTCATGTAATGTATAAGTAATATAACAAGTAATGTATTTCAGCTTCCGGGCCAATGAGCCCCATCTCGATCAGTTATTTGTCCAGTTTCCCTGATCCATTGAACAAATGCTTAGATGGTCCCTTGTTTTGCTTTTGAACATAGCTTCACCATGCGCACGTTTTGTTGAACTCTCCTTTTGCTTGTACTGGTAGGAGTAGAGCTGAGGGTGAGTTATTATTTTTTTAGAAATACAGAAAAATCAGATCTGGGGTCCTCTACAAATGCAAATAAGTTTTCTGTAACTCGGGAACGAAAATGTCTAGTTTTTCAAATGTTGATAATTTTTTTAAATTTTATTATTATTATTATATTATTATTATTTTATATTTATTTTATCTTTAACTATTTACACTTAAAATGTTGGGAAGGAATTCTGGAACTCAAGAAAACGTGCGCAGATGATCTTCTCCCCCATTCGTCACATACAGTTTTTATATCAATTAATACTTTTATTGAGCTTGTATTGTATACCGTCAAATTTTGGAAAATTTCTTTATATTCTAATCTATAAACTTCATCAACTTGACAACACATGTTTTAACGAATATTTCGTGCAAAGAACCCATTTGGAAAAAAATCACTTATCTTAGAAATACTGGTATGAAGCATTGAGGACTGTGTAACTTCAACGAACATATTTGATTAAGTTGTTTTTGACAGAAGAGAAATCTACTTTTCTACATTAATTTATATACAGTCGCATCAACTGTAAGACACATTGCGAAAATGTATGAACACTTAGAATTAAGGTGTGAATATATATATATATATATATATATATATATATATATATATATATATATATATATATAATGGAGGTTCAGTTCATAAAGAATAGATAAAGTAAAAGTAGTACTCACCAAGCTTCGAACAATTGCCCTTAATAGAGAAAGCTCTTGGGTTCGGCCTTCCCCTTGACCTTCGCACGCATCTAGGCATATCTTCCTGTTTACCTGTCCTGTGTTTTTTTTTTTTAACCTTTCTGTGTGCTGCCTTTGTGTGTCTGTCCTCTGTGAATTTCTTGTCTTCTTCTCTCTCTCATCCGTCCGTTTGTCAACTACCGTACAAAACCCTTTTCTGGGCGTCGGCCCGGTGTTCTTCCAACTTGCTGCCGTTCGGTGGTTCGTTGGCCAGAGCTGTTTGTTGCTCAATGGATCACGTGAGTGGGAGAAAAAATTCCCTCGGACCAACCACGTCCTAACACGATAGAAGGCTAAGCTAATATTGATGCATCGACGAAGTGTAGTGGGCAGCATAAAAAAGAGAAAAGCTGGCTTTATTTTTTTTAACGATGATTTAACTGCCGGAGATGGCTTGATCTACTGATTTGTTGCGTGCGAATCGAAAACAAAACAAACAAACAACAAATATAAAATTGGAAAAGACTGCCTGCAAACTTTCTCTTAGCCCAAATCAAGTCAGCTTCTTTTGTGTTCATATTTTCGATTTCCATGTTGCCTGTTTCGATTGCCATGTTGCACGATGTTTTGTTGCCTGCAATTTGTAAAGTAATATCTACATTGACGAAAAATGTATAATTCCAACGTTTCACGGCACTGATAAATCAACTTATTAATAAATATTGAAATATTGTAATATTGATAATCCCCCCCCCAAAAAAACACATTAGAAAAGTAAATACTATTACCTTTTCTCTAAAAATATTTTGACATCATATTATTATTCTCTCTTATGGTATATCTATTACAATATTTGGTATGCAGCATTGTAGTTTATTATTTTATTTCTATGGTATTTTACCAGAAGATGTAAATATTTTGAGTATTCGGAGCCGTGAAACCTTAAAAATCGAAGTTGGAGTATTCTCAAGATCAAATGTTTGTAATATTTAAACATATTAATAAATTCCCATTTCTAGATGCTCTTTTCAACGCTTAAATACAGTAAAATACTTGTAATACCTGGTCATAATTTTGTTAAATAAACATGAATGTGAAGTAACAGTTTACTAAACAAATTAGCCTTTTAATGTGATTTAATGAACAATATAAAAACATTTCTTGTTCTTTAGGTTTGCTCAAAAACATAACTGTCATTCTTAAGAATATAATTCGTAAAATTAAAATTATAATTTTTTAATATGTACTTTTACATGAAAATTATCTATTCTTCGATTTCCAGCCCAGTTGGAGGGATTGGACAATTTTTCGACCCCAAGCGATGGTGGCTTGTGTTGGCTTAACAGCATAAAGATCAGTGAGTCCGGCGTGAGGAGGGTCACGTGTCAGGACTCGACCAAAGAGCTCCTACGTGAATGCGTTTTCTGACTACTTTATTCGTTACAGTATTCTGCAATGGGTGTAGTGTGACCAACAGTGACGCTAAAATGAATGTCGACGCAGCCTTATTTGTGAGATCTGAACCTATCAATTGTGCCATCATTTGAGGTTTGAGCTTCGTGCCATAAATATATTCAGCAAAGATGTAAAAGTATAATAGTAGTTGTCAAGTGTATTTACTGCAGGAGAGTACGAAGAGAGGAATATAAGTAATACATTCTGAACTGAAATGTGACAGAACCAGTGTGTGTGTGTGTGTGTGTGTGTGTGTGTGTGTGTGTGTGTGTGGAGACGTTCTGCACAGCTCTTAGTGCGGGATCGTAACCATCACTGGGGCAGAGAAAAGAGGCCCCGTCTTAGGCCCCCGCCCACATACAATGAGAAGGCAAAATACCAATTTTGTAAATGGGACATCTGATTTTAAAACTACCTTTAAACGAAATTTTCCAATAATATTTATACTTTCACTTTTTAATTTATACTTTCACTTCTTAAAAGGTTTAAACTCATAAAAAGTAACGTATGTTCTTATATCGTAATAATTATAATGCCTCTTGCACTGTTGGAACACCGCTCCACACTCCGAAGACTCTTTTACTGGCCTAAGAACGTACAAGATCCAATTATTTCCACGACGTATTTTCCTACGTTCACTATAGCTGAGGTTCAGGTTCACTGTAACCGAATCTTCTTATGCTTATTTGTAATGTAAATGAAACGGGACCAGTGACTGAAGTTGACTATAACCGAGAGTTCACTATATCCGAGTTCATTATATCCGGAGTCAACTGTACATTCTGTATGAAATTAGTTTATTTTTCCTACGATTGTGGTGTATGTTCTTATATCATATCCTCCTTTCTGCGTGATGTACGTGAAGGGTCCAACTCAAAGACGAGTTTTTTGTTGAGTTACACGATTGGCCTGTTAAATGGAATGAAGAATATGATGAACAATTTCCTCTAAAAATATTTGTTTATGATTGTCAAAAATATGAAATATAATCCAGCAAAGTATATGCACTCATTAAATTCATTACTTCAGGATCAAGTTTATATTAGTCTTTTACTTTACTTTTCATGAAAATTCTGGATTTTACATGAATTGTTTTTGGTTTGATGCGAGATTATAACATACTACAAGGTTTGTGATGCATGAGGAAGGAAACAAATGAAAGGTGAATGTCAATTGTTAAAAATTAGTGTCGTGGATGACCATTACTAAGAAGAATTGAAGTATATCTATCAATTTTGTGGGGAACATTCAATTTTGGGAACAGTTCGTGTAGTAACATCAGGGTTGCCCTAAGAAAAAATCTTTTAATTTCTAACAACACTTTATATTATTAAAAGAGGTACAATAGAATTATTTCAATAGATGGTTTAATTCTAGAAGTTCATACATTTCATATTGAAAGTTTGGATTCACTGGAGATAGGAAGCAGGTATAGTGCGTATTATTTTATAAACGGAATACAAATGTACTCATTATAAAAATGTTAGACGGTCGATTGTTATGTGTCGCGGACACAAAATTGTACTTAAATGTCGATTTATTAAAAATATGAATATATTTATTATTACTCTTAATCTGGTCCATTTAATATTTTTAATTTAAATCTTATCATTTTAAATGACTTTATTTTAGTTCTTAAGATGTTTTACTAAGTTCTCCATGATCCGTGAAGGCGATTTTTGTACGACTCACAATAAACTTAAACATGACTAGATGAGCATGAGATGGAATGGTGAGAGTGGATTGTGGAAACCCGTGCACTTGGAGTTTTGCATTTCTAATGGAATCGTTGAGGTACTGTGATCCGGATGAGTCGAGCTACTCTTCACGCGGTGATGTAGTACTCGTGCCGCTTCTTGCACTTCTCCCGCATGATGTAGCAGAGCGCGATGGTGATGAGGATGGCGATGGTCACTCCCATGCCAATGCTCACCCAGATGATCTCCTCGTTGATGCCCGGATGGCTCCTGCCTGCGGACACATCAACACAATATGAAGGCCTCCTTCATAAAAAACTGAAATTGATGTATGTGTATAACAAGGCACCTGAAACAATTTCAACCAAATGTGGTACATGTGGTGCGATGGGAAGAGGCGACATTTTATAATAAAAATAAAATATGAAAGTGCAATCCCTCTACATTTAATGGTTTAAAGCTTTCCGATGCATAGCTTGATTGTAGCAAACCAGGCAGGGCAGAACAGGGTAGGGCGGGACGTAGTGGGAAGGAGCGGGAAGAGGGGGGTGGTGGTTCGGGGAGGGGTGAGGAGGGGAGTGGAGCGAGGATGGCTAAGATCTAAATAAAAGTAAAATCTTTTCTGCTGCATAACTGTTTCTATACAATAAGAGACTGTACTGATCATCAAAAAGAATAATAACGTTTATTTTAAAAAACAATGATATATAATGGATTAATTTACATTTGTATTGTATTTTTCTTTAAAAAGAAGACTTAATATGCCTATAATAAGTAATGTACTTCAGCTTCCGGGTCAATAACCCCATCTCGATTAGGTTTTTGTCCAATTTCCCCATTGAGCAAATGCTGTGATGGCCCCTTGTTTTGCTTCTGGACATAAATGTAGCTTCACTATGCGCACGTTTTGTTGAGGGCTCTTTTTGCTTGTAGTGGTAGCAGTAGAGCTGTGGGTGAGTTATTGTTGTTAGCAATGCAGAAAAATCAAATCTGCAGTTCGTTTATCGTTGCAAATAGTTTTTCTATAACTCGGGAACTAAGATGTCTAGTTTTTCAAATGTTGACAATCTCCCGCTTTTCTAAATAATAATAATAATTATTATTCATATTATTGTTTTAACTTTCAACTATTTATCGTTAAAATGTTGGAATGAGATTGTGATACTGAACAAAACGTGCGCAAATATTCTTCCCCTCCATACGTCATATACAGTTTTTACTGTTTCTTTGACCAAATAAATCAAATCAAATGAACTTTGTTTTTCAATTTTCTATTATAGATACAATTCACCACATTTCTTGTTCAAGAGATGATTTATATGCGCATTTACACGCGGGGAAATACGCAAGAAATAAATGAAATAAAATTGCATAAAGAATCTCGCCCGTGCCTCGGTGGACTGGACTGGGACGTGGGGTTTCCATGAAGCATGCGGAGGCTGCGTATTTGAGTCCCGTGTAAAGGATGTAAATTTTACATGTGACTTTGGTGTGGTTGACTTCTTATTTCACCATGGATTTTTCACAATCGCATCCATGATCATCATCTTGCATCATCATTCACTTTGTGACCATACCCTCATCATAAATGGTATGGCAAATATTATTAACAACAAGTATTTACATAAGGAAAATCATCATCATCATCATCATCATCATTATCATCATCATCATCATCGAATTTTATAAGTGATAAGTGTTTTTCCTAAATGGAGTATTTCTCATTTGAAAAAGATCTACAATTGAATGATGAATTTTTTTTAGCTTAATAAGAATTATCTTAATTAGAATGTTGCAGATAAACACAAAAAATCTTACATAGATACGTCTGAAAAGACAAAAATATTGCCAGTATGTTCTTCTAACTTTGACGTATATTTTTAAACAAATCTTTCATGAACACATTTTTTTTTCATTATTACTTACTATAAATGTATTTATGTAGTAAGAATGATCATGTTTTCTAGTAATAATTTGAAATTGGGAGCCATTTGGAAATATTTTTTTAAAATTTGAAGTCTTGAAATAATATTAATTGGTAAAATTTTTATATTTATGGATGTTGTAGAGTTGAGAGTTGTGATTCAAGTAAAAGAACTTTATAAGTCTCTCGTGAGCACTTTTGGAATGGGACGTGTCGATTCGATCTTTAGCGTCGTACTCGGCATTCCTTGATGTTTAAGTTTTCTTGGACCATGCACGTTGGATATGACCGTCGGTAAACGTATACCGTTAACGGCAACATAGATAAAGATTCGCAAGCAGTCTACCTGAAAGAAGCGCGAACGACAACAGCATGGCGAACTACAACAGCTACTCGCCAGCGCAATATCGTTGTATACAATATAACGTAACACTTTCAAGACAATGACGGTACTTCGCTCCGTGCGTCCAAGTTGACAATGTAGGGTTGATAATAAGGCTCCAACGATTATACAGCGGAGAATTTAAAAAGAAAATAAATATGAAATAATACTACGTAGAAAAGAATACACAAAATTCAAATCACAGTTGTTGATGGAAAAAAAAGTGAGTCAAACATACTTTCGTATCTATCACTATTCTTCATGATGTTTCGAGCGCACTTTGTGCTCAACTTCCCCGCTACAGGATGCGCGTGAACCCCCTTTCCTGAACTTGTAGGAGAAATAGGCGCGAGGTCAGGGGAAGTAGCCCGTGCTTGCAGAAGCGTCGCGCATTCCAGGCAAGCGCGTAGCCCGTGCGGGAGCAGTTCGACATGCCTGTGATAAATGTTCGACGAGTTGTATCGATTTAGAAGTGGTGGATCCAGAGAGAATGCTGGGAAAATAGTTGCAGCGCATAAACGTGGGTGCTGATATCTTTTCGATCGGATCTCTTTTTTTGACTGTCTTTATTTTCGTTTTAACTTCCGATTAGATACATTATGAATTGGTATTATATAAGTCATCAATGAAATGGAATTATTGATTTAAAGAAATGTATTGAATTATACACAATTGCAAAATTCTTACCACAAAACCTCTTTCAGGTGCGAAGCGCATATTTGCATATTCATTTCTCATTGATCATCGTGTCACACATGTCATAGTACCCGACTCGTTCTGGTGTCTTTTTGTCTGCCTTTCATACAGACAACATTTTCAAGGGCAGCTATTTACAAAACTATGTTAAATTGAATTTTCTTTCGTACAAACAATGAAAATATATTGTGAGCAGAGATAGCCTACGTCACACAGACGTTTTACATAGGACTCGCTCAGCAGCAAACCATTATTATTATTATTATTATTATTATTATTATTATTATTATTATTATTATTATTATTAAACGCTAACGTTTGCAACATATTTAATGTTGCTTATCCATTGTCATATCCCTCGTAGAGGAATTGAGTCATTACACCGAGAAAATGAAATATCGGCTTCTGTGCCTTATCATAAAATTCTTCTGTACGTTACGGTAATTCTTTCAAGGCACTGTAGATAATTCACTGCGTATATGATAAAGCTTTGGCCATCCGTTTCTGCTATGAATATAAAAATTCTTGAATCTGTGCAAAACATAATTTTCAAAGCATTTCATGTCAAATTGCTCTGTCATGGCGCTCCACTTTGGTTCTCTCTTGTTGCGCACGGAGTGAACTCGTGTGTGGTGGGAGTGGGGATTGGGAATCAGGGCATCAGCAAAACGACTTGATTTCATTCTGCTTAAAAGCAAACTCTGTAATCGTTCAGTCGGATTTTTGACTGAGTCAATCTTTCAGTAAACGAGGTATCATACAAAGAATGCTGAATCAACCGGTGGTCCTTCGAGAATTGGTAAGTGGGAACTTGCAAGGTGGGCTTGGAATAAATCCCATGTGAATTTCTCGTAATAGCCCTTCCCCACATACACACCAAAATCGCTTGCCCCCAAGAGAGCACTGGCAGAAAATCGAAGTTTTGAGGAAGACCTTGGCACAAATTTCCCTTGAGGAGGTGGTTGTATGCGACCAATTCCCAAGAGAAACACAGCACACACTGCAGAGAACGCAAAATCATGCAGACGCAAATGGCATAAGGTTTTCCATGTTCAGCCAATATGTTTCTTCGCACTATTTGTAGATTGATACTGCTAAAATGAATTGAATGAAACTGAGTATAAAATATGTAAAAAAATGTAGTTCGTGTTTCGAGATTGACTGCTCTTTACTTCATCCCTTACTTTACATTTCTTAATACATTATTACGCACACTTCTAACATTGAAAAATTTATTTATAATAGGTGTGTTATGGAGAATATAAAAGACTCGTGACATGAGTATTAAAAACATATTTTACTTTTTACTTTCCTGTTTGATACATGCGAAATTATTAAAAAGTACAACAAAGAAGGACAACGACGAGAAGTTGCGCGAGCAAACAGCTGCATTATGCCTTACCTTTTTTAGGATCGTATTTGAACACAAAGGAACATTTGAACATGGTAAAATATATCGCGAATTTTCTCTATATTTTCTTCGCGTTAATAAAAAAAAGCAGATGTTTTATTGCTTCATATATTAATTAAGTAATAAACATCTTATGACAATTCCTTTTCTTCTTATTATTTCTCCTAATTTAATTACATATTTACTTACATAATACATTTGGCTAGCTAGGTTTTTCTTGTAAGGGACGCAATGCTACTTACATCTCAAGGCTAATACTCTGAATTGTTCGTAGTGGGCCTCGAAAATAAGCGCTAGGAGGTTACAGCTGGTAATTATCTGTAGTATGGGAATTGGATTTTATTGTTTATCCTAATAACATTTCTAAATAGCAACAAGTCGTTTGTTAACTGATAATACATCGGCAATAAGTTCCATCTGAAATTTGTTAATTTATTTCTGTCTTTTCTTTCTCTTTAAAATGACACAAATATAATATTTAACTTACTCATTTTCCCTACCTATGATGACCATTGTTAATTTGTTCTTATTTTTGAAACTAACTTAATTTAACTTATTTTCTTCAATGACAATCTGGGCCTTGAACATTACTTATTCTCCCAGAATAAACATTTTATTCTGTCGTTATTATAATTTTATTATTATTATTATTATTATTATTATTATTATTATTATTATTATTATTATTATTATTATTATTGAAGTTAATTTGGAAAAAATGCCTGGAAGCGTTAGCGCAAACTCTCCGATATGGTTCATCTAAGCACTGAAGGATTCAGAGTAAAGGTAGCCGTAAATTTTGGAAATACAAATATTTCTAAAACACTAATATTTTAACGTTAGTTTAGCTTAACTTCTATAAAAAATGATTAAATGTTTGTAAATTTGCTTCTTCTAATAACTTTCAACGAGTTTAGATTTTGAAAAAGAATGAAACAAATATTATTAAGTTTTTTTTTTTCATTATTGAGAACAGATCAAGGATATAATTAGAGAATACCATACGATTTAAGATCACATGTTACATTCTCTAAATAAGTAAGAAAGTTGATTTGTTTGGCGTTGTCAAGATGCTTGCTAAAATATATCGTATTTCCGTAAGGTTGAGTGTCTGGTATGCGTTTCTCCCACTGTTGCTTCAAAATCCCAGGTCTATGACGATTCCGCACATCTGCACTCTGTCCCAAACTGCGAGCGGCGAGAAGAAGCCAGCGAAAGCTAAGGCAAAAATCAGCACAGCCACAGCATCAAGGCCTACTAACATCTACAATTAAGAAATGGTGAACAAATAAAACTTCAAAAAATTAAAATTAATTAAATTACCAAATAAAAATTTCGCAAATTTTTATCAATATAAAATAATAATAATATTTTGTTAATAGTTTAATAAATTATAAAATTAACATTTTTAATTTAATTTGATCGTGTAATACTTGTTAATTAATTTGTTGAAAAAATGTATAAAAAATGCAAGTGTTTGTAGTCTTTGATGCTGTAACCCAAGCATTCCAACCTACTCCCGCACGATTCACTTGACCACTTGAGAAGCCAAGCGCTCCTGCGATCGCAGTGTATACTTCGGTTTTTATAACCTGGCGCGTGATGACTTTTTGTCTTCATGATGGAATATGTCACAACTTCTTGGGTCTTTCTCGGTCGTATCGGTAGATGTCGCATGATCGCGACCGTATCAAGCAGTGCTGCAGACTAAGCAACATCAACCGGCACGACAGAGAAATACGCGAAAAACCGTGCCATATTTCATCGTGAAGACAAGACTCTCACGCGCCATGTTACAAAAACCGAAGTATAATATCTCAATCGTCAGAGTCACAAGAACGTCATCAACTATGGTAGACCACTTCGGGATCGACCGTAAATTACGTAACGCTTAAGAGGATGGAGGGGGTTTGACGCAGTGCTATGCTGCGTTTCGTAGGGGGAAGGGGTTTCGTAGTTTAGTATTACGTAATGTTGATATTTCTTTTAAAAAAAATTCAACATTTGTGAAAAAAGTTCTTTTATTCAGTCTTGTAATTAAACTTTTTACAATTAATTGAAATACTTTTTCATCAACGATGTATTGATTGAATCTGATGGTTTACGAAGAAAATATTCAAAACCGATCTGTATTATACTCTAGAATCCAATTAAATTAGCACTATAGGCTCGGGGTCTAGGCGTCATTCACGTCGAAGAGTTTACTTGTCAGAAATTTTGTCGCCCACGCGTCCTACATTAAAAAATTATTCTCAATCTTATTGTTATGTTCAGTCCGACCCGTCAACCATTTTTAATTTAAATTATCATAAATTTTATTATACAACTAAAATACAATTAACTCAACTCGTTGTTTCCGCTTTAAAATTGATTTTTACTTATTGTAATTGCGCGCATGTTGCAGGTGTGTTACAACGGGAGAGGGGGTATTCAAAATACTCCAAATTTGCGTTACGAGATTTATGGACGGCCCCTTACGAGAAATGATCCTCAACAACGAAAATAACAATTTAATGACAAGGCTTCTGACTTACAGATTCACAAGTCGCATTAACTTCTCCAAACAAAGTTATGTTGGTAATATAAGAAAATCATGCATAAATTCACATTCCTAGGAACTAATAAACCTTGATTTAGAATCCACGACTTCATGGAGCGTTGTGCTTGTTTATCAAGAGTGTTCTAATACGGGAGCCTCAGTGCCACCATGCTTGTGTGACGTCACTATAGTGAGTTATAAGCTCAAGATTGGGTGCCAGCGCCACAGCTGATCAAGTGTCAATAGAGTTAATGTTTTAATCGAAGTATTTAAAAATAATTATATTTCTTTTTGCTCGGCATTTCTGCCTTTCAAGGGCGTTGATACAAGGTATGTAACTTGTAGGATGAATCATCCTCAGGTCTCAGTGTCAATACACTTCCGGCATAATCGAAGTATGAGACAAATTACAACAATAACCTGCTACGTTAAACAGAGAACATCCCCAGACTCTCTGTCATTTCCCCTCCCAATCCAGAAAGGGGTGTACACGTGCAAGTTGAAGCGGCGCGAGGCGGGGAATAGTGGTTTCATATAATCATATGTTTCCCAGATTTGTTCTATCAAGCAACCGAGACTTGAATTGTGTTTATATTCATTACCATTTCATGATTACTTCCTTTTTAAATTCAGCTTTATATACATTTTTACCAAAGAATACATATTATTAAATGGCAAATTATTATCTAATTTTTGTTTTTTGTTGTATTAAATCATTGATGTATATAGCAATAATGTGAAATAGACTAAAAAGTTAACAGGTCGCTAATAAGCGGAAAGCTCTTTTAACATACAAGAATCTTCGTTAAACCTACTAACCTGAACGTAGGATATTAATGCAATTATTGCGCTTTTAATTTAATGCTATGACGAAGTCGAGTTCCTTTCAATTCAAAATGTTTAGTATTCCTCCCAATTGATATATAAGTTTAAATATAAATGATGTATTTAAACTGAATGGATAATTTCTGTTCTTCCGTAGAGGAAATGGGAATAAATAGAGCCAATTTGGGGCAATAACTGTCAACGGCCTTCTCCAAATGACCATTTGTCTAGTGTCGTAGTGCCAACTTGAAGAAATTTGTACAACTCTTACTTTTCTCGTCAGTTGCTCTGAACGCAGTTCCCGCGAACTCTGGAAAGAGTTACCTCGCTCGCGACCTTGTCATGCTTACGGTAATCACTGGGGAAACTTGTACGGAACCAATTTAGGTTCTTGTTTGATTAGTTTATACATTTTGTTAACTAAAACAAGTTTATTTAGTTGTGATTGATGATAATGTTTCGTTTATCTTAAAAATTAATTACTACAAGATCTCGGGGCGAAAACTACTAATAAAAGTTTAGAAATAAGATCGTCTCAAAACAAATCCTGTCAGTTATCACATTGTTAACATACAAAACTAGGTCATTGCATGTCGTTCTTCTTCACTCTTCATACCAATCTAATCATAACATAAATTAAATCGTAATTGTTGCGGCGAGCACAAGTGAAGGCTGTAGGTGACTGGCTGGTGGTATTAAATTAAAAGTCGCATTAAATGAAAAAATTCCAAAAATATCCTCTAACCTCACTACGCTATTCGTATATCCATTCTTTTACTATGGCTGTTCAGGTCATATCCTTCCGGTTTATTAACTGAAAATCAAAATTAAAGTTTATAGTTTCTGAAACAAAACTATTTAAAAAACAAGTCTGAATAAATTGTCTTTAATTCGTCGAGAATGCCTAAATCCCAATATGATATTCCAGACAAATTGAGCAGCCTCGAAAGACCTCTAGTTGAACGAGAAGAAATAAATTTCAAATAATAATTTCATTCATGTTCACTCTCCATGTACGAATGTTGTATCGAATATAGCCTGTGTTTCGGTAGTCTTGGGAGTGGCGGAGTGCGAGCGGAGTTCTCGGCTGTGGCGCCGCTGACCGCGAGCGGCCAAAGCCCGTAATTGCGTTACTCCGCCCCGGCGCACGAACTTCGCTGGCTCTTCGCCCCGACAGACATAACGGCCCGCGCGAAGAGGAGGGGGGAGAGGTCGAGGGCAAAGCGTTAAAGCAACGCCATAGCCCCAAAGACATTCACGGCCCCCGTGTAGTGGTTGCTGAATATACGCCGAGCGGTAAAGGTCGAACAACATATCAAACTTCATAATAATTCCTTTCAGTTTAGTTTGAAGCGAATTCTTTCATGTGTTTTAAACTTTTTCGACTTATACGAAATTGACAGATTGATTAGTGATTCAACTGTTAAAGTTATTACCCTCGTAAATGTAGTGCATGTTTTTTTAAATCGGGAGAGGTGGCAGTGATCTTCCTCCGCTGGATGGCGAGATCCGGCACTGACTTACCCGGCACCAGCTTGCAGGGTTTTCCCCAACCAGGTATCTTCCACCAGCGAGGCACCTTTCCAGCCAAGATAAACTCTAACCCTGACTGGTCACCCGGCAAGTGTGATAGTGTACTAGTGCATGTGAGGGTGTTTCTAAGTAAGGGACGAGGACGGGGCAAGGAAGAAGATAGAAGGATCGCGCGCGGTCCGTGGCCCGTTTGATTGGGTATTGCTCTAGCATTCGTTGATCGCAGAAACTATGGAAAACTACCCATCAGAGCTGCCAGCCGCTAGAATATTCCCCTCCAGACAGCGGCTGAATTCGACCTAGCGAAGTAGCTAGTATCAAAAATCCTGGTACCATCCGGGATCGAACCCAAGGACCTCCAGATCAGAGGCGCTGCAGTGTCATCAGTTGATGCCCTGAGCCTCCCAAGGCGGTAGAAAGGGTAATATTAACTAAAGAATATTAAGTTATTTTGAGTAATATGGCAAATATAAGTATATCCAGAAGTGTCTTAAACTTGTGACCGCAATCACATTATATTGAGTGACTCATAATTGTCTTCAAACTCTTGAAACTTCGCGATACCTGGCGTCTATGATATCCTATTCTTGCGAAATCGCAAGGGTATTTCTGTACGCGAAGTACCCAGTGATGACCAAACTTTCGATTAACACTTCCGAGGCCGTGAGCTGCTGTATGAAGAGAAAGGCTTACTGTGCATGTCTGCACATTTTATGACTTCCGACTTAGAGATCCATAGACGTCTTAACACTTGCACTGTGTATTTTATTAATACATTGTCGTGCGACAACAAAATTATAGCATGTCGGCAAGGGCTATAATTCTATAGTAATGGAGGGTCTTATAAGCTTCTTGCTCTTTTTATTGTCAGTATAATTTTTCTTTAATTACTTCAAAACGATGGAAATGTACAAATTTAATTACGTAGAAAATCGCGGATAACGAAAGATCCACCTTATGCGACTGAATGGAATTTGGCGTCGTTCTATATTTATTTAATAGATTTTATCTGCTGCTTCTCAAATATTACCACCGGGAGCGGTAGCTCAGTGCAACTGATGTCACTGCAGCGCCACTGACCGGGAGGTCCTAGGTTTGAGTCCTGACGGCGGCAGGATTCTAGCGACCGGCTGCTCTGATCGGTAGTTTTCCGTGGTTTCTCCGATCAACACCAGGCGAACGCCGGAGCACCCTAACAAACAGGCCACGGACCGCGCGCGATCTGTCCTACCTCTTCCTTCTCCTACCCCTCACACACTTACACTAACATCCAGCACACTACCACATATTCTGGGAGACTGGTTGGGAGCTAAGAGCTTGTCCCGGCTGGGGCGGTGCCCCGCTGGTGGGAGAGTCCTGGTTAGGGGGAAACCCCAGTAGCCGACGGTAGGTCGGCGCCGGATCTCGCCATCCAGCGGGGGAAGATCACTGCCATCTCCTGAGCAAACAACAGGCACTACACTTACGGGACTAATGACCTAAGCTGTTGACGCGCCCAGAATCACTAAAATAACCAACCAACCAATCAAATATTACTTGCAAATTGGTTGGAGCGAAAGGTAAAGTTATGTGTGGAATTTGTCTTTCTGCATTTTCGAAAAGCAGGAGTTTGCAGCTGAATCCCCAAAACGTCGAGCCAAATGTTACAGGTTCATGTTTGTGATTTCATCAACAGGGACCACAAATTGAAAACTGGTGAAAGGCGCTCTAATTAGGACGTCGTGAATGCAATAAAAGGGTTTCCTAGAACAGAACATAAGAGAACGAGTGCAATGACGAGGAGGAAGCAAGAATGAAAAAAGTGTTCCAACAGTGAAAGGTGCATTGAAAAGTATTTAGACAACACTAATATATTTATAGTGCGTGGCAATGTATAATCACATGTAAACAAGGCACGAAGAAATTGAATTTTTTAAATTCGATGCGATTGAATATTTTTCAGTACTTCTGAAATCATAAAATCAATCGTAGTTTAAAAACTATTATATTTCGGGATTACCAGATCTAGTGTACCTTTGATTAGTGAAGCAAAAATGTTAGTATGCAGAGGTTCACTGTAATCGTCGTGACGCTGAGCGCTGAGCTCCTCAGGGCGCAGGCGCCTGTTGCGGTCAAGCGGCGGCAGAGGGGGAGGGGGCGGGGCTTCGTCTGGATGAAAGGTCGAAGAAGCAACGCGTTCGCCGGCTTCGCTCTGCTGAACAAGGTCTGACACCACATGGAGAAGCGCCGTATCTGAAGATGGCCTATCTCACTTTCTTCAGAAAAATATGTTTTTCCTTCGAATTGTATGTTTCCTATATGCCTGAAGCTTGTTATTGGAATTGGTATGACATGTGAAATATAAATTGGTTTAGAGAAGTTTAATTTTTCAATTTTGAAATAGCTTTTCTCAATTTGCCTAATTTTGGAGCCCCCAAGTACTGTCCCATCTTTCCCTGAAATAGTTACGGTCCTGATTTCGTACTGGACGAGGGAAGTCAAGTTTAAATTCTCAAAATCAGTGTTTGATCAACATCCCATAATAGTAGATAAAGTAGTATTCTAGGAAAAGAAGAAGAAAAAAATCCGGTCGTTTTGCCAAAAGGATATTTTGAAATAGTTTTCCTATTTCTTTATTCGTTCACTTAACCCATTTCGCTTATACCTTTCGCTTTACAACTTTGGGACTTCCCCCGGTTGAAAAGGGCATGACATATATTGTGAGGTTTTGGTGTATAACAAGACATTGTTTGGATAAAGATAATCATTTCAGATATTCTGAACAATATTAAGTTATTCTAAAAGGTCTATACCTAACAGATGTGCCCTCAATAAAGGGTTATTCAATACCTGCTGGTAACCTAAATATTTTCTCTACCCTTAAGGATATTAAAATACCGCTTTTTGCATTCCATAGGTGACATAGGGGCGCACATGATCAAGTTCTTGATTGGTTTCCAACACGTTGCGGTTGTTGTATTTTAGGCATCTTAATTTTTGAAATAAACCCATAGAACATTTCTGTTCTTTAGAAACGTTTTTGGTACATTTTTTTGTTATAATTATGAATTTAATACACGACGAAACATTCAGACAAATTCTACAATAATAAAACAACAATTTAAATTATATATATTGCTTCCAAACTTTGGCATCTTCTTCAGAACATTTAGTCTTATCTCTAGAAGACATATTTCCTCAAATATAGTTTTACTTCTCCACTACATCGTTAAAAATGTGTTGATCAACTGTATCGAATCGTTTTACGTAATGTAATGTAATGTAGAAGGGCCATCCATCTGAATGATGAGTTACTAATTTAATTATCAGAATTCACTTTATGTCAATTACAATAATGAATTTGGTTCATTTTATGTTAGAGAAATCGGATTTTTGATATTCATTAGTAAGCCGCACATTCATGTGAGAAACGAGACCTTTTTTAATCTAAATTTCTCTGATTTGCGAGTATTTATTTAAAATTTGATTTTGTGAGGAAACGTGTTGTTTACATTTTGAAATAAAACATTAATTTTTTCAGATGATTTTTAAAATAAAACATTATGAAGAATATTCCCAAAAATAGAAATCTATAAGTTAAAAATAAATGTAACATAATATTTGTTTTATTATTATAGAATTTTTGTAAACGTTTCATTTTACATTAAATACATAAAGTTTTAATTGCAAAACGAATTCAACGGTATGTCTGAACAACAGCGTCATATCGAATTATTCCGTGGTTCATTTTGGCAAAGACGTGTCGGAAGGCGATTGCAGAGGTCGCAGGCGATCGCAGAGCTGTCTTTGCAAACTCCTTGGACACGTTCGTCACGCTGAAGTTCTTTGAATGTTTGTGAAGGTCACTTCCTCTATGTTAAAAGGAAATTTATATTTCTAAGATTGTACTTGCAATACTATACTGAGAATTTGGTAAAACCAAACATAGGCGACTAACTTTCAGTCCCTGTTACTCCCACACGCATGGTTGAGATGTTAATAAATTCTACGAAATTTTAATTAAAGTTTATTACGTCCATGTCTCTTCACCCGCGCAGGCGAGGTTTGTGAAAATTTTAATCAATCTGTATTCATTAAAAATCTACTGGGGAAACCTCCCTGATTGGTTGCACGGGCTATCGATCTACATATTTGAATTATTGAAACTATCGCACAATATATCACTGCAAATGTGTGAAAAATGAAATTTTTGCAGATGTTGCCTCTTTGTTCGTTGAACAACGGTCAAGTTTTGGGAGGTGATAAATGACCGTGAATAAAACGTCAAGAAATTTGTTTCGATTTCCGAGTAAGGAGTCGATATGAAGTTTTTAATTAATTTATGAACTGTACATTCCTTGCAATGTCTGTGAAGTTTCAGTAACTTAGCGTTCTCTGATATGAAATACACCAACATAAAGCGTGGTATACTTGGAAGCAAAAAATAAACAAACAGAAAGAGGAAAATTACCTTGGTGCAAATGCTGTCGACGCATCACTGACAAAGTCTGAAAGCAGTTTTAAACAGACGGTGTCTACTGCTCTCTGTGTTTGCAGCCTTTTCCCCACTTGATAAAGTGATGTCTGTAGGTAACACGGCAGTAGAAAGGGATCGTGGCCGTAGCAAAATCTCTCAATTCTTTTCCTGACTTTGGCGATCATGCGCGATCAGCATTTTTTTGTTGTTGAAAAATAAGTTATTGATCAGACTGTACCAGACATTCCTTGCGACGCTTGTGAGGTTTCACCAGCCTGCCGCTGACGATCACAGTAATATGAGAATTCCCTCATAAAGCATTATGAGTCCTGTGAAATAGTGATGCGACATCTATAAGGAAACATCGATGTTTTCAAACATCGATGTTCAAAATTACAACGCGTATTAACAATTCATCGATTGCTTATTTATCCTTGAAAATAGATTTTACTACATGGGAGTTTTTTTTCTCCCTTTCAAAATTCAAAATTTAAGTAGTATATGACTTAATGTAGGGATCACAGAATTTTGAAAATGTGCCCACAATTCACTTTTCCCCATAGCACGTCATACGCAGTTTTTAACTGTTTTTTTGACGTAAAATAAATAAAAAAAAAAGACCAGAACCCATCGATGTTTAAAAACGTCGATGTTTTAAAGCTGGTTTAGTAACCTCTAACATTATATCTTAATTTGTCAGTAGACCGTTTATTAACTTATATTTAATCAAGGATAAAACAGACTCTCCATGTGCGAAATAGGAGGAAAGACGTAGGAGAAACCAAAGCGTTGGGGCAATCTCGGGCGAAATATAGTGTGCTGGTGTGCTGGATTTACTAGAAACAGCGGGCAATTGGGTCGAGCAAGCAAACTGACAATAGTACCATCAGTTATTTCATATTTTAACTTTTACAAAATTTTAATAACGGGAATTATTCATTCAGAAAACATCGGATTTAATGTATCGATGTTTAAAACATCGATGTTCAAAACATCGACAAAGATGTCGCATACCTTTCCCTGAATGACACCGCTGCGGACCATGCCATCTAATAATAATAATAATATTAATAATAATAATAATAATAATAATAATAATAGCAATAACAACAGGAACGTGAAAACGGGATCGTAGAAACAACTTTAAAATCACTTGTTCTGAGAGTGGCGAAATTATTGCAAAGTATTGTGGACTATAATATCGGATGCAACAACATTCAATCGCGTCCTGTGCAATTCGCGTTATGTAATGAACATAAAATAATAATAATAATAATAATAATAATAATAATAATAATAATAATAATAATAATAATAATAATAATAATAATAATAATAATAATAATAATGACTTCATTTATGTGGCGAGACTCAGGCCATCAAGTCCTCTCTTCCGCCTAACCACGTAATTCATAAATTTATAGTTAAAAATTGAAACACTATTTAGAGATACATTTAGTAAATAAAAATAAAATGTAACTTACAGATGACATGTACCCTGGGCTCACCAAAGCAAAAAGAAAAACAATGTCCCAGCATTTGCCTTAATCGGCATAATATATTACGAACGATATTAATTTAGCAATACGCATAAAATATTAACAAAAAATCTCAAATATCATAAAATCAATCATAAAGAAGAATCATAAAAAACAACAACATGAGAATGCACAAAACCACCCGGCCAGGACGTCAGCTTAGGGCCGATTTTAATTTACAACAAGTACTAAGGGAAAAGACGCCTTCAGTCACAGCCATGAAAAGTTAATCAATAATGATTTAGAAGCTAGAAGATAGCACAAAAATCCTACTAACCCTCTTATAAACTTAATTTATACTAGGCTTAGTTTAAAACTAGGCTTTTAAAATATATTCTAGGCTTAGGTTTAAAGGATTCGGAATTCCCTGGATTTGCGTTGTAATATTTGAACATACCCAGTTGTGAAAAAGCACGTGCAGCGCACTGTAACCTCGCTAATGGCAAAGCGCAGTGAGGTACGGGATGACGCAAATTGGTCAATAACGTTTTATCGACTTTGCTCTAGAAACCAATTTATTTAAGTTTTTATCACGATCCATTATAAACCACAAAATTTGGTCGTTAATCGTCGAATCACGTGCGCAACTTTTGGCCGTGACGGTGCTGCAAGATCTCTCTGACGTTTACTTCTTTCGTTGCAAAGCGTTCGGTAAATATTAAACCGTTGCTATCCAGCATAATTCCGAAGCACGTACTGAGAACAAGGTGTACGAGTAGATATTTTACTTTGTTTTGTGATTCCATTTCACTCAAAACAAGTAAAGAGTGAGTAATTTCGGGAATTAAGAGAAATTATTCAGTGTTCTAGTAAAAAAACAAAAAAAAAAACGTGCGGCAAGTGTGAGTGGATTCCAATGAAATGAACACAGATTTTGAGAGCGTAGGCTTCCGCGGCCGGAGTCATGGTTAACTTGGCTATCCGGGAGACGCCGCGTCCAGGGCAAAGGCACCTTTGCCCTGGACGCGGCGTCTCCCGGATAGCCAAGTTAACCAACACAGATTTTATATCACAGTTCTAATGTTATGCAAATGCGATATATTATTTTATTTTTCACATCTTCTAGAAAATATTATTTCGACCAACATCATTTTAATTTATTTAGTAAATAGTTAAAGCTGATGTATAAACAAAGCTACCCGAAAAGAGTGAAATAACTCTGAATTTTTAAAAGAAATATACAGGCTATTTTATACAAAATAGAATCAATTTCTGTCAACGATGGAAAAAACGTAATTATTAATTTTAATTTTTTTCTAATAGCGCTAAACTACTACAATACATAAAGTCAAGAAGACAACGCCTTTTTGTATTGCAACAGGTTCTGCAACTCTTACCTAGGCTTTAGATACCATTGACGAATTATTATACAAAGGCCGAGTTCGTAAATGGTTTTTCGTTCATTTTTTACCGGTAAACTGGATAGCTTTCTCGTAGCCCATAAAAAGGTTCGCACCTTTCCCCTTATTCTGAATATTTATGTCATATTGGCCCTACGGAGCGCGCTTGCAGAGTTAAAAATAACCCAGCGCGAATCCTTCGGTCCGTGAATAATGCTTTAATGTTTGCGTAGCGAGGGGCTTCTAAGGTCCACAAAGTGTATAAACGCGGCAGGAGAAAGGTTTCTGAATATAGCGAGCACCCTCCCCGATAAAAACCCGGTTCTTTACAAGCTTAGCACGAGAGAATGAGCGAGTCCAAATACAAAGCACCGTGTGTGGCGGCTGGCTCAGTTTAAAAGGCGGGAAACATACGGAGAGAGTGGCAAATATAATATGCCTGTACATTATTTGCCTTGCATTATTTCTTGTACCTACACCGGTTCAATTAGATTTTAGATTGAAAGACTGAAATAGCAACGGTGTTGTGTGTGTGCTTGGCGGCGATGAAGTCGAACCACATTCTCTTAACTTGCTCTACTGCCAAAATATGGAAAGGGAAATGTATAACAATGGGTAGCTATTACTGCCGACGTAGAAACTGTCATCTGCCCTCTGGAAAGAATTAGGAAAATTTCTTGGAAAGGTCCGAGCAATTAGAAAAATGGAACGTTTGGTTTGTAGTAAACAAAGCGGTGCCCAGACACGTAAACAAATAAATAAAATAAATACGATTTATAAATAAATAAGGGAACACACTGTGAAGTTAATGGATATGCGTAGTCTTAGAGCGAGGGCTGCGAGAGATTTTCATGGGGTCGTTTCATTTCAGGTTCACAAGATGTCAAAGTCTGCAAATGCAAACTAACGATGGCCACGCCTGCCATTAAGTAGTTCAGAAAGAGATCAATGGTTTTATTCTTCTGGTGGCAACTTTTTTCCGCCTTCACGTTTTTGCCACAGCTGTACCATACGGTGTCTTTCCAACGATGTTCATGCAATAGAGAGAAACATGAAACGAATCTTAATATTTGAAAGATTAAAGAATATTAGAATACAGATTTTGTAATGGCTTAAAAGTTTTTGGCCTAGCCGCATGTGTCATGTGATGTATTTGTTTCAAAGAACATAATAAATTTAAAAAATCCATTTTGACTGCGGCAAATGCCATTCGAAGCTCTGTAGGACTTACGGAAACAGACTCAACAGGGCTGTTTAATATAACTTTTTGATAAATGTATTCACCCCGGCAAAACCGTCAATCAGTAAATGCTATATAAAAAATCTTTGATTTCAGTATTTTAACGACCTTTTTCGTTGCAGGAAATCATTCATAAATGGCATCCTATCGCACAGATGATGAAGTATTTGTCGTTCAGGGCACGAATAATTGCGTCAACGCACATTCAGCCAATCGCAGCAAGAGAATGGTGGGGAGGTAGCGGTAAATCAAAAAGCCGTCCGCAGATGTCAAATACCCGTGCCGTCACAAAACAGTCCTTTCCAAAAAAGAACTTTGAAAAGGAAATTCAAGGACACTCCTTATGATTACATTACATTTACATTGCGCCATTTTTATTGAAACTCCCTCATAGCGTCCTTATCAAAACGTGTACTCATGCAATGAACCTTAACACTATAAACTAGTTGCTTAATAGGCTATTATTTTTCGACACACGGAGAGAGGGAGTCGAGCAAGAACACGTAAAGCAAGAACCGCGCCAGCGGCAAGTATTTCGATGGGCCGTCCTTCCTCACTCCAATACGCGAGGTAGTGGGAGCAGCCAATAACACGGTGCATGCTCTGCTTGGCAGCAAGATTAACACGGCAACATCGGGCTGTTTCTCAGCGGCTCGAAGCGAACGGGTGGGGCTGGCGGTTTACACTGCGCGGCGGAGAGTGGCTAACGTCTTGCGCCCCCAACACGTCTGATCGATTTCCGGAACCCATTTTGTTTGAACCCATTTTAATCCAGAATTCTTTCCCCGATCGCCTGACTTTAGGTTTCATTTTATCCGGACAAACAAGTTCAGCTTCTTTTTTCTCTTATTACAATCCAAGTTCAGTGAACCATGCAGTGCACTATAACCTGGCATCATTAAATGACTTTTCCACATGAATAAAAAACAGATTCCCTCTTGAAGCCTTGAACAATTTCTCCGGTAACTGTTAACAGTAGGAGCTGTTGCCGTTTCCTTCACCATATGTAGTGTAGTTAAGTTTAGTATAATTTAGTACGTCATCACAACATTTGATAAGCTATTATGGTACTGAAGTATGTAATTATCCATATATCAATAATAAATTTAAAAAGCTTTCTTTTCTCAAACCCTCCCTTTCGCTTTGTCGAATCATTCTTGTTCTTCCTGTTTTAATGTCTTACAACGATATATAGTATAGTTTAAATTATCATTTACGCTTTTAAAATTTTTTAATCCCAGACTTTTCCATCGCTTTAAGACTGGTAGCATCAATTTTTTTACTTTTTCTCTTTTCGAAGGAACTTTGTAAGAAGTCATGTAACCGTGCGCCGAAAACGGCAAATTTTCGGCAGAAAAACTCTAGTGTTGTTCTTGTGGTTACTTTCCCCCTTGAAAACTCCACCATAATGAAAACCATTCTTGAATAAAAATTTTACTGTGAG
Source organism: Teleogryllus oceanicus (assembly GCA_964035755.1). Taxonomy (NCBI): domain Eukaryota; kingdom Metazoa; phylum Arthropoda; class Insecta; order Orthoptera; family Gryllidae; genus Teleogryllus; species Teleogryllus oceanicus. Next base: position 102,825,515 of record CAXIVR010000009.1, read on the forward strand.
ATTCCGTTATATATTTTTATCTCTAATAGCATTTAATTCAGAATTTCCCCCATCGTTTAACAGTGTCAATGAATTCGTTCCCAGAAGATTGAAAAGTGTCATTGAATCCGTTCCCAGAAGATTCTGACTGATTTTTGCTGCAATTTTGGCCAATTTTGACCATTTTTGTGTTTCTCGAATAAAGGTCGTCCTCTGACACTTATTTGCATGGTCAATTTGCAGATAACCAGTTTTAGAATAAGGGATTTTCTGTCATTGATTAAAACTAATGGTTATCCGATGTCCGGATGGCATATCTAATTACAACGCGTTTTTTCTATTCCTCAGTTATTCTGCTTTTAAGACTCTCCTGTTTTGTTGCACAAGCCTTGTGTAAAGTTGTATTGTTTTGCACGAATTGGCTTGGGGCATAATTAACACGGCAGCAAGGAGATGTTTTTCGGCGGCCCCCATGAAGCGAGGAATAGGGATGGTGGTTACTACAAAATAACCAATTTCAGGTTTTTCGTTTTTAATCTTTGGTTTATCCTTCCAAACATAACACACCAAAAGAATCGGTTATCGATATAATAGAATTTCGTTTACTTTTTATTCCAAATGGTATAATATATTTTTTGTAAATAATCGTACGTCACAAAAAATATTATTTATGTTGTTAAATGGAGTAGTATTTTTTATTTTTGCATATTAATGAAATACAAAACAAACATACAATTTGATGCATTGCACAAAACGTATTTTGATTATCGTATTCAAGAACAACTGAACACAACACGACCTGATGTAATGCCCTTTATTATTTAAGTGTTACCAATTTAACTACACTAAAAATATCATCAACGACTACTAATTTCTTTAATTTGTCTCTTTTTAAAGCCAGTTTGACCACGTTATTGCATATTAAATCTGCTATACCGAGCGAAATGGCTGAGGATGTAGGGCGCTGCGTTCGGGAAGCCCGGGTTCAATCCTTGTGCAGGCCATCCCGACCGGTGTTTTCGTGGTTTCCCTCGGTCATCCAATGGCGAATGCTGGGTTGGTTCTATTAAAAAGGCCACGACCGTGAAACCGGCGTCTCTAGTCGAATTCATCAACTACGTGGAGTTGCTACGTGGAAAACGCTAAGCGAATTCGAGATATCGTGGGTTCCTGGTTGGGTGACCAACTAGGAACCCTGGGATCTACGGTGCCGAGGCCAATTGCCCATTACGGGACATGTAATGGCTAAATACAAAATACAAATCTGCTATAAATGTGGAAAGTAGTACCGAAAAAACTGTGGACCAAAAAGATACCGCTATTCGGTCCTACCCGTCCCTAGTGAGCGACTGGCACTGGACGTTCTTGGAGCAAGACGGAGAGCAATTAACGTTTGGAAGCACTGACTACAGATTACCTTAGCGAACACCTTTTTCTCCACGATTTTCCCCCATATCTTGAAAGCAGGTGCTAGTTTATGCGGCCAAACCCATTCTCAGCATTTTGTACCTGTTCTCTGGCCCTCCTTCGTTCTTGAAATCTCTTTCTGATAATCGGACCGCTCTCGTATTTCTGGCTATCGTCTTGAAGCTCTTAGAGGAAGCCTCGTCGATTTTCAGCTCCAACTTTCCTTTAATACAGGACTTTTACCGTTGCTTGAAAGCCGACATCATTTTAACTGATGTAAAGTTCTTTCTGTTTTTTCTTCGATCGCTCATTTATTCGCCCGTTTTATGGGACCTGCCTCATATTTCCTGCCTTTCAACTGCGAAATGAATTTTGTCGTTATTGTCAGGAAACCTCTGGTAGTATGAAGACAAACGTAACCAATTGGGAGTGGTTTGTTTTAATGACATTGATTTCTCTAGATTTTATCATCTGTTTGAGGGGAAGAGACCAGGAAATAAACGTTACAGAGAGATCAATTACAATAATATCTTATCAGATATGAAGTGGAAAAAGTCTAATAATTGTCTAATAATTTCTTTTGTTAATTTTCATTAAGATTTTTTGATGTCCTCGAGGTCGGCTTCAGCACTATGTAAACGATACCAGGTAGTGCACAGCTTTACCATAAGTTTTCAGCTAGAGAATGATCATCACATTTGATCTTAACCTAACCAAGTCATAACTTACACAAGCAATTTTCCATCATTTATAGAGTAGTATTTCTTTTTCTAATTTACAATAGTGGTTGACACAAAGTTTGTTTCAAATATTTAATAATTAAATCTGGGGCGATGCCCCGCTGGTGGGAGAGTCCTGGTTAGGAGGAAACCCCACTAGCCGACGGTAGGTGGGCGCCGGATCTCGCCATCCAGCGGGGGAACATCACCGCCATCTCCCGCGAAAAGAACATGCATTACACTAACGGGTTTAATGACCAAAGCAGTTGACGCGCCCGGAAACACGAAAAAATCAATCAATCAATGAACCTTTTTTGTATTAATTTTGTGAACGAAATATTGTAGTTCTTCTGTAACACAAAAATATCACTAGTTTTTACAATGTGAATAAATAAAATATTCTGCACTTAATATACAACGCAAGGTTTATTTCAAATGTTTTGCATGAACACTTTTCACGCACGTGTGCTTTAAAAGTGTGATACCGTTTTAATCAAACAGCATGCATCGGAGAGCAGTTGCAGAAAAAATGCTTCGTGGATATCTGGTGCTGAGCGAACGACCTACATATTACCGAGGGCTGCAGCAGCAACTATTCAGCGCTACGGTTGTGGGTTTAAAAATCATGCAGTGTTGCACTTCCCGAGATAGGCAATGGCTTTGGAGGTCTCCCGAATGTTAAGCAGAAGAAGTAATGTTCGTATACTGCATAGGACGGGTCTCATTTCATTTTTGCTACCTAGAGCGGGGTTCGAGTTGTCCTTAGAGCCCACTAGGCTGTCGCTATGGAACGGATCCCTATGAGAAATTTCGGGGCTACTACCGCGGAAGAATGAAGGGTCCAAGCGACGGACGCCTTTGCCGAACTCGCTTCGCGCTGTGAGCAGTTTGAATCTTTTTATCCTTATTTATTACACAATTAAGATCTCATATTATTTTTTGGAAACCGGTGCTCTGAAGTTCCTTAATTTGACTTTTATCCGGTGATGTGAGACATGAATACTTTCCCCTTATGATTTATGGTGAGGTAGAAACAGTTATGTCACCACTTACTCCGTGTTATTGCCTGTAATGTCATTTATCACTATATTATTTGAAATCCCAGAGTTAAGGTCACTGAAATGTCGTTAGATGTTGGATCTAGAACAGCAGCACTCGCACAACAATAAAGGCGCGTCACGAGGGAATACATTTTTCCGAAAGCCAAAATACATTTCAAGTTATGCATGATTCGAGTGGTAAAAGTGACATTTTATTTTGCTAGTAGCGAAGACTACATTTCCGCGAGACCAATAGGCCGAGAAAGAGAAAATCACTTTTACGTCGCGTGTCATACACTATTTTTTAATCAGCTTTGATGGCTTTACTTTATATAATTGTATTAGTAAACAAATCATATAATTGGGTAGTATGTTTCATTAAGATCAGTTGCAGCTGATCAGACGAAGGTATTTTGTTTTCTGCATTTAGTTTCAAGGCGGCTCCACACATTCGGCATTCGGCGAATAGCGTGCAACCGCTTGCCGAATCCCGAGTAATGTGGATGAGTTGCTTGGTATTTACCGAGTAAAGATCTTAAAGGGAGAAAAAGAAACTCAGGAAAGCGTGCGCAGATGATTTTCTCCCCCACACGTCACTTACAGTTTTTTGACTGTTTTTGACTAAATAAATAAATCTTTTGGTGCTCGCTCTACCCACTACGGTTCGGTCTTTTGGACACATCAAAAGAAGCAACATTCGCCAAACACATCAGCTGTTAGGAATTGAACGAGCAGTAGCTCGCGGCTCGGCGAATACTGCATGTGTGGAGCCGCATTTATATGAGCATTTGAGCACCGTCTCAGTTTCAGCTCTAATGCTAAAAATAGAAACATAAGCACGCTGTGTATGCTACAATAGTTACAGCTTTCACTAGCGGCTGTTTAAAATAATAATGATTGAGTTAATGAGTGAATGAATGAATGAATGAGTGAACGAGCGAGTGAGTGAATGAGTGAGTGAGTGAGTGATGATGAGTGAGTGAATGACTGAATGAATGAATTGACTGAGTGAGTGAATGATTGATGAGTGAGTGAATGACTGAGTGAGTGAGTGATGAATGAGTGAGTGAGTGAGTGAATGACTGAGTGAGTGAATGACTGAGTGAGTGAGTGAATGACTGAGTGAGTGAATGACTGAGTGAGTGAGTGAATGACTGAGTGAGTGAATGACTGAGTGAGTGAGTGAATGACTGAGTGAGTGAATGATTGACTGAGTGAGTGAATGATTGACTGAGTGAATGATTGAGTGAGTGAACGAGTGAGTGAATGAGTGAGTGAGCGCGCTGAGCTCCTACCTTGCGAGGAGGCGGAGCCGTGGCCGAACTTGCCGACCATGCGGCCGCCCACTGGCATGGCGGCGGCGGCGGCGGCGGGGGGCGCGGTTGGGGGGGACGGCGGTGGCCTGGCGGCGGCGGGGCGGGGTGACGCTCGGCCGGGCCCCATGCCTGCAACGTGCCACCCAACTCCTTGTACTCGCTGCGAGGATACGTTGATGAGGAGGAAAAGGAAGGGAGGAGATGCCAATGAAGAGACACGGAAAGAAGGTATAGGAGAGCAGGAAAGGGAGGACATTAAAGAGGATCAGAAAGTGGAGGAAAGAAGCAGAATAGATAGGAGATGGAGGATAAGGAAGAGGAGGAAATGGAGGAGGGTCAGGGAGAGGCGAAAATGGAGACAGATTAGGAAGAGAAGATGAAGGAATAGCAGGAACTGAAAAAGATGGACAAGTAAACGCATGTTGTACTTACAGCACACAAGTATTATTTCCCCTGTTTTAACTGTGTTAATTAGGGTTTCTAATTCAAACGATATGTAAACTTGCGTTGAAAAAACCAGTTCGTTTCCGATTTCTGTCGGATCTCCCGTTTTTCTTGCATGTCTTTCATTTACTACTTGATCATTTTCACATTATTATTTGATAATAACTAAATAGCAAGCGAAAAGGACCATCGGAATATTTAAATACTGGAGAGGCATTCACTTGAAAAAGAGGAACGGGGAAAGAGGCATTCACTTAAAAGTCTTGATTGAAGCCCTCATGCGTAAAGGTTACATTGACCTACTATTTCTCCCCGAAACAGAGGAAAATTTAATCTTTGCCATCAGTGTTGCATTTATGAAAGAACTCACGGTAGGTTAAGCTGCTTGAAAGAGCCAGTCTTCCAAACTGCTTGCTGAATATTCTCTCCAAAATCTAAAATTAACTTCAATTAAAAATGCATTAAACTTAAAGATGCTTTAAAAACCAAGAGGTAAAATTTCTCTTGGTGTTCGGAATAATAGATGTTGAAGCACTTTGCCAGACCGAGAAAAAAAGTCTTGAAAAAAGACGGCGACTGGGAAACAAGAGGCACAAGATGTGGGATACAACAATTGATTGATTATTTTGTGTTTGCGTCCACATCTATTGCTATGGAAATTTGTCCCGTCAGTATCGAACCAATTTTTATGACAGGAGATGCCAATGGTTTTCTTCCTCCGCTGGAAGGTGAGATCTAGCGCTAATTTAACGTAGACTTGCAGGGTTATCCCCAACCAGGTATCTCCCACCAGTAGGGCACCGCCCCATGCGCGACAAGTTCTAAGATCCCGACTGGACTTCCAATGTGTGTGTGTGGTAGTGTAGTGAATGAGAGTGTGTGAGTAAGTAAGGAGTGAACAAAGGACACGGAAGGGGAAGGAAAGTTCTGGTTCGGTCCACTCGCTGATTGTTAGCGATTCCGTGCGCGTGAACGGCTAAGGTCATTACTCCCGTAAGTGTGGTTCAAGTCTTTTCCTTGTAGGGGGCGGTGGTCTTCCGCTGTTAGTTGGCGAAATCCGGCGCCGACTTACCGTAGGCTATCGGGGTTTTCCCCATCCAGGTATTTCGCACCAGTGGGAGTACCACCCCAGCCGGGACAAGCTATAAGTCCCCGACAAGGATCCTGGCATGTGTTGTAGTGTAGTGCATGTCAGTATAAGTGTGAGTGTGGGGGGTGAGGATAGGACACAGAAGAGGAAGGAAAGATCGCGCGCGGTCCCTGGTCCTTTTGTTAGAGTACTACTCCGGCTTTCGCCTGATGTGATCGGAGAAACCACGGAAAACTACCACCAGAGCAGCCAATTGTTAGAGTTCTCCTCCGGACAGCGGCTAAACTTGACCCAGCTAGAGACTGAAGAAAATCCTGCCATCGTCAGTACTCGTACTCTAGGACCTCCCGGTCAGAAGCGTTGCAGTGACTACAGTTGATGATCAGAGCTACCTCAGACGGAGGATACAAGGACGAAGTGTCTTGATTTATAAGACCGATACAAATAAGACGTTAATTCATAGTTGAAACAATCTAGTAGTATTTGATAAATAAAGATATTACACTATTTTTACTTTTTTTAATTCAATTCCAAATATTATCATACGAACAAGAATTGTATAATGCAAGTGAATTATTTCAAGTAGAAAAAAAACACTCGATGGAGTTCTTATAATATAGAAATAAATAATTTCTTTGACGTTTACGTCTCAGAAGCATGCAGTAGATTTACCAGAGCTGTGCATTTCCATAATCCGATCGTTGCAGAAGGCTCCGGAGGTAATTTGTTTCATTTGTGAAAATGCGAGATTTTTGCGACCGGCTGACGATGTTGGGAGAGATCGTCTCGCGCGATACATGCCTCTCGTAATACGCTCCTCAATTCCACCAATTCACAAATTTGGATTTTTCTTCGGCTGTATCCGAAAATTAGAGATTCTTTCTAATAAATATTAATAATAGATTAATACTGAGAAATATTCTTAGCGTTTCGACTCACTTTCAGTACTTTCTGAATGTTTTAGAAGAAGGGAAGTCGTCAAGAAACTGCTTTGCAGAAACGAAGCCTTATTCAGATAATTGGTATAAGAAAATTTGTTCATATAAGGGAAATATAATAAATTAATAGTTTTCTTCATGAAATGACTCAACTATCTCAAATGAAACAAATACCATTTCGAAAATTATTGAACCACTGAGATTTCATTAAAAAATAGTATTATATTTATTGTGTTGCACATCATTTAATGCTAAGTGTTAATAAAGAAACTTCGGAAATATTGAATTATTGAAAAATAATAAAATCGTGTTCAAAATATTATTATTGTTCCAGCAACGAATATCTTGAGTTGTTTGAATGTGCCAAACTTTGCAATGAGTCTGCATGTTATGTCTTCTTCTAGGGGTATAGCAGCGTATGTCTGCACTCAGATCTCCGTCGTGTGTCTGTTGAGTTCGCAGGCCGAGACCATTGGGAATGGGGATGGGCATATGAGGATGGAATCGGCCCATCCCTCGATCATAAGGATGGAAATGTAGACTCACGACTAAGTAGTGGGAAGGAAGGATCTCACGCGTTATTTGGCTCGTTTTTTAAGGAACTAATCCGATTTGAATTGGAGGAAACTATGGAATCGACCAATCTCAGCAACTGACTTCACACAGGAAGTGGTTGGCTTAAACCAAAGAATTTAGCGAGAGTCGAATACCCGCCGCCGTTGGAAGCCGAAGCTCAGGCCTTGCAGGCGCATATTAGCACCCCTTACCTTCATTTGGAACCGGAGGCGAGATACAGATAGTCATTGGTTTGCGTCTAAAGCTGGACAGGGACGGCAGATTGAAAGAAAATGTGTATGCCATACCTACGGGCTGAGGAGTGTAACAGTTTTAATTTGCAGCTGGTTCGTGACGACCCGAACATCCACCTATTCTGATGTCACGATTAGGCTCTAACCTTCGGCCTCCGCGATTGACATAAATCGCCTTAAGTCATTTTTATGACAAAATATGCATAAAAATTAGTTGCTGTCGGAAATATATCTAATGAACATATTACCATCAGGCAGTCGCCACCACATGCGCCACTACTTGACTCTACATAATTTATCTCGAAAGAGTACTCATTCTAACACATCTGTGATCATGACTTCAGAAGGGAGATTGTGGGTGTTACGAAATGAAAATAGAACTTGGTTAGAGGGTACAACTCGTAAGGGAACGAACAATTGAGTAATGTAATGGGTTGCTACGAAGGCAATTTGTTTTTGGAGACTCTGGCTAGAGTTCGAAAGAGATGACCGCATGACGATTATGTCATGAGATTTCAAGTAAAACTATTGTTAATATACCCAATTAATAGCATCTTCAAGAGATTAGAAGATTGGAGAAATCTCGGGGAAGGTGTGAGTTATAATTAATCAGTGATTCAAGAATACAAACAAAATATTCGCAGAAGTGCAGTAGGTAATAGTTTGCCGATTAATTAGGCATCCGAAACTTACAAACAATATACGTTCTCCTTGTTGGAACTTCAAGTGTTTTATTTGACATTATCTCAAGAGTGAGGTGAACAGAAAACGACGTTGGGAAGGCAACGGCAGCTGAGACTATTAGAAAAACCCACATTTGCGAGATTCCGGCAACTTAAACGGTTGCGGGACGCAAGCTCATTAGATACGCAACAGTACGGAATGAGCCAATGACTGTCCAAAATTTTCTTCAGGTTTCAAATGAACGCAAGGAATGCCTAAAGGTTTAGGGAGATTCACTTGTGATTCGCAACTACAAACGCTATCGCTGTCAGTTGCGTACTGGTTCCTGCATTCTATTTTAGCCATCTCATGAAATCATAATTAAGTATGTAATGCTTATTCTGGTAATGTTAAATCTTCCAATTTAGACTGCACTTTCCTCACGAACAATGCAAGTTACATCTTTGGTATTTTACAACTGTTTTGTCTGATGATTTTTCAATATGGTAGACAATTTTTGCTTACATTGACGCTTTTCATTTAAAAGTTATGATTTTTTTGCCACACGTAATTTTTTTTCTAAGAAAAGGAATTTTTAATTTCTTTTCTTAAAAAGACTTAAAGAAAGAAATCTCTAATTGCTTTTTAGTTTTTGAAAGATAATTTTATATAAAAACGAGTCTAATATCAAAAACACGTTCAGTTGGGTGCAACAGAATTTTTTAGAAATGTTATCTTAAGTATTTTATTGGGATAAATGCCCCAATATCTCCTGAAAATAAATGTGCCGCATATGGCTATTAAAGTATAGCTTTTAAAGTAAGCTTTTAAATTTGAGATACGGCCAAATTGCGACAATAGCTATAATCAGCACGCTTTCAAGATACAAAAATTTAACAAAAAATATTCCAAATTTCCGTCAAAATTTCACTACATTCTTCCCATAACATCCTGAGGCCCATAAAGACCAAATAACCAAGAGCGTCATTCGTGATATCGCCGATGTGTAATTTTTGGTTATTGACGCGATGTAACAGCACTGTATTACGAAAAATATGTTTTTCATTAATTTACTATGAAGGTTGGTACCTGCCGATCTGAGTATCCGCCGGGGGCGTGCCATTATTCTTCTGATTGCTCGGTTAATCTTTGTCTTTGATCAAGAGTTTCTCACAGGCTCTCATGCACATGTTGTAATTACAAACTCCAGGTCTCGAATAGGCTATGTAAATAAATCAGTGAGCATAGAAAGAAACTGCAGTTTGCTAGTATTTCTTGCAATCTTTTATCTATTTCTTCTCTTTGCTTTAAAATCACTTTTGAAAATATTAGATTAAAGCTACAGATTGAATATACTGCACGTGATTCTGCGTAATTGCAGAGACTTCCTGAATCGATATATTTTAAATCAAAATACTTCGTCTTGTGCTTGTATGTTTGTGTGTGTGTGTGTGAATGTGACTGCGTACACGTATGTGTGGCGAATTCTCAGATACACGGCATTTACCGCCGGTATACCTAGTAATTCTAAATGTATTATAAATATTTCATAAGTTTGATGACCCTCTAAAATGTTATTGAGACTTTGAAAGCTTTGAAACAGATGCGAAAAAATAATTCTGTTTTGCTACCGAGAGCCAGTCGGTCTTCCACATCTGAACGCGCTATGAAGTGGGGTGGAGTGAGAAGTTTCAAACAGTTCTTAAAGCTGTCCAGAGAATTTGCTAGCGCTGATGAAGGCACTGCATGCCAGTGGCTCACCATGGGCAAGGACGGAGAGAGGGGAGGATGCGCGTCTGAAGGATCGGTAGACACCGCAAAATTTTGCGGTGAACTGTCCTTTTCTGGTCGTTCGTAAGTTATGCTTCTCTCGAGCTTTTGTGAAAAAGGAGTGTGTTAATAATTCAGAAGTTAATGGTTTGTGTAATTGTCTTATATAACAATGATTAAGGACAGAATTTCATAGTATTGGGATTCCAGAAAAGCTCCAAATAAAGGATAATGGTAGAGGCAGCTTTCAGAATGAGCGATATACTTAAAATAATGTTCAGGATTCGCCACTGACGTATATATTTGTCTGTCCTTCACATACTGCGCCACCAACAGTCACAGCGCATCAACAGTTAGAAATGAAGTAAAAATTCAGTTGTTATACAATATGGCGCTTTTATTTTACGCGTATGATGCCGGCCTCAGGAAGTCTTGCAGCAAGGATCCTGTGTTTTACGCGAAGCCGTGCGGATATCGACCAAGGCTTAAATGAGCTTCAAATGAAGTGGTTGACGCTGAGCAAAAACTCCCGAAGTCTCTCGGCACTGGGTAAATGCATTTCACCTCGTTTCCCCGGAGACCGTGCGGTGTCGCAGGGACCCTCGTGCAGCGGACCCAGGCGCGCAGCTGGTTGTCGGACCTGCAAGGGGGCTGAAAAGGGAAGCGGGGAAGGAAATGAGCCATACACCGCGGCGGAAGGTGAACTTGAAACGGTATTGGACTGTCTCTGAAAGAGGATCCGGAAGCGAGTTCTGAAAACGCAGGGAAGCAAGGTCTGTTCCAAAGTCGCAGGTTTGAAGTGAGTTGGAAGTGGGGTTCCAAACGCGCGGGGAAAAGCGTATTCCAAAATGAGAATGAGCAAATAGGGAACCAATAGGAGGGGGAAGTAGGCGAAAGAAGACGCCTTCAGTGTGAGTGAAAAGAGACTAAAAGACAGATATTTAGAGGGAAGGTGATGGGAAGTGTGACGGGAAGCGGGCGGGAAGCGGGCGGGAAGCGGGTCGGGAAGCGGGTCGGGAAGCGGGTCGGGAAGCGGGTCGGGAAGCGGGTCGGGAAGCGGGTCGGGAAGCGGGTCGGGAAGCGGGTCGGGAAGCGGGTCGGGAAGCGGGCGGGAAGCGGGTCGGGAAGCGGGGCGGGAAGCGGGTCGGGAAGCGGGTCGGGAAGCGGGGCGGAAGCGGTCGGAAGCGGGTCGGGAAGCGGGACGGGAAAGGGGGTCGGGAAGCGGGACGGGAAGCGGGGCGAAGGAAAATGGGGGGCTGAAAGAATGCTGGGGGGGGGTTGGCGCGGGTCAGGCACGGGGGCGACGCGGAAGCGATGCGGGGGCGGGCAACGAAGTGGCGGTGCTGTGGGGCACCTCCCGGGAGGTTTCTTGTTTGTCTACAAATGAGGCGCCCTCTGCAATTCGAGCAACGAGCCCCCCAGGAACAAAGCTTCCATTGGGCCCTCGTGATTACATTTACGGCGAACTCCGCTGAAGTTATGCCCTCGCGCGCCGCCGCGTAAGTGTTGTTCCGGGAACTGATGAACTTTTGCTTTTCAGCAATTGCTGCATTGTTCTCTTGGCAGGGAATTTCTTCTGCGAAGAAACTTTCCAGAATATTGATATTACCTTATTTAAATATTTTTGAAAGGGAAGAAAAATAAAAGAAATTTAGTATCTTAATATTTCTTCGTTAGTGATTCTTGAACGTAAGTGATTTCGAAATTGGACACGTGAACTTATTTTATTTATTTTATTCAGAGAGTAAAATTTCGCTACAAGGTCATGAAATTCAAACAGTATATTCCCAATTGCTTCACAAATAATACAATGAAATCTCATTGTTTTAACTAAAAATGTGGTGTATTCAAATCTAAAATAGTAGAAACATTGAATTTATTGAATTTAAAAAATGAATTAAAAAATAACTTCACTAAATATTAAATTACTAATGGTTACTGGTAAAGTATCGCACTTTTTTTTATTAATGTAATAGTCACAATACACTTACAAAATCTTTTAAATATTGCGGAATCAAGGAAGTGGAATAGAGTTAATAGTAAAAATTAAGTATTACTTTCACTTCACTATTTTAAAAGCGTTTGAGATATAGAAAGACAATTTTACCAAAGCAATTTCATTGCCTGTACCGTATGTGAATAATGAAGTTTCAGGAGTCATAGTCTGAGCGAATGAATTAAGAACAGATGTAGTGCAATTAAACGCGAACACTGGTAAAAATCCAAATTCTGGAAAGAAGCTTCTCTGCAGAATTCGGAACTCCCCTAAACACTCTCCTCCTGAACTGGAAGTTTGTTGAAAGCATTGTGTTATCCTAGCTAATGCCATAAGTGATTTAAAAATTATTGATAAATTTACGAATCGCGAAGTGATGAGTAAATTTATTTCAGATTTTCAAAAGCACGAAGAGTATTTACTATGATTAATTCACTAATGAATAATCAATTAATTGAAATAAATGTTTATATTTACCTTACCGTAACAATTCAATAAATTATGCATACGAGCTGTAATATCGTGCCTGTGGCCTTCAAATTACATGTGATCACTATAAACTTAAAACTAATTTTATTTTATAAATTCATTTACTTGAACATTCAATTATTAAACACAATTATGAAAACCTTAATTCGATGGATCTTCAATAACTATGGCATTTGTAACTGTGAAGGTGGATGCCGATGCAGAGAGTCTAGGTGTATTTTTATATTCCTAAATAATGTTCCTTGTTAATACGTTTCCTTGTAAATAGGACTTCAGAGGGCCCTATTTTATAGACCTCTAATCTTTATTTCTTTGGGTAGTATCTCAACTTGAATAATTTTCGTTACAGCCGTGTTTTGCGACGAATAATTTTTTTATTGTGCCTGTACAGAAAAATTCGAACACCATTTACAAAATATTACGAGACGAATTTAAAGAACGAATTTACTGCTAGTAGACTATCGTAACTACCAAATAAAGGGAAGTTGTTAACGAAAGTGATAATCTCATTCTTCGAGGTAAATTCTAAAATGCGGTTGGCCTGTAATTCATGAGTGAAACAGTCGCATATAAATCGTACACGCGTATCTGCACAGTTGTGAAAATCTCATGATATTTTATTGTCACATACATTAGTTACATTAATATCCATTCAAATTCTATAATACCAAGCAATCTGTAACAACTTCTACCTTACAAAGCGCAATACGTATTGACGTGTACGCAAAAACTGAACGCCTGTCATTTTAACTATATAATTTCTGAAATGGTATTTACAGCGATGGATATTATACGTTAGTGTAAGTATCAATATCCGTAAGTGTGATTGATAATGTGGTAATATAATCATAGTTTACAATTTTATGTATGATATTTTGGTTTGCTCAATTGTCACTTTCTCACCTTATTTCGTAAGAAGACGAAGTAAATATGTGCGCTGGAAATTGGCAATTTTTCGACAGAAATATTCTTATTGTCGGGCCGTAGAAACGAGAAAGTGGATTAATCTGGTTCTTATGTGTAGTAAATTACTTTCTCTATCGCTGTGCAGAATCTTTTGGAGCATAATGGACTAACGCATTCGATCCGTGGTGAAGTTCGATCCACGCCAACTGGCTGTTTCGCCAATGTTCAAATTCTTCACGAAGCAGTCAGTGTCATAAAAAAAACAGAGAGTAGTGTCGGCGCTGTGCTAGACATATTCAAAGCATTTGACACTGTTCCTCACGAGGCGATTCGGTGGGCTCTGTCCAGGAAAGGGATCTCTGACGCCTTCAACAATTTGGTAATGGACTCTTTCCCCGACGTTTCCACAGTCATTCAGCACCCCTCGAAAGGATTTGAGGTGCCAATTCATAGAGGAATAAAAAAAGGAGACCCCTTGTCTCCACTACTTTTTAACCCCATTGTGGAGTACTTGCTTGAGAAATTGTATAACATGTCAGGATACCCACTATTGGAAAGGAGTATATTCGTATTAGGATTTGCTGACGATCTGGGGCTGTTAGCAAAACATGCCCCAGGAGCTCAAGAAATGATAGATATTTTGGTGGAATATCTTGGGGCCCTCGGAATGACATTGTCCGTTGTGAAGTGTTCATCGTTCCAAATTAAAACCTTTGAATGATCCTGCTTCATTGACGACTCCTGTCTGGAAAGGTTGGGGGAGAGAATTCCTCTGGTCAGTGATGATCATGCCCTAACATACTTGGGTGTGAACTATTCTATCTGGAACGGCTTCCCATGTGAAGCATCCATATCGAATTTCATGGAAGCAGTGACGAGACTACAGAAGGCTAATTTAAAGCCCACTCAGAAGTTGGCATTACTTCACACCTACATAATGTCACACTACATCTACCAATTAGTTTTATCGATGGCATCTAAGTCGATGCTCAGGGAAGCAAACTTTCAAATTAGAGTGGCAGTCAAACAGTTCCTACACATTCATATGAGTACTGCAGATGTCTTATTTTATCCAACCAAGAGAGATGGAGGACTGGGATTGCTGCGGTTCTCCTAAAAACGTTCCTAGAATACCAAAAAATCGATTCACGGAAAAACGTCGGTGACTGATTGTCCTCTGTTTCCGTCTGTAGTAAACGCTACATCTTAACCGTTTAGACGATTGTCTTATAAACTGATGCTCCTAGAGTGTTCTAAACGAACATCGATTCTTGCGAGATTGAAACGGATATTTTGAATTTTTGGGGTACTTTATATGAAGACTCAATACTTTCAAAATTTCTCTAAAATGGCTGTAATTTTTTGATTAAATGTTGTGAGAGTGTAAAAGACGCAGAAAAATTACATGGATCTGATTTTACTTGAAAAAGCTCATTTTTCGAAAATTGCAAAAGTTCACAATTTTTCGATGTTTTCCTAGAACAGCAAAAGTAAAGTTAGAGATTTTTTCTTAATAAAATCTGTTGTTTAAAGAAGGTATTGAAATACGGTCGTGGGCAATTTTCCAAAAATATGAGCAATTTGTGGGTAAAATTGCACGAATTATAGGCTATATTTAAACAATTATTTTCTCAAGCGGCTCCATTGTTTAAAAAATTGTTGCTAGTATGTATCAAGACGCAAAAAAATGTTCCTGATCCCATTTTCGGCGAACTCTCCATATTTTTGGAAATTGAAAAAAAATATAATTGGGAATATACAATATTAAAGATGGCGACTTTTGTCTTAAAATTTATTCTAAAAAATTATATCTTTAAAAAGGTATGTGCAGGTTTTTGAAAAAAAAAGAAGAAATAGTTTTTTTTGCATAATGTGTGCCTGAAGTGAAAGCACTCTATAAGAAACATGCCCCCCAAAAAAGTAAATGGAATGAATTTGTAATATAATGTTAGACATTCATAAGAAAATGTTAAATATAAAAAGAACTTTTTTTTTTTAAATTTAAAATTACATTCATAAGACTTCATTATTTATATTTCGTTTAACAGCACAAAGTAGAGTACTTTTCATCCATTAAGGCTGTGTTTTGTGCTTAATTTGGTATTTAAAAATGGTCTCTAACAGGAAATGCTTGGTAACAAAAGAATGTGGTCTTTTTATTGAAATAAAATTCACTGATAACTATTAATTTTCAATGTGAAAGGTTCCGCACAGATGAGAATTTTGTTATGATACAGATCAAGATATTACAAACGTAGACTTTCTTTTGGTTTGTTGAAAAGGAAGTGCAATTTTCTGAGGCATCATTTTCTCTCCTCGTAGCTTTTGAAAAGGATTCCTTTGTGTTGATATATAAACTCAGAATTGAAAAGGAGAAAATTGAATTGTTAGTAAACCTCAGCGGTATTGTTTTCTCTAACTAAATATTTCAACTGCGCGACGTTAATTTGGTCCTTTTATGTTGGCACTCTTGTGGGGAACTGCGCTCAATTTACTGGAGCAAATTACGAATTACGAGGTACAGTGTGCCTTTGCTGTGAGCAGAAACGGAACACAGCAAACTGCCGCGTGTCTACCCACTCTGAGTCTTTCTCCGATAGTGCAGGTCAAAGTTTGGCTTGATATCCTTGTACTCGCAGTTCCGCCGGATTGGATCTCTTTGGATGTCAGCCAAACGCGTGGCTCTAAAGATTGAAGTGAGATCAGAATGTACAAGGAAGAATTGTTGGCGGCGCCTGGTCCGTTGTATAAAAATCATTGTTTGTACATCCGTCTGGAACTGATAGATAGGAACTCTAAAAAAAGTGGTTTAGCCGCTAACGTTGTTCACGTATGGACGGACAGATAGCCTTTTTGCCCCCATTAGAATTTTCAGTATCAAGGATTCACAAAACATGGATTTGGGCTATACCACATGATGAGGGATATTTATAAATTTAGCAACATTTTCTTTACAAGGGCTCTGTAATAAGAGTTTTTCTGCCGAAAATTCGCTGTTTTTTCAAGCAGCTTACATAACTTTCTCTCTACTCCATAGCGAGAATGTAATAATGGACTTGGCAGAGCAACCTGTTTTAGATTTCTCAACGCTGGTCCCAGCTACTTTGTGTCGAAAATCTCTTGCTCACACGGCTCGAACGTATAACATCCAAGGCCAGAAAAGTTTCAGTTGAGGACTTGCATTTGCAAGCACTGCTGCATACATGACGCCATTTCCCTATTCAACTCTTTAGGGAGACATAGAGAGGGTTTGTGCGACCTCTCTGGGAGAACAGATGGAGATTGGTGTGTTACAATATTATTAATCCAAGCTCATAAAATAAAGAATTGGAGTGTGCGGGTAGTGAACTCTGAAGATCTACGTAATTATCCTAAAAATTTGAATCTGATGTCTACATTACTCACTAAGGCCATAATTGTTTCTCATATTAAAAAATGTGTCTACCAGTATTTTCTAAAGCCAATTTGCCTTAAGACCGTGAGAATATGATCTCACCAACGCTATATAATTGTCAGAGAAGAGTAACTGTTCTCTAGATATCTACTGGGCGTCTCTCAATTAGAACGGGTGAACATAATAAAGATACCACAGCTGGGTAAGTCAGTGCACCAACGTATTGTCTCACATTATACAGAGTTAATGAATTTAAATTTTTGATCAGACTTTTAGGGCATATATATATATTGTGACGTCATGAGATTATACAAACACGTAACGCCGCCATAAGCCACGAGAAAAGCCCAAAACACAGAGAAATAGGGTACGCGGCGGAGCGATGGTCCGAGAAAGCGACATCTACCCGCAGAGTTTCGCACACCGATGTCCAAAGTTACGGTTAATATTCTTCTTGAGAGGGCGCGAAGGAGGAGAAAATTCACCCCTCCAGAAATTTCCCCAGGCGGAGTCACATAAATACCGCGACGCGCTTCGGGAGAACTCTCTTTCGATTTCGACAGCGACGGCGACTCAACCTAATTCTTCGGCGATAGTCACTGGTTAGAGCAGGAGTATATTTTAACTTGCTTAGTTAAAACTGATTTGAGAAACGCGTTAATATGTGTGATAGAATTCAGAAGTGAAGTGCATGTACAGTGTTAGCACTAACATTACGCGAGAAAGCAAGCGATGTGATTGCTTGAATCTGAAATAGTTTCATACTTAAAAAAAATTCGCGCAGAAAGACTCTAAACGAAATCCAGCATTTAACTTTGTACGCCACGACCACGCACGCTCAAATGTGGTATGTCGGCCGAGAGCTAGAAGTATCCAATCAATAACGTTAGTTATTCAAAGTGGAAGCGCGAACAACGGGTACGCGGCACGCAGAAGGACGACTCCAGTGAAGACCCAAGCGTAGGCAGAAGGACTTGGACCAAATACGTGGATGATACGAGCCTGAGATCGAGAGAAGGGTCTGGAATTTGGACGAGTGGGGAGCCGGAGATCGGGAGAAGGAAGTGGTATAACCGTGGAGCATCGAACCAGTCAAGTGGCGCGGCGAGGACGGCGAGCGACCGAAAACACCAAGATTAACTGATGGCGAGCGGGAAGGAGATGTCGAGGTAAAGAACTGGCAACTTCTATGCGGCAATCTGTTGGGAAATCATGTAGTTTTAAAATACCAGGCGAAGTGTCCTGAAAATAGGTGAATGTTCCAAATAAACTGGGAGAAATATTCCGAACGTATGAGCGACAGTAGATTTCATTTGCTGTACGCACTAGTAAATTCGTTCGAATGCCATATCTTGTACAATTTTCCTAGAGTGAATTATGATTTTTCATGTAGTGTAAAAGTGATCTTATTTGAAAGTCATGCTTTCATTGTATTGTCAGGGGATAATTAGTTGTTATAATTTGTAAAGGGTCCAATTGAAGTAACGTGTGTGTCACGTTTGTTCTTTTGTTTGAGTTCACAGCATTGTAGTAAATGTGCAGCTTAAGGCTGACACCTGTGAACAGTCTATGGTAGAATAATTGTAGAGAATCATTTAAAGGACCGTGCACGGAGAACTCTTAAGAATAGCACGAGTTGAATGAAGTACACGAAAATAATTCAGAAAGAGGTAGAAGCAAAAGAATTGTGAATAGTAAATATTGAAGTATTCAGGCAGTCGAGGTGACACCTATACATTTTGTGGTTGTGTTCTTCTTTTTTTGTTTTCTGTTTTCTTTGCAGTGACCATCTACGTAAAATACATAATTATTGTATATTTGTGCCACTGTGTAATTTGTTTACTGAATATATGCTCATTTTACCAGAATTTTACCTAATTCATTGTGTCAAGGGTTCAGACCTTTCTCATACCCGAAAGATCCTGCTTCCTGAGAATTCAAAACTCGCTTCACCAGCATTCATTCTTTCACGCTCTATCGCCAGCGGCTGGAAGGTAGTAGGTGGGTGTGTTAGAATATATATATATATATATATATATATATATATATATATATATATTAGGGTATTTGCCAATTTACAAGACCAATTCCGACACATTAAAGTCAAACATATGCTTTTCAGTCTGAAAATCGCTTCATTATTCCGCTGGTGTGTGATCTTTGCTGCTGTCTGATATATTGAGACTTTACAGACTTTACATTATTTCTCTTCCAAGACCATAAATAGTACGTTATTTCGATTTTCCGCCAACCCTGAAAACGCCTTTCGATATCTCTCATGTTTTGGCAGAAACACTCCCTAAGCGCTTCACTAAAATTTTGCAACAGAGCTTCCACGAAAAAATTCGAGACGGCTGAAGGAAGTGAAGCTGGAACCTCAATTTAAAGTATAAATATTTTATAGCTATTAGGATATTGAAATTTGGGTGTTGGATGTTTTTGGAGATACGTTTATCACATTCTTGAATAATTCTATCCAAGTCAGTCTTTCCTCATGGATCCTCTAATACTTACCTCTGGTTTTACAATGATTTCTTTTAGAAGTTTAGCATCAGTCAGAAGGGAAAATGTGTGAATGGTATATTTAAACCCTTTCAAACTGTTTCATGACTCGTAGTTCGAGGTAGGCAGAATTATCAACGTTTTATAAGAGAAATTATACTAAAAAACCGTTAAAGGAGACTGCTCCTCTTTTGGGACAATGTGAATGTATGCGATGGACAATACTTCGAATATTTATTTTATGTTCCTCAAATTTCATAATACAAAAATAGAAGTGTATGCATGTATTTGGCATTATTGGATAGGTAGTCCAACTTCGCCGGTCAGCTACCGGTGTCCCCCATGCCTGGGAATGGTTGAATTCCTTTGCTAGCGGGTAAGAGCCACATGAGGCGAGCATGAAGTATTCTTTTCACCGTAACTAGCAAGATCCGCCTGTTTGAGCTTTTATTCGACACACAGCTGTAGATATTAGGACGATTTTAAAGGAAAGCTAAAACTCTATTTTTGCCTCGACCGGGAATGGAACCCGGGACACAGCAGTAGAAGGTATTACGCTGCCCATGAGCCATCTCAGAGGCTCAAAAATAGAAATCATTAACTATTGTTTTACACTTAGCCTATCATTGTGGTTTCACTCTCGTGCTCCATCGGAAACCTCCAAAAACAGACATCTGTATGCATGTTCATACACGTAACACATGGGTAGAATAGAATGTCAGGCGCAGATTTTTTGCCCTGCTCTTAATTCTCTTAACGTAATTCCAAAGTAAGCTAGGTAAGCTCCTTTCACGGAAAAAAGTGGTTCTCTCTTCTCTTTTCAAAGGAAATGATCAGCAAATGAAAGAGAAATGTTCGGATTATTTTCACAGCTGCCTAGAACTCGTAATTAAATGACTTAAAATGGAGTTATATGAGCAAAACTCACTGTGTAACTGTGTTTACACAGAAAAGTGTTTTTCTATGTAAATATTGACTTCGAGATATAATGATAATTTATCTACTGGTATTGTACCATTTCTCTCATATATCTTATAATATCTACAACCGTATAGTGTTAAGTGCAAAAGTGGAAAATAGCGTTTTATGCAATAATAAATATCAGTTAGTAAAAGAGAAATTATAACACATTCACAAACAGGTCTATAACATCATTGTAAAACCTCAATTTTCATGAAAAGTATCAAAATGATGTTACTCTCTATTATCATTGTTTCCAGAAAAAGAAATATCCAAAATGGACTTTGTGAAATTGGAAAGTCTAGGTACATCGAATCTTCGGTTACATCGTAGTCATTTACAGACAATAAATAATATTGTATTATATTGACCTTAATATCAGCGCGCGTTCAATTTAGCCTTTGCCTGAAATCATATTAATCCTGAAATGTCTTCATACGATATCATTTGTGCATCGGTCTTCCCGTGTGCATCGTCGCATTCTTCTGAAGAGATCGATCTAAGCTGACTTCTGCAGCGGCGTGAGGGTTCCTGGAGGAGCGGAGGCGTGCGAAGGGCAGCCCTTGACGGCGCCCGCCGAGCAGCCGTGGCATCGCAGCGCAGTGAGGAAGAGACTCGCTTAATGAAGGTGCTTCCGCCGAGGCCACCGAGCGGATCCCGCACATGAAGCGCCGCCCCCACGCACTCAGCCTGCCCCTTACGCCGCCCCTTACGCCGCCCCTTACGCCGCCCCTTACGCCGCCCCTTACGCCGCCCCTACGCCGCCCCTCACGCCGCCCCTTACGCCGCCCCTACGCCGCCCCTTACGCCGCCCCTTACGCCGCCCCTTACGCCGCCCCTTAGCCGCCCCTACGGCCCCCCCCCCGCCGCCCCTTACGCGCCCTTACGCCATCTTTTACGGCGTCCCTTATGCTGCACCTCACGGGGCCCCTTACCCTGCCCCTTACGCCACCCCCGCGCAGCCACCCCTCCTCACCCCTTTGCTCACCGCCCCCACTAGTCCCCGCACGTTGCCATCGCGCACCGCTCCGCAGGGTTCGCCCTCACACCATCCACGCACGCCCCCGCCGCTGGCTCTGCACATTGCCCCCTTACGCCGACTCCCGTAAGTCCCCCTACCGCACGCCCATCCCGCACACCGCCCCCGGCGCATGCTCCACCACCCCCGCACGTCGCCTCGACGCTTACACCAGGCACAACTTGTGCCCCGCGTCGCTTCCTCGAACGGCCTCGCGTCGCCCCGGCGCCACTGCACGCGGATGTGCGGGCACGGGAGCCTGACCGTCTTCGCGCTTGTCCGTACGTGAACACGTTGCGCCGCACGTCGCAGCGGGTTGCACCGCATCTCCACGAACCACCAGTTCTGGGTGCTTTCTTCGCTCAGTGCATTGGGAAATCTCGAAATACCTCGAAAATTTCCACGAAAGTCTCGAGGTAATTTGTATTCAGAGATGAGAAATCCCCCAACGAGACGGTAAGTTGAAGCTCATATGTGGACGAGTTACTCTGCGGGTTAATGATAGCTCATGAGCCCGGGCTCACTTGCAAAACATTGAGCGTGGAACTGATACGGTTGTAAGGGTGTCTGTTATATTTTAAATTTGTTTGTATTAATTTAAATTAAACGAGTACGTTAAGTGAATGTGGCGCAAGGGTGAAAGCAATTCTCAAGTATCTGTGCCCCTTTCATAACCAGGCCACCACTTGCGGTCAATGCAACCCAACTGTGAAGAAAATAAACATTATATAGTACTACATTGGGAAAGTTACGTTCCGGCGTATCTGGATGCCGGCCTAATGCAACCCGAGGGTGGGGGATAGTGCGTAACGGCGATTGATCATCTCGGGGGTAAATCCCCCCCAGAATGAAATGAAAGTGTACTCGGACAGTTTTCCTTCCGTTGGCCCAAATATGCAAAGGAATATTGTTGGAACGCGAAATGCTCAAACCCTCATGCTAGTATGCATACTCGATTAACCATCGATTAACCATCATTAACAGGCGTGTTAAACTGCGTTCGTAGGAGCTACTTGCTTGCCTGGGGAGCGCAGTGCTTCCGCAAGTACTGGCAACTTCCCCCGACTACCCTCCCATCTGCCCTTCAAATCCAGAAAGACATGTACACGCGTATACGTTACCGGGGATGTTAAGGATAAGAGGTATTCGAAATTTCACGAAGAATGGTTACTTCATACAGAATAATGTTTACTGAAGATGTTCTATCAATCTACCGACATTTGAATTGTATTTATATACTTTATTAATTAGTATTGTATTTCGTATTTGTTTTGTTTTAACTTTCTCGCTACGGAGTAGTGAGAAAGTTATGTAAT
Source organism: Teleogryllus oceanicus (assembly GCA_964035755.1). Taxonomy (NCBI): domain Eukaryota; kingdom Metazoa; phylum Arthropoda; class Insecta; order Orthoptera; family Gryllidae; genus Teleogryllus; species Teleogryllus oceanicus. The sequence continues at coordinate 102,848,271 of CAXIVR010000009.1, forward strand.
GCTGTACAAAACAGTGCGTTTTGGCGGCTCATGTTACATGGCTAAATACGTGATAACGAAAAAGATGATGAATCCAGTGGCTAAATTTAGAAAAAAATAACCTCTAACAAATACTCTAACATGTGGTGTGGTGTGTCCAAGTTTTGTGGGTTCTTGATATCGAAAAATCGAATGACGGCAAAACGTCTGTCTGTTCGTCTGTATGTGAACAACGCTAGCGGCTAAATCGTTCAGTCCATTTTCTCCAAAATTGATATTCCCTAATCGATCTGGCAGATTGAGGTTCCTTGAATTTGAAACAGATATTTTAATTTTGGGGTGTACTTTACGTGATGCTCTTGGGACATGAAAACTGAAAAAATTAAAAGGCTCCATCGTCTTCAATTAAACTCTGTTGTTGGATAGAGTAAAGGACGTTTAAGAGAATGGTGTAGGTCTCATTTTCGTTGAAAATTCTGATTTCTCGAAAATTTAAAAAAAATTTCGGCGTCTTCCTACAACTACAATTATAAGATTGCCCTTAATGAAATCTATTCCTTAAAGATAGATTTTGAAATAAGGTCATGTGCAATTTCTCGAAAATTTGAAATTTTTCGTAATTTTGCATGTAAATTTGGTTAAAAAGTACGTGCTGTTTTAGTATCTCCAGTTTAATCCCTCCATGTATGTATTTCGTCAAGGGGTTGGTCTGTTCTTGCTTGGCGAAATCCTAGGCCTGTTTCTGCTTTGCTGTTATTAATAATTCTGTTTTTTTGTATAAATCAGTAATGTGAAGTAAATTATTTTAAAAAGTTTCTATGTAGTATTTCCATAGTAATACCTCATCTTAGATTTAATATTTCTGTCTTACGAACGACCAGGCATTTCAACAGACTCGAATCTTGTTTTCTAACCTGAAACTAAAAAGGTTAATGCAATTACTCTACTCTTAAATAAACGCAATTATGAAATAAAGAAATAATGTTCAATAGTAATATTTTCTTTACCTTTGAGCACGTATGTGTTACAGGATATGTTACACGTTTTTGTTAAAAATACATCTTTTTGCTGTCATCAGATTTACGTGTACTTTTTTAACTCATCTAAGAAAACTACAAATTCTTTTATAACACATTTCACAGATTTGTCGAAAAGTGAACAAGTAAATTGATATAAAAGATTTCGAAATTTGTTATTAATTTTCTGTTACACATATAATATTCTAATAACGTTATTTTTTCTTGTAACTATTACTGTGAATCGCTGTGTTTCATGCTCTAGATTTAGTCATTCGTAACGAGTCAAAAGACGGTGGTCAAAAGACGGCGGGAAAGTGCTTTCGTAAAGTGCACAAATGATACAAATATTTCTTCCTGGGAATAAACAGGATAGACGGGCGTACACATTCATTTGAGTATGCTTGAAGAAGAGTCTTAATGCAGCTATTCAAGACGTATATGAATGTCGTTAAGGTGCAGAGTCACGCTTTCACGTTTATGGCAGCCGCAGCGACTTATGCGCATATTGCAGTACAAGCAAAGAGCAAGTTTATCCACGAGCTTCACTTTTCCCTATTACATCGTCTCTTTTGTATCATGTCTGGTACAAACAATATCTACTCTACTCGGTTTCAGTCGTGGAAAACCCACATTCATCATAGGTGCAGTACTCAAGAAATTTGTGATCTTGACGCCAGATTATCTATTTATTACATGAAGATGTTATAGTAATTTATTTCTCATACTTCAGGACAAAAATATATCAGTTATTACATTGAATTAATAATTAATGGGATTCATAGTACTGTGTCATCTGTTACTTACAATAATATCAACATAGTCTCACTCTTTACGGAGGTAATTTAATACAATAAATCGTTCCACAAATAATAATTATATTTAACTTATCTTTCCTGAGTCACATTCTAGGACTCGCTAATAATTATTTATATGCATTTAATTTGCATAAGCATAATATTACTGTTCTCGAAATGTGATAACTTCGGAAACTATTTATCTATTGAAAATCGGTATCAAAGTACGGTAGAAAATATACAAGCGGTATTGGTGTACAGTTTTTAACTGTTTCTGACGTAAAATAAATAAAAAAAGCGGTTTTCGTTTCGTGCAAAGATTGTACAATATTTTTCCAAATTTTCTACTGTAAATCTTTTTCTGTTATCTGTAAGCATGTTGTTGAACACAGAAAAAGTTCTTTCTATTTCCAATTAGTTTAGGGGACAATACCGAAAAGCTGCCATTTCTTTAGCTGTGTAATTTTCAACACTGCGATCCACTCTGTGAAATACCATTTATCTTTTTCGCCGTTCTCAAATCGTATTTCTTTCTTCAATTTTCTTAATTTTTTCGACTAAGACTCGCCCTGCTAATTCTAGAAAATTGTTGAACGGCGATGCTACAATGTTTAATAATCACGTTCTTCAAGCTTGGTAGTGATTGTAGGCAAAGTAATGTAGTATGCGCCTATACATGTTAGTTCGCTTTTGAATTCTTCATTATTTGCAGCCATTTTTGCAGAATAACCCTTATCTGCCTGAACTATTTTCCAAAAAGTTTCATTACACCGTTTCATAACTCGTTAAAAAATATTAATTTTTTTACCATAATTTTCAAATGCGCATGATGACAACTTTAAGGATGTTGTAGAAAACAACATGAAATTATAATTGTACTACTGCAACATTTTAAGGAGAAAATTTGAACTAACTACAGATTCGTAGAGCGTGCCTGCTGGGCAGATAAGCGTCGCATCTGCTTTCAATAAAGGAAGTACCTTCTTAATAGCTTCAATGTGCGACCAGTAATGAAGTGCAACAACAAGGAGAATTTCTGGCAGTTCCTTCTTCGCTCTCGACGAAGCTTTCAAAAACACACTTTTAACAGAAGAAATTAAATTATTAACTTTAGGGTGTTGCAAACGAATCTCTTGGGCAGCTCGATGTAGGCCATGAACTATGCAAGTAATGTGGAGCATTTTCGAATAGAACATTAGAGGACTAGCACTGTTTTCAGCATATTTGCTACACTATCCGTCAGAAATTCCCAGAATCTATCTTTGTGCTCTTCAGTTGGCCACAATGTACGCAGTGCATCTCTCACAGTCGTTGTAATGAAATCCTGCATCTTTGGAATCTAATTTACTCACTAGATTAGCTACATACCTTACACAGGAATAAGTTGTTTCATCAACTGAAAGCCAGGTAAATGAATCTTGTGAGTTATCTCTAATTTCTTTGTGCACTTTCTCATAGAGTGTATTAATGTAGATTTTCGTAAAGTGGACTAATCGGAAATTTTTCTGTTTCTGCAAAAAAAAAACAAAACAAAAAAAAAACGCTAAAGTATGGATTATACAGCTTGCTCCGTGGTATATTAGATACAACAGAGGCTTCACATAACACCTCAGTGAACGTATCGTGTTCATTTTCCTTGGCTTTATATCTAGAAGAAGATGAATTGTATTTTCGAAACATTTTTTATGTGAGATACTGCGAGCCACAGTACCGTCCGGTACAAGCCGTAAGGCCCCGACCTGAGACATCTTGGGGGGGGGGGGCGAACACAATTCACCAGATGGTCGACTAGCTCAGTATAGACGTCCCAGTGTGGACACAATAAATAAAAAAATAGGGGGGGCAGGGTCGTGAAGATCGTTTATGGATTGGATGCAAAAATTACATACAACTCGGGTGAGAATCACTTTTCACTAAATTCAGAATATATTCTAAAAATATTTGCTGCTATGACAGATACATAAAATGGCACACACAAAAAATCAAATACAGAATACTCTTGACTGTCTGTAAGAAAAAACACACACATACTAATAACTCTATACACAATTTCTTACTCTTCTTTGCAACCCAATTCTTTAACAAAAACACACTTTCAGAAATTCAAAAGAATCGTTAAAATATTACTTTATACAAAAATGAAAGAAAAACACATTGAAAATCAAAATTAGTACTTTTGACTTAACATTACGTTTACAAAAAAAAGAAACTCTTTCTCTCTTTAATTCAGAAAATGATTACTATTATAATTAGACTCTTACACAAACTCTTAATCACTAAATTACAATATTAGATCTTCAAATCCTTTTTTTAAAAGAAAAGATAGATTCTGTTCTCACGTATTAGAAGTCGGAAACAAATGTACTTTTACTTTTCTTATCTTTTAAGCATGGTAAATCTGTTACACTCCCTTTCTTTCTACGTGACGGATACAGAATAAGCTTTCTGGTTAAAATGAATCACTCCTATCCCTACAGAAACAGTTTATTTGGAACGACCTTACTGTGTTCTCTTCTCGGCCGCGTCGAGTGTCAGCAGTGCTTCCTTCTACCCCTTTCCACCGAGCTGCTTCGGCCTTGAAGCGTCGGGGCCTCCGGTTGAGAACGCCGTTGCCCACCAGAAAACGCGTTCTTCTTCTCGTTCAAGTTTTATATTCTTGCGTACTCTCATATGAATTTTACTTTATTTTCAATTACGATTAATGACCAACTGGATATTCAGAGTTAAAATGAATCCAGAGATCACCCCTTTTTATACGAGCACCAACTTCAAGAGAGTATATAATATAAGAAAAGCATGTGGAAAAAAAAACTGGAAAGAGAAATGAATGTAATCTATTAATTACTGCCATCTATTCAAAACTCTCCCTAATTCTTCCATTATAAATTCATAACGTTTCTTATTATCTTTCTTCTAAGATTATGTTTAAATCAATTTATAATAGAATAATTACCTCTTCTGGTCTTCTAGAAGAGTTTTCCTCAAAGTTGCAAATCTGAAGTCCGCTGCAATGTCAATTCCTGGCGTACCGTTTTCCATACGTCCGCCCAGTTCAGCTGCTACCTTCAGAAAGAACTTTTTCTTTCATCTGACCTCCGGTCTCGCCCTCGGTCTATGGTGGTCGGTCTCTTGTTCTAATTTCTAGTTAGAATTCCTAAAATTCATCCGCGTTGGCGCGCGTTCAAAATACACCTTTCCCTCGCTCTCTTAGGCCGGATGTGACACGTTTTCGAAATCTAAGAAAACGGACGGTCACAATACATCTTACAAATGTTGATGAACTTGACATTTTTGGTACCATTCACCTGGTTTGAACAAACTTGAAAAAATTCATTTTGACTTCTAAATTTAAAGTTTTCTCACCTACAATACAACTTTGCAGAAGCGAAGCTCACGAGGTCTTGTCGTTTGGTATGCCGTCTTGTTTTAATGCACACTCTACAAAACACTCGGTAAACAAACTAAACCAACACTCCCTAGTCGGGATAAAGCAGATTTCGAACTGGTTATTGGGCGTATCGTAATTTCAGAGAAAATGAGAACTAAATTTCTCTCCAATCCCCACTTCTTTCATTTCCGGAACTCCTGCTATCGTGGTTTTGTCCTTTACATGAGGTTGTGATACCGACGACGAATCAGTTCACCGCAAGCAGGGAGGGGCAGGGGATGGGGCAGGCCACGGCGCGGGGCTGCTTCGTTCCAAGACGGACACATCGTGATATTGGCTTTCGAATGAACTGTACTGCTCTATTCATTCAAAAATGCAGGCCACACGGATTCTTAAAACGCACAATCAAATTAGCATTTTAGGAAGGAACAAAAAAATAATACAAATTTTAAAAAAAAAAAAAAAATATGCATAAATATGCACTATAAGAATTTGTAAATCGATCCCAAACACCATAAAATGAATTTATATTCTTTATGCATATCATTATGTTAAAGGAAAAAAATGCAAATATGCAAAATCCGTTGCCTAGTAATATTACATCATATTAAACTGTCTTTATCGTTACGAAATATTTTAAAAATAATCACTTGAAAATTCTGCTCCTGCATGAAGGTGCATATGTGCACATCATACAATGGAATTTCCGTCACGTTCTACGTCAGAATATGAATTAAAAAGTAGAGTTTTGCTACCACATATAGCAGTTTATTTTCAACCAATTTTATGTAGAGAGGAGAAGAGCTGCTGCGAGAAACCATGCGTGGGCGACTTACACTGGCTGTGCCTGGCGTTTAATAATTCTCTGCATTGCCACTGATGCGTTGTGTGTGAATATGCTGTCTCTCAGCAAGGTGTATAGATCATTTAGCAGAAACGCCAACTACCTTTCAATTAATTTGAACATGTGTGAGGTGTAGACATTTGTATAATCACGTAGAAATAATGATGGTGTATGACCTGAGTTAAATAATAATTATTAGCGGAACTGTTTCCGAGAAGTAGAAATATTACATTGGCTTTTCAACAGAAGCATCTTTTTACATACAATATCCCCTTTACCTCAGCCCCCAATTATTTATAGAAAGAATACTCAATGAACAAGTGAACACTTGTAATACTTGAGTCATTTATAAGTTTTTACATTCTAGCTATATCATAAATAACAGTAAGTTTCCAAAATGAAAAGTTTTTAGATAAAAAAAAAAAAAGTCCAATTGTGTAAATTGTGTGCTGTTTTATTTTTGGGATAATATTTCTTTGTGAACAAATTTATTCATTTCTTTTGTAAATAATAAACATTTTACGTTTTCTAGAGTGTTTCTATGCTTATAAAATGCAACTTTTTGCCTAGAAAGCATTTTTTTAAACCAATACGTATGAGTGCTTATTGTGGCTGAACCATTCGGAATATCCAAGTAGTTTATTAGACAAAATATACGTAAAATTGTCTTAAGAGTTTTTTTTTCGGAATTCCTATATGTATATTTGGCATTTTAGGAGCGGATTAATCCGTTTTTTGACATATAGCGGATGTGACGAATATATTAGATTATATTAAGCAACTTTTATGGTCAAATATGATAAGAAACTGTAACATATTATGTATCATAATTAATTAGTTACCAATTGCATTAAATGGTCACTCAAAAAAGTGCATTATTAAAATAAAATAAATTTTCTACGAGATGTAAACAAAACTTCCGCTATCTTCAATGCTGAGAAATGTCGAAGTGAACTAGTCAAAGAAGGTAATACGATCATGAAAGTCAATAAAATTCATTATACGTACCCCCTCCTGTCTCTATTCCTCGAAGTGGGAAGGTGGGAGGCGAGAGTCAGAATTGAATGCCTTCAGATGTACGTTAGTGACGCACACATTGCGTGTCGCCGTGAGGAAAGGACGCGCACTGTTCTGTGTTCTGAAGGTAACATGACGTAAAAGCACACGACAATGTCTCTTTCGTCCGTTTATTCTTTTTGAGTTGAAGAGCACTGTCCCTGGAGTAGCAGTTCGATGAACACCACAACGGTCGAGGCAGAAATAGCCATACCTGTAATAATCTGACGTACGGTGAGAAAAGCGCAGCGTACTGCACAGATCGTCAATCTAAGGATGCACTGACGTACGGTTCGCTACAAATGATCTACCGCAAAATTAAAGACTAAAATGAATATTTCGTTATTCGCATACTCTTATTATCTAACCTATGAAAGAGAAATTTGTTTGAATTTGAAGAGACTGCTTACTCGTGTTTGAACAGTGTTTCTTCACAATATTTACACCACATTAGATAATACTTATATAAATGCTTGGCTTCAAATAAAATATAGGCTTAACAATATAGGCTTCCAAAATATATATAGTTGTCTTAATGTTATGTATTAAGTGAACGAGATCTGCCTCCGTAGCGCGGCGCTGCTGCGCACAGGTGTGATGCTCAAAGGAAGAGATTTTTCTAAAATTTCTCTGCGCGCTGCCTGCATTGGCCAGGCGAGGAGCCGTTTGCTCGCGAGAGTCGCATTGTCAAATGGAGTTGCAAAAAATAGAACTTCATGGGTAAGCTTTTGCATATTAATTTTTACTAGATTGTATTTTAGCAAACTGGAGATGGGGGTATTTCGAAGAGTGTGCACGAGTATGTATAGGGGTTGCTTTATTCCACTCCGAATGGTTGGACAAATTTCCATATGTGAAGCATCGTTGCGTTTATATTGATGTTCCGAGTGACACTGTGCAAATGAAGAATTACAAGTTGCTATCATAATAAAATGATAAGCGCCTAACGTTTTTGTCAGATTGTGATGTGACACTAACAGAGATGGTTAAGGGCCCATTTGAAAGTTTCGGGAACGGATAAATAGTTAAATTGCTTAATCACCCCTACTCATGTAGTCGTGAATAGAGCGATTTTTATAAGAAAGGACCGTTTTGACAGCTAGTGCTGGCAACATAACAAAGTTCTGTGATCGTCATGTCCTTGAGTACATTAAACTCTCTTTTCCCATTCGGTCGTTTGCAGTTGGCTAACTTGCAAATGACTTCCACGCTTTCTTTTGTGATGTTCTCCTCCTCTAACAAAAATATAGTGCGCCACGAGAAATAATTGAAATTAGGAAGAAAAGTGTTATGTGCTCTTGTGTAAAAATTCCTTTTTTTATAAACATTTCACTGCATTTACTTTTTGTGTGATAAATATTATGTTTATTTTAAAACCGAGTCTTGAATGTGAGATGCATACTGGTCCACAGGTTTCCGGCGCTTGTGATGTGGGGTGGCGAGCTGTATTTACATTTATGGAACTTTTCTTTTACTGAATATGAGAGGATCTTAAGAGATTTTTCCACATACGTAATTAAATTTCAATATTTCTAGGACTCGCGTACGTGCACATACCTCAACAAAACTCTTAGACTGCTGAATGTTTTCACAGGAGCCATAAACTCCTTACGAAGAGGCGTGGTTGAACAGCTGTCGCGGCGGAGAGATACTCCTCTGAATTATATGTGATGTTCACATGTTTAGAGAACTGTCATTTTGGTTCATAGGCGGATACTTCTATACTCGCGGTTGTGTAGGTTTGTGGTGGTGAGTGGAGGATAGAGGAGGGGTAGCAAGCCTTAATATTTCGATGAAGGGGTTCCTGGCAACCCGCAATGTACTCAAGTATGACGGATTGCGGCGCAGCACTGTTGAGGGGCAAGGGGTGGTTTTAAATATGAAGGGTTGAGCGTGGCCTGAATAGGGGTAAGGGCGGGAGAGGGAGTTTTGGTGATTTCGAAATGGTAGGCGGGGCGGGGAGACCGGAGTGTGGCGGGAATGTCAGGCTGAGCGGACCGAGGCTTAGTGGAAATAATATAGTAAATTACTTCTATTTTAGACTTTAGATAAAATTAATTACCTTTACAATGAAATAGGTGATTGTGATAAATGACCATTCAACGCCAAGTTAGTTCAGCTCTTCCTCAACAGTTGAATATTGGTTTTCGTTTGATTGTTTCGAAGAAAGGCTGTCTTATATTGTCCCGTTAAAATATTATTCTTTCAAATAAAATTGCCTGGTGAGTTGCATATTCAACTTTAGAATTATGATATAGCTGGCATTATAGGTGACAAGAGACAAGGATAATTTGCACTTCACCTCAATTTCTACCATTATACCAGTAAGAAGGATACAGCCACCAATTTTGTCCCTATATCTGAAGAATTTACACGCCTTTTAGATGTCAGTAAAAGCGTTAAGGCCAATTATGCATCAAGCTTATAAAAGCATTTTCAAGGGCATGCTAATACAATTTCAGCTCATCGTGGTTTCGAAATGTACTTAGGAGTCTTCTTTCTTTATTTAACGATCATCTTGTTAAATCACTTTTTTGGTTCACTCAAACATTCGCTTTATCCGTGTGGATTCCAGCAACGAATAGATACAGCATACTACATACACAGCATACATATGCAATATAAATATACAACATACGCAACTAAAAATCAAATAATAGGAACTAAATTAGTAAGACTAATAGAGTAGTACATAGGTCTGTGGTATATACTGAAACACTCTCCGTTTCTGTCAAATTATTTCTGCAACCGGTTTCCAAATTTATATCATTTTTTTGAGGCGCCAGGAAAGGGTTGCGATTTTAAATTTCCCGCAAACACATCTAAAGGGAAATAATTATCCTACTAGCTCTGCCGGTTGGGTTCTTACGGAAATAATCGTCGCCGGTACTTACTTTCTTCCTAGCAAACGAACATTCGATCCGCTCTCCATACGGAAGAAGCGAGGAATCTGAAATTTGTTTCTGGAAAGAAATTATTAAACTGTGGATTGCACAAGATGCTAAAGAAATGATAATTAGCTTTTCTTTTTCAGAATGAGAACGTTATAAGTTTATTTATCGATTAATTCTTTTTTACATGAAATGTCACCTTGGTCATGACCGATCGTAAAAATTGTCTATAGCGCTATTATTCTTACTATATTAGATCCATGATTGTAGACTTGGACATGCGCTCTTGGACGATGAGGCCAGGAAGAATCCACCGCTCCGACCAATCTTCTCAGTTGTATCTTGTTCTCCTCAACTTTCCTCTGCCGGGTCTATGTCTTCCTCAACTTATTAATTGTTTCACTTACTTCCCTATTCTTTGCCACGGATGGGCACCAACTCCAAGACTGTCACGTTTTACTTAATCCACGATACACGAAAGTCTATTTCCTCTAATTAATTCTTCCAACTTTTAACGCGATAAAATATAAAGTTCATCTCCTAAAATACAAGATATGTCTCGAGCCTCTCTTCCCTGCTCTTACGTCCGTATTTTATTGAAGTCCGATTTGCGCACTCCCGGTGCCTGAGTTATTCAAAGTCCCAAATAGAATTACGCCCACAAAATATTTAGTCCTCACTGCTCAATTATTTCCCGCAAAATTCCACCAAGTCCCGCATCTATCATTTACAATAACCTCTGCAGTACGATGTGTACGGTACACGGTCTAAAGCTCCTCTCTCCAATTTCACAAAGTTCAACCCTCGATACCTTTCATACATTCTTGTCTCTAGTTTTACAAAACAATCTCGAGTTTCCTTCTACGTCATACCCCATTACCAGTTTACCACCAATCCTACATGCCCATATCACAATCTTCTGTCCGTTACTTGCCTCGCTATGCTTATTTACTTCCACTTCCCTGGTTGATAAGGAACGCCCTGCCTGCATGCCTATGCCCTCAACATTTACACTTTTTACGAAGAATTTAATAAATTCTTGTCCCCAATTCCCATCAAAATATTGTGTGACAGTCTGGTATGTTACAATACGATATACAGAAACACGAGAAACGTGAAACCAAAACCCTAATTAAATTATACTATTCAATTCTAAAACTCTTTACACTCGATTTCTGTCGGAACTGTGCAATAATTAAATTGGATTCCTCTGCTTCCCAAAATGAAACAGGACTATCTTTCGAAAGACAAATGAACTCTTCTTAAGTACATAAATTCAAAAGTTATTGCAATTTTCAGGTAACCCAAGCAAACATTTGTAAAATAGATTGTGTTTGAAAAACATATGCTAGTCACCGTTTAGTGAATATACGTGAACTGTAGTTAAGAGTAAAAAACATACTTTGAAAAACTGTTATATATGTTAAAAGATTTTATGTAAATACTACTAAATAATGCCTGTGAAAGACAACAGGATCAAACACACAGATATTAATAACATTTAGAGGAGGCGTGAGGAGGCGTATACGAGGTCTGATATTTGTAGGTTATCTGATTTTTCAGGGAACATATGAACAAATATAATATGATTAAACTAATTTCAGTTTGAGTTCTCTGTCAGTTTTATAAATAATATGTTAATTACACTCTATTCTTGCAAAATATTTTAATTTTTCACTAAATATCGCGGACATATTGAACTTACTTCAGACTTTCTTCAGGGCGCGTGATCCTTACTATTGTCCTTCAGACCTTTCGCACGGCTAGTGATCTTTATCAAAGTCTTTCATCAGGGCTTGCTTGTAATCATTATTATGTTAGGACGTTGCCTACTTCTGAGCCATGATGAAACCAAACTTTCGCACACTTGTTTTTCATCTTCAAGTGTGTAGCACAAAGTGATAGAATCGATAAACATTGATGTGTTAAAAATTCCCGCGTTTGAATATCTGAATTCGTAAGTTCTCTGAGAACTTTAACTCTTGTTTTGTACATGTTGTTTTACGCTTGTTTCGCATTTTTTGGTTTTATTATTTAATTCGAATGATTTGTTACGCCTGATTTGTTACGCATTGTTTGTTACGGATAGTATGCTACGGATTGTTTGTTACTCTGTGTTTGTTACGCAGTGTTTGTTACGGATTGTTTGTTACAGATTGTTAAGCATTCTTTGTCGGGCATTAAAAAGTTACGACGCTGTGTACGAGGTCTGCTCGAGAAAACGAGAAATGTGCGTGATGAACCCCGCCGAATAGGCAACGCCCACCACACGTGCCCGCTGGCGTCTCAGGTGCCCGTCCCTTGTTTCCCGAGCTTTTCCATCCTCGTTCTACCTTGAGCAGGCCGCTTCAACGTGGCCCCTGAGGACTCAGACGCCCTTAAGCAAGCGCTCCGAGCTGAGGGGAGGGAAACGTCCTCGTATCTTTTTTTCTGGCTGGGCGGAGGTTGGGCACGCTTCCGCGTTTCGCTTTGCTGCACAAGTTCTGACACGAAGCTCAACGTTTCTTCCAAAGGAAAAGAGATGTCAAGGCTCACTTCTGAGTAAAATCTTGCGTTATTTATTTGATTTCCATGTACTCTGGTAAACCTGAAAGTTAGTTCCTGCATCCAGTCTACCCGCCACTTCCGAATTTCCCCTCTCCCCGCTTCGGCTATCAGCGATTTTGAACATGACAATTTGCTTACCACAGAAACAGAAGCAGAGTGGCGCGGCGGGGTGATTCACTGGCGCGTAGATACGCAAGTAGCATTAGGTCGTAAGAAAAGATAAATGTAATAGGGGCATGGGGAATATCATCACCTATTTGCAAAACTTCGCGATAGTGAAAAACATTTCGGGTTGATATGAATAGAAATGAGTTAAAAAATGTATTAGTTACGGGTATACATATAATGTGTCGGTACTTGGCGAATCCATTGCCTGGGCAATTTCTTCCTCCATCGTGGTAACAACACCTCAGTTCAGATGAGATTTCTTCTTATTCTGCCAAACTGGCGGCCACGAACACTTCGTTAATTAATACTTCCTCACCCATAATCACATGCTGGCGGGTACACAGCGCGGGCAGTGAGAAATTTTGACTCTTCCGAATGGAACCGCAACACTTAGTATGTAGTCATGCTCGTAGCCGTTTATAAAATTGTCCTTGCGCTCCGCGCCTTGTCATGAGTGTTTCTACCCTTAGATTCCTATTGATCACCAGCAAGGAGCAGTTTTCTCAGGCTTTCAACAGATGTCACTGCAGTGACTGTAGTCGGGAGATCCTAGGTTCACGTCCCGACTGTGGCAGGATTTTAAAGACTAGCTAGACAGTTAGTTAGAATTAAGCTTCTCTCTGGAGAAGAAGTCCAGCGACCGGTTGCTCTGATCAGTAGTTTAACGTGGTTTCTCTCATCAGCACCAGACGAATACCAGAGCAGTACCCTAACAAACGGGACCCGAGACGCGCGGCATCTTTCCTTCCTCTTCCGTGTCCAGTTTTGGTCTCTTACTTACACATTCTTACACTCACATGCACTACACAATCATTCTTGTCGTAATACCAATCGAAAGCTTAGAGATTGTTCCGGCTGGAGCGATGTTCCACTGAAGAGACATATCTGGTTACAGAACCCCCCCCAATAGTCGATATCGACATCCAGTGGAAGAATATCGCAGCCATATTCCGCGATACAAAAACATGAATTACTTACGGGACATATAACCTTAACAGTTGGTGCGCCAAGAACCATCAGTCAACCAATCAAAACCAGCCAGGAAATCAGGGCAAAGTGAGCAGCTCGCTCGCCATGCCCGCGGATGTCCGCGCGCTCTCGCAAGTGAACTGCCTTGTCTAGAGGTCGAGGCCGCCGCCCGGTGGAAATGCATGGACCGGTTGCGAGTGCGAACGGCAATACTTTCTTCGACTGCCACTCGCGTGGGGAGTGGCCCTGGGCAGCTCGCCAGTTGGCCTCCAGCCTTCCCCTCGCCCCTCGCCCCTGCGCATTGCGGCGCCTCGCTGGCGAAAACAACCCCTCGCCTTCGCTTCGCCCTCACCCTCACACTCACCGTCACCCTCGCCCTCGCCCTCGCCCTCGCCCTCGCCCTCGCCCTCGCCCTCGCCCTCGCCCTCGCCCTCGCCCTCGCCCTCGCCCTCGCCCTCACCCTCGCCCCGCCTCGCCCGCGCCTTCGACTTCACCCTCGCCCTCGCCCGCGCCCTCGTCTTCACCCTCGCCCTCGCCCTCGCCCTCGCCCTCGCCCTCGCCCTCGCCTTCGCCCTCGCCCTCAACCTCGCCCTCGCCCTCGCCCTTGCCCTCACCTTCGCCCGCGCTCTCGCCCGCGCCTTCGACTTCACCCTCGCCCTCGCCCGCGCCCTCGTCTTCACCCTCGCCCTCCCCTCGCCCTCGCCATCGCCGCGCAATCGCCCTCGCCCTCGCCCTCTCTCGCCGTGGGGACGACTTGGAAGCGCCCTTCACTGCCTGCTCTTCCGACCGTCAGACGTCTTTCGGATCCGATTGATGAAACGCAGTGCTTAGAGCTCGTAATGGAACTTACTCACTACTTACGAGAAAATACTGTAGGTTGTTTGTGGTGGATTTCATTTGCCTGCCAGCAAGAATAACAGATAATCATTTAGGATTTACATGAAAGTTAAAGTTTCTATCTACAGCATTTGATCTTCATTGTCACATTCATCTTAATCGCCAAATCTTCGGGGACCGATGAAATTTACTTTCGGGTATTTTGAACTATTTCAGGTTGTTTTGGGTGAGAATTATTATTATTATTATTATTATTATTTTATTTTTTTATTATTGTTATTATTATTTTATTATTATTTTATTTATTACTGTAAGGTGTTATTCCTGTTCAACAGCAGGGTCTTCTATGACTATTGCGTACCTTTGATTTATGTTGTTGTTATTGTTATTGTTATTGTTATTTTATTTTATTATTATTATTATTATTATTATTATTATTATCATCATCATCATCATCATCATCGTTATTATTAGACAGGCGGTTCCATAAGTTTTCAGCCTTACAAAGATAACGTTCATCAATGGGAAAATCTTCTGAATGGTATATTATCTTATCTTTAATAGTTGTAATGCTATAAATTTGCAAACAACTTCTCATTCAGTTTGGTGAAGAGAGGTATTGAGTTGGCTGCGGTGCGTAAAATCTCACGAAGTTTAGCTTCTTCACAACAACTCACCTTTGCTTACTGCTCAGATTGCAAAACAAAATTGTGAAGGACTGGCTTCATAGAATTTGACCATTGCACTACACTACACCCAGCAACGTCTACCATTTATCAAAACTGAAGAAAGACAATCCGGAGACAATATTTTTAGATGAGTTCGAGATGAAAGGCAGTTTTTTCTACCATTTTGCGAACCAAACTTCAGAGTATTTTACAAAGACCAAGAAATTTTAATGTAGAGATGTAAAAAGAGGGTTGGAGTGAAAGATTTTTAAGTTCGAAAGTTGCATAATTTTTTTCTTTCTATCAAAAATATAAGTTAGTGAGGCCGGAAACTTATGGATTCATATATTATTTCTGATCAAGAGGCTCTAATTTTTGCATGCAGGGCTTTGTTTTTCCGGTTCGTCGTCCCTCCTCTTCCTCTTTCCCCTCGCCCCTGCGTCTGATCGGTTCTCGTCGACGCGAAGGGGGCAGCTTTCTCAAAGCCCGCATCGCGCTCGCACGTGGTTACTCGCCGAGTAGATTTCACGAACGCTGCGGGACTAATTAAAGCTCCGGACCGCGAGCAGATTTCTGTAGTGCCTGAAACAAGGTGGTCGATTCTGAGCGCCGAAAATTGCTCCCGGTTCAATATTAGATCGATATCGGCAAGTCCCCTGCCGAGATTAGCGCTCAGTTCAAATCGGCTTACGCGAGGCCCCAACCAGCTTTGGCGATTCTTTGTTCCGATTGGGCACAAAGCAACAGTCGAAATAAATGCGTCGGTGTTCTATTTCAGGAGGCATTGGGAAATGAAAAACGAAGAACATAACGAGCCCATCTTGCTTATCACATTAATGAATATGATGAATCGTTATTTAAAACGTAATTTATTGAAGTTATTGGTTGCTTGTTATATCACATTCAATAAACTTTAATATTTAATTATTACGTTTTCCTAATTGACTTATGATTATTATTTCCTAAATATCCTAATTTACTTTGTAATTTACGTTCTATGATACTATTTATAATTTCCAGGCTATTATGATTTTTCAAGAACCACAGGTAATTTGTTTTGGTTGGCAATTCACATAGAAAAAGGCGATTTTCCAATTCTGTTACTGAAATTGATGAAACCAGAGAAGAGATGCTGTATCTAATTAAAACATCGGCTCATTTAAGTCTGGGAACGCCATCTTGAAATTTTCTTATTTTAGCTGAAAGTTTATCATTTATTACGCAACGATGTGCCCTTAACCTTTAAACTTAGTATTTTATAGTTAATAATGTTTCTGAGATTGTTTGGGCGTATTTAAATTTCCAGTATGTGAAATATTGATTAATAATCTTTTTTAAACAAATTTAAATACGTTAGATCTATGATTTTACAAGTTTGCTTACAATATAGCAATCCTATTTGCACGATTTATTGTTTCTACAGTATTTTAATCCATTAAATAACACACGCATACCAGTAAGTAATGAAGACATAAGTAATGAATAACATTACATACTAGTAAATAATGAATACGTATTTAAAATATATCAAATACACATTCACACAGTCAACACTAAAGATACAATTATAAATATTGCACATTTGTGATGGTTATAAACACACGCATGAAATCTTCAAGATAACATACACACAAACACAATCAACATGGCGTGTATAAAGTAACGTTCGACATAAATAACCATAGTAAAAATCATTAGGAGTTTATGATGGAGAAATGGTCTTGGAGAAACGTTGTAGTAACGTTTGACTTGCTGTTCTCGAGCTAATCCATTAGAATTTTCATTTTACATCTGTGCCACAATTACTTTGCCGCCATATCAGTATATATTCATTTACTTTCTGAGCTTTGAGGGATTCCTTCACAAGGTCTGCAAGTCGTGCGAGGTCACAGGGTTGAGGGAATAGGGCTGGTGCCCTGCGAGAGGAGAATTGTAAGATGGTGCATTGTCAGAGAGCAGGGCTCAGATGAACAGAGGGAGCGGAGGGACGCAGCTTTGTCTAAAAGGATCTTTTGACCGAAAAGATTTTTCAGAACACTCCGTACTTGCTCTGATCCAAAGGGCTTGTTCCGTACGGACCCACTCAATATAAACATCTATCGTGGTAAAAGTTTCAGATATTCTGTCGTGTCTCATTAGTACTACGTTCCATTTTATATTCATCACGTGCTTCCAAACCCTGCACGTGTGCAAACTCTTCAAAATTCCTTAAGTTGTGATTTTAAGCTAAATGTTACTTTTGAAAACTTGGCTAATATTGTTGTCGCAATGGATGTTCTGAAAAACTACCTTTTGTAGATAAAAGGAGTGCAATAGAAGAAAGGACACAGTGACAAATCGTGTCAACTATAATAAATCAACCCCATCCTAACACTACAAATTGAAGTAAAATCATGTAAAATTTGAAGAATACAGTCTTAACATCTGTAAAGTGATTGTTCTGAACGATGTAATCCATATAAAATTAATAAATGTGTTTAGAAAATATAGTCTGAACGGTTTGTTCGCTAGCATTGATCACGGACGGTTAAACAGACGAACGGACGATGAAATAATGTCCGGACGGACGGACGGACAAACGAACGAACGGACGGACAAACGAACGAACGAACGGACGGACGGACGGACGAACGGAGGACGGACGGACGGAAGAACGGGCGGAAGAACGGACTGACGAGCGAATGGACGGAGGAACGCATGAACGTTTTGTCGTCAATCAATTTTTTCGTTATCAAGAACACACAAAACGTGGATTTTCACCACATAAGGTGTAGTGAAAATTATTTACTACGTGTAGGAACTACTATTATTATTTTCAGTTTCAGGTACTTCAATTGATTTTTACTTTCTTCGCGACAAGAAACTTAATCTACTAAAGAGGAGGTATTGTAATGCTGTAACGGAAACTAGCGATTTTTTGTCATACAAAATTCGTATTAGTAGGCCCTAGTATTGAAAATACGGATATATCTTGTCCCTGTATGTAGTAAATTACTTTCAGAACTCGTTCCGAGGTTAAAATGCACATTTTATGGGTCCTTGATACCGAAAAGATGGGTTGACAGCAAAACGTTCGTCTTTTCGTTCGTCTGTTCGATCGTCCGTCCCTCCGTCCGTCCATTCGTATGTCATCAACGCACGCAAATAACCGTTCAGAAGAAATGCGTGAAATTTAACGTGGTTTTATCATAATATGTAGGATTATGATGGTGTTCATTCATTGTAGTTGAAACGACTTGTCACTATATAATGTATTTTTTTTCTATTGCAATTCTTTTGATCTGTGATCAATGCTAGCGACGAAGCCAGTCGAACGGTTTTCTTTAAAATTGACATCTCCTAATCACTCTGGCTGAACTCAAGCCCCTGTGAATTTGCAACAGATAATTTGATTTTTGGAAATATTTTACATAAAGCCTCCCATCTTCATTTTTTTCCAAAATGGCCGCAAATTTTTTAATTAATTTTTTTCCAGAGATAGAGCACACAAAAGTCTTAAAATATTGCAGGTGAGTTCATAGATTATCAAAAATTGCAAACGTTTAGAACATTGCCGATGTCTTCTTACAAACAAAATGTTGAAGATTTTTCATAATAGGATATTTTCTTCAAAGACAGCTTTCCAATCGGAGAATGTAAACTATATCGAAAGTATGAATGATTTTACGTATTTTTACATAAAATGAAGACAAACTGTTATTCAAATATTTCCTCAAAAATGATTCAAAATGTTTTCTTTATTGTTCGAGTAAAGTACGCTTATAAAAACGGTACTGGTTGGTTATTTTAGTTGAACATTTTGTATTTTATCTGATTGATTTGATGGGAGTTTTCGGGCACTTGAACTGCTATGTTTATCAGATCTGTTAGTAAAGTGAATGTTTCTATTCCGGGAGGTGGCTGTGATTTCATATCAGCTGAATGGAGTCGCTGCAGGGGCAGCGACAGTCGTGGCTGTGAGTTGAGGTCAGCCAGTTGTATTTTAGAAAATTACAAAATATTAATTGCAAATATACCATACCGATAGCTATTTTTTGCTTAAGTTAAATCAGTTTTTCGAAATTACAACTTTAAATGGGTACATGTACAATGTTTTGAAAATATGAGTTGTTTGCAGAGGCTGAATTTAGCTCAGAGAACGTTGCCACAGACTCTGCATTGACTCTATTTCTCGGGAGGTTCGGGAGGTTTGACGGAGATTCGGGAGGTTCTCTGGCTCTTTTCTCGAAGTTGGGACTGATTGTCGACACTAGAAAGTTAACTAGTTCGAATTCATCCGCTACCTGGAGGAGAATTCTATTGGCCGGCTGCTCATTAGTAGTGTTTGTCTGATCAGCATTATCAAAACCAAACTTGTAATATAATCATTTTGTTACAAACCTATAACACATTTACAAATAGTACAATCATATGTTTCGGCCTCATGTGTCTGGGACTTGGTTGAGGTGAGGACAAAAACAGTTAGCGTGTGGCTTCGAAATCTACGTAAGGTTTTACTACGGGTTTTCGAAAACATCGATACCCGAACGGGTTCGGAACCTATGCAATGGTTTTTGAAAACATTGATGTTTCTGACCAATATATCGATCTGAAGAAAACATCGAAAGCAAAACATTGGTGTTATAATATAGATGTTTCTGATCGCAAACGTCGATGTTTTAAAAACATCGATATTTTTGCCATCCCTAATCACGAGTGGCCCCTTCTTCCCCGACTCCTCTTTTAGGTGCCAACATTTCGCAGCTGGGAAGAGGGTGGGGCAAAAACGGAAAGCTATCACACACTAGGAGTGTAGAAAACAAGCTAGTGAAAGAATGTCTGAGCAATTTTGAAGTACCACTAGTTTGTATTGTTAACCGGAAGAATACCAAGAATGAATATTTTATCATTTTACTAATGTTTCTGCAATTAGAGATTCGTCTAAAATCATGGCTAAATCATGCAAATATATATTTAATCAATTTTAGACAATGCGATTGTAGTGGCTGAATTGTCTTGGATCTCAAATTAATCGAAGGGGATGTAAACGCTGCAAAATCAACTTTAGCAGATATTTTCCTATTTCTGAAAGTAAATTAAGCAATAACGCGGAGTATGCAAAAAACATTGACAAATAGCTTTATAATGGAAAGGCAAATCCCTTTAACGGCTTCAACAAGTCGCGGTAAACCAAGAGAAGAGAAATTAAATTTTTTAAATGAAAGGAAGGGAAGAGGTGGATGAAGTGAAGAGAGTGGAAACAAAAACAGAGAATATCAGGGATTTACTGCAATTAAAATGAACCTGGAAAGTAATCATCCGAAAATAATGAGAAACGCAATTTTTTGGAGGTGTTCGTATCGAGAAACAAATCATCTGGATTTCTCGATGAAATGAACTTATCTTTTCAACCCTCTGTCAGGAAGATGAGAAAGCCAATAACCTTCAAATTAAAGGTTTAGTTATTGAAATACATTATTGAGCAATGAAGGGCACCCACAAATCCATTATACAAATACATTCACACGGAAAGTAAAACCTTCATTATATTCCGAGCATTATGTGGCACAACAATGCTTCGAACATCTTTTGTGTCGATTGATTGGACGTCCAGTTACCTAATTGTTGTATTATGTGGCAGTTTAATGTTATATCGAAATTCATATTTACGATTATTGCCATCATTTTCTTAAAATATTTTATTTAAGTTCATTACATAGTGTCAGTAGATATAAATTTTGCCCTATCACTCAGTAACAACAACAACAGCAACAACAACAACAACAACAATAATAATAATAATAATAATAATAATAATAATAATAATAATAAAATGCAGAAGGCAGTCAAAATGAAGACGTGAGCTGTGGCTGGTACGTATGAAATTATGACTGAATATCTATAGCTATTTTTGCTGTAATTACTGTAAAACCATAACGTTGTGAATAATAATAAACAATAATACTTAATAAATATGAATAATATAATGTGGATAACATTTGTTCACCATAAGAAGAAGTCTGTTACGTAAAGAATACGATAAATCGCAGTTATTTTGTACAGTTTAAGTTAAGATAAATACCGGAAAGTTACGCACGTAATTTAAAAATCAATACGGGAGAACGCCATCGCGGCAAAAGAAATTCGATTTCAGTTAGGCAATCGCCTGGTGACAGAGGCCTGTAGTTTTCTTACACGTGGTTGTGGCCTCAAAACGGTGAATTCCAATTCAGCGAAGTAAAAGGCAAGCATTTAATAGCTGACGGTGCCGGAGACGGCTTCGCACAATAATAATCGTCTCTTAATCGGATAATAATGGCTGTGAAGGTTTCGACGGAGAGGAAGAATGGTGTAACCTGAGGGTCAGTTGTCGGAGCCACTAATGTTACTGAAAGGCTTTACGACCTAGCTACTGATTAACAGAACTTAGTTGATAATTACAATATAACGTAATAAATGGGGCGGAATTACGACTGGCAGAAGAAATTGATGAGAATATAAAACCAGTTGTAGATAGAGCATTTTACAAAACAAATCTTGTTGTGGTGAACTACAGGCCAAACTACGTAACGTAAATTGCACGCTCATCTAGCTCGGAATTGGAAGGTGCTTCATTTGACCATTCTCCATCAAAGCACATTTCACTCGGTTCAGAGACCCGCACGAAGATCAGAGGTCGCTGAAGCGTTCTCTGAGTCTTGACGCGCGTCACGTAAGTTGGAATGACGTTTATTAATTGAAGTTAGTACGTGGAAAAACGTGTCCTTTGAAATGTATATTAAATAACATGTTTTCATTCAATATTTAAAATTGTTTTTATTTAGTCATGATTTAAAATGCGAAGACAGGAACGCTGATTACGTAAGTCAATAAGTACTTCTCTCTTGGAACAATTTGTTCTCCAGTAATTTTTTTAAATTAAACACTTTCATTTAATTGCTAAGGATGTTTTCCTTTCGTTAAATCTAGAAATACGTAGGTAGTAAGACTGATTACATAACACAATTAGTAATATTTCTTTAAAAGCGTCCTTCACTAATGAGAAGTTAATTCAGAGACAGCGACGTACGACGGAGACTTAAAGAATTTTAAAGAAGTCAGGTACTAGCCGGCCGCTAGAATTCATCAGACAGCGACTGAATTGGTCTTAGCTATCTAGCTAGTGTCCAAAATCCTACCACTGTCGGGACTCGAATTTAGGGACTGCCGATCAGAGGTACAGCAGAGACTTCAGCCAATGCCTTGAGCCATCTCTCCTGGTCGAACTACTAATTGCTAATTACCAGATGGAGAGTGGGACGTCGACTCCCCGGGCCGCCTCTCAAGGCAAATAATTCAAATCTGTGGTTTATGGTAGTTAAATTTCAATGGAAATACAAATTTCTCCCTGCAGTATTAAAGTATACATACTTGCTTTGTGCATGAAATACTCTATTTTCAATTATTTAAATACGATTTTATGAAGCACGTTTTGTGTAATTTCTTAACTAGCATCATATTTATGCAAATTGCAAATTATTTTGCATGTTTTGCTTGAAATATTTTATTGCTACTCACTTATTTACTACCTTTATTTTAATACATGGGATTTTTAAGTACGTAATATGTTTTTTGCACGTGGTCCCTATTAGTATAAATTTCATGTTATAAATTTCCCGAATTGAAATTATTCATGATATTTAACAGATAAGTTGATAGTATTACGTGTTGTCGAATCCATTTTGAAATCGCTAACGCTGATGAAACTATGCGAACTGAACTCCCTCAAGTCATAGAGGGATACATCCCCTAGAAATGTGAGCGAAACAGGCTACAAAAAGCGATGGAACTTCCCTTCTCATTGTATTAAGGTGGGAGAGAAGGGCGCTTCGGAATTGTGTGATTTTAATGCCAATTGTTAAATGTTCTTAGTTGCTGACATTCCATTGGGGAAATTCATAATAATAATAATTATTATAATAATAAATACGTAACTATTATTATTATTATTATTACTATTATTATTATTACTATTATTATTATTATTATTATTATTATTATTATTATTATTATTATTTTTTCAGATGGGGGCGCAGGTCGCAAGTCCTGCTCTTTAGCCTAACCATTTAAATATTTACATTTACATTTACATAATTACAGTTGTGGCATGCGGGCGGAAATAATGATAACTGACGTTTCGCGTTACTTCTGAAAGAGCAATTCAGTAATCATATTAACTCATGGAAATGTGCAACACTTAGGTAACAAAACATAAAAAAATGTAAATGTCTTTTCATTGTCAATTTTTCTGGGCTCTATTGATAACATTATATATAAAAACCGCCCGTGCAACTTATTTACAAAAAGAGCGCAGTAAATCAATAATTTTACTTTCGCAAAATGTTAGAAATCATCTCCTACACCCGAAGTGTTTCATTGTATATTTTCAGATTTTCCCCGCATAATATGCATACATATGTGATAGATTATACAGAGGAACACAAAAAATTGTTCGACCGAAATACTTTACATACATTTCACTAATTAATTCGTTTCAAAGAAAGGTGACAACTACATAGTTCTGTACGTATGCCGATGTGCTGAATCCGAATCTGAAGTCAGAATTGCGCCACCCTCCTCCAGTTTTTTTAAATCCCACCCCAAAAAACACCCTGAAATTTACAATTACTATTTCTCGGTGGTTTTCGCGATTTAAAAAAAAACGTGAAGGGTGCTGGCGCAATTTGGCTTCAGGTTCGGATTCAGCGCGTCGACATTCATAGAGGAACAGGTGTCAAGTCTTTGTTTTTTTGTATGCCTGTGTTATTAGGGCACCCGATCTCTATGATTGATTGATTGATTGTTAGTGACTACGGGCGGGAGTTCATTAGTCCCTTAATGTAGCGCACGTTTTCGCATCGGGAATTGGCGGTGACCTTTCCCCCGCTGGATGTCGAGATCCTGCGCCGACTTATCGACGACTCGCAGGGTTTCCCAAACCAGGTATCTCCAACCATCGGACACCGCTCCAGTCGCGAGAAGCTCTAAGCTCCCGACCGGTCTCCTGGAACATGTTGTAGTGTAGTGCATGTTAGTGTAGGTGTGTGTGTGTGTGTGTGTGTGTGTGAGGGGTGAGGATAGGACAAGGAAGAGGAAGGAAAGATCGCCTGTAGTCCATGGCCCGTTTGTTAGGGTACTGCTTCGGCATTCGCGTGGTGTTGATCATAGAAACCACGGAAAACTACCGATCAGAGCAGGCGGACGATAGGATTCTCATCCAGACAGCGACTGAATTCGACCTAGCTGAAAGCTAGCGTCGAAAAGCCTGACAAATCGGAGTGGAATCCTAGGACCTCCCGGTCAGAGGCACTGCAATGACAATTGATACACTGAGCCACCTCTCCTGGTGTTCGGTCCCTATTCATGACTATTTCCCACCGACCCCTTTAACGCCCCCCTCCCCGTCTTCCGCGACTCCGTCGTCGTCGGGGTGTCAGCGGCGCGGCTGCACTTGAGACGAAGGGCGGAAGAGGTCGGCTGGGCGACCTCGTGACCTCAAGTTGAGAGTCCGTCCGCGCCCTTGCCCTGGCACTGAGTCTGCCCCTCAGCGCAAGGTCGACTCTTCCCAGGGGTCTACTTGACAGTTAGCCGCTGTCAGGGGAGAGGAGATTCTGTCATCCACTCACAGGCTTCAAATTGTAATGATTTCACTGCGGAGTTGTCGATGCTTATTAAGAAAAAAAGTAAATCTTACAGGGCGAAGAAGCTGAAAATTGGAAGAGCGTCATTATAAAATCGTATAAAACACTGGAAAACGGCAAATCAAGCGGGCCAAACGGCATGTCGACAGATTTTATTAAACTCGGTTGTGAAACGGTATTGCCTTATTTGTTAAGATTATTTAATGTCTCTAAACTCAAGTTTACCGTACGACAGGAAAACTGTTAGAGTTGTTTCAACTTTTAAAAATGGCGATTAAACGAAATTATGTTATTATATACCAGTATCTCCCACGTCAATGGTGGAAATAATAGAGCATTTAATAGCATATTCGCCGCGAACGGGAAAAAGAGAACTGGTTTAGAAGTGGATATTCCTGCGAAAGGCAAATTGTTTTCCTTTTTCAAGATCTAGCTGACGTAGTTGACGCGGGTGGGAGGGTGGATTCAGTTATAATTCACTTTGCAAAAGCATTCCACGTAGTACCGCATGATTCACTTATTAGGAAATTATTAACATCAGTTGATGCTAGAGTTGTCAAGTGGATAAGCAAATTTCTTAGAGACAGGAAACAAAAATTCGAATTGGACTCGATTTCGACTACGGGTATTGTTACTTCAGGGGTTCTACAGGAAGTGTTTTAGGACCATTCTTTTCTTAGCGTAGTGAATGATATGTAATATGTTAATATAAATTAAAGATGCGTTTATTTGCAGACAGTTATGTCATATACCACAAAATCAAAGGTAACGCAGACGAAAACATAACAGGATTTAGAACAATTACGTGATTGGGCTAAAACAAATGGCATGGGAATAAACGGATCGAAAAGCAAAACAACGTTTGGGCGGGGACGAAATTATGAGAAACCAGACTCTCGTTTAGGTGAGGTCTTCATTCAAAGAGTCTCTTCAGCCAAGTATTAATGTATTCATCTAGATAGTAAATTAGGGTGGGAGAAGCATATAAATCATGTAGTCAGAAAATCGTGGAAATCCTTGCATTTTGTAGAGCGAATTCTAAAGAAAAGTTCTGCAAATGCCAAAGAATTAGCGTATCTTTCACTGATTCCTCCTCTAATGCAATATAGAATGGCATATTGGGATCTGTAAAGGAAATCGCACCGGAAAAATTGAGATAGAATACAGAGGAAAGTGAATAACTTTACCTACAGAATTAAGGCAATAAAAAATTCATGGGAACCTCTAGAAACGAGAAGAACAAAGGCGAGGCTTGCTGCACTTTATAAATAGTACGTAGGTCGACCAGGTTGGAAGGATATTCAAGTTATTGTAATTTTTCTTGTTGATTAGAATTATCTGTAAAAAAGGAACTTGAAATATTCGATTCGTATTAGCGCTACAAGCAGCAGGTGCCATTAGTTTCGTAAGTCGGCAGATTAGTGAACTTTGCTGCCACATTAGAAAATCTAGGCATAATAATGAATTGAAATCATACACTAAACATGTCACGGAGAAATATGACCCACAAAAATTTAAAATAGTTACCCGATTTTCGAAACAGAGTCGATGTAACAAGAGTTTGGAGCAGCGTGCAATTACGGGCAGATGAAGGATGTACCAGATGAGCTATCTCTCAGGGCAACTATGGTTGGTGCAGAGTATTTGACCGGGGTGTCCAAGAGTTCGAGTAACAACGGAGGCGAATTTTCGACTAGCTAACTAGATGGATAATGTGTTAGTAAATAAAAAATATGATATCATAAAAATGAATTTTAATAGTGATCCAGAACTTCATTATTGTTTGTTCATTGTCATTTGGGAGAAAACGACGATTCAAACGATCCTTTATGTAGAGAAATCTGTCGGACTGTTCAGACTGCAGAATGGATTACTGAAATTCATATTGGTACAAACTCTCCCCCTACAATGCCCTTCTTTTTGCCTCGTGTGGTCAGGAAGAATGTAAAGAGTAAGGTATCTACGGTAGCACACACACAAAATGATGCAAGTACGCCCTTACATAGGGAGAGACTGAAATTAACCGCATGTAATCGAGGGAGAAGCCTGATTGAGTGAGATTCATGTAAAACATAACGTAAAAATATATTAATATAGTTAATATTCCCTGATTCCTTTCTCGATCTCGTTTCACTTAATCATTTGAAAAATTTCGAAAAGATTTATTCCTTACATTGCTTCTCTAAAAGTAGTTTTCTTCTTCGTCTCCGAAAATATCACTGATGTTAACTTAACATTTTTTGGGGAATAATCGATATGTTTAGCGGATTTAATATCTAGTCTTTTCCAGATAAGTGAAAATATCAGTCACAAAATCACGCGAGGATTTGTCACAAGCTTCCACTTGATTGATGACGATAG
Organism: Teleogryllus oceanicus; assembly: GCA_964035755.1. NCBI lineage: Eukaryota > Metazoa > Arthropoda > Insecta > Orthoptera > Gryllidae > Teleogryllus > Teleogryllus oceanicus. The sequence goes on from CAXIVR010000009.1 coordinate 102,875,451, forward strand.
AGGCAATTATAAGATAATCATCGATGCATTATTATTAAGAGTCCTTGCGAAATGAGGCAGACAAGGTTCTCCCATGTCCCATTCCCCTAATTCCACTATTGCTTCATCATCATTAACCTCATCATCTATTATTACTACGATTTTCTCATTAGAGCATCATTCATGGATCTCAGCAGTTAAAGGACTCCAATATCCCAATCAATAAACAAGTTTGAATTGGTGAAATTCGTGATGCTATAAAACCCACCACTCAACTGTCACACAATGAATATATCTAGACTTAAACCCTCTCCTTCGGTTCGGGGCTTAGATACTCTTTGGATCCCTTTATGATTCATGACGTGGTACGAACTGTTTTTCCGTGGGTAAAGTTTGCACTTTTTGAAATACCATCTGATAATTGCATAATTCTTGTGTATGCTCTATTTAGATTATATTCGTCCATCAATTTCAATTGCGGATAGAAATGTGAAGGGAGTGTTTTAGAAGATATTTCATGAAATTATTTAACCTTAAGTTTAGATCAATTTTTCTGAATTTTTAGAGTAGGTTCAGGTTGAAATGAATACAGAAACATCTTTTTATTTTGCAGCAATTAGGTTATTACCTCTGTTATTTCATCCGTTCATGAAAATAAACTTTGAAAATGACACGGCGCTAAAACAAAATATTATCCCACGTTAAACTCTAAAATATTAAATGGTACTTAACTACTGTTAATTAGTAATAAGTAACTGCCTGAAATCATTATCATATTTGATTATTTATTTGTTACATGGGGTATTCAGCCATGACATACGCCCAATCATACGCCCAATTCACCCCACTACGCCAATACGCCAACACCCCCATACGCCCCATTCACAATCATACGCCCAACGTATATTACATGTGCAACACTAATTCTTGGACCTCAGGCGTAATATGACGAAATTTGATATTCCTGAATTCTTTTCGGGAGAACCAAGTCATAATACTAAAAACCTTGCATAGAGAATTCGTAGGTCCACTTCACAGTATAGTTTATTCTGTGAGCAGTGAGAGCTGACATACACCGTTCGTCACGTAAAACAATTTGAATTCATCGAGCAGATTCCAAAGGGTCGTTAGAACAGGATGTATGTTACATGCCTCAGACCTCTGTCGTATTCAAACGACACCTGCTTGTTGATCCAAGAGCGCAGATTTACATTTGTAAACACGTTCTGGGACGTGAACTACGCCGTGGACATTCTCCCAAGCGTAAATTAACGCACCATTCGCATTGGGATCGCGTTTTTTATATTCTTCGCATTTAAATGAGCTCAACTGTTTTTGCCTCTGAATATCTGATAACGCAGGAGCGGTTTTATTACATTTTCTTGGTATTTTGCGTTTTCAGCGGTCACTCTCTGAACTGAAAATGATATAGATGGACCCTGCTTTAAGTGAACGCATGACGTACTTCCCGTTTCAATTTCTAAGTAAATATGAACTGTCTTAGGGACGACAAAGACCTAAGTGCACAATAAAATAACTCACACATGCTTTGTTAGAACTGGACTTTTAAATGTATATATTTTAGGCTGTGATCTTTATTTTCTACATTTACACAATTACGTAATACATTTTAACAATTTTATGTGAAATTCTTAATCAGTTTCTTATAAGCAAATGAAGAAGAAATATTTAAGTTGCTATCATGAGATTGATTCGTGAATTATGATGCCTAGAAACTGAAAGGAACAAGATGAAACATTATCAAAAATATAAGAAATCCTCATTTGTGGGAATATTTCGCTACTAAGAAATTCGTAGTTGTTGATAAGTAGGGGAAAATGAAGAGGGCAAGTTGCCCAATTATATTGTGCTCATTTCCATCTAGCGTATAATGCAGTAAAATATGCCGTGCAGCCCATGTTCACAAATCACTCTATGTTAGAGGAAATGATGGAAAACGACTGAGGAAAACGAAATGAAAGCTTCAACATGACAGCAGATCAAAAACAGTGGCTCAAATATTGTAATAATTTCTTTCCCACTATAATATAAATTATGTAGTTGTAGGTTTTGTTCGAATAAACCGCGCGGATCAAAGTTAATTTGTGTTGATTTCTCAGACTCTTTTGTTCATTTCGATAGTTCTTATAAATCAAAGTACCCTCTTAGGTAGGTCACGCTTCCACATCATCTCGCGCGAGTGTTGAAGTATCTACCATTTGAAACTGTCCTGGAACTGTCTCAAGGTATACTAAACGTATTTCTTTATATTATCCAGAAATCCGCCGAGGAAAAAACTTTAAAGCGCAATACACGTACCAATTTCATTTGTGACGAGTACACAAGAAATTTTACAATAACTCCCAGAGTTCAGAGCATCTAGTGTCTATACAAAGTATTCTTCTTCTGTTCATTTTTAGAAAGTTGTGATATTGCGTTCATTACTCAGAAAAATTACGAATTTATGATCTATAATTTTAAATGTGTAATAAAAAGAAAATCTACAAGTCCGTAGAAGAGAGTATTTTGACACAACTAAGTTTCGTTTGGTACAAAGAGAAAATTACTGAAGAGGTGGAATAATTCAACGGGTAAAAATCGAATTACTTTTAGCACAAACAATAATGAATACAAACTGCCATTATGTTCATTATTCATTATCCATCATTTATTATAAACCAGTTCGAGTAGTGAGTGAGACCTATCTCATCAGTTCAAAGCTGAGATTAAGAGAGAGAGAGAGAGAGAGAGAGAGAGAGAGAGAGGAGAGGGAGAGAGAGAAAGAGAGGGAGAGAAAGAGAGAGGGGAAAGAGGAAAAAGGGAGAGAAAGAGAAGGGAGAGAGAAGAGAGGGTAAAAGAGAGAGGATAGAAAGAGAGCGGAAGAGGGAGAGAAAGAGTGCGGAAGAGGGAGAAAAGAGAGAGGAAAGGGAGAAAAGAGAGGGAGATAGGAATGAATCTCAGAGAAGGAGAGGAAGAGAAGGAGACGAGAGAAAGTCTTATTTTAAAGGTCGCATCAACCTCACAGGTTATAAATGTATTACAAATTCAATTGAAATATTTTTGTCCGTATTTATCTCTTTTCAAGATTTTTAAATTTGTTGCACACGCAGTTATCTCTTAGAACATTCCATAGTGAGGTCCTCAACTGAAACATCTGTCTAGTAGATTCATGAGCACTTAACATCAGTTGTATAGACTGACACTGAGAAGTATGGCTACTAATTTTTGTCTTTTTAACAAGCCTCGATTCACAATATGTTGATATATCTTCAGATATTATTTTGCTTGAACTGCTTACGTCATTGTGATATATCTAAACGTAAAGGGAAGGAAAAGAGTGTGAAAAAGACATATTTCTTCCGTGATTTAGTGAAACGATTTTTGAATTCAACGGGTGTTGTACTAAATCATTCTATTCGCGTAAGAAACGCAAGAACATGCAGCGGAGTCCAACAAAGCGATAAAGAATACCTTAGAGCGCGATGCTATATGTTATAAAATTCTTTAAGATTTTGTATTATGCGTACTCCGTTAGATGTGCGTCAATAATCACAGTGTTTATCTGAAAAGAGTGTATGATAATATTGGCAAAAGGGTGATGCATTTGTGAGTATATTTTCACAGGCATGATTGCGTTTTTATTGTGCAACTGTATTAGATGGCTCTTGAGGAAAATATCATTAACATGCGATCGGCAATAAGCCTTCCATTTCCATGACGCTAGAATATGCTACATCGTTGTCGATGGGGTCCTAAACGAAGAAGTATAGTAGATAAGTACTGAAATTTTGAGAAAATGAAAACTTAAATGGCCAGTCGAATAATTCAGTGTTCAGAATAAACAAAGAAACAAGTATTCTAATTTTTGTACACCCTGCAGACCCAATTACTTATTGCCATTTGAAATTAATATATTTCTATGTACTCGTAGAATTTGAGTATCTGGGAGTGTCCATGCCTCGGTCCGTCATTCTTTATTAGACCTCTTCTCTTGCACCAATCGAAACATATGAGGTGGCATTCGGCGCGTCACGGGGTCCTGGTGGGCAACTGATAATTCTAAGAAATTTTCAAAAACGTGTTTTGCCATGTTTTAGTACTGCGACCATATTGGGTAGACCGGGAATTAAACCAACATACTAGACTAAATCGTACTAGACTAGACGAGACGTACTAAATCAACATAATACTAGATCTTTCTAGGGATCACTGATGAAACTCTAGAATCCAGAGTTAATTTTCATTCCCCGACGTCATAATTTTCTTCCACGAGAATGGCAACACTGATTGTTTCCAACTGTTCGTGCAACACTGAGTGAATCGCGCGGCAGAACTCTCAATTTGTGGTGCTGCTCTGAAGTAATTCAAAAGAAGTGAAGTGTTTCATCCGCATTACCACATTTTTATTAATACACGTGCAAAAACCTATGTTTAGTGTTACCTTAAAACTTATTAAGTTTAAGAACTTGAAGTGAATACGGAGAAAACTAAAACTGTGAGAAATGCTAGAGAATGAAAGCAAGCCTATTCGATTTTCACATTAACGTCCTTAAGCGAGTGAATACCGATTTTCAAATTAATGAAATAATAGCTTATTCTTATTAAACTAAACCTTCTTAACATATACATACAAAAATGTTTTGATTTGCTTACAAATTTGATAATAGAGCTATTGCACAATAGTAGTGAACACAATTAGACTGAGTTTCAGGAATTTAAACCTTCAAAAAGTAGGGGCGCAAATATGGAACTGTTAAGCAAATAGTTATAAAAGATTTTGCAACAGAATTTCAGAACTAATTGGATTAGAAGATCTTAAATAGGATTAGAGAATAACATGAAAAACAGTTTACAGGTGATTTTTATGTATATTTTTATGCGTATTGGCAAAAAATCTAAAAATGTAGCTTTAAAAAATTAGAAATGTTTGAATCATGCATACCAGCAAGGAGTTTTTACGGCTATTACAGTTTTTAAATTACAATATGTGATCCAGTGATGAGATACAAACAATGTTTGTCAAGTTATTCTCCTTTGAGAATGATACTGAACTGTAGAGGATAAACTGTATACAACCTCCTCCTATTCAGAAAATACACATAAAACTTCCTTCTGAAATAATTGAAAACACATCTTCTGATTATCACTTTTATTTATCTATATTGTAACCGTCACGTATCTACCTAACTATTTCGTAGTACGCCGAATTACAGAAGTAAATCTGTTATTTACTTGTTTTGTGACGTGTGATTACACCGTCACACAAACCTGGGAAGACCTCAAATTATGGATAATTCCCTATCGGTAGTGGGTTCGTCTTTGCTAACTAATATTCATTTAACAAACAAACACAATTTCATAGTTTTAAAGAACAAGTAACATATATTCTTTCCAATATGATCCTTCGTACACTCACGTTCACATATTCTCCTACGTGATTACTTTTCCTTTTGATTACACAATGGTAGATAACTCCCTACCTAAACTGCAGTTTTCTATAGAATAATAGTGACTCTGATCTACATTTACACGAAACAAACAGTAAATACATATGTACACTTCTCAAAACAAATTATCTCTTAATGAAACCCACAATTCACAATTTAAATAACCATCCTGTAAAAAAATACATACAAACAATATACCAAAATTCACTAATACCTTTTCAATCTTAAATAATACTACACTCAATATTTACACTTAATATTCAGCTTCTGCGTGACCTCGCAGTGCAAAATTCTGTTTACAAAGTCTCTTGACTGTTCATGAAATAACGTTTTACCAGAAACAATTTAACAGCTTTCATTCATGTTCTAAAAGAATTATACACAAGGACGACTTTTATCAATAAACATAAAAATTATTTAGATCTAAAAAATTAATTTAAAGAATTATACACAAGGACGACTTTTATCAATAAACATAAAAATTATTTAGATCTGATTTCCCTTACGACTGCAAAAATAAATTTACTGGTTATCAAGACTAATATTTAGTAAAACTTGTCCGATCAATGTCTGTTACTGAGGGAAGCTCATATTACAACGTTTCAATTTGTGCAATCATAATTCTATCTTGAAAGTTTTCCAAGCTGCAATTTAGTAAATATTCTTTCTGCTTTTCTGTGACTCACGACCGGCGAATTCTCCAAGCTGGTCCCGCGCTGAGTAGACGGCTGTCGAGCGACGTTCACGCCCCAAGGTCGTCGTTGTCCTGCGACGGTTCGTGCGCTGCCTACCGCGATGGAATCGGAGTATTTCCGTACGCCTTCTCCTCGTTGTACAGCCCAGTTAAACCACAGCTTACACGAAGGTGATGGTCGCGTTAGAATGCGAGTCCAAAACTCCAAATTATAACTTTGTTTTAGTGAAAGTTGAGCCAGTTGTTGAATAAACTATGCTTTTCGGAATTATCAAAATTCTCCAATAGAATTTTCGAAATGAAATCCATAAATAAAAATGAAATAGAATAAAAGTAGAATAAGTAACTGCTCAAAACTAAAACTGAAAAGCTGTAACAAAGAAACAGAAACACGTCCTATGTTACAAAAATCTCTTCTATATTCCAGCAACGAGAATGTAGCAACGTGGTTTTATAAATTCATTTTAGTCCACTACCACTGTTATTCTTGCATTACTTGTTTAATATTCCTATCGAATTTTACGTAATCTTGACATATCACAGTGATTAATCCCATGAAAAATACTTAGACAATTACCTTTTAATAAAGCTTCATTTCTGGTATTTTCCACGTGTCCCTCGTCGGTTGTGTGGTGGAATAGTACCCATCTAATCACTTCAGCGTCTCGATCCGGAAAGAAAGACAATCTCGTCCGAGTCAAGCCTCATGCCACATTCGCATTTCTACAAAAGTTCTGATTGGCTAGGGCGAAAGTACGTTCAGAAATTTGTTTCTAGGTAACGCCATCTCTTCACTACTCTAGGAACTATTTGTAGGGCAAGATATCGGGTATTGTCACTTCAATATTTCTTTTGTCATGAGTGTAGCCGATGACAAGCGGTTACAATATTTTTGTGAACTAATTCTAGTTTCTGATTTTTAAAATTAAATTGCAAAAGCAATTGTTCTTCGACCACTAAGAAATAATGAGTAGAAAGCATCGCTTTGTAATGAACCTTTCTTTTGCGGTTTCAATAGCATTTGAATGCAACCCCTTAAAGGCGCGTTTTAACGACGGGAATAATTTGCTCAGAGTACAAATTTCTGTCTTATCTCTTGGAATGATTTCGCTAATTTGATGAGATGTGCAATAATTATTTCTTTCAATTTCTCTCTCGAGCATTCAACCTATTTCTTTCTCCCTCTCTCGCTCGCTCATTTGCATCCTCAACCTTTTATGTTTCCTCCATCATCTAGATATTAGTCTGCCCGGTTTAAATTGAGGCATTGGGAAGCCAAAGAAATGAGCCATTTTTTTAATACTGCGAAAATAAGCTCAAAGCTTAAAGATGGCATGAATTCTGCAAAATTGATCATTGCTCGATTCGCGTCGTATAAATCACTGGAAAATATTCAAAGCCGGTTTTGACATAAAACATTTGTTAGTTTCCCCTTGTTCAACTCGTGTTAGAGTTTAGTTACCGCGGTCTTTTAGTAAGTTTTACGACCAGCGTATAGCGTGTTTACGTTACCTACACATGTGAACTTTTAACATAAAAACTATCATTTGGCGTTTAACTACAAATGTATACGGGTGTCGACTATCTTTTCATTCCCTCTGAACATAAAAATGTATACGTGGAGACCTTGCACCCACATTTTGCTTTAAAGAAGCATCTTGTTCCTGGAGCATTAAGACAAAGTATTTCATTAACTTACATAATTTTCACATTAATATTTACGATGTTTTCTTCCGGGCAGATCGTGTTTATACACAAAATAAAACTACTTTGTTCTACGCAACCTTAAATTAAGTAATTTTCGGAAATAATACACAAAATAGGAATGAGGAAGAGCTATCATTCTGAGGAAGAGCTATCACTGGCCTGTTACATGTTCCTGTAAATGAAACATCAAACACTGTGTAAGGATTTCTGTGTCAGTAATGCCAATGTATTTGTCAAATCAAGTTGTCTAATATAGTGTTAGAAAACTGAATTGAAATGCGTTCGTTCTTATGCTAATTAAGATTAATTTTTGAACATACAACCTTTTGAAGGATTAAAATATTTCATATATTAAAATACCTCATGTATCAAAATTCATACACAGGTTTCATATTTTGACCAACACTCTGCTTCAGACTGCGACAACGCCATTCTTTTAGAGAAACACAAAGCGTAAGTAGAGTAAAGAAACAAGCGCAGAGAGCGTAGGTATCCTGCATTGACAAGGTTTTAGAATATCGAAGGGACAAGAACTTGTATAATGTCACCAGTACACAACCATAATATAATTATTTTTTAAATAAAGAAACAACTTTATTGCGTAATTGATTTTGCTTTGTTCAGCCCTTGGTTCTTTCAGATGGTTGTCGAAGAACACCCATAAAAGACGTAGACATTAACAGACGTAGACCAGGCGATAGTACAGTTTAGTATCTGTTATATCCACAATACACGGTGTTTGTAAAAGATTATTTATTTATCCTTTTTATACAAGGCCGATTCTCTTGATACAATATTCCCCCCTGTTTGCCTTCTCGGCTGACGTCCCGACTTGGGTACAGCCGCTGCGGCGATCCATGCGCCTCAGGTTCCGGGCCCGCGCCTTCACTAGGCCGGGCGTCACGCTTCCCGTGGGGGGCGTGTACCCCGCTCTCCCGATCTGCTGCTTGCTGCGGGGGCCCGTAAATACCCCTTGGGGCCGCGGCTGGGCCCGCTGTCGAGGACGGCGGCGAGTCTCTCCGCCCATTCTGGCGTGACGGCCCGCGCGCCTCCTGCCATTACGTGGCTCGGTGGCGGGACTTGCGAATGTGCGCGGGCAGCCACAACAGTGTCGATGGGGGAAACACAATCGATTACCTCCAAGTGGTCAAGGGTGGATCCAGAGAGGAGGGAGGCATGGGGGCCATGCTCCCCCAAAGGGCCTTAGGTTTTCCTTTGTTATCTTCTTTTATTTGGAAAAATTGATTGAAATATTTATGTTAGGATTACGTAATCATTTAAAAAATAATATTCTATAGTATCATATGTACCTTCTTCTTCTTCTTCGGCCATCTTCCTTCAAGCATCCTCTGGACCTGCTCATACCATTGGAGTGCTTTGTTTTCTAGTCTTTTATTAATTGAGCAAATAACCTCCATCTGCTTCCATACATCCTCATTTCGGACTCATATCGTGTTAAATGTAGGCATCTTCTCACATAGTCCATTTCCTCTGTTCGTATTATGTCTCTATTTTTTGTTTGAGGCCACATTTCTCCTCGACAAAGGACTATATTTTCTTCTAGGATATGGAATATTCTTTTCTTTATTTCTTGTCGCATATTGTTATTCCATATCACACTGTGTAGAGCTTTTGTTGCTTTCTTCCCCATCATTATTCTGGAGTTAATATCCTTATCACTTGTGGCAGTGTTACATATTATTGAGCCAAGGAATTTAAAGTTGTTACAGGCTTTAATTGTATCACCATTTACTATTAAGTCCATTAACGATCGTCCAATGCACATGCATTCAGTTTTATTGAAATTTATATCAAAACTTCATTTGTTGTATTCGTCTTTACGTTTCCTTATCATACAGTCATTGTCCTCTTCTTCTTGACTAATTAATATTGGGCCATCCGCGTACAGGAGACAGTGAAGATTGTCGTCTCCAATTTCAATTATCATACCTGACCACATTTTGTACCATGTACGCAGAGCTTGTTCAAGGTAAATATTGAACAAAATTGGTGATCGGCCACATCTTTGCTTAAGACCATTATTTACAAATGAATTTTGAGATACCATTTTTCCAATTTTAATTTTCGCTTCAGTATTCCTATTTAGTATCTTGACAATGTTGATACACTTTTCTTTAATATTTACTCTTCTCATTGCCTCCCTTAGCTTACTTCGCGGAACACTATCATCGGCTTTTTCAAGATCTATACGTGTCAGGATGTCTACATTGCTGCTTCTGCATTTCTCAATAATTTGTCTTAAACAGTAAATGTAATACAGGCAGGATCGTCCCAATCTAAAACCACTTTGCTTCTCACTCAAACCAGATATTTCTTTTCTATTTTTTTACTCAAAATATTAGAAAATCATATATACTTACAAAAATAATATACAAAGTAATAACAAATATATTTATTTTTCAACACAAATCTATGACGCCTACCCCATCCCCAAATGATCGGCTGGATCCGCCCTGCAAGTGGTATACTGGTTTAAGGGACATTGACGTGCGTGACAAAGGAGTACAGAATGTAACGGTTTCTAAGTCTCGGTACTGGGGGAATCACTACATTAATACCTCTTTGCAATATTAGAAGTGAATGAGCATGGTGCCGACTGCAGAGAACTTCGTTTTCATTTTGTTTTAATACCGCTTCCTGGAATAGGTTCAGGATCTCAACATAGTCACACACTGTGTTAAAAGGTTGCTAAGAAGTAAATTGTAAACCATAAATATCGCGCATATAAGTAGGAAATGAATAATGAAGTCATTGGGAAAGTGTAACAACAATGGCGACAATAAAATTACCTCTGATTACTATAATTTTGTTAAAATTGTACTCTGTTCTCCACCCACGAAGTTAAATCCAATATCTATTGATATAGTATGTTTCAATAAGAACTACGTGTTTACAGATGTCGGACTATTTGTTTGCAGCAACAAATATGCTGAGTATGTGAACAATCCTAGAGCAGCAAAAGTTGGCTGTTCCGGCCAACAGTACACCTGAAAACTCAAACTGCATTCCTCGTCGCATGACTTCAGCTGTGTCTTAAACGGAGAAGCATACACTATGAAAATATTGTTATAACGTTAGGCACGATAAATTTCTAATTAAAATAATCAAATATTTGAATTTTTAGTCAAAATTAAAACTATTTTATTGTTTTGGTATATTTACTGCCTTTCTAGGAGTCAAACAAAACCATTGACACCTCTCTCATGGCCAGAGGCACAGCCTCAAATCAATATATGCTTATCTTCGAAATTAGTACTATTGATTTTTCTCATCGCTGCTCTCCAATTATAATCTACTATACATCAGCCTTTGGAAGCGTCCTACAATGAAACAGCAAGTTTAGTTAATGTAATTATTTTTTTGTGCATTTTGAAATTCTGTTGGTCATGATTTCATTGATAGTGATCTTATTAAAGACCACTAGTTCATTAGAAACATTGTGACTAGAAAATGTACTACTTGTGCAACTTTTCTTGAACGATGGTCTTACTTCTCTGTTCAGCTTTATTACCATTTTCTAAAAGAAATGGCTGAGGCAGGTCCAGGTCCTTCGAGGAAGACACCTAAAACTCCTATCTAGTGTCCCTGGTGTTGCCTACCCAGAGCGGGAACCTGGCCGCACACATAGCAGGTATGACTTTGATTTTCCAGAGGTTGGCATTACAGTTTATACTCTAGTGGCCGACTTTGTAACTTCCCCCCTCCATCCCCCTTTCCCCCCACTCCATCCGCATTTCATCAATTCATCTTTCAAGAAAAGTTGCGCGAATAGTAACGGAAACTTCTAATGCAGTGAAGTATTGCCAATGAAATAGTTTCTATCATTACGACGTGATTGTTTAGCAATGTTTTGCAGCTTTCATTTCAAGAAACGGAAGAGAAGCAATGGGAATGTAATACATAAATGTGAGTTTTGAATATTCATTATTCAAAACCACTTAGTTAGTGATGCAAACTCCAGAGTAATTTGTTTTCGAGAGGAGTTTCAAAATTTGAGATTGTAGAATTGACTTTCAAGATTGTTTTAAATGTTCTTCAAGAGCGACTAAACTTTGAGGTAACCTTCCTTTTTTCCTCACAAATTCCTTATTACTCTCAGCAAATAATGATTTCACTGAAGAACTTTGAAGGACTATGCATCATATTTCGACACAAGGTTAATATGTTTGAGCTTAAACTTATATTTTCTTTCCTCATTCAAAAGTTTGATGGATGGCAATTCGCATACCTTTCAGAAGCATCTTCATTTTCACAAAAATTCACATTGATGTATTGGAAGTGCTCAAATAAAGAAGGAAAATATTTAATTTTGAGAACTTTTATTGTATTTTCAGAATTTAAAGCAATATTCTCTTATGTCGTAGCGATTTCAAGTAAATGACGTAATGTTCCGAAAAAATATTCCCAATCTTCTTTTTCTTCCTCTTCTTCCTGCATTAGACTGCAACTCCTGTTCCAGTTTCAGATAATGGTGGGTCACACTTGTCCGAGACGGTTTGTTCCCATGAGTTATCTGAGAAGTTTTTCAGAGAAAAGTTTTCAGAAATGTTTCTTATTTTCTTTTGATGCAACCTTTAGTGACTCTTAATTTCGCCACTAATTCAGTCTCTTCAATATATTACTTAAAATCACTTTTCTACATAACCCAACTTTCTGATACATGCAGTATGGCAGAAATGCACAATACATTGTGACGAAACTTCGCTAAATTTCAGCGCAGATATTCTTACATATGAAAATTGTGCAGACTAAGAATTACATTTTTACATTAGTTACCGTTTGATTTTAAAAGTAAAATTATTATTGTTTAAATGCAAATAAATAAATTCCATATTCTATGCGGGTAGGCAGTAAGGATTATAGACGCTCTCTAGAGACACCAATAATTAAAGAGTGAGATCTTACAAATGATGGACGTGAATGATCATCAAGAAGTTGTAAAATTGCAATGAGATTAGACGAAATTTTTTCATAAAATCAGGAATTAGTTTTTGCAACAGATTGGCTTCCAAAAATTTTATTAGATTATTTCTAACCAAATGTACGCAACCGCTACACTACAAAGGATGGATCTAGATCCATACACTAAGTAGTCACTGACACACTTGTGAGATTCTCTTGTAGTCACTGACAAACTTTTGGGAAACTGGCGCCGCTTTGGCGGAACACTCTCTCTCTCTCTCTCTCTCTCTCTCTCTCTCTCTCTCTCTCTCACACACACACACACACACACACACTCACTCTCTCTCTCTCACTCTCACTCTCATACACGCACGCACATGCACACGCGCGCGCGTCAGTACGATCTGTAACTACCTCAGCCAATCTGATCAGTTCTTTTTGGTAGCACTTAGAAATGTATGTTTCATCCACTGTGTGAGCAATACGTTAGTAATCTAAAGAAGTGATTCTTATGCGCTAAATTTGTGTACAAATTGAAAACCGGGACTTTGAATTAACCATGAGATTGATTATAAAAATGTGTAGCGACACCGGTATTTATCTTATACGCCCATTGCCGCCCTAAAAATAAGGCAGTCCGTTTAAACGTTTTTTCCCTATTTCAAATGTCATGTATTATGCATTTTATTTCGTCAAGAGGAATAAACATTCTAAATGAAGCATATAAGCAAGTTTTGGAGTTACTAAATGTAGATGTCTGTTTACCCAGGATCGCCGAGATTTGAACGAGTGCTTGGCTGCTTTATGCCTGTGATTACGTCGGAGAGAGCACGTGGTGTAAAGCAAACGGTATTAGGCCCGCACCAAAATAGTCGGGCTTATGCAACTGCAGCCTAAGTCCGTGTCCTACGTGAGCTACAACCAGTGGCGGCTTCAAGCGATCAGTTGCGATGCCGCGCGACAGAGCGCCAGGTGTCCTACGTACGCGACAGGAGGCTGCGACAGCGACAGCCGCAATGTTTCAAAGGAAACATTCAAGATTATTGTTATGTTCAACAAAATCACATATTCCGGGAGGCTGGTCGGGAGCTTAGTGCTTGTCCCGCCTGGGGCGGTGCTCCGCTGGTAGGAGAGTCCTGGTTAGGGGGAAACCCCACTAGCCGACGGTAGGTCGCCGCCAGATCTCTCCATCCAGCGGGGGAAGATCTCCCGAGGAAAAAACATGCACTACACTAATGATCTAAGCTGTTGACGCGCCCGGAATCACTGAACAACCAACCAACTTCAACAAATTTTCTAAAGATATTCACTCTGCCACTTAATATAATTCATCCTCATCAGAAGCCCGTGAAATAAGACAGAGTTTCTGCAATTATTACAACAGTCTTGCCGGTTTGGTTACAATATAAACCTTACCTCATTTACGTGTAAAGGAATACAAGTATATAATACATTGTTGTGTATGTACTACGCAATAGAATTAGATTTGGACAAATTCAATAAAAATAAAATAAATCAACAATTTAATAAATAAAAAACAAACTTACTTTCAGTGCATTCGCCACTTCCTTCTACAATTCGCCGCTCACGAATCTATTATGGTAGTTATTCAATCTCTTGTTCCACAATTCCCTTCTATTGTTCAATTCTTCAATTAAACATTCAGGTATGTCGCTATTCGGCATCCTTGAAATGAGGAATTGAAGACCAAAACAGCGAAACTATACACGTGAGACTGCGAGAAGCGGCGACAAGTAGCGACAGGATTCAAACACGTTTGAATCTTGGACACCGCCGCTTGTAGCGCTTTCGTCGATTCGCCGCGGATATCGCCGATGCAGGACGGGCAGATACGGTACTGAGGGTTTGAAATTTGTCGCTTGAAGCTGCTGCGTGTCGCTGTCGTAAGATATAGCTCACGGCCTAACAGTTCCGCTACCTCTTACAAAAAAAAAATGTCATATAACCAAGGGTTTGCCCTTTGGAGCACTCTAGTAATAGGTTTCAGCAACATAATTAATCAGAGCCTCTGGAATGGCTCATGGACAGCGTACTAGCTTCCCGTGCTGTGATCCTCGGGTTCGGTTCCCGGTCGAGGCCAAAATAGAGTTGTAGGTTTCCTTTAAAATCATCCGTTTCTGTAGCTGTGTGATTCAGAAAAGCTCAAGCAGGCTCTTCTCAATTAAGGTGAAGAGAATACGTCATTTTCACTTCATGTCGCTCTTACCCCTCAAGTATGGGAACTTAACTAGGCCCAGGCAAGGGGCAAACCGGTAGCTGGGCGGCGAAGTCGGATTACTGACCCAATAACGACATATACATACATACAATTAATTAGGATAAAAATGTGCATATGTATGATACTAGATATCTCCAACAAAGGTTTTGCGTGAACGAATGAGACGATAACGTGCGGCGAATTTAAATCGGACATATACGAGTTATCTCGGACATACACGAGAGATAATATCCATGAAAATTCCTCTACAACTCTATATCCGATCGAAACCTCTGTAACCTCAAATCACTTGCTGCGAAACTCGTTCTCTTGATCTGCTTCCGGAGAGCTCTCTCACTCTACCTTTTGGAGCTCTGATTTAGCTCGACGGGCAGTCAGTGAATATTATACACAGCTATTGACCCACCATTTTCATAATTTCAGGAATTAAAATGGTAATGCCAGCATCCATGAGATACAATTAAGAAAGATTAAATTGTTATAGACTGTTATACAAGTTAGAATTATTTTCAAACATTTAAGCCGCCTCTACAGAAGGCTGTATGAAACATTGCGCACACGACGAATCCTACGATTTCTGCTATCTGTTTTAGAATAGGGGAGTCCGTGAATTGTTAGCACCAGTTGGTAGTTTTTAACTTTTTTAATTCCAGTTTAGTATTCACAAGTTTAATTGTATTGAACTTTTAGCAATCTCCATAAATTAGACTATCTTATATTTTTTTTATTCGTGAATATATGACTGTCTAACTTTTAGAATCCCTAAAAGTCATCAAGTCAAGGGGTGCCAACCATCCTCACAAGTGGGGTTGGGTGCACAGGACTTAGGGTAGGTTGGCACTAGCTTAGAGTATGTTGACACAATGCTTTCGTGAGAGAGTGAAGCAATAAATAAACGTGAAAATCATTTTCAATGTGTTTTAGACAAATATATACACACAAGTTTATCACCGTTTGATTTAGTAGAACAGCTTCACATGGGAAACTATGGAGTATGGGTAGAACACCATCACAGGGATCCAAAATTAAGTATTTAAAAATAATTCTTTAATTTTATTTAATCATTATTTCCCATCTTTTAAAAAAAATTTTATGTCGTTTGAAAAATGGGATTGGTAACCTCATTTAATTGTCTAAGTTTCACGATAACGATAACTTTCACTTAAACGATTCACGAACAATGCAAAGTTGCAGGTTTATGCTGCAAAGAAATAACTATTGGTGCTAAAGCAGCTCGTACTTTCATTACGCAAAAAGTACATACATTTTTGAAAAATTGTGAATGACCTTCTTTTAAAATCTAACTTTAAGGAACAGATTTCATTTAGGGAAAAAAACGCCAAAATATTGAAACTTTTGCAATTTTCGAAAAATCAGAGTTTTCAACAAAAATGAGACCTGCACCATTCTCTTAAACGTGTTTCATACTATCCAACAACAAACTTTATTCAAAAACTATGGGCCATCTTTTTTGGAATTTCTGAAAATGTGCCAGGGGCTTAATGTAAAGTATTCTAAAAATGAAAATTTCGGTTTCAAATTCAAGGAGCCACGAGATCAGCCAGATCGATTGGGGAATGTCAATTTTGGAGAAAATCGGCAGACCAGTTGAGCCTCTAGCGTTGTTCATAGACAGACGGACGGACGAACGTTTTGCCGTCTTTCAATTTTTCGGTGTTAAGGACCCAAAAAACACGGATTCTGCCTACTCCGTGTGTTAGAGATTGTTTTTCTAAATTTAACAACTGAATTTATCCACTTTTTAGTTACCAGGGCCCTGCAATGAGAGTTTTTCTGCCGAATATTCGTCGTTTTATCGCGCAGCATGACATACTTTCCATCTACTCCTTAGCGAGAAAGTAAAAATAAATTATCAGAAAATAAATGAGTATTAACTCTTTAGAAATCCAAGCATTAGCGGTTGATAATAGCAGTTAGAGACCTTTCACGATAAGTACAAGTTGTGCTTATCGCAGGAGGAACGACACGGGCATGGGTTGCTCTCCAGCAACCCTTATGCCAGAAATGACCCGATCGTTCATTGAGTCGAAACCAATAGGACAACGAACGTCAGCACAAATAACTACTGTCACAAGTGGCCATTTTAACAACATCTGAAACGTAAATTTGAAACTTTTCTCATGAACTTGCGGAACGGGGAGATTATACCTTCTAGTGGTGAGGATTAGAACTATTTTTTTTTCGTATTTTATATATTGAAAGATTAATTTGAAAACGTCTGATTGATATTGACATGGCAATAATGTAACATGAAAGACTTTTGTCGGATTTCATAGTTTCAGACACATTTATGGGTAGACTATCGATTGGCCATTAGTGGTCAATTACATAGTTAACGACATTACTAAGTCAAGTACCGGGAGCGGTAGCTCAGTGCATCAAGTGATGTCACTGCAGCGCCTCTGACCGGGAGGTTCTAGGTTCGAGTCCTGATGGCGGCAGGATTTTCGACACTAGCTTTTCAGCTAGGTCGAATTCAGAGGCTGTCTGGAGGAGAATTCAAGCGGCCGGCTGCTCTGATCGGTAGTTTTCCGTGGTTTCTCCGATCAACACCAGGCCCTGTCGGAGGCCCTGTCTCCGACAAACGGGCCACGGACCGCGCGCGATCTGTCCTTCCCATTCCTTGTCCTATCCTCTCCCCTTACACACACACACACACACTAACATGCACTACATTACCACATATCCCGAGAGACCGGTCGGGAGCTTAGAGCTTGACCCGGTTCGGGCGGTGCCCCGCTGGTGGGAGAGTCCTGGTTAGGCGGAAACCCCACTAGCCGACGGTAGGTCGGCGCCGGATCTCGCCATTTCCCGAGAAAAAACATGCCCTACACTAACGGGGCTAATACCAGAATAACATGCCCGGGAACATGAATAAATCAAACTAAATCAAGTACGAATGAATGCCTTATTTTACGTGGCGAGACTGCTCTTCCCCTGACCACGCACATTTCGTTACGCTCCTTGCACCTACTAGTAAGAAGGTATTACTTGGGTGACAGGCTAATTTGAAATTAGCTCAGAGGCTTCATTTAGGCTTGAAGGATATTTTACATGCAGTAAATATACTAACATGGGACATCCGACTTTACTTCCCCTCTGAAGAAAGGCATACGATGGATTTTTTTCGCCCTTAAAAATCCACGGCTTCGATCGAATTTGAACCCGCAAACTTGGGTATAACAGCCCGATACGCTATCCGTTGCACCATCGCCGCCGCCTCACGTATATGGCTACCAGCAAAATCTCGCAATATTTACTGGACCTATGTAAACTGGAACAAAAGGATTTGGAAGAAAATCCAATGAGAACAAATGAGACATTTTATGCAAGAGATGTATTGAAAACGATGAATGCAATTTGTCCATTGAGTTCCACGTAATGACTTTAGCGCTGTAGTTCAAAAATTGTGACACAATTACGAAAATATTCTTAACCTTGGACACCACCGGTTCTTTTATCCTAGAATTGAATGACTTATCAGGAAATAGTTTTATTTTGTGAAGATGATTGACAGACAGGGCAGGCGGCTGACTGACACTGTCAGCCAAACCCAATTGAAAAGTTCCATCCAGCCCTGAACGATATTTGTTTTATTAAAGATGACCATTGAGGTGATGTGGGAACTCAAAACGGATACACTAAAATCAAGAATTTTGCTGAAGGTTGAAGCAGAAGAAGTTAGAGAGGCAAAATATTTTCTCTCCAATATTACAGACGTCACTTATTGAACCACGAAAATATTACGCTTGAAAATAATGCTGTAAATTTTGTTGGCCCAGATCTTAATACTTTTGTTTTCCTTTTTACAGAACATTAACGTAGTCTGTCGTTATCTACATTTGTTTTTTGTTTCACATTTTAAGTCCAATTTTGAAAACCTTTTTGAAATCTAAGTTATCAATATTTTTTAAAATGTTCTTCAATAGGCGGTAGAAGAACATCAGAGAAAGGAAACATTACTGCCAAGAGAAGAAAAGTATGTTAAAAATCACGTAATGTAGTGCTTAAAAAGCTCATTTTGTCAGTTATTACCTATTCTGTGTTTAATGTCTATAAAATATGCAATATTTCCTAAGTATACGGTTTGTAATAATGAATTCAAAGATATTATTTTAAGACTTTCCAAGACATTTTTACATCCATCTTCATATCTTCAAAAAGCCAGGAAGAACATAAAACTATCTTCGAAATTACCCTTTTCCGTCATGTTTAAACCTTTTTCATGTAAGCGATAGATGGCTGAAGGTGGAACATCTTTGAATTTGCCACACACTGCGATGAAACACAGTTTATTAAATAATAAACGTACATCGTATAAAGAATTCATTTTGCACAGGTTTAGAAACGAAAAGATTCGTTTTTATAATACAAAATGTTAATTTGACAAGCTATAAATTACTTTAAAAGTTATACTAATTCTAGCTTTCGTTACCTGCGCAATGTAATGTAGTAATAGAAGAATCGAATGGAGAAAGAAAGACACTACTCTCGGTCAGATGACAAAGCGTTTGTGATCGTGGTCTAGTTGACATCGGAGTCACGCATTCAACTAAAAGAGTATTTGTCTTTCTTTGCTTACCTCTTTAATCCTTCTCTTCTTCCCGTATGTACGTGTATTTGAAAATACTATAATAACATTATATGGTCTCACAAAAAGGAAGATACGTTTTCCGAAAACTTTCGCGTTTACACTCACTAGAAAGAAAGTTTACCAGGTGTGTGTAAACATATTACAGTAATGTACACGTCGCAATAATTCCATCAGACTATAAACGCATTAAATAAATACATAGGGTCTTTCAATTTTAACACAATTTACAAGAAGATAATTCAACACAAAGAGTTTCATGGTTTTTAAATATACTCATAGGACAATGAATCGAAGTTGTTTGGAAATAGACAAATTCCACCGTTTAAAGAATAAATTATGTACCGTTTGATACATATTTCCCATATATCTAAAAACCGAGAAATACACAAACAATCATTGTAGAATGTTCAGAAACATACTAGTTTTAAAAGGAGGTAGGCCTTCCTTCCACTTCCTTCTACTTCATTGTGATTATTCTAAAGCTTTTGTCTCTAGACTGAAGAGTAGCTGCATGCTTAACCATTAGTATTTTATAGTTGTTTAAATATTTTTAGCATATCATCATGTAGTTCAGGTAGATAAGATGTGCTGGAGATTCTACAATTTTCTTTTGAATATTTTATAAAGAGAATAATTCCTTAAATAAAAAGTTAGTTTTATGTTTCACACCGGCGTTAGTAGCGCAAGGAGCTTGCAACCGCAATTAGCGAAGTGGAAGCGAAGTGTGCGAGTTTTAATTCCTTATAATTTATTTACTTGGTTGAGCGGCTATTCAACTACTAAGGTCGTAAGGCCCATGAGTAATAATCTTATGAGTAGATGATAGCAATAATAATGATGATACGATGAATGCTGATAGGAAAATATATGAGAGGCAGGAGAAATTGGAGAATCTAGAGTAAACGTGCCGAGAGCTCCCCCAAATTCTCCCAAATTCCCCCAAATTCCACGCATTTTGGCGGGGGGATCGAACCTGGGACCCGGCAGAGACAGGCTTATCTTCTAGCCCGTAAGTCACGAACCACCCATAGTAATTTATCAATTTCTCGTATTACCATGCATATCTCATGATTACACTTCCAGCTTTCATACAATGGAAGGAAACGGCAAACCACCAACACCTACAAAGGGAGGTCATAAAGGCGTAAGCTTTCTCTATCGTCCACATTCAGTTCAGAGTGACATTATTCATCAATGCCTTTGGTTATTTCGTGTTTTCGGACGCGTAAAGGGCCAATTAGTTCCGCAAGTGATGTACTACATACGTTTATCACGGGAGGGGCGGTCGAGGAGCCGGGGATCTCTACCCACTGGATGGTGAAATCCGGCGTCGACCTACATGGTTGCTTGTGGGGTTTCCTCGTCTAGGTACCTCCCATCAGCTAGGTACCGCCCCAACCGCGACAAGCTCTATACTTCGCTTATTTAACGTGGCGCATGACGTAAACCAGCAGTTGGCGGTGTCATCCAATCGGGAGCTTAAACATCACCATAGTAACGACAACGTGATGTAGTTCAAGCTCCCGATTGGATGACACAGCAACAGCTGATTAACGTCATGCGTCACGTTAGAAAAAACGAAATAGAAGCACCAGACTGGACTACCGATATATGTGGCAGTGTAGTGCATGTAAATGTAAGTGTAGGTAGGTAAGGTGCAAAGATAGGACAAGGAAGAGGAAGAAAAAATCGCGTGCGATCCGTGGCCAGTTTGTTGGTTTTGCTCCGACTTCCGTCAGGTGTTTATCGGAGGAACCACGGAAAACTATCAAACACCCGGCTGCTAGAATTTATCCTCCACACAGCGACTGAATTCGCCCAATCTAGTATGGAAATTCCTGCCACTGTCGAGAACCCTAGGAGTCACTGGTCAGAGATGCTGCAGGTCAGAGGCGCTGCAGTGATATCACTTGATGCGCTGAGCTACATTTTCCAATCTTATCTATGGAGCCAAAAGCTTTTAAAGGATCTGGTCTTATATTAGCTAGGTCTTCCCTCCTAAATGACGGAGTTTTCTAGGTATGTATGAACTGATAAACTGGAAAACGCACTCCGCGAAAATATGAATATTGCCCGCAAAGCAATTGATCAAACACTACCTAATTTTTCTTCTTTATACTCTTCTGGGTCATGTGATATTTAAAACAAGCGCTGCAGGCACAACATTGTAGAATAATACGCAGTCGATTGTAAACGAAATACTTGGCGTGATAAGAATGCGAACAGTTTGCGACGCGTTTCCCACAGTACAGATATCGGAACTAAATAAACTAACAGCATCATTGATGTAAACACTTATTATGACATTAAAAGGATTTAGAACATGAATCCTACATAGAAACTTTCTGTTATGTTGTCAGGAACCTGTGTAGGAGACATATCAATAGGAGTTCTCGGCCCTTGCGTTCAATATATCTTTTGTCGGCGATTATCTTTTGATTTTTGCAAGCGCGGAGAGTTCCGCATGCCGAGTGCTTATTATGAATACATTTCATGTGTCACGTTACGGCATCAACTCTGAATGCTTCTGCAACACTTGGTTTTATCTATGCTTATCTTCCATGTTTTAAAATCTGAATCATATGATAATACTCATGAACTTGAAACAACATAATAAAACAAATGAGAATATGAACTAATAATTTATTTCGAACAAAGTTTTAAAACTTACAAACGCACTAAAAGTTGTGTAAAAACTAAAAGTGTCGGGCAACATACTTTAAAATACTACTTTGCCAATATTGCCATACCTTGCGTGAGTGTTCATTTAAAACAAGTGCTGCACATGTCTGTGTTATTTTTGTGTAATTATTCTTGTAAGATTAATGAGTACTGCAAAGGTTGGTGCAAAGCTGTGAAGTCAACATATAAACAAGAATGAGCTAAATCTCACGCAGGTGTTTCATTCGTATGTAGTTAGCAGAACGATGTTTGGTATATCTACTTAAATCACGAACTTACCGAAATCGTGTGCAATGTCTGACTTGGAAGCACATTCCTTCATGTAATGTGTACAGTTTAAGTTGAATATTCCAGATTTTATTTTAAGTTGTTTATAATAATGATTATTAATTTAAAAAGAACGTTTTCAATGTAACAAATATTATGAATTCCTTCTTTTAAATACTTAAGAAATTAGTGTATACAAGAGTAACTATTTCGTTTATTTTCACTCTTCATGCAATTTATGCTGAATGTGCAAGACCTTCTGTATACGTTAATTATATAAGATTATTTGATACACGCAGACTAATAGTATAATATCTAAAATAATATTACTAAACTAATAATATCTTGGTAACGCATGTATTGAAATACGCGCGTTAAAAAATATCACAAGGGCCGACCATAATTGCAAATAAATAGTGTATCAAATTTCAGTTCCAAGCTAAACGTTAGTGTATTAAGTATTCATTGTTAGGAATAAGTTAATGGTGCTTAACATAATTGGGCAATCGTAATACAATTAATTCTCAGAGGGTGCGCTCATTACAAGTAGTGCGGTACACAATATACTGAAACCCCACATTCCTTGCAAATTCGCACACAGTTATTTATTTTATCTTCGTAGAGCTGTGGAAGCTGACAGAGCATTAGGCACCATATAGTTATTTACATGAGCGCCCAACTCTCAAGCACAACATGTCAGTTTTTCCACACAGATTTTCATATCACCTCAGTCACATTCTCGGCTTTGCACATGATCGAACTGAATTTTTGAAACTTCCAAACAAAAGAGTTAACTGTCTTTATGTGAACACCTACACAACAAAAAGCATGACTGAAAACTACCACAAGCGTCCTATGTACGTTATATTTTTTAAAACATACCACTAACATTCTAAAACATCGCTTGACTGTTTGTGTGATCCAAGTGTTAATCCTTTTTGACATAGTGACACAATTATAATCCGGTTGAACCGTGTGATTTGGTTCATTTACGCGCAGATTATTAATTAATTACATTACACGTGCACCTGTCTGCATGGGCATCACATCTCTCCAAGGAATTGTGTGTAGTTTGGGTTTGTGGTCACGCGCGTGAGCGGGACACGCAAGCCGCAAGTGGCGTGTGGCGCGCGGTGTACTTACGGGCGCGCTGTGGCTGGCGCGGGCGAGTGCGCGGCGAGTGCGGGGCGAGTGCGGGGCGGCGCGCCGGGCGGAGCGCGGTGCGCGGGCGATGCTGCCTGCTGCGCGTCGTGGCTCCGACTGGCGCGCGCTGCCGCCGGCGCGCACCCTCCCCGTCCTCTTCACCCCCGCGCGCGCCCGTCCGCACTTCCGCGCCGCCCGGCCCGTGGGCGCCCCGGGCGCGAGCTCTGACCGCCCGGCGGGCGGGACGGCAGGGGGGGGAGGGAAGGGGGGGGGGGGGAAGGCCGTTTGGATGGCTGAATGGTGGCAGGACGGGAAGGCTGAAGGGCTTGGGGTGGGAAGGCCGGATAGTGCAAGGGCAGGTACTAGGGAGGGAGAGCGCGGCAAGCGAGGGCTGGATTTCCTTCTTGGAGACTGAGAGGGTTGGAGTGTGATACCTGGATGGTGGAAGGGCGGGAGGGGAGGTTGGGGGAAGGAGAGGAGAAGCAGGAGTGCTGAAAGGGGGCTGGAGGATGCAATCACTAACCCGGAGGGAAACGGGAGAGTAGGAAAATGGACGCGCAGGGATGAGCGAGCTTCCGTGACTGTTCGGTAGGAAGTCAGGAGGGCGCTAGGGAAGACCAGCAGAGCGCACGGACGCGAGGGATATAGGGTGGAAGGGCTGCAAGGAGGCAGGTTGGCGGGGGGGTGTAGAGAAGGAAAGATGAGGGACGACGGAAGGACTGGTAGGCTCGATGGTGGAGGACGGGAGGACCGAATGGCGGATGGGGGAGGACGGGGTTGAAGGTGAGGGTAAGATTGGCCAGTAGGGCAATGGGGAATGATAGGACGACGAGCGGACGTATCGGGGTGGGAGCTGTCGGCGACAGGTAGGGTAAGAACTCAGAAGGGCGCTAGGAAGATCAGCAGTGCGAAGGGTGAGCTGGAGGGTTGTAGGGTAGAAGGGGTAGAGGACAGGCAGATGGAGAGGACGGGAGCACTGAAGGGATAGCTTCAAGAGGATGGGAGATATAGATGGTGGAACAGGAGGTCAGGAGGACGGGAAGGCGAGAACGAGATTGTTTGGGCAGGAGGACACGAGACAGATGGGTGAAAGGGATGGAGAGAGACAAGATGAGTGAGTTGGCAGGAGGGGGCAAGATGGGCGCAGTATAATGGCAGAGGTTCGGGTGAAACGATGCGTTGAATGTGTGGACGGAAGCAGGGTAACAGAGAACGCTCAGAGAGGGCGAAGGATAGTCAGGGGATTAACGCTGGGGTAATTGGAGGGAGAGAGGAGAGAGAGAGAGAGAGAGAGAGAAAGAGCAGAGAGAGTGAGACATAAAGAAAAGGGAAAGAGAGAAAGGGAAAGAGAGAGAGAGAGAGAGGCTCGGCGAAAATGCAAGTACACGAGCGGATTTTGAGTCATAGAAAAGGAAGAGAGACGAGGTTTCGGTAGCAGAACAAGCATCGGGGCCAAAGGAACAGGGATGAAAAGCAGGGAAAATGCAGAACTTCTGGGAATAAAATGAGAAATGTAGCAGGGATAAGTAGAGCAGACGACGTACAAACAAGAAGCGGGCAGACAGCAAACATTGAGAGACGAGTCCACCAGCGGGTCGGGGAATGCAGTTATCAGGGTTCGGATTGCCTGGGACGAAGCATGGGGGGGGGGGGCGCCAACGGATGGGGGAGGGGGCCGGGGGGGGGGTCAGAAAGAGGAGAGGTAAGAAGTGCGGGATCAGAGAGCAAGGAAACGCGAGGTGCGAGGAAAGGGCAGGGAAGCGAGGAACTAATGCCGGGAGCGTTCGCTTGAGACAGGGTTCGCGTCCGAGGGATGGAAAAGAGAAGGCAAGTGTTAATCGGAATAGCGAAGCGCGCCACGGGTTTGCAGCATAGGAGTGCACCGGAAATAGGAAGGAGACGTAGCGAGCGAATTGGAAATCTTGCTGCAGGGTGTCAGATAATCTCTGACGAGGGAAGGACCGGAGAGAGGCCGATAACAGACCGAAACAAGGCAAGCAGGATCGGAGGCTGGGCGCGGGTAAATGTAATCTTAATATTCATTGCAGATATAATCATCAGTACTTAAGCCATTTCGACCACGCCTGAGATGAACACGCACGGTCGCGCGTGGTGCGTGGTTCGTAGCGCGTGAGGTGGCTCAGGGAATCAACTGAAGTCACTGCAAAGCCTGTGATCGGGAGGTCACAGGGTTCAAGTCTCGATTCTTTTTTCCGTTGATTCTCCGATCAATATCAGGGGAATGCCGGAGCAGTACCCTAACAAATGGGGCACGAATCGAGCGCGATCTTATCGTCATCATTCTTGTTCTATTCTCACCCCTAACAGTTACACTAACATCGTCTACACAACCACACATGTCGGGAGACTATTCTGACCATCATCAGCCATCAAAAGCCAACTTAATGCTTGTCCCGGCTGGGGCGATACCTCGCTGATGGGAGACACCTGGATAAGGAAAACCACACAAGCCGACATGTATGTCAACGCCAGTTCTCACTATCGAGCGGAGGATAACACCACCACGTCCCGTAATAAGAACACGCACTGCACTTACGAGACTAATCGCTATAGCAGTTGGCGAGTCTGGAAACACAATGTAATCAACCAAACCGTGGCCGTGTGTTAATTTTGTTCTGATCCGGATTCGCATGGTAGTGGTCAGACAAACTACCGATAAGAGTAGGTGGCTGCTCTATTTCTTCCAACAGTGCTTGAATTTGACCCAGCAATGGAGTTAGAATGAAAAACCTCACCCGTCGAGATTCGAACATTAGAACCCCTTATCTGCGACGCTGCAGATACCACGGAAATCGTGACACAGAGCTATCCCAGCCGATATGGGGATGATCACGGAGCGTGTTTTCAGGGGCAGCGTAGGAATGAACGAAAGGTGAATGGAGATGTCAAACAGTAGTGCGCAGGTGTGGAGTAAAAAGGCGCGCGATGTGTGACACGATTCGCTGGGAGCGAGGGTGGCGCGGGGGGGAAGGGGGCGGCGGGGCGGGCGCGGGGCCTTAAGGTCCGGAGTGCGACGCGAGGTCGTCAGAGCGAAACGTGTGAGCGTTGGCGGCGAGGTGAGGCAAGAGCTCTTCAGCATCGGGGGATGAGCACTTGGGGTGCGGGACAGCGCGCGGTCTATAGGAAGGGGGTACTCTGGAGGCACGCTGCAAGCTGAGGATGCGGCTCAGTGAAGCGGTAGGTTGATCCGAGAGTGGACAGTTGAGAGCGAGGCTCATAATAAGTGATGGGTTGGGAAACCGATGGCAAAGGGAGGGGATACGGGAAGGAGTAACGAAGTAGCGATGATTTGGAGGGGGAGAGGAAAAAGTATCACGATGCACAGGTTGCGAGTTGAGTGGTCAGGGTGTTGCGGAAATCGTAGTTTGGGAGTTGGTCGATTGATTAGTTCGTGTTTCTGGGCATGTCAACTGCTAAGGTCATTAGTCTCGCAAGTGTAATGAATGTAGTGTACGTGGCCCATTTGTTAGAGTACTACACCAACTTTCGACTGGTGTTGATCGAAGATATCACGGAAAACCACCGATCAATTGAGCCGGTCGCCAGAATTAATGATATTTAATATTAAAAAACACGCCTCACACAAAAAATACTACGTAGTAGTAGATAGAGAAATTATAAACCCAATATAGCTAACCATCACAACTGGTTATCGTTTGTGATTTCAAGAAACTACAATGTACATTATCTCTATAAAACAAAATGGGAAAATTATTATTATTATTATTATTATTATTATTATTATTATTATTATTATTATTATTATTATTAGCATTATTAGCATTATTATTAGTCTCATCCAGACATTTGCTGAATTTGATCTAGCCATCTAGTCAATGTGGAAAGTCCTGCCACCGTCAAGTGTCGAATAATAGAGCCTACCTGCCAGAGGCACAACACTGACATCCATTGATACCCTGAGTCACCTAAGATTGGTGCCTGAGCCACCTAACCCACTTAAGTTTGGGAGTTGACTGGGGTTTCAGGCAAGAAGCGAAGAGCGCTAGCAGTCTGGGAAAGATGGGTGGGGAGTCGGGGCGCAGAGCCACTGAGCCACAGTAGCAAGGTCGCGGGAGCGCGGCGTAGGAAGGAGGCGGGGTTCGGAACGCAGGCCGGCTGAAACAGTAAAGGAAGCGCGAGGACCGAGAGGTGAGATTGCGGGGATATTTCGCGGGCGGAAGGCAGAGTCGGGAAGTGGTGTTTGCCGAGTGGGTTGCGTTGTGGGTCACTAGAGCGGGAGATGAAAAGCCGCAATAAACTTAGCGGCATTGGGTCAGTTCGATACGTTCACCAGTAGTACGGACGGCATTCCGACGGGGTTACGCCCACTAAATTTATAAAGAACTGTCTACGGGCTCATAGGAAGTTTTAAAGCCTGAATCATCAACTAGTATGACGTGCAGGCTATCGTAATTAAATTTTAAAAAATAATAGGGTACGGTTTCCTATTTCATGTATTCTAACAATTTAATGAATGATGATGTGGTTACTTGCTTGCCCAGAAAAAAACTGAAAGTGATCAAACATTACTTGAATGAGAATTATAAAGGTACAACTGATTATGCACCGCAATACGTTAGTGTGTAGAAGTGGATACCGTGTGTAGTGAAAGAAATCGTAATGTATGTCAGTATACACCCAAAAATTGAGACCACACGTTACAGGGTGCCCATGGCGTTACAACTGAAACTGCAGAAAACACCTCCCAATTTACCTACATGTATTATCACTGTGGGTCACCGACGTCATCAGTCAGCAGGAATGTGGAAATGCCCAAAATATATTTTGCGGAAGAAGGAAGATGCGGATCTTCTCTTTCCAAACTGTGGGCGTGGTGCAGGGCCCTATTAGGAAAGCAAAGAAATTGACATTTAAAAATATCCTCTTATAACCGTACCTATCTAGTGCGCACTAGGTTACAGTGGCAGGGCTAAATGCTTGGTTGCCAAGGAAGCGGTAACTGGGATGCGGACTGCTAGAGTGAGGATATCCGTGGGGCGCAGGGCCTAACAGTAAACAGTGAATTGTCAGGGGTTGCAGGGATCAGGGAATGGGAGGTAAAAGCTCGTAGTCTGTGGGAGTGGGAGGGTGGGGAACGGTTTGTAGAATCGTGAACTGAGAGTGGAGGAGATGAGAGAAAGGGCAGGAGGACAACTAGCTTAGGAGCGCAGACTGTGGCCTCTGTCACGTTGGCATCTTCACTTTCTCAAATATTCAAAATAAACAAGCAGATAATTGTGTTACAATTATGTACTAATTTTAAACTCAAGAAAATTACTCAATTACAATAAATTAAAATCGTGTTGCAAAAGTAGGAGTGCCAGCTTGTGGTATAGCTAGCATCCCCACATTTCCTAATTAAAACAACAAGACCCTATAAGGCGCTCAGTATGTTCCAAAATTAAGTTTTGTTTTGAATTACTAACATTAAAGCCCTTTAAAAACGTGTTGCAAACGTGATGGGTGCTATATTTAGCTAGCAACTCACTTTAAAAAATGCACTAATTATTTACTCATTTTCCTAAACAAAAAATGTACTCAACAATGTACAATTTTTTTACTAGTTGTACTATAACAGCACATAAATTCTCTATGGAAAAAATCGTCTGAATGGTTTGATCGCATTGACCGCGGACGGACGGAATGATAGGCATTGTGACTACACATTTTAGGGGAAATAATTTTCTACACATAGGAACAAGATTTACCCACTCTTTCATTACCAGGGCCCAACATTAAGAGTTTTTTGCCGAAAACTAGCAGTTTTTTTACGCAAAAGTAATTCAGTACTATCTCTATTTTACGTAAGTAATATACGAGAAAGTAATACTGGAGAAGGGGGAGAAGTGGCTTTGATAATCAGCAGGGCTCGGATTCTGACGACCTAAAATTCTTTTAAAATTACTTAAAAATAAGTGGAAAATTACCTTTAAAAATATCTTCCAAACGTGAGTTTTCAAAGGTCGAGGATGTTAGCGAAGATACCTGTAATTTGTATCCGAGTCGACTGCAGAAGGGAATTTTCTCATGAACTACTGATGCAATTAAAAGTTTGTATTAGTGTGTTGTTGTAATTTCACGATATATTCACTAACAAAAAACACGAAAAGTAAACAAAATGCGTAAAAAATACAAAAATGACGCAAAGGTCCAAAAAATGACCCAATAACTATACATTTCTGTCACCTATATGTCGCGATAATCATTCATTTACAAGTTATATACGTCTAGAATGCACCAATGAAAACGTGACATGTCATCAGAATACGAGCCCTGTTAATGAGACTGAATGAACATAGTGATGGGAGGAGGGTCATAGAGCGAGTGCAGGGAAACGCCGAGTGCGGGAGCCAAGAGCGACGCGCAGCCAGGAAACGAAAGAAAAATCGCAGAACGGGATACGACAAGAGTGGGGATTAGGAGGAAAGTCATTACACAGAATGACTGAGTGATTGGTTAGTGACATCGGGCGCGTCAACTGCTGACACATCCGTGAGCTTACGGGTTTTCCCTAACCAGGTATCTCAGGAGAGGGTTAGCTGACGGGTTTTCCCTAACCAGAGGGACACAGCCGGAACATGTTCTACGTTCCCGACTGGTCTCCCGGCATGTACGAAAATGTAGTGCGTGTACTAGTAAATGTGTGAAAATAAGGAATTATATAGGACCATGAAGGGGAAGGACAGATCTCACGCGATCCATACCCGGTTTGTTAGGATAATGCTCCGGCATTCCCCTAGTGTTGATCGGAGAATTCACGAAAAAAAGACTTCCTATCAGAACAGCCGACCGCTAGAATTCTCCATACCCGGTGGGGAATGTGTTCCAGGTGGGAGAACCCCTCCACTGAATTTGACTTAGTATGTGTCTAGTGACGGAAATCCTGCCACCGTCGACACTCAAACCCTAGGACCTCCGGTCAGAGGCGCTGCAGTGATGTATTGGGTAGAGACTTCAGCGGGTCGCTCCACGGAAGATGCGGATGGGGGAAGTGACGAGACGTCAGCGATCGGTGAGGCGGCTATGCTTGGCGCTACAAAGTGGTCAGCGGGGTCACGGAGTAGGGGGTAGGACGCCGGGAGCCGGAAGCGAGAATAGGCAACGGGGGGGGAAACGAGCAAGGAGACTGGTTGAGGAGCGCAGGCAGTGAGTCAGGCGTCCACGAACGAAATGCTTGCTGGGAGCGCAGGCGTGCTGTTGGGAGGGGAGAGTTCATGTTGGGTTGCGGTGGTAGGCGCTCGTGCGAAGCGGCTGGCGGGGGTGGGGGTGGGGGTGGAGGGAGGTGCACGTGGCGGGGATTACAGGAAGCGCCATTGAAATCCCCGGCGCCGAGTCTTCCGCCGCCCCGTGGCATCCAGCCAACCATCTCTGTTTACGTACCGCCGGCCCTCACTTATTAGGAATTGATTGAATTTTAATTACAAACGCTGAATTATTGTAATACTCCGAAATAAGTTCAAAACTTTATTGACAGCATTTGCGAGTTGAAACCACTAGGTGTAAAATGAAAATATATTGTAATATACTTATTTAACTTATACAAATGTTTATGACGGAAGCTACGAATTTCTGTCGATATACGTTCTAAAGGGACAACCGCCTTTTGCGAAACCAATGGTCGTAGGTTCGGATTTTGCGAGAGGTATTAACGTTTTCAAGTTTCAGTTTCGGGAAAGTAATGGCAAACCACCATCTAATCAATAATAGCAATCGTGTCATCATTGATTAATGAACAAATGCTTTATGACGTAATCACTCTCAGAAAGATTGTACACGATAAAAATAATAATAATAATAATAATAATAATAATAATAATAATAATAATAATATACGTTTACAAAATCACTTGTTTGTGACAGACGTTAAAAGATTTTAACTATATTTGACTAATAATTAAAGGACAATACTATCTCCTCTGCAAAGGATGAAGTCCAGAGATTTTGGATACGAATCTGGAAAGATGTCAGATTCTTCAAAAAAGCTGCATTTTGGCTATAGTCCGAAATATTACTGATGCTGCAGACGAATATATATGTAAGTAGACGAACAGGTTAAGGGTTCTTGGAAAACATTATATAAGATGAGGATTGAAAACATAGGAAACTGGAAAGCTTCAGGTACTGATAAGATCAAAAATTAATGTATTAACCCCAGACAGTACATTTCCATCTGACAAAAGTTATTTATATAATATCAAGATTCAGGTGATCAGAAGAACACCCTGAATGGCTCACTTACTCGTTTATCTTTTGGGCAAAAGGGGAATCAGTATTTTGATAAAGATTTATATGCCAATTACTTATCTGCCATTAATGTACGTCGGTAGTATAATTTACAAATGCAGAAATTACAAACAAAATGTACAGACACATACACGAGAAACATTTGTTGCTAATAGTACAGAAAATGTACTAAAGTTTTCTATGAGTACAAGGATATATTGCTACTCAACAAAGTTGTTTCCATTGTTTTAAGGATACGAAAAGATAATTTTAAAATAATTTGGGTTGAATACCAGACGATCTTGGACAATATAACACACGATTTAATATTGACGATCCTCTAATGCAATATCAGGTTATGCACCTAAGACCGAGATGAGTAAAAATTAGAGAATTATTCAGATTTATGGGGGGGGGGTGAAAACGGAACACTATTTCCTATGCAATTATTCATCGTTTGACCCCATCAGCTGGCAATTGTCGCAAGTTGACTTCAGTTTAGAACCTCCATTGTGATGAACGTGCTTTACGTATTTGGTAACAAATCTGACTTACATCGATGATCTTAAGTTGTGTACTAAGAATGAAATAAGTTTAAAGGCTGTTTGTGACGAATAAAGTCAGAAATGTTATCTGCCTGGGTCAAGAATAAAGTGCAAAAGTCAACTATTATGGTAATAATAGTGTGCCCAAATTGATATGCACACTGTGAACTAAGTCCTTCAACCAGGCAAAACTTAAAATATCTAAGTATTTGGAAATGAGGTAACATGTCGAACATTACATTAAGGAGATAATTTGAAAGGAGTGTTTCAAAATAGCAAGAATCGTCCTAAAATTTGCCCTGAACGTGAGGAATAACATTTCTGCAAAAGGTTGTTTGGCCGTGCCAATAGTGAAGGGCAACTTAGATGAACTTAACTGCCCGTTGTCATCTCCAATCTCGCGGAAGTTGGAGATATGCAATGCAGTAATAGCTGTGAGTCTTCCACAAAGAAAAAAGACGTATTTTCAAGCCCCCCCCCAAAACTGATTTTTTATTCAAAACCCCCCAGCAAGGAGTTTCAACGAATCGAGTGAAATAACGGGCTGTATGATTACATGTGTACAAATCCCCTCGTACGAGAAAATCTTAAACCGTTCGATCGATGTGGAATTTTGCCAGGTTGCGCGGGCGGGGCATGCGCGAGACGTTAGCTACAGGAAGCTGCCCCTCCCACCCCTTCCCGGCCCGTTGGCTCACGCGTGGATGGGGTGGAGGACACGGCGCGGAAGCAGGGCGTGATGCCGCGGGTGGAGGCGAGGGTTGAGACGGGGACGGAGGCAGGGGCGGAGCGGACACGGGCGGATGCGAGGCTGGCGGGGTCGGGGGCGGTGACGGAGACGGAGGCGGGGCGGAGGCGGGGCGGAGGCGAAGGTGGGGCAGGGGCGGAGGCGGGGCGGGGCAGGGGCGGGGCGGGAGGCGGGGCGGGGCGGGGGCGGAGGCGGGGCGGGGCGGGGCGGGGCGGGGCGGAGGCGGGGGCCGGGGGTGGAGGCGGGGATGGAGGCGGGGACGGGGGCGGGGTGGATGCGATGCGGAGGTGGGAGTGGGTGCGGGGGGGGGGGGCGGAGCGGGAGCGGAAGGGGGCAAGGGGGGAAGAGAGGGAGGCGGAAGCGGAAACGGAGGTGGGAGCGAGGAGGGTGCAGTGGACCGGTAGGCTGAGCCTGGGAACAGCTCATCCAGAAGAAAGTGTTTTGAATGGGATGGGTTCTTGCGAACACGAACAGTAAGTCTTTCTCGATTTCCATGGCCAGCAGCCGAGTGGCGCCCAAGCAGGAAACGCTGAGCTCTCCGGCCTCCAAACCACAGAGAATATAACTGTTCATTTCAATGGTTTCAGTCGATAGTTTTTGGAATTTCATGATGACGATGAATAAAGAAAGGGGATTATTTATTTATTTAAACAGGTTTAAAATTATTTCAATTGATCTTCCTATAAGTTGTATCCTTAAGATACGAGTATATCGTAAGGTTGCTACTTACCTATGTATTTTAATTGTATTTAATTTTTAGTCTGCGATAGCTTTTCGGTTTTATCCACCCTTTTCATAGCTACTATCTATAGGCGCCTAAAACACATCACAGGACGGATTGCGGTGTATATCATTACTCTGGCAAAAGAACATTCGCATTCCATGAACATCGCATAGGTTTATCTCTCATCTGTACCCTTTCACATTGGCCGTTTTGTCCTTGTCCACGGTTCTCGTATTGTTCTTTTGGGTGTATGGTGGTCGTTCTTCAATTATATACAAATCTTACTGACAGAGTGTGGTCAAAAGACTATGCAATGATTTGAGTACAGATGTAATACACGAGGGACTCTGAATGCCCCCCTTCCTCTCGCTACAACTTGAAACATAAATGACTTACGCGGGTTTCGAACACACAGCCTTAATGTCCTTATTCTTGGGCTCACTTACCCAATGATCCTGTGTCATGAGACCGAACTACGCCACATTAATATTTGTAGTTTAATATGTGCTACGGTTATGCACGTAATAGTATAATCAAACTAGTATCACCAGAAGTGATCTTTCTATGCGTACGCGACCTCTGATGTGGAGTTGTAGGCTTCTGCTGCCAGTCATGCAAATGATCTTGGCGTCCGGGTGACGCCACGCTGAAGACTGAATTCCCGACATTCGACCACCTTGTCGTGGTCTTCTCACTTGACCTGGTAGATCAGCCCTGAGGACACGTTTCCAAAAATGTCTTAGCCACAGAAAAAATACATAAACTTGACTAGAACGATTTCTGAAATTGAAGTACTTTGCATTATATCAAAAGCTTCAATTTCAAATCTAAGAGACGAGAGAATAAAAGTCTACCCGAGAAACGAAGGAGAGGTAAACTTGAAATCACGAGCCTTAAAATTGAATCTGCAGCCATCTTGTTTAATTTGAGAAGTCTTTTCTGTTGCTGCTGACGAACAATTTTTTTAGAATTAATTAATACTTTCAAGAACATGTACACGAAAGGTGGCTGAACAAATAAAAGAATAACGCCACGAGTAGTCTTCCGGTTGACATTACAACATCCTATTTCAGTATTTGTGTACCCGTTTTGGCAAGTAATGAGTAAGATCTTGAAAATCTTAGCAAACGTGAGTAGAGATGCTTTTGGGAAGAAGTGTCGCGTTGAATTAATTTATTCAAGTCGAATGAACCTTCTTAGAGTACGAAATGCACATTCGAATAAACATCAGGAAGAAACTAACATGTTACAGTGAATATGAGGCTTATAAAATGGAGAAGAATTCAACAAAATAATTCATTGAAATTCGAAAATTTTCTCTTCATGAAGTAGTGCCAATTTGCCTTCTTCCTACTTGCAAGAGTCTGCATTCAAGCAAGGACTCCATTGATCGAGAGCAATCAAAGTCGACTCCCGCTGACTAGAAGTACGTTGCATTTTTCTGCTGCATTTGAGAGATCAGAAGATTGCTCGTCTATTCATGGTTTCCGTTATATCGGACGATGTCAAAAAAAGGGTCACGTAAACTTCCTTGAGTGTGGAAAGTACGTTCGCCAGTGGCCAATGCATACATTTCGCAGAAAACTAGCGAGTATAAATGCTTCGTTAGTAAAAACTACAACTGTCAGCCTAGGAAGTAAGTTTGCTGCTAGTTATAGTTCATTGCGTATGGTGTGTACCCTGCATTAGGGTAACTCAAATGTAAGATTTGGAATCAAACTTCCCGCGGGCGCACGCTGCACCAGGCGAATGCCCGCTACACCCGATCAGCACCAGGCGAATGCCGGAGCAGTACCCTTCCAAACGGGCCACGGACTTCGCGCGATCTTTCCTTCCTTTTCCTTGTACTATCCTCTCCCCTTAAACACACTTACACTAACATGCACTACACTACCACACATGCCGGGTGACCGGTCGGGGACTTTGAGCTTGTCCCGACTGGGGCGGTGCCCTGCTGGTGGAAGAGTCCTGGTTAGCGGGAAACCTTACTACCCGACGGTAGGTCGGCGCCGGATCTCGCAATGCAGCGGGGAAAGATCACCGCCATCTCTCGAGAAAAAATGCACTACAATAACGGGAATAATGACCAAAGCCGTTGACACGCCCGGAAACACGGAAAATCAATCAATCAACAATCAATCACACAACGGATCTGGCAACCCTTGAAAGGTCCGCACGCCACTCCTCTTTTACTAGAAAAGGGCGATCGTCCCTAGAAGGAATTTCTTTCCTCTCTTACGCTTCTTTACTTCTCTTTTATTCATGCAAACTGATTGCCCGTAAATAAGCGCTGGCCCGGGGTGCGTCAAGAGAGCCGTCAATTTGAGCAACCCTGCTTTACACAACTACAAAATCGTAGGTGGTGTCGGGAAGGTAATAACCGAGAATCTAGTGGACAGTTTGAGACCATCATATAACGGGCGGCGGTCACTGTATCTTAGGAGCAGCCCTCGTCCGAAGAAGAATAGATCGGGATATCGCTGTGTCGGGAATGGACATCGGGTGAGAAGCCCTAGAAGAAACGCAGTTTTGAAATAAAATTTTTGCGTCCATTGTGAAACATATATTAGCGCCTTTTTTGGCATTGAGCGTATTCACATCTGGAGTAATCCTCCATTGAGATTTGTCGTTTCTCTCATAACAGTTAGTTCGTTTTATCACTACATCAGTTAGTACCTTTTATCCCTTCGGCCAGAGTCTCAGTGTCGTTAGTAACCGGGATTCCCAGACAGTTACCCATCCGAGAATTCCTGGTTTCTAGAGTTGCTTTACGTCTGTGACTTCCCGGGGCGTAATTAGGCAAATTGCCTAACGACGCCGGCGTAGTAGGGTTGGAGCCAAGAATCAAATGTTGACAACTTTCCAAAATACGAAGGGTTACCCTGACTGGCGTTGTAGGGTCACTTCCGTACACTCGAAAGGGTTAATTGTCAACTGCGTGGACGGCACTCTTGTACAACTGAGACGAGGCGGGTCGATGGTCACCTCTGTGTGTGGGTGGCTAGTGAATGAGCGGCGAGCCGCCTTTTCTCGCC
Source organism: Teleogryllus oceanicus (assembly GCA_964035755.1). Classification (NCBI taxonomy): domain Eukaryota; kingdom Metazoa; phylum Arthropoda; class Insecta; order Orthoptera; family Gryllidae; genus Teleogryllus; species Teleogryllus oceanicus. The sequence continues at coordinate 102,912,443 of CAXIVR010000009.1, forward strand.
TTTTAGTCCCCGTTCCTGGAGTTCCCAATTTAAACTTCTAAAAACGGCGCAAAAACAAACAGTGCCGATCAGCACAACACAAAGCTCATATCCGACCCCGCGCGTACGGCATCCCCTCCGCATCTGTCAAAATCGGAAGTCGAGACAGTCGGATGGCATCCGAGATCTTATGACTTGCCAGCATGCGGTATGTGCGTTCGCGCTTCCGCGGCTAGTGTCATGTGAATGCTCGCGACTGTCCGAGACATATCCTTGACGCGGCGTCTCCCATACAGCCTAGAGACTTCTCGAGAGCATATCACAAACACAAAATTCAGTTTAGGCCACAGAGAACAGATATTGGAAAATTTTCATTTACAAATAGAACAATAACGGACTGGAATAAGTTACCTGCGACAGTCTTGGAACCCTTTCCTCTAGGTGTTCAAAGATTTAAAAATAAATTAACTAATGGTATTTGTAAACTTAATTAATTTAGTAAGTTGATTATTATATCAGTTATTATTTTTATTATTGTTTTTTTTTTTATTAAATGCGTTCCTATTCTAAATATATAAATATATTCAAAGTGGTATTGTATTGAAGTGTTGTGACGTGTTGTGCAGTGTAGTGCAATATAGAAGTAGAAAGAGAAGTGAATTTCAAATGTTGTGAAGTGAAGTGAAGTGAAGTGAAAGTGAAGTGTAATTAAAAAGTCGTGTAATCTTGTATTTAATAGTTTAAAATAACTGTGCAGGTCAACCATAAAATGTAGTTAATGCTATTATTGTTAGAATATTATTATTATTATTATTATTATTATTATTATTATTATTATTATTATGTCCTTATAAATTTAATGTTACGTTGTTAAGTAATTTAAAGTTAATATTAGTAATATGTTAATTGTAGAGTTCTGCCACCAGGTTGTATATACCTATCTGCAGAATAATAAATATCTATCTATCTATATGTCTTTCTAGAATGCGGTGCCGGGTTCGACGATGTGAACAGACCGACGCCCGACCAGTATTTGCCCGTCAGGAGGTGGGCTGGGTGTCCTCCATCACCGAAAGCAGCTTCGAGGTCACTCTAATGACCTTGGTCAGTTCTGGTTAAGCCTCAGCGCGCACCAGAGGGGAGTTGTCCATGGCGGAAAGAGCTATTCCGACGCACCAATTTTTGCTGGTTCTGCGCAACACTAATTTGTGGAACTAGCTGCTAGGAAGGTTCCTGAGCGAGTAAATGTGTTGGTTAATTTAAAATTCAAGGCCATTTCGTCTAGGTGTACAATGTTACATTTTATTTAACTAGAATTATTCAGTTATCTTGTAATATATTTGGTGTTAGTATCAATTTTCCACTTAAAATTAATGTTTTTCCAGCAATTTATGGACTGTACACACAAGACTGTTTCCAACTGTTTGCTGTACCATGTGACAATTTTTTTCCTAGGGCTTTTATCCAGCGACAGCCGGTTGCCCTTTACGTTCCGAAGGGATCTGATCTGGGGTCAGCAGAACGCGAGGCCCTCCGCGACAATACACACACAAAGTCAAGGGACAAACAGCCATGCCCAAGGCGGGACTCGAAACCGCGACCCTTCGGACCGAAGCGCTGAGTCGGTACTCGCTCTTAGCCACCTCGGCCATCCAGGTCGGCATGTGACAATTATTATGTAATATTATTATCATCTAAATTATATGAACTACTAAGTGAGAGAAATAGACTGGACAAGAGCACGCAATTTCGTCGTCCCACCTCTAATATCTCACAGGATTCTTTTTCCGGCGCGTCGCACAATAAAATTAATACCAATACTCACACTAGCGGCCAACAACTATTCTGCATTGCGGCGCATTCTGATAGCCTCAGTGTCTTACCGAATTAACAAGTACAGCCGGACCTCCTATTCCGTTTTTCCTTTCTCAGATAGCCCGGAGATAACCGAAACAGCGCAGAAATTGCGACCTCCGATTCAATTATTCGGAAGCACGCTCTGGATGCCAGCACTATTTAATATACAATAGAATAAAATTTTTTGGAGAGGATTTTTATGCCCAAATTGAAATGTTTAAAATATACATTTACAACCTAAAATTCTGAAATATGCACTTAATATGCAATAAAATTACAATATTTTTTATAAACCTTTTTTGATACAATTCAGGAAAGTATGCTTGGAATAAAAAGATATATTTTTGTGCAAACGTAATGTAATCTACCCAATGGCGCGAGAGGAATAATTGAAGTAAATGTTCACCTTAGTGAAGCGCATTGTATGTCTTGTTGTATTTCTTCTGACTAGTTTAAAAAATGTATTGTCAAGAAATAACCTACATTTGTACAAGTATTTTATCATGTACTAAAACAAAAACAAAAAAAATTATTGTGACAAGCTCTTTCGAATCAATGAACGCTCATAAAAATAGATTTTATGAAAAGATGAAACGTTTAATAGATAAGTCTCTATTTTAACTAAATATGCAAAAAATGCGCCTATAATTACACGAATATGAACCAGCAGGAAAAATCGGACAAATATGCATACACACCATATTAATCTATGAAGCATCATATTCTAACCAAATGTCAAGATCAAAAATATTTATTACTGCAGAGTTCACATAGGCAACTTTTCTTGTGAAATAATATTACTCGCTATTTTCTTGCAAGTGTAAAGCCAGCACTACACACACATTTGCCCTTACCTGCACACACATGTCGGGAGACTGGGCCAGAGCCTTAGAGCTTGCCTCAGCTGCGGCAGTGCCCCGCTGCAAGAGATACCTGGTAGGGGAAAGACGAGGGATAGGTCGACGACGAATCTCGTCGAAAAAATTAACATGAACAATTGGTTCATATTGCCAGCCATACTTATTTATTTTCATGAAGGTTACAGTTTACTATTTGGTAAAAAATTATTGTAATATAACTTTTAGAAAAAAGAAAAAAAATACAAAAGAACAGTGTTGAAAACATGAATGGTTAATGAGAAATGAAATGTTTGCATGCCGGCGCACTGTGTTTGTGTGATAGCAGTGTGTTCACGCGCTTTCAATCGTCGCTTCATTTAATTAGAGGAGACCATGTTTCAACACTCCCAATGAGTGACAACAGAAGCTAAAGGGGTAAATGGAAGTAAGCCCCTACAAATCCATGGACGAACAGTTCTGGACACAGAATAAACTACAATGGCCATGGCCGCCATTGAAGTGGATGATTTGCGCGCGGGTTTCAAATCTGACTCTGCAATTGTGCTCCTTTTCATCATTATCGCCGATTTTCTGTGAGTGTAGCAGAAATAAAAATATTAAATTAAAAATCAAAACATTAGCTGTGTGTGATTAATGTTTAGATACATTTTCCTATGCCAGCTGTTATATTTCTTTAAAAATATAGATATGTAAGTTTTCAATCGAAAGGTCAACATTTTTAATTAATTATTATATGGTGAGACACAGATGTTCCCCTCATAATATTTAGTTCTGAAGAGTAAAAGTGTACAAACTCCTACTCTTAAATTGTTCGTTTACTTAATTTATGCCAAGCAACTCTTACCCATATTATAAAATGTAAATTTTATAAGTTAAATAATACACGCACCGAAAAGATCATATCGTTATTCTAAACAACTAACTTGCTCCCATCACAGTCGCAACGGTGTCTATGAGCTACGCATGTTTCCACTACAATGGGGCCGTCAAATTATTCCGTGATAGCAGAATAAATAGAATAAATAAATAGAATTCTATTTAAACGTCTTTGAATTGCAGTATCAGTTTCGTATTTACTGATCGAAAGCCCATTAATAAAATATTCCCATCAAGGATTAGTGTAAACCGGCATGTTTTAGAGCACCGAATTATCATAAGCAACGATATTAATTTAAACGCTTTAGTATTAACTAAACACGTTTTATAATTGTTTCTTAAAATTACCTATAAGATTTTTAATTATATCACGACTATATTATATCACTAAAAACAACAGGGTGTGATGCCTACGCCAAAATTTCAAATGGTCATAATTATGTAAACTGTAAACATAGTAGATGAAAAAAGAGGCAAGTTAATGTTTGGCCATTGTAAACATTGATCACATTATTTAGGTTCTTAAGAGAAACAATGGTATGATCGTATTTAGAAAATGTGCATAGATTTCAACGAAAAGAATACATTGTCTCGTAGTTTACAGCAATGCGAAATGTTATTTTATTTTTGTTTTTTTAACATTCTAATAATATTATTTTAATAAAAGTATTATGAGTGGTTTTGTAGTAAGGAAAACATATATTCTTTCAAAATTTTAAAAGATATAGTGCAGGTAATTAGGTACAAAAACGAATCGACCCCCGTCAACGGCAGGTACATCAAAATTTCTTAATAAAATGTGTGTGATCGAAAGAAACACGGTCCAGAATTAATACTTAATCGTATGTCGCCGAACGGCGAATATCCCATAGCCAAAATAGGGACAATCGTAATGTGCATTTTGATTTATAAATATAATGGCACAAGGGAATTTATTACGATGCAAAATAATATTAATTAGAATGAAACAAAGGATTTGAAACTCCATAAGAGTCTTCACTACAATATAATTCTTGGAGAGCTGTTCTTAGTCTAGTAATTTTGTGTTGCTTTGTTTGCATTCTGATATATTTGCTGATTAGTGATACGTTGGTTTTAATATTAGTAGGTGATTGATATGTGCTTTTTTTTACAATTTGCGTTACACAGCTAGGAACCAATAAGGCAAATCGCACGAGAAAAACTAAACATACATATGGTGCAATATTTCAATATAGATTCGAAAACGCGACGTTCTCTCATAAATATCTAAAGGAAACGTATTGGCTGTGGGAGAATAATAAATTCTTACATTTAGTTGTCGAAAGTATTATATTGCGTATGTTGATTTGAATATATTCGCTGGTAAAATCTTTTCGAATGAGTATTTTAATAATGAAATAATATTAAATCGTTATTATGCCGTGAATATAAATAAATTAAATGTTTAATTTAACAACGTTACTTTTTATTCATTATTTCCGCAGTGCATATGCAAGTGTTCAAATGAATCTAATCTCGTTGAAAACTATAACTTTCTTTACAAATATGTGAATTATTATTAAATCCATTGTTTGAAAAATATTAATGTTTTGAACAACCAACCTGGGGTATTTGTCTTGATGTAAGATGAAATATTCACAGAAAAAACTCGGCGTATCCAGGCAGCTAGGCGTTTTCATAATCATTTAACTTCTTGCAGGATACAACAAAAATCTCGTACGATCGCCAATAACATTTAAGTGATAGTTAGCAAATTTTTAAAGGAATAATGATATTAAGTGATGATAAGTACTACTAGGCCCTTTCAATTGATTTAAATGAAGAAGATGATTTGGACGCAAATGTAATTTAACTACTCAGTAAAAGAAGAGAAGAAATGCTCATAATACCTTGAAATAATCGTTAAACAAACACAAATGGATTTTTTAAAAATCTTAATAATATATTTGGTTTAGACGTTGTAGAAGATTTTTATGATTGTCTATGTCAATGATAAAAATTCATGTTACATTTGACTAGAACCAACAAAGTAATTTTAATGTATCAAAATAATTCTCACAAATGCATGGACACATTTCAAATATAGACACATTTCAAGCCCTCGAAACAAGCGGCTAAGTTTATATCAATGAAAATGTTGGCTCGGAAGAATACCAGTTCCCATACGATCTGTGATTAACACAAAACTGTGAATAACACTGATGGGACAGCTCCGGAACAAGAGAATCAATGGAATTAACGTTGAAGTTTGACATTGGTCAAGATTAATTAGGTTAATTAAGCCTTTATAGCCACAATGAACATTGTTAAATTAATACAGATGTTGTTAGAATATACTTGTATAAAAGCATAGGAGCGAGAGAAACACTCATTCGCTTAAAATGTCGTGATTACTCCAAACAAGAGCATATGAAACAGCTCTGAGTTTGACGCCAGTCGTTCAATTACGATGAAAACGAGGTTTATAGAACATATCAACATTGGGCGATTACTACAGACGTAATTGTATTACTACAGACGTAAGTGCCAAAACGATGACAATAGAGTAACTTCTACGAAAGCTAGTTGACTAATAACAAAACGTTCTGTCTTTTATTTTCGTGTTATATTACAAGTGTAGGCTTCTTTTTAATTCAATTTCATACATATTCTAAGAAAAAATTTTGTATTAAATAATTCAACGTTCTGGCAGGTTGCTAGTGGTAAGAGTCCTAGTGTGAAAACCTAATTTTCTTCTCACCATAAGTTTGTCTTGAAGAATCTTTTGAATTTCTCTCTAAAGAGTCTGCAAACTGCGACAATGATTGATTGAAGTGGATTGTAGTGAAACGAGACAGTGACGGTTAGGCGGTTGCCATTGTGGAACATTATGAAGGCAACAATAACAGAATGCTTTCATACAAATCTAACAATAATAAACATTATTCACAAGTGTAAATATTTTGAAATATCAACTGAGCAAATGTATAATTAATGAGGATTATTGAAAAAAATCAACATCGTGCGTTTAATAGAGTAACAAAAAGTATGTGTTCGAAAAAAAAAGCGGTCGAGGACAGTGAAAACACGACGTACAGGTCACAAAAAAAGCAAAGAGCATATCAATTTTTCAAAAATGGACATTTAAAAAAAATGTTTTTCGGAGACATTGAGAATGCTTGATCTGCTCTAAATGAATTTAAACTGATGGTGCTAAAACAGCATGTACTTTCTCGCCATTAGTAATGATTATGTAATACTATTTCTCTACGACTATAGCAGAATGTATTCATTTCTCCATGTTATCGGAAGCAGTAATCATGCCAATTCCACAAGCCGTGCGATATTATTCTAACACACCTGTCGACCAATCGCATTCGTCCTAGATCATCACACAACGACTTAGGGTTCTCGCAGTCGCCTACAGAGGCGCTGCGTGCTCTTCCGCAACTATCGTAAGACAGGTGAACCACGAAACAGTATGCGAGTTCACATAATTGTGGCCACTTTGTAAGGTTAAAACGCTCACATTGATTTATAATTATGGATTCTTCCAGCAGTAATAGTGATGAAGATTACGTATATCAAAGTCGTAGAGAAAGTATAGTCTTCTACTTGCGTAGAATGGCTATTATTCACTCGTGGAAATTCCGACACTCGCTCCTACGTCCTCGCGTCGGAAACATCCACTCGTGAATAATAGCCATCATTCTACGCTCGTTGCAGAATATACTATTATACCACAATTTTTCTCCAAAGTAACACATCTCCGTCATCATTTTTTGTAAAACTCATTACAAATCGTAGAACATTCGGTGCGAAAGCTAAATATTTTCAACAAATATCAACACAAATATGACAATTATAACTACTTTTGGAGCAGGTAAATCATATACCGACAATGAGACATAAACCACAGAAATTCAGCTGCCGAGTCGCGACACGGAATGCCATTGTTGCATTCCAATCTGATATTCCCTGAAGGCTAGCAATTTTTATTTCATATTTCAAATAGGTTTTCTAAACGATGTAATTTTTTAAACGTATAACAAAAACTCGGATATAAGAAACGAACAAAGAAATATGAAATAATATACAAATTGTAATTTATGTATCCTCCAATTGCCTGGACTCACCTTTCATTTTACGTTCAAGAAGCGCAGTGGATTCGGAGTGGGCGACTAAGTTTGACGTTCAATTACTCAAACAATACAAAGTTTTTCGAAAAATTAAACATGACTTAGTTTGAAGATGTTTTGATTAACACATTTCATTAAGAAAAAAAAGTATCTTCACAATTGTAGGAAGACAGAATTTTTTTAATTTTTTAAATATTCGAAAAATCAGGTGTTTCAACGAACGTAAAACCTGTACCATTCTCTTAAGTTTTCTTACACTATAGAAAGTCGAAAGTTAATCCAAAAAGTTTGTGACTTTTTAAAAAGAAATGGTTTAAAGAAAATAAAAGATTGGCTATGCTTGACACAAAATTACGCAAAAAGGCATATTTTCGAAAGGTTAAGCTTGACATAATTTGAAGATCTGTTTTTGGTGAACCATTTCATTAAGAAAACTGATGCTACAGAATGGCACAGACTTTCTCGTGCCAAATTTTTCTAATTTACTTGGTGTGGTCTGGATTTAAAGTCTTGCTCCATTCTCTGGGCAGCTGCCGACGATAACTATTCTAATTCAATTTACGATTTTTCTAATAATTAAAACAAACTGAGATAACTTAGGGCAACAACTGTTGCCATTGCAGCGACCATGACCGGGAAGTCCTCGGGCTGATTCTCAACGGTAGCATATTTTCGATATTAGTTAGACAGCTACGTCGAATTCGGACGCCGTCTGGATGAAAATTCCAGCGACCGGTTGCTCTGATCGTTTCCCGCAGTCTCTTTGATCAATACTAGACGATTTCCGAAGCTTGGTTTACCTGTTCATTTCCTATCCGTATAGTTGTTACACTATAGTTTTACCTGTGTTGAATTGTTGTTGTTGTTGTTGTTGTTGTTGTTCTTCTTCTTCTTCTTCTTCTTCTTCTTCTTCTTCTTCTTCTTATTATTATTATTATTATTATTTATTATTATTATTATTATTATTATTATTATTATTGCTTCTGCGGCAGTACTCTGCGTAATTGAAATGGTAGAATTTATGTATTGGGTTGACAAGCCAACTTAATGCCCTGCAGTGTAGAAGACTTTGCCCTCTGCCATTTGAGATTTTACAGCCTATAAACTCCGTCGCTTGCTGACGTTTGGAGAATGCGGTGGAACCTCCGAAAGAAACATGAAGACGTCCCCAAAAAGGATCTGGCATCTTGGATTCTGTAAGATCAGTGATGTTCTAGTTTCTAGCTTCAGTGATATTTTTGTGAATATGACGTACAGTAAAGTAGAAGCATTAGTTCAAGTCAATATTGATGAAAAACTTGTACCAATAGAAAATTCTACGAAGATTGTTGTAAACATTTACAATCACCTGTTTAAGCAAAATTATGTCGCAGAAATCACCGATCTTCTCTACTTCACCAAATAAACAACTTTTCGAATCGAAACACAATCAGAATTCTAGAGGCCGGCTGCTATGATAGTTTTTTTGTTGGTTACGATTTGTTGAACCCCGTAGATGTACACGTGATTAATACACGTGTCACGGTTAAATAAAATAATAATTTAATGAAAAATATAATAATATGAAGTTAAGGTATCTGTCTACCTGAGAAAAAAATCTAGAACTTGAGTTCTAATTTCTTTTGCCTTATACATTTGAGTTCTTTATGCTATTGGAGATCAAACAATTAAAAATTTCTACGTTCCCTTTATCATACGCATTAGTTGGTTTACAAAATTATTCTAATTCTATACTTTTAAAAGATTACTAAAAGGAGGTGATACAATCAGCACCTACTGTTATAAAAATTATTAGCGAATATGTTTAGAAAGACGTCAAATAATATATATATATATATATATATATATATATATATATATATATATTTTTAATTTGTTATGGAGTTAGGTATGTGGAGGCAAGGTTATAGTAGATTGCGTGGATAGAGTTGATGTTTCAGTACAAGTTATTGAAGAGATGAGCTGTGTGTTAGTGATGCATGTTATATTCAGTTCTTAGTGTTTGTTAGATATGAACCTTGGAGCGTAATTTGCTCATCGGAGAAATCTATTTTATATTATTTGCAGTTTATTTATAAGTTTAGCTGATGAATTAGTCCAAACGGGGCGTGCGTATTGAATTGGTCTGATTATAGATTTGAACAGTGTGATGACATTGTCTGCCGATAGGCAGCTTCTGGAGTTTATGAGAGGTTTGAATTGTGCTATTTCACATTTTGCTTGTTGTGTTTTCATTGTAATATATGAATTCCAGTTCGGTTTTGTTTCGAAATTTAGCCTAAGGTATTTAACTGTTTGACAGTGAGGAGTTCATGGTATTGTTTTGTTGTTGATTATAAAGGGGGAAGAAGAATAGAAGTGCTTTAGCGAGAATATTTTGGCATGGATTTTATTGGGTTTGATTTGATTTTCAAATTGTTCACTGGTTGTCTATTCTGTCTCCACGTTTTTTTTTATTCAACTGGATTTGTAGATTACACTGTCGGCAGCAAACTGTGCTATTTGGTTCTGGTTTGTGACCGTTATTTCTGGGAAGTAAATATTAAATAATGTTGGTGGGGAGCCTTATGATATTTTACGAGCCTGCTAGTATTTTACGATGGGATTAAATTGTATTTTTCTACTATCACTGGGAATGTTCTTTCTCATAAAAAATGTTTTATGATGACCAGGTACAGTGGTGTTCCTATTGATTGAAGTTTTAATAGTAAACTTTGATATCAAATCTGTCAAAGGCTCGGTGATATGTCCAGTTGCTATTTTGTGTTTTTTTGTCTTATGGTGAACGAATGCTATGTTCTATTAATCAGAGAAGCTGATGTGAAGTTGCAACCTGTTTAATGAAACCAAACTGATGTTTGGTAATGGTTTGTATTCTATTTCAATAATTTTTACCCTTCTAATAATGAACTTCTCAAAAACATTTGATAGTGTCTGGATTACTGTGGTTTTTATATGCCTTTGAAACAGAAATAACTTCCGAGTTTTTCTAAAGTATTGAATAGTAACCGTTTCTTAATATTGAGTGGTAGATATTATGTATCTGGGCTATTTTTGGTGTGCGTACGTTTTTAGAACTTTATTATTGATGTCATGTCTAGGGGATGTTTTGAGGGGAGTTTTTTTAATTATATTCTTCAGTTAGTTTGCTGAAATGAATTTTATTTTTTGTGGAACATTATATTTCGGAGCGGAGACGGAATTTTCAATTTTTATGTTGTTTATAGGAACTTGAACTTGTGTCACCACTATTAGAGAAATACTCCTTGACGCTCTCGTTCCAGGAAGCCGATACGAAACACTTACTTCTAGAAGTTATCAATAATCTGCCAGTAATTGTTTCATGTAGTTTTATTATTACTTTACAATAAGCTCACAAACAATGGATATATAAATTTATAAAGAACGCAAAATATTTTTAAGTTATTTAATTAAAATTCTTTGTCTCTAGCCTACAAAATTACGTTGAAAATTATAACATTCATATAAATGGTATTTACCTTTAATCAATTTTAACCTTCTCGTCTAGTGTTGTAAAGTAGTTTACAAAGTACGTATCTATGCATTTCATCTTCTTGAAATATCCTTGCAGTACTAAGTGCTAAGATCATCAGTAGAGACATCAGAGACCTTCATTTTGAAGTGAACAAATTGTCAGATACATAATGTATTTTCAAATTAATGAAAAAATCGTGTATTTTCAAATCACAGTATTATTTGAGTATATATTTCTCTTTCATATTTTATGTGATCTACAGCGAATACGTGGTATTTTCGAATTATTGAATTCCGGTATTACAACTATAAATAAGTAATGTAACCTTTTAAGAATTTCATGTAAATAAAATTTTTTATTACACTACCAAAGAACATTCTCCTTTCGCTTTTCTGTGAAATCATTTCTTAAAGTTTCGGGAGGTTCATGCAGGAGCTCCGATAGCCCACATACCGTGCGTTGCTCATTTCGTTATATATCCCAAAGCGGAGTCATATCTTCCAGACGCGAAATCTCATCATGCTTTGCTTTGTGCCTCGGAACTCCACTTTGCCGAAGGCGCTTCCTGCAGGAGGTTATTGTACGCGGGCCGCCGTCGCGACGCCGCCAGAGGGCGTTGCCGGAACCAGTGCATCCGGCGCCTTCGTGTTGGAGGAGATGCCCTGGAGCAGTGAAAGAGGAAGAAGGAAAGGGAGATGGCTGGCAAGGAAAATAGCGATGATTGATTCCTTGAGCGATGATTGATCATTTACTGTTCACGGTCCTGTCAACTGCTTTGGTCTTTAACCTGTAAGTGTTGTGCACGTTGTATCTCGGTAAGCGGGGATGTTGCTTCCCCGCTGTCATCGGAGCCGAACTACACATCAATTGATTAATGATTCCAGGCGCATCAGCAGTTAAATTCATTGTTCCCGTAACTGCAGTGCCTGTTTTTATAGCTGCAGGTGGCGGTGTTCTTCACCCGATGGATCGCGAGATCCGGTCTAGACCTATAGGTCGGCTAGCAGGGTTTTCCTCAGCCATAATCTCCCACCCGCGGTGTACCGCCCCAGCCGGGACAAGTTCTAAGTCACCGACCGGTCTCCCGGCTTCTGTGGTAGTGTAGTGCATGTTAGTGTAAATGTTCGTGTGTGTAAGGGGTGAGGATAGAACAAGGAAGAGGAGGGAAGATCGCGTGCAGTCCGTTGCCCGTTTGTTAGGGTACTGCTCCAGCATTCGTACGGTATCGATCGGAGAAACCACGGAAAACTACCAACCAGAGCAGCCGGCCGCTAGAATTTTCCTTCAGGCAGCTGCTGAATTCGACCTAGTGGGCTGGCAAGTACTGAAAATTCTGCCATTGATGGGATTCGAACCCTAGAATATCCTGATCGCAAGCACAGTAGTGACATCTACACATTGGTTTGCGGAGGTTTCCCACACCCGTTATTTCTGTCAGCGGGTTACCGCCCCAGCCAAGACACGCTTTAAGTTCCCGACTCGTCTCCTGAAATGCATGATAAGTGTAGTGTATGAAAGTGTAAATATGCCTTTATAAATATTTATTATTTCTGTAGGTAGGTTTCTACAACCTGGTGTCAGAACAATACAATTTACATATTACAATATGGAATATAAATAAAATTTAACTTTAAATTATTTTAATATAATAATAATAATAACAATAATAATAATAATAATAATAATAATAAGATAAAATGCTAACACTGACAGGAAGAATAAAGATAATAGAATTAACTCTCCTTTTTATGGCTGACCTGCACAATTATTTTAAATCAAATACACGACGTTTCAATTACACTGCACTTCACTTCACATCTGTACTTCGCTTCTTTTCCTACTTCTCTATTGCACCACAATGGGAAAGGAGATGACCCAGGATGAGGAAGAAAGATCGCGCGTGATCCTTGACCCGTTTATTAGGGTACTGCGCCGGCATTCGCCTGATATCGATTGTAGAAACCACAGAAAACTATCAATCAAAGCAACCAGCCACTAGAACCAGTCAGCGGCTGAATTCCAGTCAGCGGCGAACCAGTCAGCGGCAGCCCTCCAGTCAGCGGCTGAATTCGACCCATTATTTAGCCAGTGTCGAAAATCCACCACTGTCAGGACACGAATTCTAGACGGAGACTCCAGGCCGAGTCTTTGCAGCGGTGATGCTTCTTCTGAGGGAGATCAGTTCCTCCCCCTCCCACTCTGACTACGCTCTAACTCCCTCCGCGGTGCCTAGAGAATAGTAGAGTGGTCCTTCCGGGGGAATCGACGGAGCGGAGGCTGCTTCGGCAACCGCTATCGGGCCACCGCGCGTAACGATTTTCCGGCCAGGTGTGGCCGTCGGAAAATTGGTTTCCATGGCTACTGGCGCCCCGCTTAAGGGGTGAAGGGTGCAACTGGGGTGATACAAGGGGCAGCGAGCGATCGAATGAAGATCGATCACGGGAATTTGATGTGGACCGTGAGAATTTTATCTCCACAGAACGGTTCGCATTCTTAGGAACGTTTTTGAAAAGAATTTTGATGTGTACTTGCTGTAGGTTGCCACCAAAATGAAGTATTGGTTTTTCGAAATTTTCTATCGTAATATGTGCTCGGTAGAAAGGACTTGTCACATTGCTACCGGGAGCAGTGCATCAACTGATGTACTGCAGTGCCTCTGATCGGGAGGCCCTAGGTTCGAGTCCCGACGACGGCAGGATATTCGACACTAGCTTTTCAGCTAGTGGAGAAGTCTAGCGGCCGGCTCCTCTGATAGGTATCTTCCCGTGGTTTCTCCGATCAACACTAAATGAATACCGGAGCAGTACCGTAACAAACGGGCCACGGACCGCGTGCGATCTGTCCTTCCTTTTCCTTGTTCTTTACAATTTTCTTTTCTTTCCTTTCCTTGTTCTTTCAATTCCTTGGCTCTTTACAACGCGGCGAGAGATAGAGAAAGATAGAGATAGAGAGAGATAGAGATGAGATAGAGAGAAGATAGAGATAGAGATAGAGAGAGATAGAGATAGATAGAGATAGAGATAGATAGAGAGAGATAGAGAGATAGAGATAGAGATAGAGAGATAGAGAGAGATAGATAGAGAGAGAGAGATAGAGATAGATAGAGATAGATAGAGATAGAGAGAGATAGAGAGAGATAGAGATAGATAGATAGAGATAGAGAGAGATAGAGATAGATAGATAGAGATAGAGAGAGGCGCAGCTAGGCTGATGCAACTGGTGCACCGCAGTAAGAGTCACTCAATAACGACCCCCGGTGGCGGATATAGGCAAAAACTAAAATAAATTGCACTAGACATTATTTTTACCACATATTTAAATCTCTTAATTTAACGGTTATTGGTGATAGGGACCCCATTACCTAGGAAGCTACTTCTTTAAAAAGTCTCTTCGAGACGTATAGGTCTGCATACGAAATGTCATCAAAATCTGAGTTGGTATCACGGGGAACTTTTCTAAAATTATCTTAAAAAGACCATTTTTATTCCTTCAGGGCAACTTTTTTACTTCACGTGTGCAGTACTGCAATCTAGCTAAGAATCAGCACAACATAACAAAATTATTTTTTAATGAACACTATTTTCTTTCATTTAAAGCAAAAAGATCGCACCAGAGGTTACAGTGAATGTTCAAATTTGTTATTGCCCATCATATGTAATTGCGTCTCAAGGTATGCTCCACCTAAACACTTCACACCGCGTACGCTAAGATGTCTAAGTGGAAAATCAAGAGAGAAACCGCTTGCGAAAGGTTTCGCATGCTCGAACGTCACTACAATTTGACACGTTTTTTTTATTGTTACGTCTCTGCTGATGGCTTTATTGTCGAGCTCTGCGTGAAAATCAATGCCCGCGCCTGTCCGGCTATCTGCTGTCTAGCACTAGATTGTTAGATGATTACTGGCGCTTCAACAGGTAAGATCACGAGTCCCGTAAGCATAGTACATATTTTCCTCGGCAGGTGGCGGTTATCTTCCCCCGGTGAATGGTGAGATATAGCGCTGGCCTATGGCCGCTTTTCGATTACTGAGGTTTTCCCAACCAAGGTTTTCCCTATCACCAACCAGGAACCGCCTTGGCCGAGACAAGATCTAAGCTCCCGACCGGTCTCCCGTCATGTGTGAAAGTATAGTCCATGGTAGTGTAAGAGTAAGTAAGGGGTGAGGATAGGATAAAGAAGAGGAAGGAAAGATCGCGCGCGGTTCGTTGCCCATTTGTTGCCCGTGGCCCGTTTGTCCGTGTTGTTTGTTATTACTCCGGCATTTGCCTGGTATTGATCGGAGAAACCACAGAAAACTAGCAGAGTAGCCGACTGCTAGATTTCTACTCCAGACAGCGACTGAATTCGACCTAGCTATGTAGCTAGTAATGAAAACCAGGGTGGGATTCTAGGATCTCCCAATCAGAGACACTGCAGTGACATCAGTAGATGCCCTGAGCCACCTCTCCCGGTCTAGCACTGGATGCTCGAGCGCTTTCTACAGCCGGTTGCTTCTGGTGGATCGCTGACGTCCGACCAATCGCGATCGCTCCCTTTTACTGTGCACCATCGCGCCATCGGCATTTCTTCACCTGGAGCAACTCTCCGTAGTCTAAACGGAGCCGGTTCTTTTACGAATTCTACCTTTTTTGACGTGAGGAGTACGCTTCCAAGTACTGTTTATTTTAAAAAAGCTTGCTGAAAATCAGCCTGCTCGACGAATTTCTGCGGCTATCATTCACGGGTTCATGTGGGGTGAGTACAATTTTTCTATTGAATTTATTTGTTAATTATTTTGATTTATTTATTCAAATATTATTTTAAATCAAAATAATTACGCGAATCGTCATCATTCATGCAATTTTTAAATAATGCTTTATTAATTTTTTCGTGTTTTACAAATACTTCCGATTGATAGTTTAAAAATAAAAAAAGTTTTAAAGCAACTATCTTGTAATATATATATTTTTTTGTTTGATCATAAAGGAATATTAAGTTTATGCATTTATTCCAGATCTTCCCTTCTTTTCATTCCCATTTTCTCATTCCACATTGCTAATTTTAGAATATAACTTGGTGAATGTCAAAGTTACACATGTGTAGTTCTATGAAACCCAAAGACTTTCATCAATAACCCCCCAAAATTAAAAAATTTCTAACAAACACCCACATAATCCCAGACACATAATTTGGATTTTGACCTTATAACTCAACAACACATCAAATTTACGATTAACCGAATACATAGCGCAAGGCTCCATACCAAACAACACACTATCGCAAACTCCTGGATATAACTATTCAGCAAAATAGGGAATGAAGCCTTCTATACAAATTAAGACAAATAGTTACTCCAGACTTCTTATATCAAATTCTTAGAAGTTTTTTTTAAATCAAAGAAAGTTCCAAGTCAAATTGAACGATGCCATATCACTCACACACCAGATTTCAACAGGACAGCCTCAAGGCTCCCCATTGTCCCCAGTATTATGTATGTTTCTATTCACAACCCTGAAAAACATGCATGTAAGTTGAACAGGAAGACAATTAATAAAAAAAAAACTTTCTGGCTTTTAAATTCCATTGAAAGTGCTACGACCGAGCGAGCGAACGACCTTAGCGACCTTCGTCAAATGTCGCACCGCACGGCAGCCACGGGGAACGAGAAATAGCGGCTATACACGAAAGTTCTATCATACACACGAGATTTGTTTTGTTTATATTATTTGCGACTTATTACTATTTCACGTTTATTGTTTCTTTAAATTCTGCCTTTACTTGTTTTTTTTCACGTGGCATCTGAGGGTATTATCTCCAAGATGGAATATGGTTCGCCTTTTTGCGTCTTTCTCGGTCCTATCGCAAGATGTCGCATGATCGCGATCATATCAAGCAGTGCTTCATATCAAGCAAATCTAGTGGCACAACCGAGAAAGTCTCGAAAAGCCGTGCCGTATCCATCTTGGAGATACTACCCTCAGATGCCTCATTACAAAAAAAAACAAGTATAATATGAACATTTTTGCCTAGTGGCAGGAATATGGTTGGGTGATGATATCTTCCTTTGTATTCGTTTTGTGCTTTTTATTAAATAATTCAGTTGTTTGTGGTCACTATAATTTAACAATTCTCGCTTAAGGGCGGAGGGCTCTTTTAACAATATTTGATAAACTTAATCTGAATTTAGGAAGTTAAAGCAAATTATTGCTGTCTTAAGTACACACGAACACGAAATAAAGATACTTTCCATTAAAAATGTTTAATTTTACTCTCAATTGTATATTTGAAATCTGACAGATCCAATATTTTATTTTAATGAAACATTTCTTTCCTTTAATAAATGAAATGGGAATTAATGTACCTAAATTTAGTGCAAATGTCAACTGACTTCTCCAAAAGGCTGCCATCAGCCAAGTTTCCAGTGATGTACCTCCATTCCAGAACAATTTGTTCATTCCGTGCTAAATTAAATTTCGTGCTTGGCACTCTAGACACAGTGACACGATTTTAAACCGCGAAAATAAAAGAAGAAGGAATTTTATTTTTAATATATTTAAAATGCCTACTTATATTTAAAATGCTGAATAGTAGCCAGTGAATTAGTCTTGTCGTCATGCTGAATAGCTTTCTAACCAATATCTGAGAAATAAAATTATTTGTTTTTCCTTGTTAATTTTATAATAAATAAAGATAATTTTTATTGTCATGTAATAATTTCATACAATTTAAATAAATAAAAAATTAAAAATAATTGCAAATGTTTTCATTTACATTTTGTGGTTCAAAAACGAAAGAAACTCTCCGCAAAAATCGTGTTTGGATTGATTCCATTGAACACCTCGTACAAATTGAATATTACAACAAAAGATCGTAAACGTGCTTGGTACTTTGTATACTTCATTGTCTTTCTACATCACTGTCGGAATTCTTTATAGAATGGAAATGTGGGTGTTTGCTTGTAAAAGGCGTATTCGTGGGATACTAATTAAACCTCTTTAAAATCAAGCTCGTTTGTATAGAAAAAATACACGACGGCTTTTGTGATGTGATGTAACAAAATACGCCAATTGTTGCATGCAATTATCGGCATTTGTGCGATGCATGTTCTCGGTAGAAGAAAAGTAGGAAATCAAGTTCTAGAAAAACATGTAATTTCATTCTCTGAGCATTCATTTACCACTCTGAAGATGAATATTTGCTTTGAAGAGAACCACAATAAACACAACACGTATTTCTGTCTTAAAAATAAGGAGAAACGGTACGTCAATAGATGTTATTATTTTGTAAGTGTGTCAAACTTCGACCAATTTTGAACTTTTCGGGGAAAGAACGCGTACAAAAGAAGCGACCTTCAAAAATATCCCTAAATTATATTTATCTTCCCTTAGAAGGTAAATTACTTTGACGAGAAAATGTTAACAACCCTCATAAAACGAGAGAATGGAGTCTAATGAATGAATCACTCCAAGTATACAGAGAAGATATTAATTAGAGGACGAACGAATGTAAACAGCAGTTGCCGAGGGAGGAGACTTTCGAGTTAAAGGCGGAGTGGGGCATCAACCAGACACGATAATTAGGCCAATTAACCTTCAGCTGATGCGCTTCAGTGAACGGTAGGGGTTGCCAACTCTAGGGGTTTCACTCGCAGATTGCGGGTTCCGCAAACAATCTTTGAACTTAGCATCAGAACATGTGATTCACTTGATCCATTTTAATCGGGGAACATCATTTCTAAATTAATTATTTTTTTTTAGAAATATTTCATTCTTAAACATTAACCGATTATTGAATATTCTCCATAAGTAGTATGTACAACTGGATGTGATATAAATGTTCCAATAATTTTATTTGCAGTTAAAATCACTGTTTATAAATTGCTGAAAAGTCTTGATTATGTGTTGAACAATATTATTTCAATATCAACAACTAACAACCAATTTTACTTTTATTATATTGTGAATAATATCTGGTCAGTCCAGAGTGTTACATTATTTGAAATGTTGTTAACTACTCAGGCATACACAAAAAGTCGGATCCAAAGACTTGAAACATGTTCCTCTATTATGTCGACCCCTTACTTCGAAATCCGAAGCCAGAAATCCGACACCACCCTCCGGTTTTTCTAAATCTCAAAAAACCAAATAGGATAGGACAAGGAATGGAAGAGAAATATCGTGCCCGGTCCGTGGCCCGTTTGATATGGTACTGCTCCGGCATTTGCCTGGTATTGATTGAAAAAAAACACGGAAAACTACTGATCAGCGTAGCTGGCCACTAGAATTCTCCAGACAGCGGTTGACTACCTTAGTGTCGACAATCCTGCCACTGTCGGGACTCGAATCTTACGACCTCCCGGTTAGAGGCACTACAGTGTCATCAGTTGACGCCCTGAGCCACTAAGCAGGTTTCTGTAATCGGCTACCGCATGGTGTGTGCTGCCTTACCAGGTAAGCGAAGAATACCGATGTGGACTTTTGCTGAAGATACATCACGTAAATAAAATGCAGAAAAGTTACGTTGTCAAGGTAAATGTGAGCGACACTTAGTTCACAAGAGTTAAGCTAGCAGATAGTCCCGAAAATCAGCAACTGCATCTCTCACTGTCTTAAAAAAACTGGCCTCGTGGAAACGCATGTTGCCTTCCAGGACAGGCATTTTGCCTTCGCGCATGATTGAGCTCTGCCGACTCTTTCGGCGACGAGAAGAAACGTGTGCAAGGCGAGATGTGTGTTTAACGCTCGGCGTATACGATTATGGATGTTTGCAGAATCATGATGTGTTAAAAGGTATGAATTTAATAGTCATTTGAAGTGAAAACAGTTACGCATTACACAGATATTTACTTGTTTGTCACTGAGAACGAGTCTAATTCACGTTGCCTTATTGTTATAATGAATCGCAATTCACATTATTGATTCTTAAAATGTTCAGTATGTGCCTTATCACACTTTCCCTTAAAACTGAACCTTTATAATGTGAACGGACTACGCCCTCAAAAAATTACTTTTCTTCATACCAGTCCAGAAGACGAAAAATATCTTTCTCTTATCGCTTGGTAATTTGTTACGAAAATGTTCTGATAACACTTATAGGAGTGTAACAAGTACCAGTAACTGCTGTTTAATTAAATTAATCCTTTTCCAATAATACCTGGTAACAAAAAGCAATGAAATTAAAATGCAGTATCAATCAGACACACAATGAAACGAAAATGGAGGATCACACCATCGCCTCAATCACCATCGCACACGCAATATGACAGGCGGAGAGATAAGCAGGCAGGCAGACTGACAGGCGGAAGATATGCAAACAGTCGGACAGACGGGCAGACGGCGGACGGGCAGACGGCGGGCAGGGACGGACAGGCGGGCAAACGGAACGGACAGACGGGCAGATGGACAGGTCGGCAGATGGACAGGCGGGCAGATGGACAGGCGGGCACACGAACAGGCGAGCAGGCGGACAGGCGGGCAGCGACAGCGGGAGGCAAAAGGAACAACGGGACACTGGTGACACGGCAGGCAGGAGCGGGTAGACACAGACAGGAAGGTGGGCTGACGGATTGTTAATCGTACTGCAAGAGGACGGACCTGCAGAAAGACGCTTTGTCATAAACCATTTTTACGGTATGAAGGATCCAGAAAACGGGAATTTTTACTACACATGTTAGAGGAACTATTTTACTAAACTTAAGAAGAAGGTTTCTGTTATTTGTTATTGAGGCGTAACAACTCCTGTTTTCCAACGAAAAATCACAATTTTCTATTGCAGAATTACATAATTTTCTTTTAACTTCGTTGGCACGTTACGGCGAGAATATTCCAAGAATCAAAATTACAGGACATATGAAAGCATCATCTCTAAAACATATTACCGTGAAACATAATTCGGCATTTTTGAATTCACTTAGAAATTGTACTGAATTATAACCTCAACTGTTACAAATTTTTGAGTGAAGAGGTTCCATCGGGTTACGGTTTTCTGAAATGTAATCAATAACTTCATTTTTAGGTAAATGAGTTTAAAACTAGTGGTCTACAACAGCACATACTTTCTCGCCTGTATTTCCAAACAAAATTAAGGGGAAATGTACTAAATTTGATGAAAAATTGTACATTACCTTATTTCAAGATCTATCTTTAAGAAACAGATTTTATGAAGGGAAAAATCTCTATTTCTAATATTTTAGTTATAGGAAGACTGAAAATATTTTGAACTTTCAAAACAATGGGGGAGTTCAACGAATGTGAGATCTTAAACGTTCTTCACTCTATCAAATAACAAAATTTAATAAAAATATTTTTTGCTATTTTTTGAAAATGTCCCAGGGGCTTCATGCAAAGTACCGCTCAAAATCAAAATATCGGTTTTAAATTCAAAGGACCGTGACATCTGCCGGATCGATTTGGGAATATCACTTTTGGAGAAAATCGGTGGAACGGTTTAGGCGCTAGCGTTGTTCACACAGGAACTGACGGACACACGGACGGACTGACAGACGTTTTGCCGTCTTTCAATTTTTCGGTATCAAGGACTCACAAAACATACATACGGATTAGAGGATTTTTTTGTAAATTTAACGTTTTTGTTGCCAGGGCCTGCAAGAAGAGTTTTTCTGCCGAAAATTCGCGTTTTATCTCCGAGCATTATATAACTTTCTCTCTACCCCGTCGCGATAAAGTATAAATAAAAACTTGGTTATTTCTTATACTGTGATCTCTTGTTGTTCCAAGACCATATGAACGATCTCAGGGTGACGGCTCATACGCATGAATATGAAATGTTAGGATAAATTAAATATGTAGTAGTAATAGACCCGGCAATGCTTCACTATTGCAATGTGTTACACATCACGTACTACTGGCTTGCTAATCACATTTTACACTATGCGGTCCAAACTTTCTGCCAGGTGAAAGACTTTCTTCCCATTATGTTCTATGTCCTGGTTTGGAATTGGCTCTCAAGTAGCCCATTATTAAAACTTTCTCTCCAAATTTGGACATGCGTTCGCTATGATACCATCTTGGAGAAATTTAATTTACTTGTCTGATAATCAATTTATCATTCCACCCGATATTTTACAATTGCAGGGTCAGTGTACTGTATGAAGTGAATACGCGCTTAATCCATAACTGTGCGTCGGGTTGTGCAAAGTATTGTAATTAAATAGTTTATTTCATTTTTAAAAGGATCTTAATAAACGCTTCTCGTACTTTGCAAATGTTTTGCAAAATCACTTATCGCTTCAGTATTCGTGAATTTATTGATTACTTCGATACACTGCTGGGATATTACCAATGAATATACTACATTATACATGCGATACTGGAAATGTACCCCACGCCACTAACTCAACATGGCCATTACCCATTGGTGAGTCTCAGAGATTAAAAAACAATACACTTTGCCAGATGACATTAAACGATTAAATTCGATAGAAAAATTTAAATCCCAAGTGAAATTGTTTCTGCTGCATAACTGTTTCTATATAATTAGAGACTATACTGAGCATCACAAGGTAACTAACATTAATTGTAAGTCATGTTTAATTCAATACCATTTGGTCTGTATAAATGTAAACAACCTGTAACAAGTATTGTACCGCCGACTTTGGGTCAATGAACCCCATCTCGATCAGGCTTTTTGTCCAGTTTTCCTGATCCATTGAGCAAATGCTGTGATAGCCTGTTGTTTTGCTTCTGGACATAAATGTAAGATCATTATTTCTGCACGCCTTCTAGAATTCAGTGGGAAATATAGTTGTTCAAATTATCATTCTCCATGTTGTCGCGGTAGGAAGTATTATTCCTTGACGAAGGACAGGATCAGGGATAAGAGCCCAAATTTATTGCTAATTTATCCGTGAAAATAGATTTTATTACATCGGAGCTGCATTTAAAATTCAAGTAGTATATGTTATATATATTCAAGTAGTGTAGGGATCACAGAATTTTGAAAACGTGCACAGAATTCACTTTTCCTCATAGCACGTCATATACAGTTTTTAATTGTTTTTGACGTAAAATAAAGAAAGTGGAATCCGACGATATGTAACGAACCACGTGCCTCACAAGGAAGTTTTTCCGCCATCCGGGCCAACCAGAAACGGTAGGATACTGCAGTAAAGTTGACGCATGGATGATCGGAAAGCCAAACGTCCCATCGCTCTAGAACTGGAAGCATGTTGCAGGACTCGAACCTGCGACCCCATGAACTGCAAACACACGAAGCCAGGTAAATTTTAAGACTGAGCAAAACCCGCTCGTTGGTCAGCGAGAGAAGCAGGAGAGCGCTGACGGGCGGCCGGGGCCGGGGGCGGGCGGTGGACACGGAGCGGCGACTCAGAGGCTGCGTGGGCGGCGCCCGGGGCGAAGGGCGATCGCCTATTTCGCGCTCGACGAGCACGCCCCTCGGGCGGGGGCGGAAGTGGGGGAACGCAAACTTGCGCCTCTGACGACTGCCCCATCCCAGCCCCTCTCGCCCTGTCGCCACCATCGCCCTCACTGACACCCCCGCGCCCAGATCCATGCTGAGAGCTCAACCATGCACCTCCGCCCTCCCACCCCGTCCCTGTCCCGCCCATGCCTCCTTCCCCGTTGATTGATTAGTGGTTCGGGGCGCGTCAACAGCTAAAACGTCGTTAGTCCTGTAAGTGTAATGTTTTTATCGTGAGAAGTGGCGGTAATCTTCCCAGGTGGGACTAGGAGCGGTGTCCTAGTGCTTCAATTAGTATAACTGCAGTGCCTCTGGCCTGGAGGACCTAGGTTCGACTCCCGACAGCGGCGAGCTTTTCGGCACTAGCTTGCCGCTCAGCTAGGTCGAATTCAGTCAGAGGAGAATTATAGCGGCTGGCTGCTCTGATCTTTCCGTGGTTTCTCCGATCAACACCAGGCGAATGCCGGAGTAGTACCCTAACAAACGGGCCACGGACCGCGCGCGATTATTCCTTCCTCTTCTTTGTCCTATTCTCACCCCTTACTCACACACTGAAATGCACTACTGTGGCTGGTGGGAGATACCTGGTAAGGAAAACTCGGTTAAGGCCGGCCGGGGGAATATCATCGCCACTCCTGGTGAAAAACATGCACTATACTAACTGGACTAATGACCTCGGTAGTTGACGCGTCCGTAGTCACTGACAATCAATTAATCAATTCCCAGCTGGATGGCGAGATCTGGCGACGTCCTACCCTTCGGTTTGCAGGATTATTCCCATTCATGTATCTCCTACCGGATATTATCACCAAGTCTCGTAGTGTCATAGATTTTCCTAAAATCTTTCTTTCAAATATTCTTTTCTTATACTTGGTGATAATATCTCGAGATTAAAAACAAATGATGAATTGGGAGTACTGATCAAACAAGAAATATAGTTAGAGAAATAAAGTCTTGGAGAATGGCATGGATCGGACATCTAGAAAGGATGAACCCAGATAGAATCACTAAGAAAATAACAGAGTGGAAACGGATAGCTATGAGGGGTAAAGGCAGACCAAAAACAAAATGATAAGATGACGTTGTTGAAGACCTACGTAGAATGAAAAAGAAGAATTGAAATAAATGGATCAAGACAGCAAGGAGTGCAAAAGATAGTTGAGTAGGCAAGACCCACCTCGGGTAGAAGCGCCAACATAAGAGAGAAGGAAGTATCTCCCACCAGCGCGGCACCGCCCCAGCTGGGGCAAGCACGGAGCTCCCGACTGGTCTCCCGCCATGCGAGGTATTGCAGTGCGTGTAAGTGTGTTTGTAAGTAAGGAGTGAAGATAGAAGAAGAAAGGAAAGATCTCACGCGGTCTGTGGCGGGTTTGCTACAATACTGCTTCGCCATTCGCCTGGTGTTGATCGGAGAATCCACGAGAAACTACGCCTCAGAAGAGCAGCCGGCCGCTGGAATTCTCCTCTAAACAACGGCAGAATTCCAGCAAGCTATCTAGCTCTATTTAGCTTCGAAAACCCTGCCACCGTCGGGACTCGAACCCTGGGATCAATTGATGCCCTGAGCCACTTAAGCCGCTCAGCATCCTCCCTGTCGCGCGCCACTTCCTTCTCCCCAACCCATGCGCTCCCCTGCCCAGTCCTTCCCCACTGCCGCCCCTGCCCCAGCCTCGACCTCCACGATTCTCTCGCTGCGTTCGCCTCTGACGCCCGAACGCGGCGGGCGCTGTCCAACTCGATGGAAATGCAACGAAAACACGCGCAAACGCAGCGCTCAAGTTAAATTTAGCGTGTCTGTTTTGTTACATTGTAACGCATTACAGACGTGTGCTAAATGTTTCAGGACTAGAATATTCAATAGAAACTGATGTAAAAATTGTTCAATGAAATTAGTTGCTTTCATTGAATTATTCCATCTGTGGTACAACTGGCGGTGTTGTTAGGTGACGATTTTATTTGAAGGCATTTATTTAACGCTAAATAATCACAGAACGCAGAAATTGATGTAGTATAAATACTAATTATGCAAATGAACAGACATTCGTGCTTTTTTCCTTTGATTTTCAAACAAAGCTTTTAGTATTAACGTTAATATTATGTTAAGACACAAAAATGAACCATTTTTGTAAGTAACGTTTTGTATTTTTTCGTCGATTTCCACTTATAAGTCGTTTTTTACCTTTTCCTATAAGTTTTAAAGCATTTTTTGCTGATTGTTTTCAATTGTAATATAATTTTAATGATACTTGCTTCAAATAATGTTTATAAGATGCAACAAATGTTCTTCACAGAATTCTTAAGTAGCCCATTCGATTAAGTAGCCTTTTCTAAATACATAATCTAAGGTTCCTGTGCAATTGCCTGTTCGATTGATTTAGCGTTAACTACAGACAGAGAAATCCCAATAAAGAACAATTTAAATCTATTTTTTCAAGCTGAGTTTACTTGCACGAAAGAAAGAAGACTCGATTACATCAGTAACATATCCTACAGCTTGAGTTGTTTATCTGAACTAGTGGTGATCTAATTTTTTACGTCATTTTTGTTTGCTTTTAAGGCATTTTAAAAACATCTTGAGAGCATTTTATTGCTCATTTTTGGCAATGTTGTTGGTCTCAAAAATACGATCCTTAATAATAACATTTCTTCACTTAAAATTTAGAAACTTCTAAACTTCTTGCGATTATTGAAATAAAAAACCATGTAGAATAATGTGAATTTCGGGAGGGAATGTACATTATTTTCATCAAGTTTCCTCGGAAGACCATATGAACAGTCCCTACTTATGAGGAACTATAATCAGAATAATTGATTTATTTCCTTATTTATGTCGCTATATAGGAACTAAGTATCTCCAAACACGAGGCGACGCTCGACAACGAGGCGACAGTCAATATCTAAAAACCCAATATCATCTCAGTTCTAACTGGTTTTGTTAACTCATTACTGTTGTCTTACCAGCAACTCAGATCGGAAGGTCCTAAGGTTTGAGTTCCGATGGGGGCGGATTTTTGACACTACTTCGATATTTAAAGATCTGTCGTGAAAGAATAAATTTTACTAAGGAAAACATCAGTACATGCAAAGTCGTTGTTGAAGGGAAACGCGGAAATAGTGTGAACTTTTGGAATTTTTGAAACATCAGGGATTATAATCGAAATGAGATCTGCCCCATTTCTTTAAGTGTCCTTTACGATATCCGAGGACAAAGTTTAATAAATCGTCAATGAATTTTCCAGTTTCAAGGACTCCACATATCATGAAATAAAAAAATAAATTAAAAATACTTTCTCTTCTTACTAAGTAAGAGCGAGAATGTAAAAATGTGAGTAGTATTTAATGGGGGGGAGGGTCGTTCCTTAGAGTCTTGCTGTCGCATGACGTCAGCTCTGTCGTAAGCAGTAACGAATTTAAGTCACTCAATCATTGCAATTTCACTACATTAAAATCTGAAATCAAGCCTCGCAAAATATTTCTTCATAATTTACTAGACCAGGTCTGCCCAACTGACTCCAGAAGAGCGGCCCAGAACTTTGAGCTGTGAGGGGGCGCTTGTGCTGGAGAAGGAATTGATTGATTGATTGTTAGTGATTCCGGGCGCGTCAACTACTGATGTCATTAGTCCCGTAAGTGTAGAGCATGTTTTTCATTGGAAGGTGACGGTGATCTTCCCCCTATGAATGGTGAGATCCGGTGCCGACCTACCGTCGACTAGCGGGATTTTTCCTCATTAGGTGTTTCCCACCACCGTAGCACCGCCACAACCAGGACAAGTTCTAAGTCCCCGACCGGTCTCCCGGCATGTGCGGTAGTGTAGTGCATGTTAGTGTAAATGTGTGTGTAAGGAGTGAACATAGGACAAGGAAAGATCGCGCGCGGTCCTGGCCCGTTTGTTAGGGTACTGCTCCGATTCGCCTGATGTTGATCGGAGAAAGCACGGAAAACTACCGATCAGAGCAGCCGGCCGCTAGAATTCTCCTCCAGGCAGCGACTGAATTCGACCTAGCTGAAAAGCTACATCGAAAATCCTGCCGCCGTCGGGACTCGAACCTAGGACCTTCCGGTCAAAGGCGCAGCAGTAACATCAGTTGATGCGCTGAGCCATCGCTCCCGGAAGGGGGAGAAGGAAAAGAGAGTGCCGTCGAGTGAACTTCAAAACGGTTTTGGCTCATGCATCGTGTGTCGCGGACCCGTTGAGACGTTCCCAGTGAGAGGTACCTGCATGTTGGGGTCAACAAACTAATTGGTAATCCATGAATTTATTACATTGTGATTTTAATGTCAATTTACGTGTTAGAAAAAGATGTATACATTTTTATATTGTAGTAGTTGTTTGTCAAAAGAAATAAGTGCAGCAAAATAAAATAGTAAAAAAGTGAAATGAAGACAAATGTTTGAAAAATGATTTTGATCGAAAATAATTTTACAATTGGTTCCTCACTCCGCCCCATGCAGCGACATGAAAAAGAGTGTAACCGCTCATATGTCGGTTACATTGATTTTTAAGAAGCACTCGAGAACGTCAAGACACGACAAGCAGCAATTCTAGTGTTAACGAATTGCAAGAGATCGCGCCAGCCGTAAATGGTATCCTTTGCGAGAATTTACTAAAAGTTTCTGAACGCAGTCGTACAAGAGATCGAGGACCAATCAAAATCACCCTTGAAAATATCGGCCCTAGTGTAAAGCCTCGCTA
Source organism: Teleogryllus oceanicus (assembly GCA_964035755.1). NCBI lineage: Eukaryota > Metazoa > Arthropoda > Insecta > Orthoptera > Gryllidae > Teleogryllus > Teleogryllus oceanicus. The sequence continues at coordinate 102,940,724 of CAXIVR010000009.1, forward strand.
GGACAAGCTCTCTCTTTTGCTGCCGCTCGCCGATCTGATCACACCGAAATTGTTCGTGCTGGACGGAGAGAACAATTCGCCATATTTCGACGATTAGAAGCTTAAAAAAGGTAATTCGTCTCATCATGTTAAAATAACTATACAATGTATGAGAGAATTTAGAACTTTAAATCATAAACATTCTGATAAATTCACGTGAACGCATGACACAGAAATATACTATTTTTCTATCTACGAGGAAATAATATATTTCAACGTTCAAGAACGTGTACTGAAATAGAAAGCAGGTGCTATAGAAAATGTTTCTTTCTATTTCCAGCTTTTTTTGTTTTGTCTTTCAACTTGGCTTACCACGTAAGAAATTCGTTACGCGAAGATATTGCAGTCAGATTATATAAAATCCGAAGGACTGTGGTAGAAATTCACCAGAGCACGGGTTCACCGAAGCAAGGGGTTGCCACGACCTTGAAAGGATCTGGGTCGCCGTCACCGCTCCAAACTATGGATATATTTCTTCGAGACGTTTTGTGAGTCAGAAAATTCACTAGAAATTCTCATAAAAGGAACTGCTTAAAGAAATGAGAATTATGCTACAGAGATAGATTCACCTCACTTACAGACGTAGATAGTCGAATTAAATTCATTAAAATCATTTACACATTATCTTATATAATATTGCAGTCGTAAAAGGAAGCAGATAACTAATTCCTGTAAAATAATTATACAAAAACTATTAATTTCATTTTTCTATTATTGATACTATTTGTTCTTTTAGTGTGTGCATTCAATTTATTGTTTAATAGTTTTCAAATTGTTCAAAACCATTAATTAAAAGAGTTGTTATTAATTGTACGTTCATTACATAACAGTATTCTTTTTGCTGGCTAAATTGTATAAAGTAATAATCTATGTGAAAGTGATACTACGTCTTGTATATGTTTCATTCACAATTCATGTGACAATTACTTTGAAAGTGTATGCAAAGGGTATTTTGGTATGTGATTTTTTTCAGTATTTTGTGTTTCCATGTATTATAGTCTTGTGTACAGTTATCTTATTGTGTTTTTTGTGCAGTGAAGGGTAATATAATTTTATGTAAAGTGTTTATGGAAATGTTAAAACATAACAGCAGTTGTTAGGTAATCACGTAATTCCTAAAGGGTAGAGCAAGTGATAGAATTTTTCAACGCAATGTGTAAATGCTAGAGTATAATTGTATTCCAATATTTAAACAGAATATATTCAGAACGCTGTTCATAGTTAAAAGATTAACTTGCGTATGTTTCTTTTATTACAAAAGCAGGATAAAAGACGAACCCACTCTTATAGGACAGTTAGGACATATGAAACTATTCCTAATTTTTGGTGTGACATTGTCATAACAAGTCACAGATCAAGTAATACTAGTACAAGGTTACTTGAGTGACCCGCTGTAGGCTTTTTAGTGAATAGTGAAAAGGTAGAGCGCTCACAATATATATATATATATATATATATATATATATATATATATATATATATATATTGTGACGGAACACACACGCCGTGGACTGGCCTCCGGCGCGCCGCACACAATGCAACCTTGTCTTTGACCAGGGGTCGTTAGCCCTGAGGGTGTGAAGCACCGCTCGGGCGTTACCAGCGCCGTGCGGCAGCCTACTGTCGCTCCGACGCCAGGCCTGTCAGGTTGTTCGTTCGTCTTGCCTGTGAGAGGCAAATAAGGGGTAGCTTGCAATGGATAGAATCAGGATGGATCGAATTCTAATGAAACACTTGGATGACTCTGGTAAAATTAGGCATGTATTCTGAAACTTTTCCAGAGGCACATACACATACACACTAGATTATAATAAACAAATTGCAATCCTATTTTTATGATAATTATAATCCTAATTCGGGATTAACATTCTTGCTCCATCTTGTGCAAATAAACAATAACCTCCCTACCTTAAATACTCAAAAATCATATCTTGCCCGCTAATTACAATACTCGGGCAATTTAATTGTTTATGCAAACCTACTGATCTTAGCACTAAAATGTTCTTTCAGTCTGTTCGTTCCACTATGTTGGATTGAACTGAATTCCCGTGTTATGCGTTCGGCAAGAACACTTCCTAGTTATACCTTTTTAATCACACCTTTGGAAATATTACGACCTCGCGGTCTGAATGTCGCACGGGTACTCACGCTTCGGCGATTGGGAACACGTAACCTGGACCTCGGCCAAGCTACGATGCGCATTCGTGGGTGCTTCCCGACCTCAGCTGCTTATCGCTGCGAACGGCTGCTCGCGCCGCAGTGACGCTCGCCTCGCCCTTGGCGCTGCGCTATACGCTCGCCGGTCCGCGCTGCTCCTTGGGTCGCTTGATGCTGCTTCCGTTCGCCCGTGAAGTAGTACAATTTTCTCCGGTCGTCCCGTAGAACGGCCGTGCCTCTACGCCCGTCTTCCGTTCCCAACAAACTTGCTTCTTTGGCTGTGTTGCACCAGGAATGTCGCCTCAGCCTTCCGCTTTGGCGATGCGGCGTAGTTGCGACGTAATGATCGTCTACTCGACCCTTCGGCGATCTCTATCAGACTGTTCGGCGGTTTTTTCAGAATGTGCCGCGATTGCTATCAAAACTCTCCGGCGGCCTTTCTCCGACTGTCCGGTTTCTCGGGAACCCCTTCCCCCTCGGAGACTGTTCCCTCGTTTTCTTTCAACGTGCCAATCGCAGGATTTAATTTTCCAACGCTTATCGCCCCGGGAAATCATTGGCGACCACTCGTTACGTCCGACTTCAGCCGCGGCTGACGTCAGATGATGACGTACTAACGCGCCACATTCGAAGTGGTAAACCCCCGCGATTTATCTTGGGCGTTTTTGCCTGGGGTTCTGCTTCCTCGCTGGGCTGCATATCAGAGCTCGTCTCAATATATATATATATATATATATATATATATATATATATATATATATTTTGTGACATACCCATATGTCACATTAAAATAAACTAACATTTATTTGTAGACAATATGGTGGAACATGCATTACGAAATATCACGAGAGCTAGAGCTTAGCAACGACCGTGAATAAACAATGTAGTTTTGTTTTTATAAATGCATTAAGAGATGGCTTGGTGCCGAAAGTAGAAAATTTGGGATTGGGCGAAGAAGTTTAGACGATCAAAAGGTCAGCTACACCAAAATATAACAAACGTATGGATTGGCTGGGTGAGAGAAGGAACGGTCAAATGTTATGAAAAAAATGAAGGTAGTTTAATACAAAGTCTTCGAGGGATGAATCATGCAGGAAGATTTCATTCTGCTCGGAAACGCGCTTCTGAACTGATCGTAGGTTCGTGAGAGGGAACGAGGTAATAAGTGATCAGAAATTTTAAGGACAGTGAATGATATTGCAGATATTTTCCTGTGGAAGCAATATTGATGTATGAATTGGAACTTTGTCGGGAGTGGTAATCGAGTTCGGGACTATGTCGTAGAACGTAATCGGGACTGATAATTTTGATAGTTTGAGACCAGCTTGGATAGGGGCAGAAGAGGATTTCGTGGAACTTTGGACTACGGCAAGCTCGCAAGATATTTCGACTGAGAAGTCTACGAGGGACATCAACGAAGAAAAGATAAGTTAACCGCGGTATAAATTGTAAATTGAAAGATATCTTGATCAAAGGCCTAAAAATTGTAAATTCACTAAATTGTTTGCTAAAAGCGTAAAAATAAACTTTGTTGAATTTTGTTCTTTAGAAAAGAAAGTGATCTTTCATTTAGTCAATCCAAACAGAAATGAACTAGGAATATAATCATTCTATTTCAGATTCCCAGCTGCGCTGTATAGTCGGCGGATCCTATAATCCATTATAGAGGTAATAAGGATTATAATATATCGTGACCCATTGACCCAGCAAGCCGGACGCTAAGATCTTTAGCAGATATAAATGTAGAGAGAGGAAAATTTTGTATATCTTATATATATATATACATATATATATATATATATATATATATATATATATATATATATATAAGTCAATTAATAATTTTAATTGATTAAAAATTATATCTGTCTCTGTCTTTGTGTGACTCTTTCTCTGTCTAACTCTGTCTCGGTCTGACTGCCTCTGTTTCGTTTCCTTCTCTGTTTGACTGCTCTGTCTGACTACCTCTTCTGCTGCCCTGTATCCCTTGAAATCTGCATCTCTGACATTGTGTGTGTACCCCTTCCTCTTCGATGAATCCGCAAATTGTTTTATTTATCCAGCGTGACGATGAAGTTGGTCGCATCAAATGCGCGGGGAAGTCGTGCAAGGTTTGGAAATTGTGTGACGGTGTGGGGGTGGGAGGGGGTGGGGGTAGCGTACGATGCGCGCATGAGGAACACGCGCGGGTTGGCAGTTTGCGCCATTAGCTCCACCTGCGCAGCCGCAACTCACGGCGCGCTCCACGGACGACCCCACCCACTCCGATTCAACCAGGCGCAGCTTCCCAAGTTGAACTCATGCCTAAATACGCACGCGTTCTGTACTCAAGAATTTCGGTGTGACGTCTCAGAATTTGTAAATTATTAGTCGTACTTCGTTATCGCGTAATATGGCTCCTACATGCTTATTTTACCGTCTATTTGGTTCTTGTATTTGGTGGTTTTTTAGTATCTTTAAAAAACGTATTCCCATTAAAATTATAAATCATAGGTTTTATTAAATTGCACAGGTACACAAGATAAAAAAAAGTTATCAGACCCACAGACGTGACACACGTATCTTCATGTAAGTTGACGCGCTGAATCCGAAGCTAGACTTGCGCCACAACCCTCCAGTTATTTTTAAATCGCAAAAAATAGAGTTAATACTAGATTTTGGTGTCTTATATCTGATACTCTGAAGAACCGCTTCAGAACCGAATCAGAGTATATCGCTTTTTAAGAAGTAACTTACTTTATATAGGAACATCCACGTATCCACTTTTTCGGAACCACGGCCCCATTATCCGAGGATGCAGCTAGGGAAAGAGCAATAATTAAACCAAAAGGAGTTTGGCGTATTAAAGATGCTTCGCAATATTTTATTAGGTTCGATCTAATGACATAATATTCAGCGAGTAGCAGTAATATTAATTGGAAACAAGTTTTTACTAAAACATAAGTATGCCAAGATACTGATTTGTAGTCAGTATTGTTGTTATTATTAATATAGAGTTGTCAAATATAATGGTGTGTATAGCAACTACAGTAATGATCTGAAATGTTTACATTAGGATATTGTTCTCTGCTCATCTGGTCTCCGAGCTGTCCTCCTACTCCACATGACAACTCTATCTTACGTAGACTTTTTTCTTGAAATTGACATTGAATATCCACGAAAAACTTTGTTTCTGAAATAAATCACAGTGTCTAACTTACGCGTTTAATGAATAATTCAATTTATTAGCCGAAGACATTATTTTCACTCAATAAAGATCAAATTTTCATCTTAGTGAGTTCTTTAAAGTTAGTTTAAATGATTTAAATAATTCATGGTAGTTGGATTTCAATGGGCTAAAAATTACTCTAATTTAAATTCATCATTGATGACCAAACTATGTAGAGAAAAGTTTCGAGAAAAAGGCCCAAAGTAGGATCGTTTGTATTCAGGGGGTGAGAGAAAGTTATGAAGCCAGGGACACGAGAAAAGAAGATAGGAGCTGAGGAAAAATTAAGACGTAGAAAGTTGAATTAATCGTGGTTTTAAGTGGATCGTTTAAAACTGTGCAGTGTTTAGGCCTATTTGAAAGTACTTTGGAGAAACTGACAATCTCGGAACACGAATTGTCTTCTGCAGCAGCATTAGCACGGTTCAAGCCTCACTCAACTCCAAAGGCCATTTTACACTGTCATTTTTCATCGGTACCTAAAATTGACATACTAGACGCGATGTATTTTGTACGCAAAAAATCACGCATGCTTCATTTTTCAGTACAGTTTGACTACCACGCTCCTTTTCGGAACTTTCTCTGCGTGTGGTCGATTTGTTCCTCTGGTATAGCTTCGAGAGAGTTCTAATATGTTGAATCCAATGTGAAGTTATTATATAGAGAGAAATAAAGAATGTACTGTGTTTTAATTTCTGTTCAGAGAAGGAATGAAAAAATGACCTAATAGTAAAATGGGCTTAAGAGGGAAAATTGAAGGGGTAGGTTTGCGGCATATTTTTTCCACTGGGTATCCCTAGATTGTAACAATTTAATAAAATGTCATGGTTTATTAACTGCAATAATTTGAAGAAAACTCTGCATAATTCTTCATCATTTTAAATATTTTCTGCGCATTTCAAGGACTTATGTGCTTTCTACAAACTATCCGTTTGTTGGGTATACTTTCGTGTTTTGTGCGCCAACTTTTTCATGACCAAACGGCCTAAGCTATCAAAAAGTCATGTGAATATGAACATTTCTTTGGCTCCGCAATTTCACCAACTTTCAGGCCTTTACTTAACGATCCCAAAATAGTCATTGAACCTTTCCGTCTTCAAAACAGTTACGGGCAATGTAAACAATTTCAATTTTTAATTGAGTTACCGATTAATCCCCATTTTTACTTTCTCGTATACGTACGTATATACGGAGTAATATATGTAGTATAGAGAAAGTTATGTAATGCTGCGAGAAAAAACGGCGGATTTTTGGCGGAAAAAGATTCGTTGCCGGGCTCTGGTAGCGATAAAAGGCATAAAACCCACTGCTAAATTAAGTGAAAACTAGAGATGCAACTGAATGGAACAGACATTCTCTTAGTATAGTTTTCTAATTTTCTTGGTGTGGTCTGGTTTTAAGGTTTTGCTCCATTCTCTGGCTGCCCAAACGTTTTGGACATTTTCTGAACTTTTTGCTTTCTTAGTAGTACAACCGAAATATTACTTCAATAATATTAAAGAAGAGTAAAAAGTCGTCTTAAATAGAAATTTTCATTGAAATATTTGAAGCGCTTTTTGAGAAAATGGTAATTAAGTATTACTGTAAATGCGAAACTTGAAACCCTTTTTCACAGGAATCTAATAAGTTTTCGAAAACGTTCATTTGGAATCATTTGAAGCACTTCCACTCACAATTTTAATACAGCATACAAATCGATGAAAATGTCTATATAAACGGGTTTTAAAGAAAATACATTTGTGTAATTTTTGAAAACAAATAAATACACCAAAATAGACTTAACTTCATATTAAACAGCGAACATAGCACTATCTATTTAAAAAAAATTGGAGACATTTTTGAGAAAATGGCGTTTGAGCATTTCTGAAAATGCGAAATTTTGAGCTCATTTGTACAGTTGAGTTTTCCAGAAACTTTATTTGACATTATTTAAAGCACATGCACTCATAAATATAATAATGTGAAGAAATTGCCTTTAATGTAAATATTACCGACGTGACAGACAAGTCAAAAAAATATTTCATATTTAAAATTTTTGAAGAAACAGAAGAATAGAGCAATATAGCGTCTGTCATGGTATAGGGTTCGTTTGGCACTAGCCCTACCAAAAATTTAAAGAAAAAAGTTTGAGCCGTTTTTGAGAAAATCTTGTTTTTGTTATTTTTTAAATTGCAAATGTTACATGCTCTGCTGCACGAAAACTACTAAAATTTCCGAAACAATATACATGACCTAATTGAAAGAACTATTTATGCACAACAAATTTCATTTGAAGGAAACATCTCTGTTTTCAATTTTGTAGTAAGACGCTGAAAAAACTTCAAACTTTTGCAATTTTTGGAAATTCGGAGTAAACGGTAAATATCAGACCCATGCTATTTTAATAAATTCATTTTACTCCATTCTGATTAGAAATTAATGAAAAAAGTGAAGCCGCTTTTGAGAAAAGTTTGAAAATTTCCGAAGGGCTTCGTGTAAAGTACCCTCAAATTTTAAAGAATGTTTCTCAAAATTTCAAAGCTTCAACTAGAGCCAGATTGACATAGGTTTCTTCACGGGCGGACGGACGGACGGACGGGGGGACGGACGAAGGACCTAATCGTTAAGAAACTTCAGGAAGTCACTCTAAAGCTTCATATGGTATTTGTGGAGTTACGGTTTGCCTTGAAAAGGTAGCAGAACACGAACAACTCTAATGAACAAGGTATCTTCGAAAGGTCATAAGGAACCTAGTTGAACTTTTCGTAAGAACATTGCAAAGGTTACACACTTTAGATTGAATCGTGGGGTAAGGCGATCACATATCATTTTTCTACATCCGACGAAACACTCTGTCTCTCTCTCTCTCTCTCTCGCTCGCTCGTTCGCTCGCTCGCTCGCTCTCTCCCTCTCTCTCTCTCTCTCTCTCTGTATATATTGAGTTTCTATTTCAGTTCTGAATTTCGATTACATTTTCAGAAACGCGCTTAACTCATAATAAATAGTCATTGTCACAGACTTTGTAAAACTCCCTCTTTTCATTAGTCTTAGAGAATAAGTTTTGAATGACTGAATCAAGAGTTTGAAGGGGTCGATTTTCCTTATAGTGCGTAGGTTGTACTTTTCTATTGTAACGTTTCGACAGTGCTTCATTTTTGGGGATATATTCGTAGGGGTTCAGCTAGTTGTTACTTAATACATATTGAAATGAGCTATATTCAACTCATCGTTGAATATAAGAATAATTATAAATTCATAAATAAGTCAAAGGAGCCATGGTATCAAAAATATACATTTAATACAAAGTAAGAAAGTAATAGGAATCAATAGAGAAAATACTAAAGTATATTTGCATAACATTTGGCCTGTGATATAGTTAAAAACTTATTTTAATGTGTTTTGAGGCCATCAAAATAAAATGAGAATATCTAATGAAATAGCGAATGATAACGCAGGATTTAAGTAAACAAATAATAAGTGGCTTGAAATTGACCAACAAGGGAAAAAAATTAAAATAAAGTGCGCCGTGTCAGAATCCCTGGACAAAATACACATGAGGGATAGTTTCTAGAACAGCAAGGGAGAAAAGGGGAATATAGGAAAGTATGTCGGACGTGTGGTAACGAGGTACGGACTTATGTTCTTTTCGTGGAGGACTTCTAAATTAAACACGAGGGGTTACTGGTCATGTTACTGTATTTCATTAAACAATAGAGACAAAATTATGGACATTCAAAATTTAATTTTGAAAGTTTAAAGTTAGATATTTTTTCGAATTTCGTGTGTAGATAAAGAGTAGCAGCAACGGCCATTGTCCGAGAACGTGATAAAGATAGACCATAGGACGAGTATTTTTCATCCCTGAAGTGCGCAGTAGACAACGCTAGGGAAGTGCAAAATTTTATAAGACTGAATAACTAAGTACAAGAGCCAAGTTTGGAGTAATTTGACAAAAGTAACGTAATCAGTACTGTTCATTTAAAATACAAAACTAAACCAAGAAATGCACAGTTTTGGGCTACAGATATATGAACAATTGTGTTTGTTATTAATTTGATGTGAATGTTATTTAAGTTTATCAGAATCGATATTATTTAATGTCTCATTATATCAATAGTCAACACCCATAACATGAGAAACATATTTGTAGTACACAGCGGCTATTTTATTAGTGTGGAACCATTATGCTCATCGTAACCTTAAGCCTTTCTTCCAAATGTCAAATGAAGAGCGTATTTACTGTTATTTTCAACAGGACTCCACAAACGCACACACTGCTTCAGTTTTCTTAAGAGTTTACATGCCGTGTATGGAGACAGGATTGTTACACGTGGTTTGTGGCATACACGCTCTCCTGATATGACTCGTGATTTTTTCATTGGGGAGTCCTGCAAGATCGCATATATGTGGCAAATCTCCACACGGTTACGCAAAAAGACAGATTACTTCTTCGTAAAACAACACCTAAGCCTAGTTAATCCGTAATAAAATACACAGCACGTTTGATATTTGAATGTGAAGATCTAAAACGCAATTAAATAATAATCACACATAAATGATAAAAATAAATAAATAAATACATGAAATAATTTTTTTTAACACTTGTAAAAAAAATATTATAGCAGAAGAAGTTGCGTGGGTGACACCGCAAAAATCATATAAAATGTTTTTCACTCGAAGATGAGGTTATATTGGTTTATTGGTGATGTGCTGTTAACATTCCAAATATTTGAATATTAGGTCTTGTCACTGCCAACATTTTTCTCTGTTGCATGAGAATCTTTGCTTTCCGTCATCATCAGATCGGGCACAAAATAGACTTTTCAGCTTTGAAACGATATAAATATATCAATATACAGGGACATATCTCTGAAAAAGCACAAGACATCCTTTACTGAATGAACCAGATATTTTTAGATATCAAGAATGTGCCTGCAACGCGGTGAGCAGTTCCAACATCTACTATCACGTGATTACAATTTAAAACTTCCGGTGGCACAAAGTCACCTTCCCTCTTCGAGACCCTTTTGACCGGGAGAGATGGCTCAGGGCGTCAACTGATGTCACTGCAGTCCCTCTGACCGAGAGATCCTAGGTTCGAGTCGCGACAGTGGCAGGATTTCGACACTAGCTTGTCAGCTGGGTCGAATACAGTTACTGTTTAGAGGAAAATTCTAGTGATCGCCTCTCTGATCGGTAGTTATCCTTAGTTTCTCCGATCAAGACCAGGCGAATGCCGGAGCAGTACCCTAACAAATGGGCCAAGGACCGCGCGCTATCCTTCCTTCCTCTTTCTTGTCCTATTCTCACCTATTACACACACTCTTACACTAGCATGAACAACACTACTACGTATGCCGGGAGACCGGTCGGGACCTTAGAGATAGTATAATCTAGATGTTAAAATCACCAACAATGACCGACGAATAACAATGCCATGTTCTTCTGACATTTTATTTCAGGCACGTAAACCGCGCCCGCTCGAGCTGTTTGCCCTCCTGGGGAGCCCAGCACTTGTGCGGACACGGGCCACTTCCCCTGACTCCACACCCATTTCCCCCTAAAATCTAGAAAGAGGGGAACATGCGCTAGCTGAAGCGGCACGAGGTGGCGAATAATTGCTTCATACGAAAATGTGTTTGCCAGATTTATTCTATCAAATAACCGACAATTGCATTATGTTTATAATTTTCAGTACTCATTAATATTTAGTTTTCATTTTCTTACTAAATTCTCCCTTACATAAAAATCTTTGTTCAGTGACAGGAACATGTTTGAATAGCGAGTTCTTTCCTTGTTTTCGTTTTGTTGTGTGTTATTGAATCATTTAGTTATTTATTATTTTTAGCAATAATGTGAAATAAATTAACAAGTCTCTATAATTCTGGCGTATTCTGGCATATGGATGGATTGCTGTTTTAACAGACAAGAATCGTATGTGTCTGTTAAACCTCCTAACCTGAACGTTCAGGTTTTTATATCACTCTTAAGTAAAGAGGATGACAAAATCAAGATTGTTTGACTCATTGTTTTAAATTTTACTCTCAATTGAGAGTTTGAAATCTGACTCATGTATTTTATTTGAATGTTTCATTTCTTTGCTTTAAAGAGAAAATGGTAATGTAAATTGGGAAAAAATTAATATAGATAAATTTCTGAAAAAAACTGTCAAGTCCTCCGGTATCTCCTAAAGACTGTCATGAGACAGGTATTCGGTGATTTACCGGCACTTCGTAGCATTTTGTACAACCCTTACTTTTAAATCTGGCGCCAATTTCTTTCGACGCAGTGCCCGCGAGCTCTAGTAAGGCTTTTACCTTGCCCGCGATCTTGATAAGCCAGTTTTATTCTAACTGAACAAATATAAATATGAGAGCGTAAAAATTGATGTTACAGCTTGTATACAAAACAATGATGTTTATAATTCTGATTATTAACAATTCGACGGTGGACAGTGGGTGAAACTAGACAATCGCAAAATCCGTTTGAGAAAAGAACTTAACTAAAGTTTATGTTCGCTCAATACCTAAAAGGGTCTCGGTTCCTTTCGAACACGTTTGCTATCCACAACGTAAAAACTCAGAAAGACAAAGAAGAATGTGATGGAGGAAACCGATGGAGGCAGCTGGCTACATCTGCTCCCGCCTAGCAAAAACACCCCTCTAGATGCAGTTCTAGTATCAGCTGCCAGTCGTGCAGCTAGGGGGTGCGCTTGAGTGTACAGCCTCTTCAAAAACAAAATTTAATGTTGTGCGAAACGTTTATGTTTGTAAACCTAATTACATAGTGATTTCCACAAAAATTTGGTGACGGTTTGCGGTAGTACATACATATACTGTTAAATTTTATTAAACTTTTTGATCGGTGGTTATTGCAGAAATATCGTGGAAATCCGTATGGAGAAGGAAATCAGTATATTCTTCAAACAATATTGTAGGTTTGCAATATTATTCACGTTGGAATATTACAGACTATTACAGGCTCGAACATTGGTTGGTTGGTTAGTGATTCCCGGCGCGTTATCTTAAGTAATTAGCCCCGTAGGTGTAGTCTATGTTTTCTCATCGGGAGATGACGGTGATCTCTCGCTGGATGGCGAGATTCGGCGCCGACCTACCGCCGGCTAGCAGGGTTTTCCCCTAACCAGGACTCTCCCACCAGCGGGGACAAGCTCTAAGATCCCAACCGGTCTCCCGGAATATGTGGTAGTGTATTGCATGATAGTGTAAGTGTGAGTGTGTGTGTAAAGAGAGAGAATAGGAAAAGGAAGAGGAAGGAAGGTTAGCGTGCGGTCCGTGGCCCGTTTGTTAGGATACTACTCCAGCATTCGCCTGGTGTTGATCGGTGAAACCATGGAAAACTACCGATCAGGGCAGCTGGCCGCTAGAATTCTCCTCCAGACAGCGATTGAATTCGACCTAGCTGAAAAGCTAGTGACGAAAATCCTGCCGCCGGCAAGACTAGAACCTTGGACCTTCCGGTCAGAGGCGCTGTAGTGACATCACTGAGCTACCGCTCCCGGTAGATTCGAACATGATTCGAGAATATTTTTTTCTCTCCAAGGTACGTAGTGCGAAGTAAATTTATTTTATAACAAACTTACAGAAACAAATAGAAAATCTACCGATATGAAAAATAATGAACTAAAATCAACGCGCAAATTAGTAATATATAAATATAATATTGTAAAAGAAAGACCCTAAGTGACATTTGCATTGATTGGAAGAAAAATTGCTTACTGTGTCTGTTGACCGGCTACTGCTGTGAAATTCGGGGCAAGGAGCAGTAACGAAAGGAAACGACTGGAATCTCAGTGACCCCACACTGCGTCACATCGCCTCCTACATTATTTCAGTAGCATACATACCTTTGGCTTCTCTTACACGCCACCAGCCTTTATAAGTGAGATCTCTAAAGAAATATAATTTCACGAAAACGAGACGAATTGCATTTTGACTTTAAAAATATGAAGGATTTGTTTCAAAATCACATTTAAATATTCATGTTCAATGCAACCCACAACACTCTGCCGCATTTTGTTTGAATCTATATCGTTAATTAATTCATAAACGAAGCGTTTTAAGGCCCTAAAATTTTGAGACCGAAGGCCTTTAAGAAACGTTCCTCATACCGTAATCTACAGGATGAGATCTTCTTGAACATTAATTTTTTTTCTGGTCCGATGTTTCTCGATTCTACCGCTCGTGTTCAGAGCCTGTAGAATCTGCAACCGTAGGTGAAATTAAACTAATTACTTGATATTCTACGCGATTGAATTACGCGAGTGTGCCTCACTGTTCGAATATAACATTAAACAAGAACATTTTGTATTGACCAGGGCGTATTTTATAGTTATCAATTACAACGAGACATTGAGAGCAAGTGACGGAGGGTAAGGTCTTGAAAATAGAGGTATATTACAGACTTCATAAGAAAATGGAAAAACAGAGAAGAGGATGAGGGAGAGTTCTCGCACTGATACGGTAGTTTCCTTTGCGACGAACTTCTCAGATGCGACAGGAATCTGTTGAAAGATAGGCGGTCTGCAATATGCATAAAGCCTTCCTCGAATAATATTCAAAGTTATAAGTATAATAAATATATCTAAAAGTGTGTTCCAAAACAGTACTGAGGTGACTTAGCCACCCGCGCACCTACTCCGGGGATATGTTTTCGAAAAGGAGGACGCTCTGAGAGACGTAAAACTCAATTCTTTATGAGATCGAATAGATACGAACAATGTTCCCGAAATTTACTTTTCGCGTTGACTATCGGTTAGTTTGTCACGCCTGCCGGAATCCAGAATGCTCGGCTTAGTTATTTTTCTGATCACCTTGAAGCGAATACCAGAGTAGTACCCTACACAAAGGACCACGGACCACGTGTGATAATTCCTTTCCATTTTCTTTCCATTATAATTTCTTCATTTTCTCTAATCCGCACTGTACCAGGAGAGGTAGCTCAGGGCATCAATTGATGTTACTGCGGTGTCTCTGAGAAGACCTATCGTTCGAGTCCCCGACGGTAGCAGGATTTTCCACACTAGCTACATGGCTAGGCCGAATTCAGCCGCTGCCTGGAGGACAGTTCTGGCGGCCTGCCTCACTGTTCCATAGTTTTCCGTGGTTTCTCCGATCAATATCAGGTGAATGCTGGAGCTGTACCCTAACAAGGGGCCATGGACATTTATTTATTTATTTATTTATTTATTTATTTATTTATTTATTTATTTATTTATTTATTTATTTATTTATTTATTTATTTATTTATTTATTTATTTATTTATTTATTTATTTATTTATTTATTTATTTATTTATTTATTTATTTATTTATTTATTTATTTATTTATTTATTTATTTATTTATTTATTTATTTATTTATTTATTTATTTATTTATTTATTTTACCCGCGATCTTTTCTTCCTCTTCCTTGCCGTATCTTCCCCCCCTACTTGCGCACACATTAACATGTACTACACTAACCACACATGTCCGGAGGCCGGTCGGGAGCTTAGATCTTGTCCCGGCCGGGGAGGTGTTCCGCTATTGGGAGGTTGGTGAAAAAAGACGCAAGCGGCGGGTAGGTCGGAGCCGTATCTCGCCATCCATTGGGGGAAGATCACTGTTACACGTCACATAATATAACATGCACTACACTTACAGGCCTAACGACTTAAGCAGTTCTCGTGCCCGGAATTACTAATCAATTAATCAAAACCGATCAGGCGTCTTCGGGAAGAACATTCCGCCTTCATCCACTCCGTCATAACCAGTGGTTTCTGGGGAGGACTTGCGGGCTCTGCAACTGTGCCGGACTAAGGAAAAGGCTTGATAGGAAAAGGAGAAAAATGCAGGGACCGGGTGCGGGAAGTTCGTTGCTCGGTGAAGGCGTCTCATTCGGGGGTAATGGCTAGCGTCAATCGCAGGGACCAGCTCACCCCCCTCCACCCTCGCCGCCCAGACGGTCTCTCGGCGCGGAGGCAGTCGCTTCCTTTGTCCCGGGGCGTTCCACAGGGTGAAATAATTAATTACTCGCCCCCTCCCTGGGGCGGGGCGCAAGGGAAAAGAGGGCGCGGAAATGGAGAGTGCACGACGGACTCCGCCACGCGGGTTAACGCCGCGACTGAGTGTGCGGTCAAATCTGACCCCGCGGCGTTAAGAGACGTTACATCATTGTCATACGACCAGTACATGGTCAACCTTCCTTCGAAAATTGTAAATATTCTGTATTTCGTAAATTTCGTTTTTTAATGTCATCTACCCGTTATGTTAAGTTTGATGAGATGGACTATCGTACCCACGAAACGTAGCCAGTAAAAATAATGATTCAACCAAAAATCGCCTGGTACTTACGTCTTGATATGCCCTCAAATATTGCATTATCATGATCCATCAGAAAGAGTAAGAAAAAGCAAACTTTTAGGTTATTATAACTCCCTCAGTGGAGAAAACTACAGACAGTGGTTGTTTTTCTTACATTCGGACTTCGCTGGAATTAGAGAGGCTGAGACGATTTGGTCAAATGTTTATGTTACTAATAATTACAGCAATCTGTCACCTTCGAACCTTTTCTTATCTTTCTTTGTAGATATTGCGCATGGAATATTTGTCTCTATATAATTTATTTATTTTTTGTTTCTTATATTTCATGTCAAGTGGTATCAGCAGTTTACATCAAGAGGCATCAGCAGTCCGAGTTATTCGGTGTTTCTTGCATAGTGTACGTACATAGGAATATATTTTGAAATATTCCCTTTTTCTCCCTTATTAATTTTAATAATTTATTTAATTTCTATCTCTCTCTAATTAATTCTTTATTTAGTTTCGAATTTGGCTAGCTCAGGTTTTTATTATATTCCGCGACTATACTTACACTTCAAGGTCAGAGTACTTTGTGTTTTTCTTCGTGAACCTGAAAATAACCGCTCGTACGAGTTCACGGCTAGTAATAATTTTTATGATTACGAGAAAATTGGATTTGGTGTTTATTTCTTAACATGAACTTTCTGAATATCACCGAAAATTGATCTTTATACTGAAATTACAGAAGCGTATAGTGTACGTCTTCCTCCACTACTTTAATAAATATCTCCCTTTTAGATTCGTGACAATTAATATTTAATTTTACTGATTTTATACAATCAAATTACCTATTTTTCTTTACTGTTTTTTTAATTTGTGGCAATCATTGCAATATTTTTTTAATTAAACTTAAAACTAAATGATTTGTAATTGAATGTTCTTGGACTTGAACATTTATACTTTTCATGTCTTTAAAAATTCTGATTTTTAAAACTTCTTTTTCGACGAAAATCAGCACACTTGGCGATGCGTTGAAAACTTCGCCCTGAGCGTCGTCACGCTACCATCGTCCAGATGTTCATTCTGGGCATCCACACTTCCAGTGCCACGACTTTTCGTTACTATTGCTCGACATCTACACCGCCACAATTCTGTATTTTCGCGCTTCTTTCAATTACTTTAATTCATTAAAACTTTCATTACACTCGCAACCTATTTCCGCCCCTTACTGAGACTCAAATTGTCTAACATAAAACTTTAACAAAATAATTAATTCTGTTTAGAGCCTACATCCGCTGCTTGTCAAGTGACGACTCCTTCTGATCAAATTTTTATTTTCGAACTCTCTTTCCTCGCTTGTATTATTTACATTGTTTCTTTCGCTTTTCCTTATTTGAGTTTTTTCTCAATGTCAATAATGCCTTCTCATTAAACATTTATATATTTAAAATATCGTTTTTATCTCCACGGTTTCTATATTCGTAATGTCACGTTCCTGCTCATATTTACACGGAATTCTTTGATTTTCTTTATGAAATTAGACCACCTATTTTAATTTATTCTTTAACCAAAATCTTTAGATATTTGGGTCCGTCTCAATCTATAGGAAATAGAGCATGAATCATTCTTTGTATGTATAGGAAATGTAGCACGAATCTTCAAAAAATCATTCAACTACCATATTATTACCATTTTTCGATCAGATTTAATTACCATTATTTTACTCGTAAGAGACATCTTGATGGCCGGTCCCATACTTTACCTTCGGCCACTTTAACTATTACAATGCCAGAAGCTTCGAGTGTATGAATTCTCTTTTTCCTCCTCTACGTTCTGCAAGACTACGTACATCAGTCTTGGAGTGAGCGACACGCATAGTATGCAAGTTTTTTTCGATCCACAGTTCTGATTTATTACTTAATGGAGTCCACGAGTGCAAAGATAAGGTTGACACCCACAAACTACCCATGGAAAGTTTATTCAAATTCATGGCGATCTGCAAGACAAGTCTGAATCTACTTTAATGCTTTAAAATATAGTTCAAGATGACATACTCTTTAATGCCTCGATGTTTGTATATTATTATTATTATTATTATTATTATTATTATTATTATTATTACTAATCCTCTGATTCACGACTAAAGATGTCATGAGTCGGGTGAATATAAAATCTTCTCCGGGTTGCAAACAGCTTCTTAAGGATGATGATGATGATGATGATGATGATAATAATAATAATAATAATAATAATAATAATAATAATAATAATAATAATAACAACAACTCTCACTTCCCCTCAGTCTCTTTTCTATGGTGACTCATACAATATAATTTTCATGTCTTTAATGGAGGGGCCTTTAAAGGTACACAATAGTTCATGAATTTATTTAGTAATTTTTCTAAAATATACTGTGACCACTCCAATGTTCAACAAACGAATTTGGCGCCCCGCCGCCGCTATGACGACACCTGTTTGTTCCAAGAAGGAGGGGTGTTTCGGAGGTAGAGAGGGGCTTCTCTCCACCTGTCCGTTGAGACGTCACTAGGCAAGAGGGCGAGAGGAAAACGTTCTTGTTGTATTCCAGACGGCGTAGAATGAGGTTACCTTAAGAAAAAAGGTATTAGTACTCTACATTTTGTTAATACAGTATAGATTGTATCAAATGTGGTTATAAAATTGTGCGTAACGGATCACAGTTTCTTCTGAACAAAACGAGAGTATTGCAGAATGTTATTGTATTTACTATGTGACTATTAAGTATTGCAAATTAGGCATTGAGTAAAATTCAGAGTATTATGGAATGAGACATTCATATTTATGCTTCATTTTTGCTTGTATAATTCTCTTAAAGAGTACACGACTAGATAATTTTTCCTATTATACTGATTACGTAAAAGTTTAATATGACAAAAGAGTCATAATGGGTTACATTTCTATATGTATTTCAGCCTAACATTTAAAGCCTTGTAAATTTTCAAGAATGTGTTTATGTTGATCTCAGAGGGGATTACATGTGTTTGTTATGTGGAGTTAATTTCTGATTTAAAAGTCTTTGTGGTGTTAACATTGAAACAGAACAGAATTCTGAAGAGGCATTCACTTGTTCCATTTAGGTTTTGAAGGTGGGATGTATTTTAAGAGTCATTTATTAAAAATAACCTGCAATCAATTCTGCACCTAAAGAAAATAATAATTCAGTTAGTGTTTTTTATACTTATACACCAGTTTGATAGCGCTATTAGGAATGTGATAATATTGAGTGAATATTACTTTACTACCATATCATTCTTTATTTTCTTTTGAAATCTGATTAGTGCTAGTGTTCAATTCTTGCTTTAGTAATAAAGAAACTAGCAAATGGACAAATGATTGTCTTCAGAAGCAAACAAAGCTTTGTTTAAATTTGAGTGAAACTTGTTTGTGTTGTTTTGGGGATATGTGTTTTTTTATATTGTGTAATGTTTGTGTTTTTATCATTGTTTGTGATTGACATTCTGTATTTTGGTAAATGTTAAAGAAAACTTTCAATTATAAATGTTCTGTGACTATGCTTTGTTTTTTTTTTCAAAATCTTCATTGATAAAGAGCCCCGAATCCATGAATATTTAATAGACAACCTGAGGAGAGGTTACAATACTTCTACTTAGCCAAGGTTTTTTGAGATATTGCTCTCCTATTATAATTTATAAATTATTATTATTCAGTTATTATTTTATTCAGACAATCTCTTTATTTTTTATAGCCCCCACTAACTTGGAATGGAAGGGAAACGATTCGATTACCGCACTTTTCGCGAGCGTTCGTCGGGTCCCGATAGTTCAGCGCGTGCGATGATTAATGACAGAGATGTAGAAATGGCAGGTGAGTGGTGGGTAAATAATGAGCACGTAAGTCGGGAGCGTGAGAGAAACGAGTACCCTCTGAAAGCCTGCTGCGAGCCCGTTTTGTCATTAGGAAAGGGTAACATATTTTGGGCAGAAATGCAAAGATACAGAAACACAGATGAAAATATAATATTATAGAAACAAGCAGTTGTATGTTTCAGTTTTCCTCCATTAAAGAAAGGAGACTGTGCTACCATTTCTAGTGTTAAGTGCTCTTTGAGAGCAAGAGTTGGGAAATACCCTACAAGATGGAATCAGTCGAGGCTGCTTCATGCAAAGGTTAATGCTTGAAAAGTGTAGGAGGAGGGGCTCATTGCGTAAAGGCTAGCGCACACCCCTTCCTCCGCAGGGCCTGTGTTCGATCCCCGCCCAATCCAAGTGCAATTTGTGGTGGACCACAGATATCTCGGCGTCCAGATTTCCTTGCCATTATCCCTATCATCAACTCATTAGAACATTACCAATTGGTCTTCGTGACATTAGCTGTTGAAAAGATTGAAACCTCCATAAATAATGATAATGACAATAATAATAATAATAATAATAATAATAATAATAATAATAATAATAATTTAGATAAGTATACGTTATATGCAAAAAATTACATTATGCAACATGATACCAACTGGCATTCCAGCATCTTAGTAAATAAGTGGCAAATAATTTATTCAACGTATTCATTTCTACAATTTTTTTTACTTTCCACATTATAAATTGTTTTTGAAACTATTTAGAGTAACGTATGTCATTCGCAGGTCAATAAATAAAAAAGACAGAATTTCATATTTTCAGGATATTTCATTATTCAGAATCAGAATTCAGAAGAAAAGATTCGCTGTCATCCTGTTACTTTATCCTTATCACTTTTCAATGAAATAACAAGTATGAATGAATACTTAGTATGAGCCTGTAAGGTTGTAGTTCAGAAGATAAAATATACACAGCTCGAGTACGGGAGACAAAATATTTCGTGAAGTGAGCAAGCAAAGTAACTGGGGCCAAGTCGTCAGAGGAGCGGAAAGATGCTTAAAAAAACTGGAAATGGAGAAAGGCTGCCAATTGGCCAGCGTTACAGTAGTTACAGGAACAGATCAGAAGAAAAAGTCGCTTAGATTTTAGTGTGTTTTCGGTTGCAATGAATTATTTCCGAAACCGTCCCAAAATGTTTAGTCGTCGATTTTAGGGGGCAATAGTGTGTGACGTTGGGTTCTTCCTACAGATCTGGACGGATGAGGTAAATAAATTAGTAAGTGGGATAGGGTGAGGGAAACAGTTTGAAAATAAATTGTTTTCAATAAATTAAAATTTGATATATGTTATGTCCAGAAATAAAACATCAACAAGCAAATCAATAACAAAAGTTTATTATTCACTTCTTACAAGTCAAATTCCAAATCGTACCAATACAATGCTCACAACCGTGTATACCAGAAAATGTTCAACAAAACAAGAACGGTCCTTGTCCCCAGGAAATTTATCAACACCAGGCAAATGCTGGAGCAGTACCCTACCAAACGGGCCACGGAGCGCGCGCGATCTGTCCTTCCTCTTCCTTGTCCTATCGTCTCCCCTTAAACACACACTTACACTAACATGCACTACACAACCACATATTCCGGGAGACCGGTCGGGAGCTTAGAGCTTGTCCCAGCTGGGGCGGTGAGCTGCTGGTGGGAGAGTCCTATTAAGGGGGAAACCCCACTAGCCGACGGTTGGTCGGCGTCGGATCTCGCCATCCAGCGGGGGAAGATCACTGCCATCTCCCGAGAAAAACATGCACTACACTAACGGACTAATGACCAAAGCAGTTGACGCGCCCGGAAACACGAAAAATTCAGTCAAACCCAGGAGATTTACCTGTACAATCCAAAGTAACCAATATCCAATTAGAACCAATAATATAACTAGGCGCGGTCAGAGCAGGCACAATGTCAATAATGAACTCTTATAACTATCATGCGCATGATCGCCAAATTGAAAGTGTGTAAGCAGCTCTACGACCAGGCATTTGTTGTGTGGTGAACGGTGGTGAACGGTGGTTTGTTTCCGCGTCACTAGTCTTATTTAGTGAGTTCATAACTAGCAAAAACATACGTAACCCGAGGGGTTATTTGCTGTGTGTAGGCAAATGTTAATATCGCACATATGCAAATATTAATAAAAATTAGATAAAATGTTTACAAATAAAAGTATCTAAAGTTTTTTATGACAATCATTTATTCAGTAATTTCACAACGTTTCGTAACTCGTTTTGTTACGTTTTGTAACAAAACGAGTTACGAAAAATTACTGAATAAATGATTGTCATAAAAAACTTTAGATACTTTTATTTGTAAACATATATTGACAATCAAGAAGAATATTGATTTACTAGAGATAAAATGGTAAAGAATTATGAATACACAACAAATAGTGCTACAGAATGGCACAGACTTTTTCCTATTAGTTTTCTATTTCTTCTGGGCTAGTTTATCGGACTTGCCACATACTCTAGCCAGCCGCTATCTCCACTCAAGGTACATTTTTTTTAAAATTTTCTCAATTATTTGGTTTCCTAATCGTAGAGCCGAAATATTTTTTAAGAATATTAAAGGAGAGTAAAATCTGGTCGTAAATGATAATTTTCATAAAAATGTTTGGAGGCG
The DNA here is from genome assembly GCA_964035755.1 of Teleogryllus oceanicus. Lineage (NCBI taxonomy): Eukaryota > Metazoa > Arthropoda > Insecta > Orthoptera > Gryllidae > Teleogryllus > Teleogryllus oceanicus. The sequence continues at coordinate 102,962,941 of CAXIVR010000009.1, forward strand.
TTTTTAAGAAAATATCGTTTAAGCGTTACAAAAAAATTCGAAATTTAAGCTCTTTTCAACAACAAAATTTTGAGTTTTCTGAAAACTTTATATCAAGTAATTTAAGTCACTTTATCTCAGAAATGCAATGATGTTTACAAATTTCTGGAAATGTGCATATTAACGCCATGAGAGACATTTCAAAAAATTACATTAGTGTAATTTTTTAAAAAACGAAATAATACATGAAAATAGATTTCATGTCCTAATAAACAGTGCTATGAGCACTACCTGTTGGAAAAGGGAGAAGAAACAAAATTTGGAGCCGTTTTTGAGGAAACGGAGTTTTTGCCGACACTTGGGGTTCCATTGTACAGTTTCAAGTTGTCGTTCCGCGATGCGCGGTGTCTCATTGAAGATCAAAGGAGCTGCCCTCTACTTTCCTTTCTGTATAGTATCTATGCTGTGTTACTACTGCTCCATCGCCTGTTGCCCCTTATAAGCGCCAGACATCACTACCAGAGACTCGCCTCTGCCTCTAGCAATGGTGGCTGCTGCGTTTGACACCACTGAAAGCTAAGTCGCGCGTTTAACCCGGCTGCAAGCGAGCCCAATTTGAATCACGGTATATAACCATAAAAATATTAAATTTTATGTGTGTATGAAAAACGCAATGAACATTTTGTCAGAATAAATATATCAATATATTTTATCATTAATGGCCAAATTTCTTGTTTCCAAAAAAGTTACAGAGTATTAAATACACCGATATTAGAGAGTCAATTAGAAATATATTTCTAGTATTTTGAGTCAAACTTAAAACAAGTAGATGAAGTAAAATGGATTTTTATATATTTTCTTTCATTTTGAATGATTTATACATCTAGATTCTATTTTCTCTTGAAGTATTCAACACATTTCCATTAACACTACCTTGTATTCTGTTTCTTAATACTGACAACATTTGCCTAATTCTGAGTTAAACTTTCCCAACACTCGTACTTTTCTCTATTAATTGAAATAATGGCAAACTATACACCACATTCAGCTGGGAATCTAAACAGATGCAGAACAGAGTAAACACTCACTCTTCGCAACCTCGTACAAAACTTGTGGTGATAGCCTTTACAGATAAGTTAGTGAGTGAGTATTAAACATTATATATGTGACGTTGAAATAACTGCCTATGTAGTTACCTTCAAAAAAATAAATAATAGAAATAGAATCGCCTTTTCAGAACCACGAACACAGTTGTTTCCCAGATTCTACAACAATTTTGTCCCCTGTCCCCCACACGTGACGTCAAGAAGCCCTGGTGGGGGTAGAGGGGGTCGGGGGCGCTGCGGGAGGAGGGCTTCGTTATCCCTAATGGCCCTAATTGGCCGATGACGGCAGCTTCTCTGGGGAGAAAGGGGAGCGCGACAAGGTCTCCCGTCGCCCTTGGCAGAGGCCAGGCGGCGCTGGCGGCTTGGCATTGGCTTGCAGAGACGGAGGTCGAAGTGTTTATAACCCCCGCCAGGCGCATGCATGCCAAAGCAACACAAGAACGATTTTTTAAAATATTTATGCTTCGTGCGTTATAGCAATAGTCGCGGAGATGAAGCGAAAAAGAGAAGAAATTATCATAGGCAATACGACGAGTGTTTTAGAAAATGTCGATATATTCCTGACTTGCGAAGCGAGGAGGGGATTTATGTGAGAATTTCCAAAGCACGAGTGAGATTTAATAGACGAATACACGAATGAAATAACGTCCTACAAAGTTCTAAAATGCGCCAAATATTGAAAAAACTGAAAGTGTATTAAAATCAAAGAGTTAACATTAAAGTTGCACGTCAACTCAGCGATCGATACATACCGCCTCCTAAGATAGATGAGACTCAGTTTATTTATTACCCAGTAGGGAGGAGCGGTAAGAAAAATCCGATAGATGAAGCGACACATTTTTTGAGATATACCTTTATATATATATATATATATATATATATATATATATATATATATATTATAATATCTCCTCCTATTTGTATAATCCCGCCCACACGTTGGGCGCCCAATGTAATATCCTCTTATTCTCCCTCTCCCTCTGCTACCACGACGCCTCACGTCGCTGGTGCCAATGTAATATTATATATATATATATATATATATATATATATATATATATATATATATATATATATAATCCCGCTTTTAATTATTCTCTTATAAAATCTCACGCCCACTATCTTGCCCTGCCCTAGCCCTAAATTATAATTGGGTGCCACATTATCAATTGCCCGTACCTCTGCTAGCTCGTCCTATTATCTGTTCCTTACCGTGTCGTAGTTCGCGCGCTCACTCCATACGGAGTTGAAGTAAGGGTCCGCTTTGTTCGTGCCTGGGTCAACCTTCATACCATTACAAAAATAAAAAACATGGAATCACGGCAATTATGAGCCATTGGGATGCTCATGCATTTAATTCTGGACTTTTCTTAGCTGATATCCCTTTCGTGAACACCATCTGCCCCTCCAACTTACAAAACATAACAACACAAATAGATATAAACACCCAGGAAGAAAAACATATAAACATACACACCGAAAATACAATACAAAGAAAACAAATCTCATCCATCCATCAGAATGCGCATTCTGTCGTGACCTTATTTATTATCCTTAGCCTAATAGCATAACTTGGTCTTCGACAGAACTTCTTTTGAATGGAGCGTAAACAAACCAAAGAAAATACAGTTTTGACCTTACGCACGCGGTTCCCCGTTCAGCTGCCACCAGTTTTGCACAATTCGTGCCACTTCCCTTTTCTGCAGCGATGTCACCTTCCATCAGCGCCCATCGCTGGTAGTTGTCACGTGCATTATTCACGCACGCGGTTCCCCGTTCAGCTGCCACCAGATCCTCGATGGTTCTCCGTTTAATACGTGCCAATGCATCCACGACTATTGTTTTTTCTTTGTCTTAATCGCGTCTTCCCTGAACGTTATTTCTATATGTCGCGATATCCCTATATATCTTTCGCGACGCTTCCATTTTCTGACACCTAATTTACGTAAGTATTTCCTATGCAGACTTTTTTCGTGAATTTCTCAATGAATTTAACTAAATTTTCGATGCACTCGGTTTAAACAATTGTTCCTATGTAACCAAAATAGCCTATTAACGTTTTGCACGACACTTCCGCGAAATTTCCCAAAAATTCAACGCAACATAAAAACGTGCGTGATCATCCCCAGATCCGAACTCATTCTGTCTGTAACCCAGTTCACATTGTTGGTCCCTACAATCCAAGTGACTGTCTTTTTTCCAAACATATGCCCATCACCATAATAAATGCTCAAAAACTATTACATTTTTGCTGTTTTCGGGCATTTTGCGTCTTACATGAATTCCCCCCGCACCGTAACTAATTTTGCCCTGCTCTAAATATTTTTCCCCATAATTCCGTAAGTTTGGCCAAAATCCACCCAGGCATTCACTGGATATTCAACAAAATTCTTCTTGTTATATATTTCCAGGAGTACAACAATGAGTTCCGTCTTTCATCTTCGTCATGTTATGCATGCAATGTATACCATTTATAATATTTACGGAACCCGTGGCTCGAATAACGTGGTTTTTACTTTAAAATGTTTCTAAATTTAAGTTCTGTTCATCGTTCATCACACCTATTTCCGCCCCTTATGCTTTCTTGTATCACGCTTTTAATTATGGTTACGCGGCGCTGTTGTCTATTGTTTCTTTCTTTTCTTTTAATTTCTCCTTGCTCACATAAAAGTTCCATGCCTTCTTGCGGGATCGGCCCCACAGATCATTACAATATATTGTTAAACACTGTTGGTTTTAATTTCACGAGTTCAATAAGCCCATTCTAAGAGTATATAATACTAAATGGTTAGTGCAAAAACTCTGAACTTTATAAATAATAATTATTTTAAAACCGAACATTTCTTCATAATAGAACCCATGTTGACCTACCAGCAACTAATCTGTGCTTTACAACATTATAGACCTGCACTGTGATAGAGAAACCATTCTAATATTTGCTAAGCATTCAATTTCAAAAGAAGAGAAAACCAAGTAACCCTTAACTTTCGTTGCAAATTCGTGAATTATTTTTATTTCCTTCAATTTAAGTTTTCGAAGATTTCGGGTTGCTCCACTTCTCAGACCACTCATGCTACAAAGAGTGTAGAGATCCAAAATTAATAGATCTCCAGAATGTAGCGGAAATCTCGAAAATATCTCTTTTTGTAAAATACTTATGAGAAACATAATTTTGTAATGTACTAGTTTCTTCCTGCCTAGTAACATGCGCCGTTGTTGAGGAACATGAAAATAAACAAGAAGAATTCTTTGAGAGGTGGAGGTAAGCAGACCTGTTTGACAAATCCACGAGGCTATGGCAGCAGATAGTTTCTGAGTTATGTACTGGAGCACAAATAATAATAAAGGTGGGTTGATACGAAAGATATTTCATTTCTGAGAAAGAGTTGACTGGTGGTCAGCTGGCCCATGACTGACCTTCGCAGTGCTAACGATTCCAACGTACACTACCTTTCCTCACCTGCCCCTAAAAAATGTCTCTAACAACACCCATTGTATCTGAGCTATGTGTGATTATAATAAGTGTTGCATCCATTCTCAGGATTATGTATCCATCCATCCATACATACGTATGCATGTATATAACGATTTTGTACTTTTTGTAAGACACGATCTCTTCAAAACTCCTAGAGTGTGCTCGAAGGGAATAAATCCCAGTTAAAGAAAAAATGAATTTCGAATGGGTGTAAGAAACACTGTAGACGTGCACACGAACTCCAACTCGCGTAAGGTTGCAACGCACGACCCATTGACCCCGCAGGCCAAGGTTCGTCGTTCTTTAATGAAGCCCCGCAGCGCAAAGAGACTACATTTCCACTTTTCCAGGTCCCTTCGGCACAAGCGTGACCGCTCTACCTTTTCAGTATTCTCTAAAAAGCCTACATCGGGTCACTCAAGTAACCTGTAGTCTTGACTGTGACTTGTTATGAGAATATCACACCAAAAATTAGAAATGGTTTTATATGTCCTAACTGCCCTACAGGAATGGGTTGTCTTTAACCTGCTCTTTGCAATAAAAGGAACATAGGAAGTTAATCTTTTAACTATGAACAGAGTTCTAGATATATTATATTAAATACTTGAATACAATTCTAATCTAGCATTTACAATAAAAAATAAATTGCCATTACCAAAATTTTTTCATAAACACTTTACATAAAATTATATTACCCTTCACTTCACAAAAACCAATAAAATAACTGTAACAAACAATAATACATGGAAACACAAAATACTGAAAAAGAATCACATACCAAAATACCCTTTACATACACATTCAAAGAAATTGTCACTTGAATAGTGGATGAAATATATACAAGACGTTGTTTCACTTACACGTAGATTATTACTTTATACAATTTAGCCAGCAAAGAAAGAAAATGTCGTTATGCAATGAACGTACAATTAATAATAACTTTTTCAATTTTTTGAAAACACCACTAAAAGAACAATTTATCGATAATAGAAAAATGAAATAAATAGATTTTAACAATTCTTTACAGGAATTAGATATCTGGCTTCCTTTTACGACTGCAATATTGTAAAAGGTTATGTTTAAATGATTTTAATATAATTACTCGACTATCTATGTCTGTAAGTGAGGTAAATTCTATCTCTGTATAATAATTCTCGCTTCTTTAAACAGTTCTTTTTTTTTTTTTTGAGAATTTCTAGTGAAGTTTTCTCACTCACGAAGAAATATTTCCACAGCTTGGAGCGGCGACGGCGACCCAGATCCTTTCAAGGTCGTGGCAACCCCTTTTCCTTCGGCGAACACGTCCTCTGGTGAATCGCTACCGCAGTGTCCTTCGAATTTTATAGAATCTGACTGCAATATCTCCGCATAATGAATTTCTTACGTGGTAAGCCAAGACGAAAGACAAAAAAAGCTGGAAATTGAAAGAAACATTTCCTATATCACATGCTTCTACTTCAGTATACGTTCTTGAACGTTGAAATATATTATTTCCTTATTGATAGAAAAACAGTATATTTCTGCCTAATGCGTTTACGTGAATTTATCAGAATATTCATGATTTAAAGTTCTCAATTCTCTGATACATGGTAGCGTTATTTTAACATGATGAGACGAATTACCTTTTTCAAGCTTCTTATCGTCGAAATACGGTAAATTCTCCTCTCCATTCAGCACGAACAATTATGGTGTGTCCAGATCGGCGGTTAGCCGCGAAAAAGAGAGCTATTCGTAGCGGTACTTTGCGCTAGTGCTTATATTTTCAAGGGTGATTTTTGATTGGTTCTCTTTCTCTTGTACGCGAGTGCGTTCAGAAACTTTAATAAACAAATTCTCGCCATTTACTGCTGGCGCGATCTCTTGCAATTCGGTAACACTAGAATTGCTGCTTGTCGTGTTTTGACGTTCTCGGGTGCTTCTCAAAAATCAATGTAACCGACATATGGGCGGTTACACAATCTGGTTAACAAAACAATACTTTTAGATAGCCACGAGTAAAAACGTTTTTTAGGACATGCGCAGCGTGCTTAATGTTAAATTTTTAGCACTAGTGCTAAAAGTGATACGATGTTTAAGTGTTCAAATAAATTTGTGAGTACAGCAAAGAAAACAAAATACTTTGTGTCTGTCGGCTTGAGCTACACCCGACCATTGAGTATCATTGAGTGATTTGAATGAAAATGAAATGAAAGTCAGTAAGTCTTTCTAAAGATAATGAATGACACACATGGTAAGAGTGATTTTATTTTGCTCGTAGGATTACGAATGACGCCTGACTCGTTCCGCAGTATCTCCTATTCGCAATGTAAAGTGTCTCTTTCAAATCTCATAACATTAAATATTTCACAGCTCCCGAAATAAATCTGTGGCGCTTACACAAGTGTCTCAGAATAAATCTTGTAAACGTATAGGGCATGTAGGGGGACCACCGTTTATCCCTTTTCCACAACGAACATGTGTGGTAAATTTAATTTCATTGAAGTTACGTATGTGATATTTGCTCCTGATTGATGGACTACATATTACACTTAGGTGCTTCAGACTTCAGACTCGTATGTCACTTCTCGAAGAGATTTCGTATACCCGCCAAACACTGAAGCATTATGGGTTGCAGTTTACTCAGGGGCAAATGACGTCACTTCGTTATTTGAAATTTCTCACCACATGTTCATTGAGAAAAAGTTATTTTCTTGGCCTCCCCCTCTGCTCCACGTGTCCTCAAGTGTTTTTACATTTATTCTGAGACACCTGTATACTACAACAGACTACCTTGTGAATTGTCTTCGAGATTTTCACTTTCTCGCTCCGGACCGAGAGAAATTTATGCTACGCTGAGCGAAGAAACTGCGAATTGTATACAGAAAAACTGTTATTACAAGGATCTGGCAACAAAATAATGGATAAACCCAGTTGCTAAGTTAAAAAAATCCTGTAACACATGGTGTAGTCAGAATTTGTTTTGTGGGTCCTTGATACCGAAAAGTAGAATAAGGGCAAAACGTCTCTCCGTGTGTCTTTCCGTCTGTTGTCTGTCCTTGTCTGTCTTTCCGTTGTCTGTCTTTCCGTGTGTTGTCTTTCCGTGTGTCTGTCTCCGTCTGTTGTTCGTTGTCGTTTCCGTTTGTGTCTGTCCGTTTGTTTGTCTGTCCATTCGTTTGCCTGTTCGTCTGTCCGTTCGTCTGTCTGTTCGTCTGCCTGTTCGTCTGTCCCTTCGTCTGTCCGTTCGCCTGACCGTTCGTCTTGCTGTCCGTGTGTCCGTCTGTACGTTGATGTGTCCATCCATCGATCTGCCCATCCATCCGTCTGTCAGTAAACAACCCTAGCAGCCAAACCGTTCAGCTGATTTCCCCCAAAATTGATGTTCCCCAATTGGTATGGCTGATGTCGCGAGCTCTTGAATTGCAAACCGATATCTTAATTTAGAGGGAGTTTTACATGAAACTCCTAGGACAATTTACCAAATTTCCAAAAAATGATTCCATTGTTTTTAATTACATTTTGTTATTGGATAGTGTGAAGGACGTTTAGTGGAATGATGCAGGTCTCATGATTGTGTAATTCCCTGAGTTTTTAAAAATAGCAAAAGTTCAAAATGTTTTCGGCGTCTTCCTACTACTAAAATAGTTAAGATAGAGATTTTTACTTTAATAATATCGATTTCTTAAAGATATATTTTGAAGCAAGATCATGTACAAATTTTCGAAATTTGAATTTAAGGGCATATATTTGCGTGAAAGTACGTGCTGTTTTAGCACCACTATTTTACTTGTTGATATATCCCAGTTTTCTAATATAACTAAATACAATTATATTCTAAATACACTTACTCTGCTCTCAACCGCCGAGCGGGACGGACGTACCTTGGCTCCGAATCGCTTGCGCCGTTATCAGTGCCAAAGTCCAAATTTTACAGTGCCGGTGCGATCGATAAATTCTTTTGCATAGGCGTAGCTCACGACCGTTTTGCCGCATTGCGGCAAAACTACAATTCGAACAATTGTATATCAACACTGGTGCAACGCCATATGGACAAGTGCATTTAACTACAATTGTGGCAATACAGTGTTGAAACCAGTAAGTGCAAAAGTGAATGACAATTAATAGTGCTATAAAGTATCAAAAATGTTATCAGAAGATGTCCCCCTAGGGGGACATATCAGCAGATCCATGGAACTACTGAACAATGAAGGATCTAGTGACACTTACGCGACACTAATAAATTCACAATTCACACACGAAAATCAAATGGAAAATCTACAACAGCAATACCAACATCTCTTACATCAAAATCACCTTCTACAAGAACATCTTCAAAAATTAGAGCAACAAAACCAATCACTACAACAACAGCTTCAACAACCACGGTTCGACCCAACAAGCAGCACGAGGCAGCAGGACAACATGCTCCTCAAACACATCCGGAACTTGGCCAGCCCCGAAACCATCAGCCCACAGAAGATAGATTAGCAGAAAGCACCAGTGACCATCATCAAACAAGTTCACATCAACAAATGACAAAAAAAAGAGGACCTACAAAAGTAAGTGATTATAGTGACGCAAAGCGCAGAATGCTAAACAATAGTGTAATAAAAGACTATAATTTACTAAATAGATATTCAATTTTAGAAACAGTAGAAGAAGCAGATGAAAATGTAAACAATATAGAAGTACAACCAGAAAACATAAAATACCTCCATATGCATTAGAAACGCAGGAAACGTAACACTCTTATCTAAAGAACTAACGCAATTAATAGGAAATGGGTTTTCTCTTAAAACAACAGGGGATTCGGTAAAAATATTACTGAAAAATGTTACCGACTACCGAAAAGTCAGAAAATATTGTGAAGAGAAAAGTGTCCCTTATTATACATACTGTGTACAATCAGAAAAAAACTTATCAGTAGTAATAAAAAACGTTCCCATAATATTCACAGAGGAAGAGATTTATAATGAATTAGAAAGTCTAAATTATCCTATAAAAAAGTAACTAGATTGACTAACAGAGAACAATTACCATTTAGAGTAGTTGCACTAGAATTAACTAACTCAATTGAAGGTAGAGAAATATTTAAATTGGACAAACTACTGCACTGTATTGTAAAAGTAGAATTAAGAAGGAAACCACAAGGCCCACCTCAATGTAAAAAATGTTTTATTTATGGCCACACAAAAAATTATTGCACAATGACCCCAAAATGTGGATATTGTGCGGAACAACATTGGACTAAAGACTGTGAATTATTGCAGACAACAAACCCTCCACCCCCAATTTGTACTCTATGTAAAGAAAATCATATGGCGACTTCTAGACAATGTAAATACTTTCCAAAAAGTAAGAGAATTCAAGAATCAAACCAACACAATAACTCTTACCAAACCTCACAAACACAAAACATATATGGAAATGAATCTCACACACAAATAAACTCTCAACAAACAAATATAAATCACAACCCATTATATAGACAAATGGCATTTAACAACAAACAAAACATACAGTCAAACATTACACACATTATAATGCAGATGTTACCAACAATAATCAATCAAACAATCTCAACAATAATTCCACAAATACAAAACATGATATCAAACCAAATATCAAATATAATAAGAAATGGATAAAAGCCCAACTTAAAATCAATAACATTCTTAAACTGGAATGCTAATGGATTACTAAATAAAAGAAACACACTCATCTACTTCCTAAAAATCACGCAATAACGATTGCATGCATAACAGAGACACACCTTGTACCGGACAAACACTTAAAATACCTGGATATATCTGCCATAGAGAAGATAGAATATGCCAACACGCAGCAGGAGGAGTAGCTATCCTAATCAAAAGAAACTGGAGCACTCATTAATTTCTATTGCTAAATCGAATGATCTTGAACTGATTGCAGTAAAATAACATTAAAAATTTATTCTTAAATATCATAACAGCATATAAACCACCTAAAAATCAAATTAATATAAATGATTTAAAACAAATATTACACAGTACAGAACCTACCATTATAATGGAGACCTGAATACAAACATATCAATTGGGGCAGCAAAGTGAATACTCCTAACGGGAGCAAATTCACAGAAACCACCAACAACATTAAACTTTCAAATCTTAGCACCAACAAACCCTACTCACTACCCCAAAGCCGTAATGCTCAACCAGATATCCTTGACATTGCCATCATTAAAAATTAACACATACCTCTATGCTCACTCATTACCTGAATTGGACTCTGACCACTGTCCGTAATAATCACTTCAGACATGAACTATATTAAAACAGAATTGCCTTATAGTATAGACACAAAAAACATAGATTGGATAAAATTCCAAACAAATATAGATAACACTCTTCCCACAAACCGGTTCATGAAAAATAAAGAAGAAATTGATTCTGCCATAGACTCTATCACTAAAATTATACAAAAGCTGCAAAGAAGCAAATACCAACTCTAATCATAAACCAAAATTATCACAGCAAACTATACCTACTTATATTGAAAAATTAATTCAAAAGATAAATCCTAAAGACAGCAACTTATGGCAGGCTACAAAACAAATATTAAAAGAACCAACAGTCATACCAGAACTAAAGAAATTAGATAAAACAGCTGCAACAACAAAAAATAAATATACAAATAATTGTGAACTAACAACAGTTCCACATCCAGTAAAATATATATCACCAAATGAAACCTATCAAACAATTAAAAACCTAAATAGGAAAAAATCAGCTGGAATAGACCAAATACCAACTATTCTATTACAAAAACTAAATAGGAAAGCAATTAGCTACTTAACTGCAATATTCAACTCAATGTTAAGAATTGGATACTATCCCACGAAATGGAAACACTCCATAGTAATACCAATACCAAAACCAGGTAAAAACCCAACATTCACAGAAAACTATAGACCCATAAGTCTGATCCCCATCATAGCCAAAGTAATGGAGAAACTAATACTAAAACGACTTCTAAAATACATAAATGAAATATCATACATACCACTTTTCCAATTTGGTTTCAAAGAAAAACACTCCACAACACACCAACTTTTAAGAATAACAGAACTAATATATAAAAATTTTGAAGGAAAACAGCACTCTCTAGCAGTATTCTTGGACGTAAGCCAAGCATTTGACAGAGTTTGGCAGAAGGATTGATATTTAAATTACAGGAATCAGGCCTACCTCTTTACCTAGTGAAATAATACAAAGCTTCTAAAAGAAAGAGTCTTTTCAGTAAGAATAAACACAACCTACTCCACACAAAAGGAATCACAGCAGGTGTACCACAAGGTAGCCCGTTATCAGCAACTTTGTTCAACATATTTACAGCAGATTTCCAACAACCCAAAACACTACAATAGCGTTATTTGCTGACGATAGTGCAATACTAACCTCTAACAAATGTTTAAATACAGCTACAGAAAATCTACAAGAAGAACTAAACAAAGTATCACTATGGGCAGACAAATGGAAGATAAAATTAAACCCCAACAAATGTGTAGCAAAAATATTCACACTATGCCCAATAAACACTACTCCCAAACCTCTAAAGCTATTTAATAAAACACTTGACTGGTTACAAAAACAAACCAATTAAATATCTTGGAGTATTAATGGATACAAGACTAACATGGACTAATCATATAAATGAAAAACTTACACAAGCAAATAGAAGACTACATAAATTGTATCCATTAATCAACAGAAAATCCGCCCTCAAAACAGAATGTACTCTAGTGCTTTATAAAGCAATAGTTCTTCCCATTATAATGTACGCATGCCCAATATGGTACAACACCTCTGCTACTAACATAAAGAAAATACAAACCTTCCAAAATAAAATCCTACGGATAGCAGTAAATGCTCCCTGGTTTATTAGAAACACTCAACTACATTCAGAATTAAAAATAGAAACTATCCATCAAGTAATGCTTAAACGTTTACATTCCTTCTTCACAAATCTACATAAAATACCTACAAGTGACCATTACAACCTTGGGTCATCAGCAACAACATCCCGAATCAGAAATAGATTTCCATATGACAAATATCTAATCCAATTTGCTGACCCCCCATAAATCCTATGAATTAAAATAAACAATACAAGAAATAAAATTCGACTTTACTTAGAACAACATACAATAATGAGGAACCTGTTGGGCTTCCCTTATTTCTATTTATAAAAGAATGAATGTATTTTATGAATGCTACCTTTTGTGTTAGTGCTGAATGAAGTTAATTTATGTGTTATTTATTTATTTTTGTAAGTGTTTTGATTTGAAATTTAAATGTAAACAATCCCTGTAAAGCAGTTATGCTGGTCTGTGGAAATAAATAAATGAAAAAAAAAAATAAATACACTTAACAAAAAATATGGTTTTAGGGTTACAGAACTTTTCTTGTGCACATATTAAATACTTCTGATGCAATGCCAATCAACCGTACAGCACCCTTTTCAACGAGGGATTTTTAGGCAACGCTTGTCATATTGACCCCCAAAAATAAATGTCCCGAATTCCTAAGTCTTTCAGCCTAGTATCTAGCCTAATATTTCTACCTGATCTGAGACTGGTTGAGTGGAACAATGGATATATCACTATGAGCTCGGAGCAAAATAGTAGAACTCATTTTACATCTGCTATTGGATTTTGCCGATACATTGAATGTTATGAGTCGCTGTCACGGCGTATCCCACCTCTCTACTGATTACTGGAGAATCAAGGGACATGGAGTCGAAGCCATATCCCGCTGTATTCCCTGACATTCCGTGGTTTCTGGAACCAAATGGACGTTTTGAACTCCCGCCAGAGCTAGAGCAGGAGTTCTGTTTCCCTCCCCCTAGAGAGAGTGCTACAGCGAGAAAGGCGAAGCGTGAAGGGGCGAGGCACAAAATACCTGTCCGCCCAGGTTTACCAACATATCTCCAATCCGTATCAAATTTCTCAAAAATACCTTGAAAACAAGATCTTGTCAGTTTATAAATTAAAGCAAAATACCGGGCGTGCGTCTCAAGACATCTACGAACATTAGAATGCAATCTTCCTCTGTATTATTCAGTACAATACCTAAAACGACTAATAAAAGTCTGCATTTGTGAAATTGTAATGAATTTTTTAAAATGAATTTTTCAAGTCAAAGAAATACGTGCTATAGAAAATTAAAGAAACAACAAAAATAAACAATTTTCTTATATTTAATAATAATTGGAAATACCAACTAAATTGTTGAACAATACCATAGATTGAACTCCTTCATTCTCTCCACAATGATACGCAAAGCTTTACCTCGACATGTGATCAAATTGGTGACTGTAGATGAGGGAATTAATTTGACATTACTAAAACGTCGCAGCTCGGCGATTGTCTGAGAGCGTTGTCATCAAAGCTGGCAGAAATTGTGGAAGAGCGTTCGCGTTGAAACTGAGAATCGTGCGATACTGTATAGATTGCCATTCAACGTGCAATATTGTCCACATCATCATAGTTAAACAGTTGTAAGTACACTACGCAGCGAAAATGTTTCCACATATTTGTAGTTAAACGAAAACGTTATAGACACGGAAAGTTCCCACCAAAATTTCTTCAGTCTGCAATTAACAACCTATATATGAAAAATAAGTTGTGAAACTCTTGTTGAAATATGTAAAAGCTTCAGGTTTGTGTCAAAATGAAACCAGAAAAATAATTCTGGGGATGGAACCTTGAAACAATTAGTGCAAAGTAAACTCACGAATATTTCAGATACTTGGGGCAGAGACTACCTGTGATACCAAAAACACGGTGAATCCGGCGGTTGCTTCAATAATCGAAATAAAAATTCCTGTACACAATATAAATTGATTGCTGTTTCCCGAATCCACATCAACTTAAACTGAGAATGACAATGCCAAACGACAAATTGGATGCTCGTTTTACGCGTAAATCCAATAATAATTAAATACGCGAATATGCCAATATTTTTAGTGTTAGTAGTATATCTACCAGCGCACACAGCAACTGCAACAACTAATTTAAACACTTTTCAACCGTCTTTTAATTAGTTATTTCTTGATTGATTTTTCTGTTTAGTGCCATCTATTCGGAGTCTAGAGGAACTAGGATAATTGCTTGTCTACTATCTAGACATACCCGCACCAAAAATAACATCATACTCACCATCTTATAAGAAGAAAATACAAAATTTGTGACTGTAACAGCAAAAATGATGCTAAACAAAACCACAAATGGTTTTCCAAAAAGAAGCAGCACTTGCTCAAGAACAATGAATTAAATACTCTCATATAACAGTACAATAAATTAAATACTTTAACAAAAACTGTCCTCACAAATACTGCAATAACATTGCAATGATACACAAGGGTCCTAGCATCAAATACCATAGAAACACTGTGAGAATAGCAGAAAGAACAAGTTGTGAGATGACGATTTTGCCGGTACTCGATTAATTTATGTGATACATGCAAATTTTTTACTACAGACGTTCAGAAATATTTACGGTGATGTCACCTCTACAAAAATGTTACATTTGCTATTTACTTTAAATTGTCAAACAAATTGTTGAAATCATTTTTACGTTTTGATTTTTGAGCTCTGGAAATGTTTCGAATGTTGCAAGCAAAACACAACCATTTACAAATAACCGAGTGTACATGGAAAGCTCGAGTAATCGACGAGTAATCTGTTCATGAATAGCTGACTTGCCTTCCTTTTTTTCTGCGAAACCCTACAATCCACTGATATTCCGTGAGTTGGACGCTGCATTATGTCCAAAAAAATAAAACTCGGCAAAACATCATTAGAAAAGTCATGGTATTCTACTGGTGGGAAAGGAAAGTATTATTAGGAGAAGTGGCAATAAATTAAAATGAACATTCTGAATAATAAGAATCATTAAGTTATTTATATTTTTTGTGAGCAAACAGTACATATTTTCTGTTTTCTGTTAATTGCTGTAATATTTAAACTGACCAACAATCCATAGTTACATATCATAGCATTTGTTTACGAGAATTTGTATTTGGAAAATTATTATGTGAACTTTAAAATGAAGAACAAAGACATTTGAGTAAATTCTTTCACAGAAGAAATAAAAGCACAGTCGCTCGACTTTTGCCGACAGCAGCGAGACTGACGATGACGGCAAAATCGTCGAAAGCCGGCTATCTTAATAAAGCTGATATGTTGACGAAGATGACCTCTTTTATTTCTTCTTATAAGAACGTCAACAACACCAAATCAGAATTCCCACAAAATTCTTTCACGTTTTGTGTTTGGTAGAAACAAAACTGCTGATTAATTAGCAAAAATATTTACAGTAGGTCTAGGCTTGTCTAGTTCATTCAAGAGTAAAGCTCTTTGCTCGTAGGAAAGTTAAGTATCTGCACAATGACGCGGAAATGTGTTGATTTTTTCCATTTAGTGACCAGTCACAGCAACATTTCATTGTTATTGGAAAAGTGTGAAGTTAACATGCGACGTTTCCAATGTTTGCTCTTCAAATTTTCTGATCATTTGTGCAGGAAATGTATATTATAATATGTTTTCTAATGTGGGCTAATGTGTTTTTAATGTATTATATTCTAATATGTTCGTATGAGTTCTATTCATGTAAGTACAGGTCAGTGGGTGAGTATCGACACCTCTCTGCACAAATAGTAGGACATCTTCATAGATAATCGTCAAAGCATACCACAGAGGTGCGTCTTACAGACCGGCTGTTATTAAGTAGCTCCAGAAAAAGTCTAAAAGTGTTAAATCAGAAGATGTCTGATCACTCACCGAGGAAAACACATGCACTACACTTAGGGGACCAACTATCCTAACTACTGACGCGCCGGGAATCATCAATCAGTAAATCAAACCGTACATATTTCAACCTGGGGTTATCGGGTGAACGAATCTCGCTCCTCGTTCCTCTCAGCTGAAATATCCATCATAATCATCTCCCCTCACTCAGCAGCGCAGTCGCGGCGGGCCCTCACGTGCGGCGCGAGAGCGGAGCCTGCTCGCAGAGCACTCGAGGGCGGGCGTCGCCTGCCGCTGTCGCCAGCGCCGACGGGCGACGCGAGGGGTGCAATCTGGCGGGAGATTTACGAGGCAGCCCCAAAAGCAGGCGACTGCCGCACCGCGCGCCAGAGTTTAGCCCCGGGGAACAGTCGCCCGCTGAGCTGGAATTGTTCAGTGGGCGGAAACGACACCAAAGCGTCTCAATTCCTTCTTTTTTCTACAACTGTTCACAATGGATGTATTCACGTTGTATAACTAGTTGGACCAGAGCAATTAACTGGTTCTATAAATCGTTGTTTTCAGTATCTTCAAGCCTTCAGCTGCGCTCCCGGGGAAGGTGGTTCAGGGCATCAACTGATGTCACTTTGTGACTCTGATCGGGAGGTCGTAGGTTCGAGTCCCGACGGTGGCAGGATATTCGTCACTAGCTGGTCAGGTAGATCGAATTCAGTCGCTGAATGGAGAAGTGTGGCGGCTGGCTGTTCTGATCGGTAGTTTTACGTGATTTCTCCGATCAACACCAGGCGAATGCCGGAACAGTACTCTAACAAAGCGGTCACGATCGAGCGCGATCTTTCTTTCCCCTTCCTTCCCCTATCCTCACTTTTTACTTTCACACACTTACACTAACATTCACTACACTACCAAACATGTCAGGAGACCGGTTGTGAGCTTAGAGCTTGTCCCGACTTGGGCGGTGCCGCGGTAGTGGGAGATTCCTGGTTGCGAATATCCCTCTAGTCCACGGTAGGTCGACACCGGGTCTCGCCATCCAGCGAGGGGAGACCACTGCCATATACCGAGTAAAAGCATGCACTACAGTAACAGGACTATTGACCTTAGCAGTTATTTCGCCGAGGATCACTAACAATCATTCAGCTGTGCTCTCCATCATTATAATGCGTGGATAATCGTTCTAATATTGCCAAGTGTTTATTACACAACATAAAGACAGAACCTGATATTAATTTGCGCAGAATATCAATAGCATTTTTAGTCATCGATAATCTTCACGATTTTAATCACATATTGTGTGGTGGAACACCCAGAGATGCTAAATATCAAAAAGTATTTGTAAGAGTAAAAATGTCCCATTTTGTGGATTGCTGCGTAAGAAACGTAACATTGGCTCCAAGGGGTCCTTAAAACGAGTCGGAATGTTCTAGAATACTTCGTATTTATTGTATTTACAATTGTTGCATGTGTTGTACTGTAGTAGGCCTTGCGTGTTCCAAGTTTGCTTGCTGATAAATAGTGTATTTTTCAAATTTTCAGCATACATACTACTTTAAAAATAATACAATAGTATTTTCATTATCATAATTCAAACGAATGGATGAAATAAGAGATGTGGATCAATATCAATAATACGGACTCATGATCATTTACAGTTCCTTTTGTAATATAATCCAACCACAGCCAAGAAAATGCAGAAATCACGTCTTCATAGTTTTTCGCATTGAATGTTGGCTGTGAAAAATGTAGAAAAGTGGATATTCGAGAAGTCCGGGATCCACAGGATCGGAATCTGCGGAACTCACGTCAATAGCGCGAAGCTGGATGCAGTGGGCCGCCGACCTTTGGGGCGGTACTTGTTCCCAAACCCACATAAAGACGTCAGACGAGGAACTCGAATCTCCTGTCAAGTTGTTCTAGATTGCGGCGTTACCCACGTCGATAGCGTTAACGTGGGTGTCTTGAGGAGGCCTACTCACCAACCCTTGGAGCAGGATTCACGGCGGGACTTGTTCCCAAACAAATATAAAGAAGTGTCACAAGGAACTCGAATCTCCCGACAGGTTGCTCTATATTCCGTCGATACCCACGTCGATAGCGTCAAGGTGGGTGCAGTGAGGAGACGACTTGAGGGCTTCTATCCAACAGGACCCTGATCTGGGTGGCTCTCAGTTGGCTTCGTCGTGACAGGGCCTAACGCTCATGGCTTCTTGAGTAGGGATTCCCCCCGGCGCACTTTATGGCACTTAATTAGCCTCCCGCACTATTCCGAACAGCCGGTACCTCTGACCTGGCAGAGTGGCCCCACCCAGGCTCAGATAGGGAGGCGCATAGTGGGGTGCTCCGCTCCGGCGTATCCGGATGCCAGCCTAAAGGTGCTCTTCTACGCCCGCGGGGGTGCGGATAAAGGCCAAAGAGCCTAGGCGCCTGCCCTGGGGAGTAGAATCCCCTTGGTAAGACAACAATGTATGTGTGGTAGTAGCCCACGCAGGGTATCTACTGTCCGGGAACCTATGATCTCCGGGGAGTATGAAATATAAAGGGACACGCGGGACAGCCGGAAACTCAAAGTAGAACTAACATCTCAGGCGCGCAGTGCTCCCCATTGCAATAAACGCTATTTCTTGTTTTATTTCCTTAGAGAGTTTCAGAGCGACAGGATTACTTGCTTTTCAGAAATTAGTGCTGAAAGAAGAGGTGAGGTATTAAAATACCACAAAAACTCTAGAGCTCGAATGCCAAAGTCTCAGACAAATAACTTTCTGAAGGAAGAATATGTGAATGAAAATGTTGTGAACGATATGCTTGTGATTGGGTGAAAATTTGTCGAAATTACTAATTAGAGATAATGACTGAAAGTTATGTAAACAATAAAGCTGTCGTAGGAAATACACAATAAGTTGTTAGTACAACTGTAGACTAAGAAAGACAAGCATGACCAAAAAGTTGGTATCCAATCTCTTATATCATATAATATGAACGGAATGTACTCATGGACAACGCCATGGCTACGGTATGGAACGGTATGTAGCCATGGGCCTATCAGTAGCCATGGGAAACATAATTGTGATCTGCAGCGAAATTCTATTAATTGGCTCTCCCGGCCAGCTCAAGTCACTCTTCCCGTCCCACCCCTCTAACCCCTCATATCGGTTGTGGTGGCTCAGGACATTAACTGATGTCACTGCAATGCCTCTGAATGAGAGGCCCTAGGGCTTGAATACCGACGGCGGCAGGGTTTTCAACACTAGATAGCTACGCCGAATTCAGTCGCTGTGTAGAGGAGAATTCTAGCGGCCTCTTGCTCTGGTCGGTATATTTCCGTAGTTTCTCTGATCAACACCGTTTAAATACCGGAGCAGTACCCTAAAATAACGGGCCGCGGGTCGTGAGTGATATAACTCCTCTTCCTTGACTTATCCTCACCCCTTACGTACACACACTACACTAACATGCACTACAGTAACACGCATTAGACCAATCGAGAGTTCAGAGCTTGTCCCAGCTGGGGCGATGCCCACTAGTGAAACATACCTCCTTGGGAAAAAACCCTCTAACCGACGTGAAGGTCGGTGCCGGAATCGGAAGCGGTGGCTCAGTGCATCAACTGATGTCATCACAGTATCTCTGACCGGGAGGTCCTACGTTCGAGTCACGACGGCGCACGGTGGTGCATTTTCCCGAAATCCTGGCCAAAACCTCAAAAATGAAATCGCGTTTACTGAACTTTTGCAAATACTACGACTCACTGTATACTTGGGGGCATCTGTTTCTCCCCACTTCGTGCCTCTGGGTCAATTCCCTTGGCATCAGTAGTCACCCGAACTTACCCTTCGCGGCGTTCGGTAGACCTGCAGTGTCAGAGTTTCACAGGGAGATTATATTTGTTTGTACGTGGTGGCCATACAAAGTTGTGTAGAGAAACCTGGCAGTATGTATTCTCTTCCTGAAGGTATGCAGAGTATTTTCATGTATGTTTTATTATCCATTAACGCGTAATACTGACGTAGAATGAAATATTAAAATGCATGAAATTAATACAATAATTTTAATTATCGTAGTTCACGTAGGCTGAAAGTTACCAATTTCGCGATGTTTCTAATTTCATTTACTAGCTGAATCTATCCTCTTTCGAATCCAGTTATAAAATCATGCCCAACTTGCCCCATTAGTAAATACAAAGAATTAACTTTTCGTCGAGCACGCGTGACCACCGAATATGACTCGTCGAGATCCGTCCTGAGCTTTTACAACGCAGGAAGAAATTTTGATTTTTAACTGAAATAACAAATTTACTCAATATTGCAATCAAACAATTAATATTGTAATTTACGAATAAATTATGACTATTACTCATATTACATAAACATAACATTTACGAACTATTACATCTTCTCGACTGGATACGCACATTTTATTTCATTATAAATTTTACATAAAAATAATACTTTCATAATATATCTCATCAAAACTCGTTCTCTGAAAGGGTGTACGCTCTATAAAATACGTACGTGATATCAAAGAAACGCATCGTACCACGTTACTTTTTAAATGTTTAAAAATTAAATCGAAAATCAATTGATCGGAAGTAATATTTGTTTACGTAAGTTACATAAGTTACATACCAGCAATTAGTTATATTACATTGTTATTGTTATAAAATTAGTATTATATTGTTTTTAATGAAACACTACTGTAACTACAGTTTTAATATGGACAAAAAACGCATTCAAATGCAATTCCTAGTGAAAAAAATGAGTCTGAATGTAGAGCTTTCCAAACAGGATTATGATAGTAGCAACGACGGTAATTCAGCAAGACGCTTTTTTGAGAAATCTAAAGATTCCTCAGAAATAACGAGGACAGATGAGATTTAGAAAAATTGTATTGGCAATGTCCAGTGGACATGCCATCAGCATTCTTTTTTTAGTAGTAGTACGCACTGCAAAGAAATAGGTTTCTAAATATTCATGGAATTACATACCTGGAATCTATTCACAAAGATATAAGACGGTATGGAGAAGAATTCTCGCGAACATGTTCAAGACTGCACACAATTCAGGACATGTTTAATCGCCTGTTTAGATCTTCAGTTCCTTTCAGCTTCAGCTTGAGGGAACTTCCCAAAAGAAAGTTAAAATTCTTGAAGAAACACGCTTTGTCTCATTTGCCTGAGACCGATTTCATTGAAGGGCGAAATGTGCCCTAGTGAAAAATATTCTCTTCCTTTCCGGTTCTTCGGGCACTGTAAATGAATATTTTCTGGCAGAGAGCATGATATGGTATTAATACGATGCTTCTTTATGCCAAATGCTATCAATTAAATGTAAGTAATCCCTACGGTTTTCTAAAGTCAATTTTGTGAATTGATAAAATTTAACCAACTTTATATTGAAAAATATTATATATACTTACATGCAACAGGCCTCATTACCCATCCGCTAGACATGTCTCGGTGAGTGTCCTTTATAGTGATTTTCATCACGTGAAAGTCTTAATTGTTATCAGTGATCACTGACTAACCGAAAAGGAGTGTAAGCTTCTCCTTGATACAGACGCAGGGACTTTGATCTGGTGACGTCGAACAACTGTTACATTTTCAATGTGCATTTGGTTGTATGATTATTTGGATTCAATGGAAGTTAAATTACACATTAATTCAACTTGAACGAAAGAGAAATGGAAACTAATTATTAAGTTTCAAAAATGTCAATAAATTACCCGCATAATTAATCCACATAATTAGATAGGGACGGATTTTTCAAATTACTCGACAATTAGCCTAAAAAACAATACGTTGGAAAATCATATAGTATATAACTATTTTCAAATCAATAGCTTTAACCACAGCAATACGAGGGGTCCTTAGTGGCCCAATCACATTAATATTTTGCTTTTAAGTAGCGGTTTTCCTAGAGCTGAAAATATATTTTTTGTGATAAGAATTTTTGTTAGAATGTCTGAAATTGTCACAAGCGTTTGCTAGAAAAAATTTAACCTGATAAAATTCACAACTCACAAAATTAGTTTTTGTTCTTGAATTAAAAATGAGATTTCCAGTAAGATAACTTCGTTCAGATACCTGCCTCTTTAATATTTTTATCTTATTGATTAAAGAAATCAGATTTTGTTTTGTTTTCGCCTGAAAAAACCATTTTTCATTATTTGTTTAGCACGATGATTGACCTCTTATTTACTTTTTACAGTTGTAAACTGTACAATTTAATTGATAATAATGTAATTTTTAGTATAAGATTGACTGTTATAAATAATGTTATCACATGAAATTATGCACCAATGCTTTTTATACCATTGTCAATGACAATCACTCCTCCTGCACCGTCTAATTTTTTGTGTTATCGTGTAATATTAGTGTTTTCGTAGCAAGGCTCGTCGGGAGCACGGAGGTGCGGGCACTTCCGTTGAATGAGTGTACAATGCTTCATTGAAGCGGTAAAGTCCCCTATACATTAAGAAGTAATGAAGAGGAATTTGTGACATACTCCTATCTCTTATACTTAGAATCGTTGATATCAGTAACATATTGTGCTCGAATAACTATTTAAAAGTAAGGTTTAAAAATGTAGATGTAATATATTTTCGATAAATACCATTATTATTTAAATATGAATTTCATTAGAGCAAACACCTTTCGAGTTCACATTTCCGTTACAATAAATGTAGGTGTATGCAGTACACTTTTCAGATAATTTCGGCAGATAAATGTAACACGAAGTTAATATAATTTACACTATTACCATTAAAAATGTAAAATGTTTGTTGTGCGTTCTGGAGTAACGAAGACAATTAACCCTCCTTACATTATCTGAGCTCAGTTAACGAGTTTTGTTTTATTTTACGAAAAAATAAAGCCGGTATGGAAAGTAATATCTTTTGAAAGAAAGAAATGTTTTGAAGAGCATGGAACTAGAAAGGAAATAAATTAATGCGAACTTATTCTATTGTAAATATTAAAAGATACACGATCAAAACGTACACTGGCATCTGTGCTCTTTTCCAATCTCTCTTTTCCACGCTGTTCCCAATTCGAGCGCCAAAATGATTCGTTAGGTCATGACGAATGTCTTCATGTCATTCATCAAACACCGCCATGCGTCTCGCAAACAGCGAGTGTTCACAATCTGGACCCGCGGATAAAAGCTTGTTCGGGCGGTTCGATGCGAACGAAAAATCTCTGTATTCCCGCGGGGGGCCGTCGGGGTGGGGCGGGGGGGCGGGGAAAGGGGCGCGGCGGGGGGAAGAGAACACGGGACCGGAGGAAATGGAGCGAGAGCAGGGAGGCGACGAGGTGGTAGCGGCACATAGGGGGAGGGGGGGGGCGTGGGGGACATGGGGGGGGGGGGCGGAGGAAGGGCTGAGGCGGGTGGGGGGCGAGGGGGCGGCGCGGGGAAATTATGAAGGGCGGGGTGGGGGCGATGTGTGTGGGTAAGGATCAAAGACAGGGGATCAGAGCGAACGCGAAATGACGGGGCGGTGTGAGCGAGCGAGCGGGTGGGACTGTAGCAGGTCGGGGGGGGGAGCGAGGGCAGGATGGAAGCAGCGGAAGCGGGGGTGGGATGCGACGACTGTGCCGCTGCGACTGAAAAATTCACTGCGACGCAGCGCGGTGCAGAGCGGCGCCTGCGCCGGCCCGCCAGCAGCGGTGCCCGGGCCGCGCGCCCACCACTTGCGCTCCAGACCCACCGGCCGGGCGTGCCTCAGGGTATAAACTGATGCCTTTGACTGGGAGAAACACATTTCGAGCCTGACGGTGGCAGAATTTTTCGACACTAATTACATAGCTAGGACAAATTCAGTTTGTCTGGAGGATAATTATCGATAGTTTTATGTGGTTTCTCTCAATACCAGGCGAATGGCGGAGCAGCCTTTACTTCCAACCACTTACACTTACATGCACTATACTAACACACACGTCTGGAGACCGGTCGGGAGCTTAGAGCTGGTCCCGACTGAAGCGGTGTTCACTGGTGATAGTACAATCCGGCAAGTCAATGTATTAGGTCAGCTCTGGATCTCGTCTCCAGCGGGGGAAGATCAACGCCACCTCCTGCGTTAAAAACTGCACAGCGCTTACGGGACTAATGATTTTAGCAATTGATGCTCTCAGAATCACTAATCGATCAATCAATTGAAGACATTGTACGGGTTGATTCCAAATTTCTTTCGGAAGACAAAAATGGTTATCCATTTTTGCAAAAATAAATGAGGTAATCGCCGTCCTTTCGAATTTGTTATAATGGAAAGCACGCGAGCGTCATAAAGTGTCTGTAAATCCACAAGTCGCTTTTCGCGAGGCTGTGGTAACTTGCAGCCAACCCACTGCGCGCGTTACTGTTTTCCAGTGCTTCCTCAAGCGCCCATTGCTGCCGCCAACACTGGCGGCGCACCGCCCGTAATGGAGAGCTACGCCCCGCGTGGGGTGGGCGCGCGCGCAACGGCGACCCTTCACCGCGGGTGATGGACGCGACCGCGCGCTTCGATTGCCCCGACGCCGCCTGGCAAGGTGCACTTCGGTGCACTGTTTCCTCTGTAGTGGTGCACATCAGTGCACTGTTTCCTCTGTAGTGGTGCACTTCGGTGCACTGTTTCCTCTGTAGTGGTGCACTTCGGTGCACTGTTTCCTCTGTAGTGGTGCACTTCGGTGCACTGTTTCCTCTGTAGTGGTGCACTTCGGTGCACTGTTTCCTCTGTAGTGGTGCACTTCGGCGCACTGTTTCTCTGTAGTGGTGCACTTCGGCGCACTGTTTCTCTGTAGTGGTGCACTTCGGTGCACTGTTTCCTCTGTAGTGGTGCACATCAGTGCACTGTTTCCTCTGTAGTGGTGCACATCAGTGCACTGTTTCCTCTGTAGTGGTGCACTTCGGTGCACTGTTTCCTCTGTAGTGGTGCACTTCAGTGCACTGTTTCTCTGTAGTGGTGCACATCAGTGCACTGTTTCTCTATAGTGGTGCACTTCGGTGCACTGTTTCTCTGTAGTGGTGCACTTCGTGCACTGTTTCCTCTGTAGTGGTGCACTTCGGTGCACTGTTTCCTCTGTAGTGGTGCACTTCGGTGCACTGTTTCCTCTGTAGTGGTGCACTTCGGTGCACTGTTTCCTCTGTAGTGGTGCACTTCGGTGCACTGTTTCCTCTGTAGTGGTGCACTTCGGTGCACTGTTTCTCTGTAGTGATGCACTTCGGTGCACTGTTTCTGTAGTGGTGCACATCAGTGCACTGTTTCTCTGTAGTGGTGCACTTCAGTGCACTGTTTCTCTGAAGTGGTCACTTGGTGCACTGTTTCCTGTAGTGGTGCACTTCGGTGCACTGTTTCCTCTGTAGTGGATTCGGTGCACTGTTTCCTCTGTAGTGGTGCACAACGGTGCATTGTTTCCTTCTAGTGATACATACTGTGCACTGCCGTGGAATCGTGCGTCATCGTGGAGTGGAAATGGTGAAGGGGTGGAGAAGGTTTGCACATTTACTCATTACATTTTCAACCCCACCTCTTATTATTACTCATTAGCTTTCCTGAGAGTGAGTTTTTTTGATTGATTGATAAATGATTCCGGACAAGTCAAATGGTAAGGCCATTCCCTAAGTGTAGTGCATGTTTTTATGGCGGGACGTGGCAGTGATATGCCCTCGCTGGATGGTGAGGCCGGCGCCGCCCTTCAGTCGGCTAACGAGGTAACTTCCAAAATCAGGTATCTCCATCCAGACGGGACAAGCTCTAAGCTCCCGACCGGTGTCCCGGTATGTGTGTGGGTGTAAAGTATGTACATGTAAATGGGTGTAATTAATGGTGAGGATGGGGTAAGGAAGAGGTAGGAAAGATCGTGCGCAGTCCACGGCCCATTTCTTGGGATACTGCTCCGGAATTCTCCTGGTGTTGATCGGAGAAACCACGGAAAGCTACCAATCAGAGCAGCTGGCCGCTATAATTATACTCTAGAGAGCTACTGAATTTGACCTAGCGCGTCATGACTAGACTCCTCTCATCGTCGTGAGTAGAATCTAGGATGTTCCGGTTAGAGACACTGCAGTGATGTCAGTTGATGCCCTGTTCAATCTCTTCCGGGCCCGAGAGTAAGTGAGTTTCAACACGGTGTTTATTAAGGTGAGTCACGCTGACAGGATGGAGGGATCACGAGGAAGATTTCCGCTCCCCACTGACGTAGTAATATATAAGTAGTAAAGAGAAATTACTGTAATCCAAATCCCTCAGCAACAAAACAAACATGTACACACTAATTGTTATATTTTGTTGTATAACCAAATTTGAGATAACAGTTTGGCATCGCAAATCCACTAATATTTAGGGGCTTCGTGAAAGTGTTTGTGCAAAATTTGAAAGCAATCCTTTCAGTTGAGGTTCAAAGTAGTTTCTGTAGAACAAACATTTACCTACAACCGTAGTTAATATGATTACATATTATTATTAATACTATTATAATATGTTATTATTACTGTATTCAATTTATATTAACTTCGGACCACATGACAAGTCATTAGGTTGAAGATCAAATATGATTCGTCTCGCCTATGGTGAGACATTGTCAGAATTTGAGGAAAAGAAACTTCTCCAATCGTCATCATGATTTCGACAAGAGTAGCAGTAGAATTAGAGGAGATAAGTAAAGGGATAATTAATACACAAACGGTAACGCGGTAGCAATAAACGCAAAAGAATTGGCATATACATCCGTCATATTTTTGAATTAGAAATGACTTTTTAGGATCCAAATATACTTACAAAGTAAATTTAGAAATCAAGGAAAAGCTTTGAAGTTTACGTACGGGAAAACACTTTTAAACAACCATGGGAATCATTCGAAAAAAGAATGAAAGCGAGGTTTTGGATTTTATATAAATCATACTTAGGCCAACCGGCCTGGCAGGAAATTCAAAACAGACGCCAGAAACCAACGTACAAGTGTTTCGTTAGAGGGAACCATAGTCACAAAATTCGTACGAAAAAGCAGAGAACAGATGTTAGGGTAATCATTCGTCAATGGAGCTTTAAGAGTTTGGGACAGTTTGCTGACAACAATTTTCAAAACTATTCGTCGCAATGTTCGTAATCTTAGAAATATGTTAAGATTTGTTACTATTAATATCATATTTATAGTATGTTAAAACGTAATCACCTTGTATTCTGGAGTTCAGTGAAGTGTTGTGAATGGCGTCGAAGATGCTGAAACGTCGGGCAGTTAAGTGCGACGGTATTCAGTGCTGTGTACCGCCTTGTCACTACAAGTGCTGTTGCGTGTATATTAGGTTTATCATTACTATTATAATTAATACTATATTTATATTAATTTAATTATTTTGTAAATGACTGTCACCAAGTTGTGTTTAATTGAAGGTAAACACATCTTTCTTCTCGTAAATGTTCGAGAGGCCACATTGAGAGGCCACAGAGAGCCTATTTTCTTCTCACTCTGGTGCCAAATTCAATAGCTCACTCCTGTTGTGCACCTTCCTTTGTTTCGCTTGTTGAATGGCATTATATAGAGGTACATATGCTTTATCGTTTGGAATATTTTAAAACATCAAACATTTCGTGAAGACATAACTTCGAAAAAAGTTTATAAAGTATTGATTCATTAGAGTTGCATATGAAACTTCTATGATTCCAAGCAATTCAAAAGGATATGTGCGATTTAATTTCCTTTTTGCTACGTAATCCTTTTATTAAGGAAGGTAATGTAGAATCTAGGCTGAATAGTTTATATATCGCCATTCAGTTATAAAGAAAACCTTTAACTTTAGTGACATAAATTATTTAAATCAATGAACTTTTATGATATTCAGTGGACTTTATTAGAATGCAATACACTTTATCAGTCAACTGTAACAAAAATTCTACTGTTTTCAATAGAGAGAATTTTACTTTTCTTTAAAATAATACATAATGAACATGTATCTTATTCTATTGATTTAATAATTTTCCTTAATTAAATATTGACTCAGAAAAAGGACTATAACTTGTGAATTGAGCATGTGAGTTTATTTATCACTTTATCTTAGCACACTAGGTTTTATCTCAGTATTTCCTGCAGTAACATTCGATTTTATGTTCCGGCAATTGGGAGCGCTGCAAGGCAAGACATATTCTGTGTCAAATACGACGGATGGGCATCCACTGAAATTGCAAGCCCTCCCCTCCCCCCCTGCGGAGAATTGATGTGGTCGAGTGTGCGTGACCTCGCAAACCAGCCGATGAAGCTGCCAATGAGACACCGTTTCCATTCGGATTTCAAAAGTAAGCCGCCCTATTTCGCTTAGCGTTTTATGTCCATTTTAAGGCATATCTTGTTTATATTCGACTTTGAGAACTCTTCAAGTGGTCGTTTACGAACTAGTTACCCCTATTATCTCCGGTAATGTCACCTTTTTGGTTGTGACTGGTACACTTTCTCAGGTGCCCTGCAGGCCCAGGCCTGATTCCCTTACCCCACTTTCATGCAGCACAATTGCCCCTCGATTATATTTGTCATGTCTGCCTAGCAAGCTGTAATCTCGTGCAAGAGAATGGACCAAATGCGATAGCCAAGAGATAAGAGATGGAAATAAGACCGCACTCTACGGTAAGCGTTCTGTGCGTCCATGGATCAATCTGACCAATACCCTACAATGGAATTCCAACCAAGATTTTAAAGCTAGTAGGGAAGATAATAATGCCGCATTTAGTCAGACTTTTGATTATATCGTTCAGCAATGAAAGTGTATCTCATGGTTCGAAATCTTCTCTAATCGTGCCAATTTTCAAACGTTGACGAAACGTGAAATGCAACATTATAATATGCAATTAATCTTAGTCAAGACTTGTCTTAAGTAATTGATATAGGAGGAAGAGAGGATGCAAAAGTTATTGATTTTGTTAAAGCGTTTGATGTTAATTCCACATGATAATGAAACTCATTGATGCTAACTTTGATAGGCGGGTAATAGTATGGATAAGTGAGTTTCTTTGCGATAGGAAGCAAAATGTTCGAGCTGGGCCGAATTTATCGGAAAAGGCCAACATTACTTCCGGAGTCTTCAAGGCAGTGGCGTAGGCTCGAAAATTGAAAATACATTTTTCTACTGAGATATTTTGTTGATAGGAGCTGCGTAGATTATTCTTTTCGTGATGCATGTGGCAAGGTCGATAGACCTTTACGCTATTGATGATTTGGCGAGTGCCCTACACTTTTCCATGAGTGGTTGAAGTTGTACTCGTACACGTTTGTTGATCTTCATAGCTAGTGGCCACAGGGGGGGTGCCATGGCATTCCATTGTGTGTACGGATATTCAGGGGAAAGTACTGAGGAGAAATCAATTGTTATGAGAGAGCTAAGGGTTTAGATATGATTATCATGGTATAAGAGAACGAACCGTGCCATAACACCATGAAAATGTTTATGGCTAACTCACACTCGCAGCCTTTGGATCCGCAAACGTGTTTGATAATTCAAATCGATGTTATGTTAAGCCCTGAAAAGTCTATAGTAAAAGTTTCTCATAATAATTTGCATAACTTTAGTGGCTAGTTCTTTGCTCAAGGTGATTCAAGAGCGGAAGCGCCTTCAAATATAGGATGATTCTTAATTAAACCGAAAAATAATATTGAACTGCAAATTACCTCATATATGCAACAATTGGTGGCACCAAACTTCCTGTATTCTGTAATATATTACATGAAGATTGGAGTTTTAAATTTGATATTAATTAAGCACTGGATAATTGAATCCAGTGCTTAATTAAGGAAAAGACAAACCGGGCTTTGTATTGACACGTAAATACGAATGGTGAGCGAGTCTTCGTTTTTCAACAAACTAAACGGGGCTATATGCAAGTTTGAATAGTTTATTTTCTTGAGATTTTACACTTAAATATCGAGTGGCGATGAAAAATCTGCAGGATTTATTTTTACTTTATTTTACTTCGGTTTCTCTCGATACATCACTCTTCTTTCTTACTGAGTATTTCTTGATCTACGAATTGAATGTCTCTCCACAAATAGTCGACAAACCAGTAACGGTGCCAGTAAACACCGTCAGCTAATCGAGCAAAGATGAAATATGAAGCTTCCAACAGGGGTTTCCATTCTGCGTTTTATCGCCTGTCCTTTGCTCACTGGTGAGAGAGCACCACATGATTTCTCTTACGCCTGGAAAGTTGTAATGTTGTCTTGAAAAAATGCCAGACATTTTACTCTGGCTTCAATTTGAAAAACAAATCACCATAAAAATGAATATCAGTCGTACAACAAAACATCCAACAACAATTATAATTTGGATCTGGCGCTGCAAACTGCACTATTTGAACTGAAAGGATCAATGTCTCAGAAACGGAAGAGTGGAACTGGTATTCAAGGTAATAAATATATATTACCAAAATGTTCATCTTTTCAGGATTCTGGTTTAAATGTAACAATTTTGTGTTAAAGGTCTTGCCTCCTTTCGTTTAGTGTCCAAGATTTTCCAAACTTCGTGTTTGAAATGCCGACGTGATTGGTTTGGAAAACCTGAAACGAATATATTTATTTAATTAAAGATATAATTTTTGTTGTTATCATAATCATGTTTTTCATTATAAAATAGAGAATTCTCTAGAACCTACACTCCAATTAATATAATATCCATTAAGATAGACACAAATAAATTTTATGAATATCACATTTTGTGGAACGTATATGCTAAACATGAAGAAAGCATTAGATGAGTGCTGTATAGGGCTCTATTAATTTGAATATGGGGGGAAGTGACATCAATAAGAAGTTATAATTTGAAAATTAAGCGTTTAGTTTATCGTATAGTTTAGACTTAACGAGAACACAATTATGGACAATACTTTTTGCAGATGACCAAGCAATAATAGCAGAAGGAGAAGATATATTACAAAAAGCAACTCATGAACTGCAGCGGATAATGTCAGAATATAATCTGGAAATATCGGACACCAAAACGAAAGTGATGGCATTCCAAGGACGATACCCGGTACGCTCAAAAATTGTAGTAAATAATAAAACTGTAGAACAGATACAGCACTTCACATTCCTGGGAGCAGACATATCATTTTATGGCGAAATCGATATAAATAAAAAAATAGAACGATTCAATCAAATGACTGGTACCATAAGAAGAACACTCAGTTCAAAAGTGAGAAGAGACACTCTCATCAAATTTTATAAAGTTATGTCAATACCAAGTTGCTTATATGGGAGTGAAGTGTGGACAATGACAAAAAAAGATATCTCAAGACTGCAAGCAGCAGAAATGAGATTTCTTAGAGCGGTAGCGGGATATAGTCTCCTAGATAGACAAAGGAACACAAAAATCCGAAATGAGCTAAATGTAGAATGTCTCATAGAGAAAGTCACTAACTACAGACTCTCTTGGCAAGAACATCTGTTGCGAATGAACAACGACCGCATTCCTAAACAAATGGCAAATTATCAACCAAGAGGAAAGAGAAACATAGGACGTCCAAGAATGCGTTGGAAGGACCAGTACTAAGCGGCGTAACAGACATCATGCCTAAATACTTGAAGATAAGAAGAAGAATTTGAAAATGAAGGTAGTGACATGAATATCTGCTATTAATGGAGATGTGGAAAATGAATATGTTTGTTTGATGATGGACAACATGAAGTTGTTCATGGTGTTTGGAATGCTGTCAGTTAAACAAATGTTTTTGAAATATTTTTAGTTGGCAGAATAAGAATAAAAAATTAATTAAGACGTATAAAAATAAACATTGTGTTTGTCTCTACGGAAAATTTATAAAATACTCTAAAAATTATAGTGCTTAATATTTTGGGTTAATAGTATCTTAAAAAATGAGTTCAACCAACATGTTTTAGTTTAAAAACTACGACGGAGAAATTGAGAAAATCCCAATCTTACCAAAATTATGGTGACCCTTGCAGATATGCCATGATCACGATCACGAAGAAGGCAAAGCTGTGGGCACGACGCCCTCAAATTGAGACTACGAAACCAAAGCTTTTGAGTCAGCTCTAGAGAACAAAAATAAACTTCTTTTCTCAGAAAGAAAAATGTGATTCTGATAGTATTTTTTCTTCTGAATTCAAATGTGATCTTGGGTTTTCCTCACCACCCTAGATTTCCGAGTGACAGGCATTTATAATTTCAAAAATTTTAATAATTTCAATTTTTTACTACACAATATTCGAACATTATGACTGTCATAAAAATTAAGAAATTACTATTTTCTGCAATATTTCGCCTGTGGAGCATCTTTATTAAAGTCGAACAAAAAAGGTAGCATAGCTCCATTTACCTTGATATATCTTTTCCACAGCTAAAATATCTGATGCAAGTTTTCCCCGAGTGAGTTTCCCTCATCATTTACTGTGCCAAGATTTTCTGAGAATAAAACTAGGTGCGAGTGCAGAAAGTGTACTTTTAATGATATAAGCCCACATGTTTAATCTCGCGATCAAGTTCGCTGCCAGGACGCACCCCTCATTGCTTCCTACCCCGCGGCCACCCGCCTTCAAACAGGACATGTCAAGCTGGCACAACCACCATAGCACAATCACATCAAACCAAATGGAATATTTAGTACTCATTTATTACTAATTTACTACAGTCTACTGGACATAAAATTTCTAAAAATTGGAAAGATTTAAAATTCCGAATAAAATATTTTTATATTCGTAATGATCATTTAAGTCAGAAAAGTCTATTTATTTTCTTGAAATCGAATAAAAATAGTATTTGAACTGAGGAGGTTAATGTAGCACTCGCACTATAATAACGAGATACGCAAGAATTAACTGTACGCACACCATTTTGAGTTGATATTTTCACTAAAATCTAATTGGATTATATAGAGTATCCTTGTGATCAATTCACCTTGTTACTCGAATCACAATCAGTCCTATTCCGGGAACTTATTAAAATATAACTAACATCATAAAAAATTCGAATACATCACAGGATCTTTTCGTTAGGTACCTCGCGTGTGTTTTATGTTAACTCTTCCCTGGGATGTACGCATTAGACCTTGCCCCCTGTCATCGTCGGGCGCAACTCACGCTACCCCTTCAAAGTATTTTTTGGGGTTGCGAAGTGGCCATACTGGGACCATGCGACCACGGCAATTGTACCCATCGACACCCAGAAGTATTCTCCCGGAGGCATGTGCACCTGTCTATCTTGGGGGGATCAGCAATTTATGTCGAATCCATTTTTACGCCCCAGGGTTGTTAGTCCTCGGGGAAGGGGGGGATGAAGTGTGAGATGAAGATGATGGAGGGAGAATGGAAAATCATACAGATATATACACAAACACACAACCATTCCCGAGACGGAACTCATGTTCGAATAAACGGTGTTCATTGTTGCTTTATTCTTTTTGCACTGGAGGAACTAGCATATTGTTTTCTTACGCTACCGCCTGCTGACGTCTGGGTGTAGGCAATCCGTTGTACAAGAAGGCGTTGCGAATTGCGGAATGAGACGTAGTAAATTATGTCAGTGTTGTAAAGTTGAAACGTGTTGCGATTTTCCTCGAAAGCGTTCCATATAATACTTCCTTGTAACAAAGGAACAAAATTTTCCGAAGGAAGGGAGTATGGGCCACTGTTGCACCGACGTCGTCTTCAAGAAATGCTTCACCCCGCACTTGCGACGAATCCACCTCAGTAGGGGGGGTGGAAGGGAGATGGGCGCATCCGGATGTTTACCGCCGCTTTCGTCAGACTCAAATCTCATTTCCTCGCCTCTTCAGATCTCTAGGCAAACATCTGGCTTATCAATTGCTCTCCGGCTCTCCCTCGCCCCCTTTCCCTTTCATACAACTTCGCGCTTGGTACCGGGAGAGTTGACTCGCATCAACTGATGTCACTGCAGTGCGTCTGACTGAGAGGTTTTAGTTTCGAGTCTTTACAATGACGGATTTTCGGCACTAGCTAGATAGCTAGGTCGAATTCAGTCGCTGTCGAGAGGAAAATTCTGTGCCGGCTGCTCTGATCAGTTATATTCTGTGTTTTCTCTGATCTCTACCAGACAAACGTTGGAGCAGTACCTAAACAAATGGGCCACGGATCACGCGCGTTCTTTCCTTCCCTGCTCTTATCCTATGGTTACCCATTACTTACACACACACACACACACACACACGCACACACACACACACTTATGTGCACTAAATTAACACACATGCTGGGACACCGGTCGGGAGCCAGCGGGCAGACCGGTCCAGCGAGGGAAGAACATCGCCACCTCCTGGAAAAAATGCACTACACTCAGGCGATTAATGATCTTAGCTGTTGACCCGCCCAGAACAACTAACCAATCAATCAGTCGAAAAGACGTCGCGGCCAATGGCTCGGGGGAGTTGAACCCATGTACGTTAAGAAAAGGCTGCGAGTTCGAATTCCCCGTAAAAAATGATTCTTTGATTTATTGATTGATTTAATCATTCATTGGTGTTTGGTGTGACAAAGTGCTTAGTAACTATGACTGTAAGTACATGCATGCTCTAGCACGGGCCTCTACAGAAATATCCTCCAACGTGCCACACTCCGGCCCGGGACAAGCTCTAAGCTCGACATGAATAGTGATGTAATGCATGCCAGAGTAAAGAGTTTGCGTAAGGGGAGAAGATGGGGACAAGAATGAGCCAGAAAAGATGCGCGCGGTCTTGGCTGTGTGTCAGGCTGCTGATCTGGCATTCGCCTGGTGTTCATAGAAGAAATCAGCAAAACTACCGATCAGCAGAATACCTGGCTGCTAGAATTCTTCTCCAGATAGTGGCTGATATCGACCTAGCTACGTAATCGAAAATCCATTACCGTCGGTTCTCGAATACTATTACAGTATAACTGTCAAAGTCGGAATCGATCAGTACCCAAAAAATCTGGTTTAGAGTTGTTTGATTTTTACGCAAGGTAGTCCATTTTATGATACCAGAGTTAATGACGTTTGTACACCCAAAATAATATCAAAGTACATGACTTTATCAAAATTTACAAAATATATGAGCATATAACGTATTTTTGAAAGAAATTGCCTATAAATGAATATTAAACACTGTTATTGGCAGCTACTGAGTTCAAAAAACACAACACTTTACTGCCTAATGACTGTATTCGGATACTTGCTGACTCTTTCAACGCACAATGCCTCACAACCCAGTATGACTTTTTAAACCCTCTCATGGCCTTGAGCTATGTGTATCTGGTTATGATTTTCATCGCGGGGCAGTAAGACGCGGGAATAAATATTTCCATGCTCAGAGAGAGAGAGGAGAGAGAGAGAGAGAGAGAGAGAGAGAGAGAGAGAGAGAGAGAGAGAGAGAGAGAGAGAGAGAGAGAGAGAGAGAGAGAGAGAGAGAGAGAGAGAGAGAGAGAGAGGGAATTTCCCTGATGCCTACGCCAACGGAGACAAGCGATTCCAAGGGCAAATTCTATGCTGACAGTTGAAGCCCCTCTTCTTCAATGTCCGGTTGCCACGACTGAATCGCGAGTCACAGGGATAGAGAATTTAAAAAAAGCTTGCAGATCCATTAATTTCATTAGGAATATCTCGCTTCTCCCTACCAATTGCATTAAATTCATAGGAATTCCGTTTTATAAGTATGTTTTTCCTGCATGTCATGAAAAACCTTTCCATTTCCGCGTTGGAGAGGTTCCGTTTTATGCTGTGTAAAATGCCATTTAACTTCACGGGCCGGAGAAATTTTCGGATTAATGCTGGTTTCCGGCTTGTACAGGTTCCGATTTAGACATATTTTACAGTACCTTTCACCCATTGTCGCTGCAGAATTGTGGGCAATGCTGACACTGAGCCATCTTAGCCGGTGAATGCTTTCAGTTGTGAATGGAGGTGCTTTCAGTTGTGTCAGGAGGGAATTCCAGACTCTTTTGAATCCTCTTTACTTCAAGACCTCATCAAATAATGTTAAAAATAACTTATGTGCTATTCTGGCGTGCAATTGCCTTCACCCCAGCGCCCGCTGAATATGGATGGCCTGTACCATGTAAAAGAGAAAGGGAAACAGTTACAGTAGATATTCGATACACTTGCGCGCTGCTTGTTTGTGGTTAGCAGTGAGGAAGGGGCGACGTGTCCGGCATGGCATTGCATTTTATCTCTGCTTCCACGATCGCACCCTCACGCATGTTCACGCGGGACGCGTGAGAGAGTTATCGCATTGATTTGATAATACTATCCAAAGTAAATAGACAACAATTACTATGATGCTCAGAGTAGGAATAGACCTTGTAAATGAAGATAACGCTCCCTCCGTAATGGTTGTTATTACTCAGGTCAATTGACTAATTCTTGACATTCTGCAGAACACTATAGGTAGTTGGAACACGTCCAGTCAACAAGCGGTTTGAGCAATTGCTAGTTGTAAGACGTTTCTGGGCCACGATATTGTTGCTTTCTTGATCTGAACCCCGCTGCCTTCAAACTGCCAACTCCTGTGCTTCGGGATGCCAGCGGCGCCCGCCGGGATGACCTGCATGACATCGCATCTTGTCTTCGCCCGCATCGCTGCTCTCGCGCAGCGGGGCCGATTTGTCCTCCGCCGCCGCAACCCCTCTTCCTCATGCCATCGTGACCGCAGCGCGTTCTGTTTGCTCGGAGAATCCGTGCCATGTTTTCCTTTTCACAGAAACATCTCTGAGATCGGGCAGTGAGAGATCGCTTGCCAACGACTAGAGACAATATATTGCTTAATTCTTTGCAATCGTCCCGCAGATATTAGGGGTACCATATTTTGGGTGTATGTTTAACAAAACGGGGAGCTACGAAAAGCACATAGCAGAAATAGGTAAGAAGGGGATGGTGGCTATGAAACAAGTGTTGGGTATAATCAAGAGAAGATGTGGGAATTTATGGGCAAAATATATGAGGATATGATAGTATTGTTGGTTCTATTTAAGGTGGGGGCAGAAATTTGGGGAGAGAAAGGAGGAAAGTAGAAGCAATAAATGAAATATTTTGAAGATCTACTATTGCCCTGCTATTAACAGACTATTGCATACCTAGTAAATGGTAAGACGGGAGACAAAGGGACAAAAATTAGATATAGATGGGCAAAATGGCATTAAGTTTTAGGAAAGGACCAGGAGGGGGAGGGTTAATAAAATTTGTTGGGAAATAGATAAAAACAGAGAGACAGAAATTTAATTAGGAAAGAGAAAAGGAACATTTTTGAATAAAAAGGTTATTCGTTGAAGGAGGTCAAGGTTAAGGGAAAAAGGTATTTAAGTAAAAATTGATCCAAAGAGATAAAAATCAGTAATTGAGGAAGATTACGAAAAAATAACGAATTCAAATTTAATAAATGGTTTAAATTATACAGAAGATGATATTCCCAGCTATTTAAAAGGTAAATGTAAGGAAAGTGACAGACGTAAGGTAGTAAATATAAGTTAGTAAATGAATTGAGAACGAGTAAATATTCGCTAATAGTGAGAAAAAATGTAAATCTGTGAAATTGAAGAGGAAGATTTGGAACATGTTTTAGAGAGATGTCTCGTCCTTGGGAAGGAAAAATGTGGACAAGGTCAAATATTCAGGATAAGATGAGGTGGGTGTTGGAGGACAAAGACGAAAGGATCAGTGTCTGGTAAATACAGGACAGGGATTTGTATGGAGCGTATTATTATATTATGGGAATGTATTGTGTTTGTATTATATTCGTATAATGTGTATGAATATGATTATTCAACTTTTGTATGTTTACAAAGTTGTAAAATAAACTCATTTATTTATTCATACCTCATACACTTGGTATAGTATAGAAACATATTGGTATAATTGGAGAGTATTCTGAAGAAGAAGAAGAAGAAGTATGTAAACTCTCATGTATGTGTTTCAGGCACACAGATGGGGCTGCTGTCGCTGGCTATACTCAATGTGAATGAATATATGCGAGGCGCGTCTAGTAATGAGATAATTATTACCACAATTGTAGTGAAAGATGTATCCCGAGAAGTGGCGGTGCACATCTCCGGCTAGATCCTGGGATTCGGCGCCGACCTACACTCCAAGACATGAACGCGAGCACATACATCTTCATTTCCCTAAAACTTCTTAGTGTTAATTTACTTTTAAACTGAAAATGTACAAATTTTAATAGTTAAACATCGTTGTTCATCTAACAACAATTGAAGAAAAAGTAACGCTTTATTTTTTCTTTAACGTGAGTACTACCCGCTCCATTTAATCGCGGCGGAATTCTTGGCTAATGTAAAACATTTACATAGCAGAGAGCTGATCGCAGCGCTTCGCGTCCAGTGTTGGAAACAATGGGGCTGCGCCGCAATATTTTCACTCACACTTAAGTTTCTCACCACAAACAGTGAACGGCCACTGCGTTGAATAGTGGCATAAAGACCGCTCGTAATCCCACCTTCCCCATCTCAACAATAATACCCATTACTGTATCTGTATCTGTATTTCCCATCACGAACATCACTTCCACCTTCGTGGTCTCTCTTCTGGATTCGGCCAATGGATTGATCCGCCTTATCATATGATCTCGCTTGAGAATGGCAATCCTGAGAGTACGAGTAAGTCATGGAGAGTTCCTTCGCTCCTGAGTGCAGTTTCTTAAGAATGAAAAAAACAATGGAGGGTAGAGAGAAAATACTACGAGCTGAGGCTATCAACTTTAAATGGAGTGTACTAAATTGTAGGTCAATGTGACGGCCTTGAGTGACGGCACGGTCTGATCGTCCGTTCACTTACCTCCTCTTTCCAGACTCATTCACGCCTAGTCTCGTCCCACTCGCCCAACCGGCCATGATCCCTCCCACCCCACCCCACCTCAATTCCCTGCCACATCTTCCCCGTTGCCTCTCCCTTCGCTCAACACCGCGCTCCCCGCAATCCTCTGCCTCAACCCAGACATCCCTACTCTGCCGTTATAATTCCCCCGCCTCCACCCCACCGCTCACTTCCATCTCCATTCCAACCCGCTCCACCACGTTTTGTTTCTGTCTCACCGAGAGAGATGGCTCAGGGAATAAACTGATGTCATTGCAGTCCCTCTGACCGGTCGGGAGCTTAGAGATTGCCCCGGCTCGGGTGGTGCCCCACTGGTGGGAGATAACTGGTAGGGGGAAACCTCACTACAGACAGTAGGTCGTCGCCGGAACGTGCCATCCAGCGAGGGAAAATCACAGCAACCTCTCGAGGGAAACCTGCACTACATTCACGGGACTAATCACCTAATCTGTTGACACGCCCGGAATCACTAACAACCAACCAGCCAACCCATTTTGCCTCACCGCCCCACACTGTTTGGTGGCATCTCCACCCGTCCTCCACGTTCCGCCCCGCCCGGCCGATTTGTCCCGTCTCTGCGCGCCTCACCGCTCCTCCGGGCCGCCCCCGACGCATTGCGTCTTGGCCGCGGCGCCGCAAGGACGCAGCAAATCATTGCGGCGGCGGCCAGACTTGGCAACTGGCGCGCGGGCGCTTTTTGCCTCCCTCGCCGAGATGTTTTGAGCGCGCTCCGCAGGCGGCGGCGGCCAAGGTGCAGACGCAGGGAGAGCGAAGTGGACGTGGGAACGTGGGTTGAAGTGAGATGGAATGAGCGAGCCGATATAAGATAGATAACCGAAGCTGATACAAGATAGAAACGAGCCGAAGATATAACAAGGGGAAAAATGCAGTGAGGTGGAA
Organism: Teleogryllus oceanicus; assembly: GCA_964035755.1. Classification (NCBI taxonomy): domain Eukaryota; kingdom Metazoa; phylum Arthropoda; class Insecta; order Orthoptera; family Gryllidae; genus Teleogryllus; species Teleogryllus oceanicus. The sequence continues at coordinate 103,002,928 of CAXIVR010000009.1, forward strand.
TGACGTGAACGGTTACGTTGCCACGGGAAGCGGGGTAATGTGAGGAGGCGTGAGAAGATGAAGGTGAGTGTGGGACGTGGAATGTTGGGTGAGAGTGGCGGGATACGGGCGGAAGGAAGGCGTGGGGAAAGTAAGACAGGTGGGTGAACGTAGGACGAAATTTAACGCAATAATGCAAAACGAATATAGGTATAATAAAAGTTATAATAATACAAGTATAATAAAAGAACTGTATTTGACAAAAAATACAATCAAAATAAAATTAAATTAAAAAATAATGACACGAGAAGGAATACCATGAAGCATTTCAGGTGCTACGGTGCTAAAGCAAACCGGTTGGAGCAGCAGGCAACACAGGGAGATACAAACATATGGAGCAAATGTGACGTTGCCACGGAGGTCGAAGTGGGGATCAAATAGGGAGGAGCAACGTACGACGTGGAGAAACGGAGATTAACATAACCAACAATTATTAATAAAGACACATTTTATATTATTATTTACTTTTGTTAATAAGTAGAAATGCTTTAGTCTTAGGCCAGAAAAGCGAGTCGAGAAAAGCCATATCTGTAATTTGGTGTAACCGGCGTTGGAAGTTTGCTTTAGCTGAATTTTTTTTATCTCAATCGTGTAGGACGAACGCCTTAGCCTTGCCGTCGACTTGGAAAGACGCAAGAAATGCGATTAATATTAGTTGTAACAAATATGCTATTTTTGCCGACACAATCTTAACATTTAGTGATTTTAAATTGTGAAAAATATTGAATCACAAGTCATTACTCCGCGCGGTCCATACGTGTTCCAGTGTTTATCCACAATACTCTCCTTTCTTCTCAAAATGCAGACTCGCCCGCGTGACAGGCAGGCGACGAGACGGGAGCCAGGGAGCAAGGAGAGGTGGGCCTGGGAGGCGGTGATTTTAAACCTTTCTGTGAGGAGTCGAGCGGATCGGAAAGGCGCCAAGCGGAGAGGGCGGGGCGGGGCGGGGCGGGGCGGGGCGGGGCGGGGCGGGGAGGGGCGGGGCGGGGCGGGGCGAGGCGGGGCGGGGCGGGGCGGTACGACGCGACGCTGGACGAGGCGCCGGGGCGGAGCGAAGTAGCACGATAAAGCGAAACGCGCCAAAGGGAGGGCGGCGCCAGGCAGAGATTCATTAGAGGCTCAAGGCAGGGAGGAGTACGGGTGGCGCAGGAAAAGAGTGGATGCTACAATGGCTGGTTGGTTAGTGATTCCGGGCTCGTCAACTACTGAGGTCATTAGTTCCCTAAGTGTAGTGCGTGTTTCCCCCCCTCGGGAGATGTCGGCAATCTTCCCTCGCGGGATGGCGAGATCCGGCGCCGACCTACCGTCGGCTAGAGGGGTTTCCCCTGGACACTCCCACCAGCGGGGCATCGCCCCAGCCGGGACAAGCTCTAAGCTACCGACCGGTCTCACGGGGTATGTGGTAGTGTAGTGCATGTTAATGTAAGTGTGTGTGGGGAGAGAATAGGACAAGGAAGAAGGAAACATCGCGGGCGGTTCGTGGCCCGTTTCTTAAGGTACTGCTCCGGCATTCGCCTAGTGTTGATCGGAGAAATCACGGAAAACTACCTATCAGAGCAGCCGGCCGCTAGAATTCTCCTCCAGGCAGCGACTGAATTCGACCTAGCTGAAAAGCTAGTGTCAAAATTCCTGCCGCCGTGGGGAGTGGGAACCTAGGGCCTGCCGGTCAGAGGCGCTGCAGTGACATCAGTTGATGCACCGCTCCCGGTCGGACAGTTCCTGGCATAGGGGCGGGGAGAGACGAAGAAGCGCAGGACGGCAGGAGGTGCATGGGTGGGAGATTTTATCGGAGGGGCGTAAGGCTGGACGCGACAGCAGCGTGGTCGGGGCCGAGGCGAGGGGCGCGCTGAAGCGGTGTGATGTGGACAAGATGTCGTGACATGCGATGTGGTGTGGGACGGGGGGATGGAGTAACAGTCCGTGGGGGGCGAAGCCTGGTGCGTGGTGGGGTGTGGCGACGAAGGTCGTGCGGGGTGGTGACAAGCAGTGATGAGGGACGAGGTGCGGAGGAGTGTGGCAGCTACTAGCGGTCCAGTGATGGCGGAGTGTTATGGGCAAGGCACAGAATTGGTGTGGGAGGTGGGCAAGAGTGGCCAATTGGGCAGGTGTGAAGGGCAGATTTGTGGCGTTTGATGACTGGTGCGGGTGGGTGGGTTGATGACTGGTTGGCGGTGGAGGCCGCCATATATCGCACCTTCGAGCAGCTGGGTGGCGTGTATTGTAGGGAGGTAGATAGAAACTTTATTCTACAACTGGGCTGATATTTCCCTGTGGCAGAACACAGAATCATGAAACTATATACTTTTAAAAATAAAAATAATACAACAAACGTGGCGGGGTGTTGCGTGACTAGCGAGGTGTGACGTGGTGTGGCATGGCGGTGCTTGGCGGTGAGTGATCACTGTTAGATGTTTTGATTGATAGATTAGTGATTCTGGGTGCGTCAATTGCTATGGTCATTAGTCCCGTAAGTGATCTTCTCCCGCGGGATAATAAGATCCGGCGCCGACCTACCATCGGCTAGCTGGACCGCCCCATCTGGGACAAGCTCTAAGCTCTCGACCGGTCTCCCAGTATAAGTGGTAGTGTAGTACAAGTAAGTGTGTGTGTGTGTGTGTGTGTGTGTGTGTGTGTGTGTGCAAGTAAGGGTTCAAGACAGGACTGAAAAATCGGAATGAAAGATCGCACACGATCCGTGACCCGTTTGTTAGGATACTGATCCGACATTTGCCTGGCATTGGTCGGAGAAACCACGGAAAACTACCTATCAAAGCGGCCGGTGGCTAGAATACTCCTCCAGACAGCGACTGAATCCGACCTATCTAGCTAGTGTCGCCCGTTGGGGCTCGAAAATAGGACATCCCTATCCGCATCACTGCAGTGACATCAGTTGATGCCCTGAGCCACCTCTCGTCCTCGAGTAGAGCGAACGGTGCGCGGTGGGGCGTGACAAGGCGGAGGAGAGTGGGGCGGGTGATGCGAGGCGGAAAGAGTCGAAGTGCTGGCGTCGGCCGCTGCTCTTCCAAATGCTTTTATTAATCACATACGTCTTCCTTGGCCGATTTCTCTCCCTCCGTCCGATGTGTCTGCCAACCTTCCCTCGTTCCCGCCCGATGCAAGTCTCTCTAGAAGGAGAACGTTACAAGGACTCTCTCTCTCTCTCCTTCCCTCCCTCTCTCTCTCTCTCTCTCTCTCTCTCTCTCTCGAGCGTGAGCGATTAATGGCGCGTTGTTGCTTCCGAATTAAACTTCATTTCACGAGGGCATATGAATTTCATGGCCATAAACTTTATCCAACGAATTCGCTTTCTCTTACGTGGCAGTGTGCCAAACGTATTACATTGTAACGTTGGGAATCCACCTAATCGAAAAAAGTGTTGTTCATTTCATTCCCTTTGCAACGATTGTTGCAATGATATTCTTTAACGTCTTCACTGAAAGAGATTCCGCTCTGATGAAAGTTTTAGTTATAAAATAGATGGTACAGATAGAATGTCGTTAATGATGGAATCTGAAAAAAGAGAATAAAGTAAATAGTAATGAGAAACTCTTCCTAGAAAACATTAGAATGCGCATTTAAGAAAATGAATAAATTATTCGCTCTGCCTCAAGCTGTATCCACACAGTGTGCCAAAGTACATGCCAGATATTGGGAAGATGCTAAAATGGATAAATTTATGTCAGTAACTGGATTTTCGTAAGTTACAATTATTGCATTGCTGAATTTCAAATAAATTGCTGATAGCTCTATCTGATTGATATGCCAAACCCAAATTTATATTCCACTGACAAGTAAATACATTTATGATACTTACTATGACAGAAATGCTAAATGCATTGTTTATTATACCAGATAAGGACTTCACTAGGTAGCATGATTGCAATGCCCAAAAAGAAGGTGGCTTTGAGGAATAGCTAATGAAATTTTCAGTAAGGTTGAAACATTTTATTCCCCAATAATGACTTTTTGAAACATTTGGTGCTGTGATTTCTACAATTTTGTGCGTTTATGGCTGTCATAACTAATATGGTTTCTTAACTAACCTATTGGACTCGTCACCCAACGATTAATTAATTATTGTCCCTTTTGAGTTGACTCAAATTTCATATACTACATTTTATAAGGTACCATACAGTTCCAAATTCGTTAGTAAGTTAATTACTTTTCTTTTGACGTTGAAACAAGTTTTTATATAAATATATTCGTTTCAAATCAAATTGATTGCATGTTACGGACAAATGTCCACTCATGTTACTCAAAGCTTTTGCAGAATTGGCAAACCAAGTGTTTTACAGATAACGTTTCACTGTTCGCCTTTTTTTAAGAGTAAATCATTTTAAGAAATCAGCTTCTTTCAATTAATTCTAATGAATATGACTGATTACACGGGGTCTGGTGTTTTTATAATCTGTTTTATGAAAGAACCTCTTCTTCCTTAATGAAAATTTTATTACTCTTTTGTAACTTAAGATTACAGAATGAAACTACGTTATTTCAAAAGACTTTCATTCCGTGTTTTTCTTATTAGATGTGTAAAAGAAATAAGAAAAAGAAGAGCTTGGGTAGCTCTTTAATATTACGAACAAAAGATGCCGATACATCATTCTGAATTCCGAATATTTCGCCCAGTTTCGTTCTGAGTGAAGGGTCAGATTTCTCGCTCTCCTTTACTGAGGCTAGTGTTCGATTTTCGTGCGATCCAAATGGAATTTACTTGGGATTAAGAGAGTCTGCGGCAGGTGGAGGTGTTTAGAGACGATGTCGACTCAATATTGGCTACGAAGGACTTGGGGCGGTGACAAGATAACCCCCTCCAGACATATCAGGTCTCCAGCTATTTGCAAATGTTAATGTCTCGATTTTGATGGAATTGTGGTTTATCATGTCCTCTTGTTCATATTTTATGCTCGGGGTAGAAACAAGATGATAAATGACCGACCAAAATAGGGATGTGTACAAATAGCGAGAGGCTTGTTGCGGCAGGGGTGGCACAACTTGTTACCTCCTCAAGCCCTTGGTTTTGGTTCGATTTATTAACGCAAAGAATAGTAAAAACTGTATGTGACGGAGAAATACAATGCTAGGACGTTGTTTTGAGCTCTAGAATACCCTCCTCACCTTCTAACCATAAATAATTGAATAGTTAATTAAAGTACCAACAAAGCGACGTTAGTAAAATTTAGGCATTTTCCCTCTCAAGTTGTAGAAAACTCTTATGTGCATTACTGACTCAGTGTACATATTTGAGTTTTTAGTATTTTAACAAAATAATAAACCTTATTTCCTTCTTAGGGATTTAGAATCATGTCCCGAGGGACAAGGGTTTTGCACCCCGACCTAGAGCATGAGTGTTGTCCCTTGCGAATGAATGTTGTGTTATGAGTGGCGGAGGATATCGCGTTCTCACAATCCTTAATCCAAAAAGCGTACGGTGTTAGAGTCTAATCAAAAAATAACGAAATAAAATATTAATTTTTATTTCTTTAGGAAGCCGTTTCTACAAAAGTTAACAATTCATCACACAGTGTATCTAGTTCAAAAACCTTTAAGCCATTGCAAAGCCTACACTAAACAATCCTGTCCTATGAATTTCTGGTATTCACACGAGATCTCTCTGTCGCATCGTAACTGAGGAAAAGAGATCAATATGTTACGACGGAAACAAATATATTTGAAGGGGGAAAAACATTCCACAAAAGAGCGATACACCGAAAAAAATTTGCAGCAAACGTTTTTTGTTCATCTTGAGTGACCGGTATTTCAATTCAGTTGAGCAAAGCTAACGCATTAGACGTTACATTACTATTTGTCTTGTGGGTCAGTGACGGGCGTTTCACGGCTCGCAAACAACCCATTGCATTAATTTGCGCCCTTTCAGTAACCGAACTTAATTTAGATAAGTGCTAGATGCGGCCAGCTTGCTGCAATCGAAACGGGCCCAGAACAGCTGAGAGGCATTGCCCATAAAGACAATGTGTTGAGAGACGAACTTGTGAGGGATTGGTGCAGGAACAAACGAGATTACAGGGATCTCTTGCAGGGAAAATACACAGATTGGTGGTACAAGGGGGAGGGGTGCTTCATGGACGCAGGATGAACACGTTAAAATTGACGACTATGAACGAATCGCCATCAAAAGATGTCGTTTCACTTCTTCTGATTTTCTAAATGATTTTGTACCGCGTAATAGGATTCGTTTTTTCATGTTGTTGCAAACGTTATATGAGTAGTAAGTATCAATTCATCTAACTAACGACCACAAAACTACAGCGAATTGTTTTTAAATTCAAAGCAAATTACCCCATTGAGGCGGTATTCATAAAGAAGAAGGTTCATCTATCAAACAAATAAGATTAGGAAAGGACGGTTTTGCTTGGATTCGGTTTGAGAACTCTTAAACCAATAAATAAACAAACCCTAAACTCTCCAATAATGATGAAAATGTTTAATAAATAAAATAAAGTTTAATAAACGTTTAACCACTTCAATTCATAACCATATTTCATTCATTCAATAGTGACATAATGCATCTACTTAGCGATAAGTGTCCTGTTCGACATTTGCATATCAAAATTGTAAATATAGTAATATAACCCTAATTTCACTTCGGACTCACCATATTTCAAATAGATTTGTTTCAAAAAAAGAAGAATTTACAATTAAATTATTGAGTATTATAAGATTTTATGATAAAAAGGAAATTACTCTTTTTTCTGCGTCAAAACGTGCATGGATGGTCAGTATACATGTTTCAAACTTCACGGCTGTCAATTCAACGAAAGGGATCAAAGTGATTTTGTGGTGGAAGGTCAGCAATCAAGTCAAATTAGTGGTATTCAAACACAGCGTACTTTCTATTCTTGGAAACGGTTACATAATACTGTATGTCATTTAGTATCCCGTTAACACTTCAGCCATCTCTCAGAAAAATCAAATAGAATAATTCAAAATTACGCGAAAATAAATAATATATTAAAAGTGTGCACATGAATGATTTGACGATCTAACATTGAGAGATAGACTGTACTAAGAAATGTTTTAGCTCCATTGTTATTTGTGAGAGATAGGTTAAATAAGTTCTTTGAAATTTACGAACTTCTAAAGGTTTTCATAAAAATGATCCTTTATTATACTATTAAGCGAATATTGCTCTACGGAATAAAAAATATTGAATCACAGCGGAGCGTTTCTGACGAGCTCGCGCAGCCATGTATTTGCAACAAAACGTCATTCAAATCACGTTACCCGCTACATGCGGCAGCTCAAAACTGTTGCTAATTAGTGTATTCGCAAGTGAAAGATATCACATTGCCCATAACACGCGGCAGCCAACATTATTTGTAATCACTGCAGTCACGAATGAACGGTAGCATTCACGGAACTCACATCTAACTGAATCTATACCAACGTGAACTACTAATCAAGGAGCTGCTTTTGGAGTTTTATTGACGCATCGTCTGCTATTACACAAAAATTAGAATTACACAAAAAGCCTTTGCGGAACTCATAGGCAACCAATCTTCATAAATGAGGTCTCCAAAGAAAGAAAATTTCACGGAGACGTGACTAATTGTACTTTGACTTTAAAAATACGGAGGATTTGTTTTAGAAAAAAGCATCTACATATTCATGTCAAATGCAACACGCATTAGGTCAGATATATCGTTATATAACTCCTAAATGAAGCGTTCTAGGGTATTAAAACTGAAACGTTGAGGCAAGAGACTCAAAGAACACTTCCTCACACCGTAATATACAGGATGAAATATTCTTGGACATTGTATTAATTTTTTGCCTGTTTGTTGCTTGTCGATAGTACCAATACCACCTATACATGGAGGAATACAGCTAGGTTAAATCAATTTTTGAAGTACACGGAGTTCTACAGGTTTTTTTACATAAAAATGATCTTTTATACTACTTATACTATTAAGCGAATATTTCTCTATTTAAACAAAAATAAATTGAAACAATTCGACCCGAAATTATTGAGAAATCCAACGTGACGTGGCCATTCCTCGCGGTGCTCCGAATCTCCGCCCGCAGCAACGCAACCACATACACCACCGCAGCCAAGAGCTCGCTTTCTCGTGGGGATGTTGAAGTGCCCGGGGAGGAGGAAAGAAGAGCGCGTGCAAACACGCGTGCGTGCTGAGGGCGAGCGGCGCGGGGTTAGCGGAGCCGCCGCGAGAGCGCACCCCTGTGCCTCGGATTGCCAGCGCTTTTTCTCCCGGCGGCTGCGCTCCTCGCTTGGCGGCGTTGGCGGCGGAAGCTCCAGGCCTCACGCGGACTTCCGCGAACACGTCCACGGCCACCTTCGGAGAATTTCATTTTACCTAAAGGTGGCCGAGACACCTCTCTAAGGATAATTATCAAGGTATCAAGCCGAAACAGGAACTGCAACCGTAACTGTTATATTTGCATTTATATTGACATATAACCCTCATTAAGGGGAGCCAAATAGGCAAAAATATGAAAATATATTTTTTTTATTTTTTGAATCATTAATTACCTCATAGTTTTCTGTGTTAAATAAACCAAATTTCACCTTTATATGTCATCTCTAAGTTGTTGTTTTTTAATTTTGAAGTTTATGTAGCATCGCAGTGAGCGTGCCGGTTTTGACACATCGTTGGTGTTGCTTGAACGTCGTGGGTGTGGTTTTTTCTGCTTTCATTATGAGAAAAAGTTAATAGTTAGCTTTCTAGTGTTGGGCACACTGTTTCTGATAACCGTTGACGGTTGAATAGCATCAAAATATCCGTGTTTGTGTTTGCCCAGCATATGGACCAGAAACTCACTGAAATCGTAAGGAGCCATTTCCCATAAGTTAAAAATTTTCTCAAAAACTACTAATGAGAGGATGCTCAAATTTAACAGAGCATGTATCACACCAGTTTATTACTTTAATGGGTTGGATTTATAAAATTGTAAATACTTAGACAATATACTTATAAATGTTAGTAGTTTTAAGAACAAAACCGATTACAATGGACAAAAATTTGTATTTAAAAAACTAAAAATATTGTTTAAAACAAGGTGTCATTAAAATGCCTCTAAATAATGACTTTACACTCACATAAAATTTCAAGTCTGTAGATTAAATAGTTTTTGAAAAAATGTTCCTTATTTTAACATTGGCGAGATAGGTCATTCCGGCTCCCCTAAATGTTATTCTTTGGTAACGTTAACGGACGTTAAATCCTCTTTGTAAATTATATTGCCATACAAAATGAAACACAAATATTCTTAAAAGATAACTGACGTCTTCTACCCAATGTTAAAATGCTCAGGGTGAAAGACCAGTTAGTCATCAGACACAAAGGTTCTAGAGAAGTAAGAATTTATTTGTATCATTTAGATATTTATTTAATCAAAAAAAGTAAAAAAAATGTATGTGACGTATGGGAAAGAAAATCATCTGCGCACGCTTTCTTGAGTTTCAGAATCTCTTCCCAACAATTTAACTATTAATAGTTAATAGTTAATATCATTACATGGCAATACCGATTCGGAATGACTCCAGTAGTCTACTAATGTAATTCAAGTTAGTAGGATACTAGTGATATTTTAAATTAGTATTGCTCTGTCATGATCGAAAAAAACACACTTATTACTTCGCCTGTAAATTGTGTTTTATGGCAGTCGTTTCTTCCCTACCACCCTAATATATACTATCCATGTTATCAATAAATGTATACGTTTATGTATACATAATATGTATAGTGTGTATTATATAATACATAATTATGTATATAATTATGTAAAAATATGTTACATCAGTATGCTTGTCAGGGTTGATGATTTTCCACTTTATATATCAGTGAAGTTACTCGAATATCCCAAGAAAAATACCAAGATTGAATAAATATTATGTGTGAAGCGGCGTAGATCCCCGGTTGCATTTAAAGTATAAAGACTGGTTTAAATGAGGACTTAAAAGGCATTTCGAACGCAGGAGGTGTTTGTGGATCCATGTAAACTCAATAATTAGACGTTTGGAAGACGACTTGTCATCAAGAGCTTCTGATCAAAATTACTCGGTTAAATAAAAAATTAATTTTTGAAATCAAGTAATTTTGAATTGTTTGAGAACGTAATTAACTTCTATGTGCTTACTTTTAACTATGTTTTTTGTTTTTTGGAAAGTTGGAAAAAAATTTGTATATTAGATATGAAAGGTATGGAACAAGTTACTAGTATTTATTGATATATAAATAAAAATCTAATTTTTAATGTTATAGCTTAATAAAAGACGATTTTTTTATAATTTAAAGAATACTTTGTATTATGTAATAAACTCAAGATTTTTCAATTGAATTCAATTATCATTCCATACGTTTAAACAAAAATTAAATTTGCTAGTGAGTTCACAATCCTCTAATATGACGACAACTCATTCAACATCGCCCCTAAAAAGCAATCTCGATTGGTGCCGTTCCTTTGCTGAAACTTCACTTCGAAATGCAGCATGCGGACGTTCTCGTCCTCCCCGGGTTCAAATGCGTTAGTAATTCTACCCGCTCCGTCTCCTCTTCCCGCGCTTTCGCCGCCCCCTCCCACCCGCTGCTCCGACGCGTGGAGTCGCCTTTCAGACGCCCCGGAGGCTGGAGACCCGCCTCCGCCTGCCGTGGCGTGGCCAGCTCACTCTATCCCTCTAGACGCATTAGCGCCTTCACGTGTAGGACGAAAGGCGGAGTGCCTCGCCTTAAAATGGCTGCGCCTCTTCACTAGTAAGCTTAGTATAACAAGCAGGGCATCAATTGATGTCACTACAGTTCTTCTGATCGGGATATACTAGGATTCGAGTCCCGGCGAAGACACTAGAGACATTGTTAGGTTAGGTACAGACGCTGTCTCAAGTATAATTCTAGACGCTAACTGCTCTGATCGGAAATTTTCTTGGTTTCTCCAAAAAATACCAGGCGAACACCTGCGCAGTACCCTACGAAACGGGTCAAGAACCGTGTGCGATTTTTCCTTTCTCTTTCTTATCCTATCCTCACTCCTTACTTACACACATACACATGCACTACACCATCGCACTTGTCGGGAGCTTAGAGCTTGTCCCGGCTGGAGCGGTGTCCCGCTGGTTAGATGTACTTGGTTAGGTAAAACTCCACAAGCCGATGGGTAGGTCGGCCCCGGATCTCGCTATCCAGCGAAGGAATATCACCGCCACCTGCCGCGATAAAACATACACTACATTTTGGAGGCCTTAGCAGTTAACTCGCCCGGAAGCACTAATCAATCAATCAATTACTGGTGTTAAAACAGCAAGTACTTTCTCATCTTATTTTCACGCAAAATTACGAGAAAACTACTCAGATTTTCGGACAATTGTACATGAACTTTTCAATTTTCGAAAAATCAGGGTTTTTAACGAATATGAGCCCTATATTCTTTAAATGTTCTTTCACACCCAATACAAAATTAAATTAATGATGAAACAATTTTAGTTTGAAAATTTCGAAAATGTCCCGGGGGCTTCATGTAAAGTATTCTCGAAAATTAAAATATCAGTTTCAAATTTAATGGACCGCGACATCAGCCAGATTAATTGGGGAATGTCAATTTTGGGGAAAATCGGCTCAACGGTTTAGCCGCTAGCATTGTTCACTGACGGACAAACAGGTAGACTGACAGACAGCCGTGAATCGATTTTTCGCTGTCTAGGACCCACAAAACATGGAGTCTGGCTACAACGTGGTTTCTGGCTTAGAGATATTTTTCCTAAATTTAGTAACTGAATTTATCCACTTTATAGGTACCAGGGCTCGGCAATAAGTTTTTCTGTCGAAAATTCGCAATTTTTTCGCGCAGCATTTTATAACATTCTCACTACTACGTAGAAAGAAAGTAACAAGCGGGTTGGACATACCGATTAATCATTTTCTGTATTTCTACTATCTCGAATGAACAATATTGAAATACAAAATAAAGGGCAATAGAAAAAGAGACACAAGAAAAACTGCAATAGAAAGCCATTTTGGGACCTTTATAGAAATATATTTACGGGGTTTCTGGAATTGATAAAAGAATTGCTTCATTTTATTTTTGTATGTTGCCCTTTGATTTTGATCTGCCCGTTGATTTGTCCATCGTTCACTTCCGCCAGTCAGTTCCAAACATTGCTTCCGTGTATCAGTTCCGTGCTTTGGTTCTTTGTGTCGGTTACATGTCTTGGTTATGTGTGTCGGTTTCGTGTGACGCGTTCGCGTCTCGGTTTCATGTCCCTATTCCGTGTATTGGAGTGTGTGTTGGGTGAGTGAGTGAATATTGTTTCCCGGCACGTCAACTAATTGGTTGGTTAATTAGTGATTCCGGGCGCGTCAACAGCTTAGGCCATTAGTCCCGTAAATGTAGTACTTTCTGCGGAACATGGTGGTTATCTTTCCCTGAAGGATGGCGAGATCCGGCGCCGACCCACCGTCGGCTAGCGGGATTTCCCCCTAACCAGGACTCTCCCACCAGCGGGGCACCGCCCCAGCCGGGATAAGCTCTAAGCTTTCGACTACACTACACTACAATATGCGGTAGTGTATATGGACGAACAAGAACGCAAAATTCAAGAACTACGGGAAGTAGTGGAGGCTAAAGTAGAAGGCGGGGGAGCATGCCGAAGAGGCAATATTAATGTGCCGGCCTCGCTAAAGTTCTCAGGTCACCCGAATGAGAACCCAAATGCATTCGTTAAGGCGCTCCAAAGCTTTTTCGTTCTCTCAAATGTTCGCAAAACGCATAAGACATTGTTGCTACACCAAGCGCTAGAAGGCAATGCTAAAGCGTGGTTGGAAACATTATGCCCGTCGACGAAATCGTTCGATGAGTTTGTAGTTAGGTTCCTAAACCGTTCCTGGGGGAAGGAACAACAAATGAACTTTAGAATTTCACTTATGAGCGGCTACTATCGTACTTCGAGCGGGACGATGCGAGACTATGTAGCACGGAAGATAGCGGTTCTGAAAATGTGTTCTCCTCCCGTGTCAGATGATGGAATAATTTGCATACTCACGAGACATTTCCCGTTAATTATCCAGAACGTATTACGCAGCGTGGACGTTAGAGATGTGAAAAAGTTTCAAGTATTACTGGGCAACTATGATTTGGCATTTGGAAACATGAACTAAACTCCAAAGGCAACAAAAGCTAATGTAAACGCGATGCAGGTAATCGAAGACGTAGCAGCTTCGTTGTCGAAGAAAGGAAGTAGCAAAAACCCGGGAAATCAGAGCGCCGGATCAGGCGCAGTAACGGCTCTGAGGCGGGCGACCGCACGGCCAAGGTCACCGCGGTGCCGACGGGGGAGCAAGCGAACGCAGAAATGTTCAAGAGTCTCACCGAGCACGGTCGCGAAGTCCGAGAAGCGAGTGCGACGCTGCAGATCGAATCTGTCCGAGAAACAACCGGAGTTCGAGTTGATGAGGGGTCCCAAGTCGAACATACATTACGCCAACCATGCGATCCCTGTAACGGCGAACCGAATCACGAATGAAGGTAAAAATTTGTGGGAAAGCTGGAAGCCAAGAAAGGGGGAGAAATGTCCCGTAATTGAAATCAGTTGTGGTGGTGTGCGTAGCAAAACATTAGTAGACACCGGTTCGATCAAATCTGTGCTAGCGGAAGAGTTGTATGACGAGCTGTTAAGAAATAATGTGAATATTTTAAAGTTACCAACCAACAATTCTCGAATGGTAGACTCATGGGGGCGAAAATCACACCCAGTCAAGAAACAAGTATTAATAGAAGTAATGATAAAAGGAAGAGTTTACGACGTAATCTGTTGAGTTGTGAGGATGTGTATCCATTAATTATCGGAGTAGACTTTTTGACGGAACATGGCTATTATCGACGTAGAAGAGACGCAAGTTTGATCAACGGCAAAAATTTATGGGAGGATGAAGGTGGAGAAGAGGAGGCGCGAAATGCACATGAAGATGAGGGAGACAAATCGGAAGAAATCGCAGAAATCGAAATGTGTAGCCTGAAGGAAGAAGAAAAGGAAATAGAGGAGGAAATTAGGAGGAAAATAAACTGATTGTTGATCAGAAGAATGCGTTTTTTCAAGCTCTGATACGCGTCCAAGATGTGCGTATGCGAAGTCGTAGCGAACCGGTAAAGGGGTATGAATTTCGCATTGAACAATTCATGTCCATTTAAAGCGAAAATTGATCCCATCCCTGTAGCCTACCGTGATAAAGTAAGAAAGTTGATAAACGAAATGATCCGAGAGGGTGCCATACGAAAGACTACGACAGCACATACCATTCCACGTCTAGTTATGCGTAACATGAGGGAAGACGAAAGAATCAGAATAAAGAGAAACAGGATGACCAGAAAATAGTTACAGAGGGAAAGAAGGTTAAGGAGAAAATTGAGATTAGTGAAGAAATGAAGGAACTGAGAGAAGAAATTCAAGACGGGAAGATAGAAGCTAGAAATCAGGTAGGAACGAATGCGGTGAACGAAGGAAATGACGATTAAGAGATGAAAAGTAAAGAAGTCATCGACAACTACCACCAACCAAGACCACATAAGAAGCCCACGAACAGAGAGGAGTAGGGTACGCGGCGATGGCTTGTAAACGCGCAATCTATCCCCGAGAGGCCACGAAAAGAGGAGAGTATTCACCCCTCCAAACATTTCCCCAGGCGCGAGTACCATAAGTATCGCGGCGCGCCTCAGAGGAACTCTCTTTGATTGCAGCAGCGACGGCGACTATACTGAGTTCTCTTTGATTGCAGCAGCGACGATGACTAGACTGAGTTCTGAAGGCGATTGTAACTTGATAGCATAGGAGTTTATTTTAACTTGGTAGTTAAAAGTTAGCTTGAGAAGCGTATCTTCGAAGTGATGTAATTAAGAAGGGGTGCACGAACATTCTTCGCATTAACATTCACAATATTTGAGAGAGCAAGTGAAGTGACTGTTTGACTTCGAAGTAATTTCAAATTTGTAAAATTCGCGCAGAAGGACATTAACTAAATCCAGCATCTCACATTGCACGCTGAGACCACACACGCCCAAAGTGTGGTAGGTAGGCCAAACATTTAAAGCATAACTTCAGCAACATTAATTATTCGAAGCGCGAACAAACTTGTACGAGGCGCGGCAGAAGAAGGACGACACCAGGCGAAGCGTAGGTGAGAAAGATTTGGACTGGAATGAGAATGGTACGAGTCCGGAGAACGGGAGAAGGGTGTGGAAATTATAGGCGTAGCGGAGTCCAGTGTTCGAGGGAAGGAAACTGGAAACGTCGTGGGACAGCAAGCGAAGACGAATGGCAACGCGGGGCGAGCGGCAGAAAATTCCCAGGGTTACCTACAGGCGAGCGATGCGGAGCTGTTGAGGTAAAGAAACTGGTAACTTATGCGGCGATCAGTTGGGGAAAGAAAATAGGGTAAATACATGACAATTCGTATTAAAAGTGGGTGAAAAGTCCAGAATAGGTGAGAGAAGAATTTCGAACAATGTGAGTGGTAGTTTCAAGTTCATTTATTGCATGTGTCATTAAATTCATTCAAAGAGTCCATACCTTGTACAATTTTACTTAAATAATTCATGATTTTCACATGTTGTACAGTTGATGTTATCTGAAAAAGTCAGTTTATTGTATTGTGTTAAAAGAAATTGCTTTCTGCGATATGTAAAGGGGGCAGATTTAAGTAACGTGTACTTTAGGTTTTATTGTTTTGCCTTGCTTTCTGTGTTTTTTTTCAGTGATCAACTACTTAAAGTGCATTATTCTGTTATATAATTGTGTCACTGTAATTTTTTCATTGAATATATGCTCATTTTAATCATACTTTATCTGATTCACTGTGTCAAGGGTTCATATCTTTCTCATACCCAAAAGATCCTGCTTCCTGAGAATTTTAAGCTCGCTTCACGAGCATTCATACTAGAATCACACACACACACACACACACACACATACACACACACACACACATATATATATATATATATATATATATATATATATATATATATATATATATATATATTGTGACGTACCGGGTAGGCCGGCTTGTTCTCAGTAAATTTATTTGTAAGGGACAGGTGTTCTTTCTCGTGAATGGGCTCGGGGTTATTAATCAAACACCACTGTTCCGTGAACAAAATAAACTGAACTATTTATTAATTCTATACAAATCACTAATGATACAATATCTATGGTGGTCTCTACCCTTTTCTTTCATATAACCCAGAATCACTGTTAGTCTCTCGATCTTATCGATCGAAGAAATATTTACCGTTTACTTCTTCCCATACGAGCGTCGGCGGCTTCGGGGACTCTCGGGTTGCCTCGCGCTCCTTCGTTGCCTGCCGGGTCGTTTCACCTGGGACCAGCCGAGTTGAGGCGCTGCGCTTCCGAAGTACGTTCTCCTTTCCAATTCTCCGATCCACTCGACGTCTTTTGATCTGTGTTATTCCAAATAGCAGCTATCACTTTGGCAATATGTCCGATCGACTATTGATTGTTATCACACACAAATTGTCCGTCAATTAATCTTTCTGCACTCGTTCGTCCGCGATACTAGTTTTTTCGATCGCGGAGCAGCCCCAGATACGTCCTTCCTCGCCGGCGACCAGCCAGACACTGACTCCTCGCGGCCTCGTTCCCACGGTCGGCCAACCGACGACACCTCGCCGCCCGTAACCGTTTTTCGTGGCTAGCGAGCGCCCTCTTGCAACCGTTCTGCCGTGTTCGTGCTTGATGTCTCGCCGTTTCTTTGGGTGGAAACGCGGTGCGTTTCAATATATATATACATATATATATATATATATATATATATATATATATATATATATTATTGTGACATACCAATATGGGGACATGGTTTACTACAGTGTATTTGTCGTAAATGGGCGAAATGGTTAGGGCAAATAATAGGCAATATGTCGCCTTAGTAACGACGTCGTGGTTGTTGTCAGGATAAACAAACATTCATCTGACCGTGGAGGTGACGGCGTGAGCAGGAGGAAATATAAGAGATTTGTGGATTGGTTGAAGAAGCTTCGACTGATTATTAAAACGGAAGTTTGGGCATTTTGTCGAAATAAAAGAAAGGCGAGGCATTGTGGGTTTTAAAAGGAGATAAGATTCATTGGCACATGTCGTGACGGTGAGCAGTTCGCTGGCGAATAGATTAATTTGTGCATGTTAGGACTTATAAAAATTTCGGGGTCTACAATACGTGTTGGGACTTTGAAATATTTTCGTGTGGTAGAGCAAGAATCGGATTTGAGGGACATATTCGGACTCTGAATATTTTCGTGGCAGAACCAGAAGTGAACTTGTGATACTTCTAAGATGTGGGGAACGTGTCGAGTTCCGAATATTTTGCTGGCTTTGCTAAAAAACGGAGTTTTCGCGAGTGAACTAATCATTCTTGAACTTATAAATGTATGCGGTTCACAAACGATACCGGACTTTGCATATTTTCTTGCTATAAACGGAAGATAGAACTGAGAGATTTGTTTTGCTGTGTAATCATAAAGGCACTGGATACGGTGAGAACGGGCATCAGACATAATATAGTGGAGCTGGAACAAATATTTGAGTGGTGCGAAGCGGTGAATCGGCGGTGTTCGTTTTCAAAGAAGAGAAGAGATTCGTGGTAATTGGACTTCGGGACTTCGGAGCTTCAAATAAAAGAAGGGAAGGCGTTTCTTCGAGGTAGCACCAATCAAGAGCACGCGAAGACCAGAATCGCCGTATAAGGTACGAACAAGGTCATGGCTAAGAAAGTTTGTCAATGTAAATTTTTTTCATTTTAATCTGCTGCATTTCATAGGAAATAAACATTACGTTCCTCTTGAAAGAAAGATAAAATGATTTTCATTGGACAATTCAAGCTAATAAATAGCTAGATCAAATAATATCTGTTGTCAGATTCCTCCCCATTCTGTATAGATGGCAGATCGGGTAATCGGCTATTAATAGATAATAGCGATTATTTCTGACGTGACCCATCGACCCAGCTAGCGGGATAATATTCAGTTTTTTATCAGAGTAATAATAGTTAAAATATTATCGTAACCTTTTTCTTGGCGCCCATGTTATTAGAAATTTGGAAACGGGTTACGACGAATCGCCCAATAATTGTAGCAGTTAGGGGTATGTTTCAATATATATATATATATATATATATATATATATATATATATATATATAACACACACACACACACACACACACACACACACACACTTTCAATGGAGTTTTCAGTCGTGGGAATAAAAAAATCTAGGAGGGGAGGTGACGTCCGGGCTGTAAGGAGGTCGTGGGATTGTTATGAGGTCTGTCTGTGCCAGGTAGTCGCTTACAACGAAGCTGGAGTGCGCAGATGCATTGTCGTGATGCAGCTTCCCGTTCGTGGCTCCGTTCGGTCGAACGCGTTGGACCTGAAGTTTCAACCTCTTGAGCACCTGGACGTAAAATATGCCTATCACTGTTGTGCCTGGTTGTACGAACTCCAAATGATGACGATCCTTCAGATATGGTTGTAAGATATAAGGAATGTATAGGATAAATAGTTATTTTACTGAGTAAATAATTATTTGTTCGCTTTCTATTACGACACTTCCTTAGGACTTACTTAATGTTTTCTCCTTACTTATTAATAACCTTTGGCATAATTATTATTTCTCATTTTATTCATAATTTACTGTCCATCATCTGAAACAGGAATTAAGAACATTTATTCTACAACTGTGTACTATGTTACATTGCTAGATATGGTGCATTGTGAAACTGGTAAGCTTTAAAACTATTTCTTTATTCTTTTAGATTCTAGGGCACAGGACCAAATAGAACTCACAAAAAACAGTGACGTGACGTGCACTTCTCTGCTACTGCACGGAATCTAAGCGGCCCCACATGAGCAAGAGAACGTGGGAGGAATCGACAAAAGTCACCGCCTAGAATCTTTCTTTTCGGCTTTTCAATGTGAATCGAGTTATTGTAGAAGGAGCTCTTCCTAGTCGCGGACTTTTCTAATGCAACCCGTAATCAATTTCAGCAGTTAAATTGAAATTAAATTGACGTCTAAATATTGCTTTTAGAATATCGATTTTGAAAATAACTTATTATGTTTACAATTAGTGTCACACAATCAGGAAGAACTCCCTGCGAATAAAACTAGTGGTACTAAACATCACGTACTTTTTAAATTACGCGAAAAGAACTCCAGTATTCGAAAAATTGTACTTGGTCATATTTCAAAATCTATCTTTCAGGAACAGATTTCGTTAAGGGAAAATTATCTATGTTCAATATTTTAGTTCGCCGAAAAAGTTTTGAATTTTTGTAATTTTTGAAAAATTAAGGTTTTTAATGAATATGATACCAGCGCCATTCTCTTAAACGTTCTTCAGATTGGTCAACAGATTTAATAAAAAAGATGGAGCAATTTTTTTTAAAATTTGGAAAATGTCAGGGGCTTTATGTAAAGAATCATCCAAAATTAAAATATCGGTTTCAAATTCAAGGGGTCGCGACATCACCCAGATCAATTGCAGAAAAACAATTTTGGAGAAAATGGGATGAACGGTTTAGCCACTAGTCGTTAGCTCTCTCTGTACTCCGTAGCGAGAAAGTAAAAATAGTGAAATTAATATCTGGTTCATGAAGTGGACAAAACTAAAATATTACAAAGGTCATCAATTATCCTTTCTGATATTTTCACGGCAGTTCTTTTGGGTTTGCTTGTTATTGAGGTGTACAAAATCTACTTGTCAGTCTTGTTTTTTCACGCACAAGTAGTTTCTTAAAGAAATGATTCTCTTTCTCAAGAACACATTTTGAATATTAAAGTGACTCATGCAAATAACAATTCGAATGAAATGTTATGGGTTTCATGTATTATATAAGTACGTGATTAATGTCTCAGAGCACAAGTTTGGATCATTAGAGTTCACAAGAAATAGGCTGTTCTTTCGGGCAAGGAAAGTTTATTTTACTTACGCAGAACGAATGTGGAGAACGCTTAATAGACTATGCTTTATTTACTATTATACCGATATGCTAATATGCGTATATTGATACGATGAAATATATTAAAATTATGAAAATTATTAACATTTTCGTACCTTTTTAAACATAATAGTTAGAACAAATTTGATTGGATTGCAATTTATTACCACTAATCCTCGTAACAAGGAAAGAAAAATAATATAATTAAGGTTCCAGTTTTTTTTTCAATTTTACTTTTACTTCTTCTTAAACTCTAACTGAATTTGCTTAAATAGATTCGTGCGTTCATCGCACTGTCAATGATTACACCAAAATACTTTGACATGATGACAAATATAATAATACGTTTTATTCTCGCGACAAAATGAGTTAAACTCTCTAATATTAATTTTCACCGAAACGAGAATCATTTTGCCAAAATAAAAAAAAGCATGGTACTTTTGTTTTGTTGCGTATCTCCATGTCCAAGTTAGCTTTAAATAAAGTTTCACATTCATTTCCGCTGACAACCGCAGTCTTTTGCAATGCATCTTTCAGTTGGATTGCTTTCTCGTGTTACTAGTAACAAAACTTTCGCAGTGGTACTGCGTTTTAGAGTTTGTGTTAAAAAATAAAGTTTATTTAGGATCCTAAGTAAACTTTATCAGGTTTTGAATAATCTGCGTTTGTGAAAAGTGGAATTGGGAAAAGTCACTCGGACTTTTCTATTTGTTTTTTTACTTGCTCTTTTAGATATGTAAAACATTAAAGCGGTAAAGCGAATATTAATAATCCTCAATGGTTCCTTTAAAACTTTACTTTAAGGAATTTAAAAGTGTAAATCAATTAACCTCAATGACCATATAATTTTACAAAACAGTGCACTAAGTTGAATTCGTAATTTGCGTAAATACGGACATATTTAGAGAGATGTAAACATGCAATCAAGCATGGAACTATCAGGGAGAGAGGAGGAAGTTTTACCGATTTTTAAATGAGAGCCAAGGAATCAGAACTCTTCATCACGAGAAGGAGAGGTGAATATTGTTGCTTGAAGGTATAAATGACGAAATTATTATTGTTAAGGTGACTCGATGTCGGGTAAACAAATTAGTGAAATATGAAACACATTAATATTTTAAATATGTTTCTTTAGAAAAGAGTGCTAGCAGTAAATATCCATGGACCTCTATCTTCATGAGATAAGAATAAGATGACGTAAGGAACTGAACGCATAAGTCTCTCTCTCTCTCTCTCTCTCTCTCTCTCTCTCTCTCTCTCTCTCTCTCTCTCAGGCAGCTGACTGCTCTGATCGGTAGTTTCCATGGTTTCTCCCGATCAACACCAGGCGAATGCCAGAGCAGCCCCCAACAAACAGGACACGGACCGCGAGCGATATTTCCTTCCTTTTCCTTGACCTATCATCACCCCTCGCTTACATACACTTACACTTATATGTACTGCACTGTTACACTTGTCAAGAGATCAGTCGGGAGCTTAGAGCTTATCCCGGCAAAGGCGGTGCCCGGCTGGTGGGAGATACCTGATTGAGGAAAATCCCGCTGGCTGACGTAAGAAAAAACGCTTATCCACCAAAGCATCTCGAGCAACGGTGACCCCAGATGAATGCGATGAAAATAATGTACTTTACTTCTTGAAAGTGTTCCTGTTAAATAAATAACTTAACTATTAAAAATATGTTGAAGTCTGTAAATTACACGTAAATTTATTTTAATTTTGTTAACAATTTCAGTATGCAAAATTGTTTTAAACATGTCCTACTTTAAATTCAAACTATTTACAGTACAATCAGCACGAATAGGAAAAATATAATTCTGAAATGTTGATGTTTTATTTTCGAATTGTAATACATTTAAAAAAAAATACAAATTGATAATAATGCTCAGCTCTCAGTAAGTACCGTCAATTCAGTTAACAGATTTTTCGTTTAGTTTTTTTGAATTTTCGGAAGCCGCCCTTGACCTCGAGCGAGAAAGAATTGATTTAAAATCCGTTCTCTCTTTCCCGTGCAGGCGGGGCGAGAAGGGCGAAGGATGTTTCGGGGGAGGCGTCCCGCAAAGAACAGCGCGACGTGAGGCGCCTACACGCCACAGCGGCCTCCGCACGAAGCTCTCCAGAGAACGCTTGTGCGTGACTTTCGGGCCAGGGATTGTTTAACGCCTTGTTTTAAACGTAGTGAAGATTAAATTGAGGAGGAACTTTGTGGAGGAAGACGGCGTTCCCCCTCCTCTCCAGAGCTCACTGATTATTATTCTCTAAAAGTTGAGAGATGCCGCTCCGCTCCGTAAAAGTCCGTGACACCCGCCCTTGTTTGTTTGAAAAGGCTGAATGTTTTGCACGTTGGGAGAAAATGAACCTATGTTCACTGGGACATTTTATTCTTTGTGTTCTCTGCGTTAGTCGCCATGAAACGGTCTGGTGCCGTATTTGCATGACACTTGTGAAGTCAATTTGATTTTTTTATTTGAGAACCAGTTCGTTTAGCATCTCAAATAAAACAGTGTAATAAAGTATGTTGTTCGATTACAATGGGACAAACGAGTCTTTTTGTTTCCTACTTTAACTCTTGTTTAATGAGTTGACCTGAAGTTTCTCTTAGGAATAAACTTTTTTTTTCGGAACTACCAATTCAATGCCTTCCTAAACGTACAAATTGTGCATATTAAGTTGAAAATATTTGGATACGAACTGTATTCCAGAATTCTGAAGGATTCAGGGGATGCCATATTTTAACGAAAATAAAAAGCTGAAATGATTTTTTCACAATAAGGAAAATAATCACGAGTAATTTCAACTACAATTGGATATGATTGACTAGTGATTTCGGGCGCGTCATCTGTCCTGTGATCATTAGTCCAGTAAGTGTAGTGCATGATTTTTCATCGGGAGGTGGTGGAGATCTTCCGAATGACGGGATCCGGCACCGACCTACCGTTGACTAGCGGGTTTTACCCTCACCCGGTATCTCCCACCAGCTAGGCACCACCCCAACCGGGATAAGCTCTAAGCTCCCGACTGGTCTCCCGGCTTGTGTGGTACTGTAGTCCATGTAAGTGAAAATGAGTGTAAGTAAGGGGTGACGATAGGTCAAGAAAGAGGAAAGAAAAATCGTGCGTGGTCTGTGACCCGATTGTCGTGGTACTATTCTGGCCTTCTCGTAGTGTTGATCGAAAAAGAAACCAACGAAAAACGTCCGATCAGAAGAACCGGTCGCTACAATTCTCTTCCAGACAGCGGCTGAATTCAACGTAGCTATGTAACCAGTGTCGAAAATCCTGCCATCTAGGACCTGTCGGACCCTAGAACCTACCTGTCAGAGGCAACTGGTCATGGGGAAACCTTTCGAATTAGGTGGAGTACTACTTAAGCAGCAGAATATTAGAATCGTACATTTAATGCAATGATTTTATTTTCAGAGAGAAATTCATTATATAAATTTCTTTGATGGTACTGTAGTGTCACTCTAATTATTCTTAAAAGGTAATTGGAAATTAATTAGAAGAAAAAGAATCAAGATCACAAGCACATTTCACATTTTCTTAGCCGAGTCACAAATAACTTTAAGCAGACATGAATAATCTTACAATGTTGCGAGAGAAAAGCCTTGTTGCAGTCTTCTGTTCGTAATTTATGAGTGGCAAAAATGAGCAGTGGGGCTGACACTCGCCTAGAATAACGCTGCGTTCGGCCTGCACTCGCAATGCCTTCGGCGCGTAATCTCCCAAAGTGCTCGGGGCTTTGAGAGTGAGCCAGAACTCTCAGCTCTGTGAGTTTCCAATGGAGGAAGAGAGATTGCAAGTCACACGCTATACGGGAGAAGGGGAGGCACAATGGAAAAGAGACGGGAAATACTAGAGAACAACGAATTGGGAGAGCGGGATGAGGAGACACACGGGAGAGAGGGAATGAATGATGTGAAACAGAAGTGGACAATTTAATCAGAACCGAATCAGTGCACATGTTTGAGCCGAATAAGCATTTATTGATTCCCAACCACATATGAAACGCGGTGTATAGTTTGCAGTAACATTATACTATTTTTCATTCGGTAGAATTCCGAATATTCCATTGACTGTATGGAGCTAAATGCAATAGGATAAAAAGTACGTCACAATTACTAAAATTGACTATTGTTTCTTGTAGATTACTCGTTGCCGCCCAAATTCAAAGTGATACGTGTTAGTACTGGAATTTCAGGATTGGGTGTAAAATGTAATCAGCTCTGTAATGTTACTATTTTGTTTTTTGTTTTACTTATTAGACAGAAAAAAGAACAATTAAACCCTCTTCCACCAACCGAATTTTTAAGGTTTTAAATAGATGTATCACTACCTCTCTGGAATTCTTTCATACAACATGAATTCTTGTGGAAAGTAGTGCCTATTATGAGCCATTGAAAAATAAAACACATTTGTACACAAGAAAACATACTGTTCACAGAATTAATCGTATAACTCCGAAGTGCGAATTTTCAACTAAGCCAAAATGAAATGTTTTATAATGTGAATTAAAATAAACTTTGCAACAAATTATGATACTTCAAATGCACACGTGAATGAAGGATTAACTTTTATATAAGTACAAATACTATATTATCTTTCTAAATGAAAATGTTTCAATTAATTTATGGAAGAAGCAAAGGCATAGCGCTGAAACTAAAATAGCACTCAAATGCAACAGTCGCGCTTTATCATTTCATCCAACCATTAGTTTACAAATTGATCAAAGGAGGAAATAAACCATATTTCCAGCTTGTTGTGAACGATAATATTCATCTTTTGATGTTGTACACTGTTCATGAAACTGATTATTGGTTACTTTGACACGTAGTTTTACTTCTCTATTTTGCCTATGTATATTTAGTGGTTTTAAATTAAGAATGCGCTTTCTAAGTTAAATGGTGTTTTTTCTACTCAAGTTTATTTGAAACACAGCTCGTTATAAATTAATGTATAAATAAGTAACACAAGCTCTAAAATGATTACGATGTGATAATGCAAAAGTAGTTCAGTTTACTTGAGAGAGAATTAGTTTATCAAAACTTCTAGAAGAGGTTATGATGCGAACATAAAAGATTAAGATTTTCTTTCCAAAAGGTTTACAACAAACCCAATCATCTTAGCTGAGCTTCACATATTAGGCAAAGCGAAAAAATCAAGAACTTGAGCGAAAAAGCGAAGAATGAATGAGATCTTCAAGTTACTTACAAAATAATGACGACTAATAGACACAACAGGAAGTAACTTGAAGAACCTTTTTGCAATTTGAAATTTGATTTTATAATAATATATATTACTCGTTGTAACTTATGAAAAATTAATCATAACTTCCAAACCACTGGAGCGTTTTCTCTAAAATTTTTCGACATTTTAAACATTTTTGAGAGCCAAGAAAAAAATAAGAGTTCACGAGCCTAAAATGTTCATTTAAAAATTAACAGGAAGATACTCGGGACGTGCTGCTTAAGAAGGGATGCAAAACGTCACAAAATATTTATATTAAAAAAATTCAAATAAGATTCGATGGCCAATTATTCATAGAACGAAAAAAATACCTTGCGAAGAACAAATATCTCTCACCTTTTGAAAGTAAATGATTATCCGATTACATGGGCCTTCAAATAAATCAACAAATACATGCAAGACGAGTATCCTCTTGGATACTCGTCTTGCATGGAAACTTCATATTAGACACAGACTGAATAAAACTTATGGAGCCCTACTCAAATTATATCCCTTATTAATAAAATGTAATCTCTAAAAATTGAAAATTCTCTGTTTCTTTTCAAATTACTCCTAAGACCGTCGATTCCTCAATAACTTACGCAGCCTCTATTTGGGGAGGTGCCGCTTTTCCGTTATAAAACCCTTACAAACCTTCCAGAATAAAATCCTTCGTAAATTACCAATGACCCGTGGTATATATCCAATAAACAACTTCATAGAGAACTAGACAGAACCAATTGTAAATTACATTTCCTTACTGTCATCCAAATTGATTGCACCTCTAAACTGCCCCTTGCACCAGCCACTTCAACCTAAAAAAACCAACATAGCACCTACAAAAATTAAATCCCGTCTCCCAAAAAAAGATATGTTTCGTCCCCCATTACTTAGAAAAATGTTTGTCTCATCTCTCATCTCAATCTTGTTTTATTTACAAAATTAATAACAATCATCGTGGAGGTGCCCAGTGGGGATGTCCTCGATCAAAAATAGGGTTATGATAGTGTCCAACTTTACAGTTACTCATAACTTCGAGACACTATATATTGTGGTACATAGGTAAAACAAATACTCGCCTGTAAAGTGGTAATCCCGCTAATCTGGTTAAATAAAATTTTTGCAAAAAAAAAAAACAAAAACAAAAAAAAAAAACGAAACAAAATAGTCTAATTATGTGTGACCTAAAGGTAATCGCCAATGTTACTTATATTTCATCAAATGGCAAAGGGAAGGCAAACAATGTTACGTTAGCGAATTTCGTTAAAAATAACACTTTATTAGCAAACAGACGCTAGTTACCATGATACCGGAGTGCAGCATATAAACAATGCCCATTAGTTCAAAAGTGGACGATAAGTAGCATCCATGGTTTCGCCTACGAAGAAAAATAAACAAACTTAAGAGATGCCTTGTTACACGAATAAGAAAATTCCATTCTAATATACCGGAAGAGTCACGAGAATGTGAAAAAGTGAATTATTGGTCAAAAATAATTACGTAGATGACGCCGAGAGGTAGATCGCATAATTTTGTTTTAAACAAGATAGTAAAAGATAAAAAAATTGACATGTTGAAGAAGCATAAAAAATATTCATTCGAGCTTTCGACGCGATAGCGATCGGATCAGGGTGCTAGATACATAACAATTTATTTGAGCATAGAAAATTTACGCGAGTTCGGACGTAGTGATTTGGCGTTGTTAGTATTCAAAAGATAGAACTCAGAATTGTTTTATACAAAGTGAACAGTGAATGCCAAAAGTGGGACTTATACATTTTATTAAGCGGACAATGATAATCGAACTTAGTCTCCGATGATAGGAACCGGGTCCGAGCTTTTATAATTTTCATGGACGTAATTTATAACTTGGTGAACTTATATGCTAATATTTTAACAGCATTTAAGATTTTGCTTAGGGAATGAACAATAAGGAGTATTAGCACTTGTAGCAATTCAAGCAGGTGAATGGGGATGGAAAGCCAACGGATAAACAGTATACACAGTGGTTTATGAGAAGAAACGACAAGATACGGATTTGGTCGGTAGCAAGAAAGAAGATTGGACGAGGCCCATTGCTGAAGTCTACAGGGAGACATCCTTTACCAGGACAGCGCCCAAGATTCTCATGAATAACAGGTTATATAGCGCTATAGTAAAGGTCATGACCAAAAAGAATGTTATAGTTTGTTTATTTAAAATATAAGTTACTAAAATTTATAAATAAATTTGTTATTTTCTATTGATGAAGGCTGATTATCATTTGCCGCCACGTGCAATCCAGTATGATATTTAAATTTTGCATTTCAGATTCCACGCTTCTTCGTATGGGGGGCGAAGTGAGTAATCATACGTATTCACGATTATTTCAGTAAAGAACCCGCCAACTGAGTCAATGGAGTCAACGGAGTTATAATTAAATATAATTTGGGAGCTCATGCTCGTAACCATTTACTGGCGCCCATATATTTATTAGAAATTCGGAAATAGGTTACAGGAATTACAGGTTTACAGGAGAGCAGCAAACGGGTATACGGATGGGTATATTTCAGTATTGAACGTTAGTGACATGCCCCAAATTCCCAGATATTACTTGAATGTTTCAGTAAATATTGTAAATGTGTTATTAAAAAGGTTGATTTTCTGATAGAACAAGTTTTTAGAACGATTCGGAACTGCAGTAGATGGATCGTCGACCCACGGGAGTATCGTTAAGATAACGAAAGTATATTGATTAGTCGGGAATTAACAAGAATAAGTGGTTTATAGAATAAAGAAGAAATGTATAAAACATGTCAATGACATGTCAGTAACGCTACCGAAGTTAAATTTATTTCAATAACGTTATTGTACTCTATGTACTGGAAATATCACAAATACATTCAACATGCAACATGCATTATTTATTTATTTACTTCCGTTTCTGGTCGTAATTCCCAAAGATATTACTGCATCCTGCATCTCCGACAGCTGACAAATTATTTCAATCAGCCGAATATTCGACCGAATGATGAGATCGTGTACACGATGGGGAAGGAAGGAATGAACGAACAGTTCATGGCTCTTGGTTTCGTATTCTGCTCCTGCACTTCAAGTTGAAGGGGTGGAGACCGTGGAACAAACAGATCTAAGCTATCTCTAAAATTATCATCCAGTCAGTTGCATTGACAACACAGCCACATAGTAGATGACGAAACCCTCCATTCTGTACTGGAACTTAAAATCGCTGGGTGTACGTATCTTCAGATGTGGATTTCCAACTGTACACACGGTATGACATTCAATTAACAACCTTTGGGATTACTCTTTTTATTTTAGCATATTGTTAGCGAATAGAATGATACAGGATTTATTTTATTTTTTATTATTATTATTATTATTATTATTATTATTATTATTATTATATCATTATTTTGTTTTTATTAAAATTAGTTAACAGCCCGTTTCTAAAATATAATTAAGAGCCAGTCCTGCATTTAAGTGTCACTTTACTACCCCAACTTCCGCTGAGGTCTACAAATTAGAACAGGTAATGATGTAAATTTTGTACGAAGCACTCGTGAGAGCCACTAAGTGTGCAGCAGACGCAAAAGCAATTTCCCGCCCCATCGGGTGAGCGCAAGCAAGCCAAGCGTATTCACTCACCCGCCTCCGCCGGCACAGCGTCATCACATCCCCTTCAAGTGAAGCCCTCCCCTCAACTCCGACGCTCACCTCCGCCGGCGCGGCACGGCCCGGTCCGGCCCGGCGCCCCCTGGCCTCGCTCCGCCCGGCGACGCGCCAAGAAAAAGCGGGGGCGCTCTTCAAAACACGTTTAAAAGCGAAACCGACTTTATTGCGCCCGAAAATTGCTTCGTAGAAGCTCGCGCCGAGCCTTCGCCTCAAGTTTAACGCCGCGTGGTTGGTAAATTATTGGATGCTGGGATGGAAGTTTGTAGGGGAAATTTTAATTTTTTGAGTTTCTTATAATACGTGTTGTTTCTGTTGTCAACATCCTTTCTAATTTAGTAGGAATGCGCGACTCAGCCTCAAGGATGGATCATTGGCAGCGTAATAGCTTCCCGTGGTATTGTCCCGGGTTCGACACCGGGTCGAGGCAAACATTGCTTTTTTAAATCCTCCCAGTTTCTGTAGATGTGTGACGAAGAAAAGCTCAGGCAGACATCTTGCTAGATACGGTGAAGAGAATACGCCATGATCGCCACATGTCGCTCTTACTCCCAAGCATGGGATTAACTTGGATCAGGCATGAGAATATATGGCTATTCATAGCTGTTGATTTAGTGGTGAGTTGTAGTTGACATTTACATAATTGAAATGATTGAAGGCGTTGTCATTGTCAACAATAGTATTTATTTCAATAAGAGCAGCTTTCGATGGCTTAGCCATCATCATCAGTTCTCTGCTGTCTGGGAGTCACAAAAACGACTACGTTTTTGTGACTACGAACGTTTTTGTGACTCCCAGACAGCAGAAAACTGATGATGATGGCTAAGCTATCGAAAGCTGCTCTTATTGAAATAAATATTATTGTTGTCCATGACAACGCCTTCAATCATTTCAATTATGCATAGCTGGGCGGCAAAGTCGGTGTATCGGCCCAAAATGCCAAATACTTGTATACATGCGTGACATACCGAAACTTTTCCTCCTCTCAGTGTTATTACTCAACAACTACTCAGATTTAAAATTACTGGTGCTACGAGAGTACATACTTTCTTGTAACATTGGAAACAGTTGCAATTTTCGAAGACTCAGTCTCCTCAACGAAAATCGGAACTTTGGCAGTTTTATAACTTACTTTTATTCTTTGCATTTCAGAGAAAATACTATAATGATTGTATTAAGATTAGTTTTTAATTAATGATAATATTTAAAGCCGTTTTTGAGAAAATCTTGTTTTTAAAATTGCTTTTATTTCAGGCAAAATTACATGAAAATAACTGACATTTTGCATAAATGTACATAACATTGTTTAAAGATTTAATTTTGAAGAACACATTTTAATCAGACACTAGAAGTGCTCCGAAATGGTAAGGGCTTTTTTGTACTCGTTAGTTTATTACTCTCTTTGCTCCGGCCTAAGAGATCTTCTTTCACTTTTTCTCAAATTGTCCGTCCCTTTATAGGATAATTGAAACCTGTGTTTAAAAATATTATACATGATTACAACCTGGCCGTATATGCAAATTCTCATGGAAAAATTTGGTGTCTTCTTGAGAATGTCGTTTGAGCGTTCCGGAATATGCATAATTTTGATATTATATTCACGGAAAACCTTTTGAGATTTCGAGAAACTTCACGAAAAATCATATGAAGCTATTCTATTTGCAAATGCAATAATGAACATTACACAAATACAATAATTACATTTGTATAATTTTTGAAAAATCAAAAGGTTACATCTAAATTGCTAATATGCACTGCATCATTTCTACAAAAATTTAAACAGAGCCGTTTTTGAGAAATCTTCGTTTAATATTGCCCATATTTCACTCAAAATTGCACGAAAATTACGCATGCTTTCAACAGCTGTGATTCATAATTAAGTATGAAGCTAATGGGCGGAGCCTCGTTGGTAGAAGATACCTGGTTGGGAACACTCCGCTAGCCGATCCCACGCCGGATCTTTCCATCCAGCGGGGAAGATCACAGCCACATCTTGCGATAAAACATGCACTTCACTTAGAGGCCTAATAAACTTAGCAGTTGAGGCGCCTGCAAATAATTCAATCAATCATTGGCCGTGGACAAACACACCGTTTCAATTTCCCGCTAGTGATAGGCGCTCTATGGTGTTACAGAGCATTACGTGATATAATACGAATTTCCCTCCCAGTTGTCTGCGGCCGACGCGTCGCCGCCACCTCCGCTGACATCAGGAAGTTGTGAGAGTGGAGGGGGGAGAAAGGTAAGGTTCTCTGACGTCTGCGCGGCCAGCTGTAGCAGACACTACAGTGAGCCTGGCGGAATGTACGAGAACTGTCGTGTCACGTGCTGCTGGAGGCTGCGTTTCAAGTTTGAAACGAACACGGAGCATTTAGTGCACTGGTCTCTCCAAAAAATTTTCCGGCCAGTCTACAAGATCGATGAGGGACTGATCAACTAACTGAGAAAACCGGACCTATCCTATCTTTATTTAGAATTTCTGTTTTTACTCCACCTTTTCTCAGCTGCTACCTATCGGCACTTAAAAGAAAATTTCTCAAATTTCCCAATTTTTGTTCCCTAATAACACTGATCGCCAAAATTTAATTTTTTGTCTGTTAAATGGAATATAATGGCTGATTTTATGAAACCGGTGCTCTAATGCAAATTCCTGGAAAATTTATTTACGGGCAAGGTTCCTTTGTAATAAGCAATTAAAAAAACACCTACGTTGTTAAGTTATTGGTTTTCTTTACTTTACTTATATATTATAATCAATTAAAATGAAATTCTGAACGATTGTTTACTATATTTCGTCTGAGTATATACTCTTTTACTGTTGAGCATTAGTCTGCAAGCGTATTTTGATTCCATTTTCCCTTATAAAATTCGTCCATAGTTGCAATGTCTTGGTGTAATATTCACAGTTCTTGTCCCTCACAGCACCGAGAATTACAGGAAAGAAGCCTTAGTGTGAATGCTGAAAATGTATATTAAGGAACGTATTACATACCAGAGCTTTATAATTGTGAAGGAGTTTCGACACTATTTCTTTAAAAGTTTCAGCTTTTCTGCTACCAAGGAATTTTGTTACGATCTTTTAATCCATCCATGCAGCCCTTTCAACATCTTTCAAACTTGTCTCAAAACATGATCCCTCATAAGCTTCTTCATTAATGATGCTACAAATATACCCTTCTTTATCCATTTCGAACTTCCTTTGAGTCTGCCACTAAGTAATGTTACATAAGAAGCACAGCAAATATGTGGGGTCCATGATTTGTTCTGATCACCGATTTGACATCCAAATTACAATTTATATGTCTTTCGACTTACGGAACTAATATTCCGCCTTTTGCTCTACAACGTTACCTCATCACATACACATAACAGAAATTGTTTGGATGACTCACTGCCGCAGAATTACAAGGGATCTATTTCTACAAAAATTAACACTAGAACGCAACGAATAGATGAGTCGACACCATTCTCGCTCGACATGCAGGGCGCAACTAGCATGTGACCCACGTGCACAACGCTGCACTGCAACTCGCCATTTAACAAAATCACTGTCGACCATTTAATAAAAAAAATGAAAAATTTTGAGCTTATTTGCACAGAAAAGGTTTTCATTCACAGAGTTTTTTAAGAAAACTAAGAAAAGTTTAAACACTTGAATTTGAAGGTAATTCAATATAAAAAAAAACGTCCGTAATGTATATATTAACAACGTCAGAGATGTATCAATAAAATTACATTTGTTTAAAAAACCTCGACAACTTCAAGAACGTTTTTTACAATCTCAGGCCTTTGATTTGAGCCAGCTTGATCGGGGAATATTCATTTTGCCAAATATTTTGCAATAATTTATTTGTTAGTATTGTTCCCTTGCAGACGGGCCAACTGAGGATCCTATATTTTGAGAAACCCTTTTTAGATATCAGGTGACGCCAAAATCGTATTTCCTTTAAAATATCGAAATCAATTCTGCACAGCATTAGATAATGTTATCTATGCTACGTACATTGCTCCTTACATTGTTCACGTGGCTCCTTCGTAGTGTGTTACATAGTGAGTTATAAAGTACAAAGTGTAAATAGCATGTTAGAATTAAGCATAAAGCTACGAATAGTTGTAATTTCAAGATAAGTTAGATATTAAGCACTCTCAACATAATACCAGGTGTATAAGTCTTCTCCGGTTTTCCTAAGAAATGGGTCCAGCATCGCAGCGTATGATTATGAAGTGGAGTCCGCCAAACACTAGCGTCTGTGTTGTATATTTCAGTGATCATGTCGACGATTTATGCCTAAAATATAACATTTGCGGCACGCGTTGCTTTTCTTATTTCATCAAAAGAAATTGGCTGTGGAAATCATCGTTGTGGTGGAAACTTATGATGAACACGTTCTATCAATAAGAACATATGAGACATGGTTTCGACAATTTCAACATCATTTCAATGTAAAAGAGAGTGCGCGATATGGTGGACCACAAAATTGAGAAGACGAGCAATTGCAGGCGTTATTGGAAGATTATCCAACTCAAACTCAACAGCAATTGGCAAAAGCATTAAGTGTGTCACAAGAAACAGTCAACAGACGTTTACGAGCAATGGGGAGATCAATAAACTCGGTAAATGGGCCCCAAACGATTTGAATGAACGGCAAATGCACGACAATGCACCGTCATACGCAGCAAAACAAGTGAAAGACGCCTTGAAATCGCTTGGATGGGACATCCTTCCGCACCCGCCGAACTCCCCCGACCTGGCGCCAGCTATCATCTCTTCGCATCAATGGGCACGCGCTCGCAGAGCAGCACTTCGACAACTTCGAGGAATTTTGATAATGACTCAACGAATGGTTTGCCGAAAAAAAATCCCTTGAAAATTACGTATTTTATTTACCACAAAAATTGGTAAAAACTTAAGCATACACCTTGTATATTATTACCCAATATAAAGTAATAAATTATATAAATACGTACAAATATGATAAAGTAATTAGTGATGCTACAAAATGGCATAGACCTTCTCGCATAACTTGGCTTCCTGTTTTCTTGAATTGGCACTAGCTCTATTCTTCCATCATACCATCTTCCCAGCTGCTCCCTGTCAGGGCCTAAAATACCTACCACAGCTTCTCGCAAACTCTGTGCTGCTCTGATGGCATGAAGAGCGACATCGCGCAGCTCGATTTCCTCGCTGATCTATCTCGGCACTGTACATTTACACATGGTCCCTTAGTATCCTTTGCTCATCACGGTGCTTGTATCATTGTTCTTGGTGTAGGTGTACCCTTCCTGAATTTACACACACCTTGACATAAAGGACCGGGAGCGGTAGCTCAGTACATCTACTGATGTCACTGCAGCGTCTCTGACCGGGAGGTCCTAGGTTCGGGTCCTGGCGGTGGAAGGATTTTCGGCACTAGCTTTTCAGCTACGTTGGATTCAGTCGCTATCTGGAGGAGAATTCTAGTGGACGGATGCTCTGATCGGTAGTTTTTTGTGGTTTCGCCGATCAACACCAGGCGAATGCCGGAGCAGTACCCTACCAAAAGGGCCACGGACCGCGCGCGATCTATCCTTCCCCTTCCTTGTCCTATCCTCTCCCCTTACACACACACTCACACACTTACACTAACATGCACTACACTACCACATATCCCGGGAGACCGGTCGAGAGCTTACATCTTGTCCCGGCTGGGGCGGGGCCCCGCTGGTGGGAGAGTCCTGGTTAGGGGGAAACCCCGTTAGCCGACGGTGGGTCGACGCCGGATCCATCCAGCGGAGGAAGATCACCGCCACCTCCCGATGAAAAATTATGCACTACACTTACGTGACTAATGTTCTAAGCTGTTGACGCGACCCTAATCACTAACCAACCAACCAACCTAGCGTAAAGGGTGGTAGAGAATCGTCTCTTGGCCTGTCAGTCCAATAAATTATTCTCTTTCTCTTTTTCTACGGATATTACTCGTATTACGTATAAGCGTACGTATAAGAGAAATTGAAAAATAGAGTGAATGATAAAATATTGTTCATGAATTTTTAATCCTCCGATTTTATTGAAACTTACGCAAAAATTACTGGAATCGCGAAGGAAAAGTAAATATACGAAGTCGATGTAAGTCAATACAGTAGAACCTTGATATTCCGAACTGACTGGGTGTGTGGTCTGGTCGGATTCGGAAATAGAGAGTTTGTGCCCTTAGCGGATGCACTATCCAAGTTCTGCGCATGCGCCGATGAACAAAAGTGAGACGAAACCTTAACAGTGCATGGGCACAAGATCGATAGTGATTTAGTTCGAGGGTGCACAAACTTTCTAGTGTTCGGATTATTCGAAACATTGTACCGTACGTATACAAATACATCTATAGGATTACCAGTCACAATGAAATGTAACGTGCTATGTGACAAAATGGCAACGTAGCTTAGAGAAATTAAATGGCAATGATGTGAACAACGAAGTACAGTACTTACATGATCGCGAGCAGTATTCTTTGTTACTGCTTTGTGTCGCTGCTGTTAACGGTAATTCTACGTTCAGAATTAATTCGTTTGACGTACACTGTATTCGTGCGTTGTCGTTCATAAAATAAGTTAATACAAATCAGGTGTTACACCGTACAGTACAATATCAAGCAAACGAAAACATAATTCCTATAGTAAATTCCGAAAAGGTATTCCGAAAAGGCTTCCGCGGCCAGAGTCATGATCTGGGCTGTCCGGGTGACGGCGCGTCGAAGGCTGGGGTGCCGACGTCTCGAGCGTCGTATCTGGCCCTCTTCAGGGACCGCGGCGTCACCCGGACAGCGCAGATCATAGTTCAAATAAGTGTAAAGAAAAACTGGAAGTGATCACGCGTCTTG
Organism: Teleogryllus oceanicus; assembly: GCA_964035755.1. NCBI lineage: Eukaryota > Metazoa > Arthropoda > Insecta > Orthoptera > Gryllidae > Teleogryllus > Teleogryllus oceanicus. The sequence continues at coordinate 103,038,696 of CAXIVR010000009.1, forward strand.
ACAATGGAGCAAGTGCTACAAAACAGGAGTTCAGTTCTACAGTAATGATACTCCTTTCTTTACTCTACAAATAAGCATTTTATTTATTTTGTTTATTTTTTCCTCCATCCCGAATTTTGTTCGGATAATCCGGAATTTCGGATTTGCAGGGTTTGGATTAGCGGAGTTCTACTGTATTAAAAGTACGCGAATTACTGACATGAAGTTTGCACGGTCGCCACGTACTCGCGACAGAGCGACCCGGAAGCACTGATTTGATCAGGCGAGGAACGGGCGAGGTCCTGGCAATTTGCCATGCGCATGTGGAGTGATTGTTGACTATTCTGCAGGTCCTTCCCCTTTAGCCTCACCTCTCGCTGCCTCGCATAACCTCGCAGGAGGGTAGAAAATGATTGATGGCTTAACCTCGTTTTCTCATTCCCTTTAGGAAATTACGTCGGGGCGTCTATGTACGAATAAGCTCTTTCAAGATGCAAAGTACGTAATGAATATGGGCAACCTTGCTAAAAGAGTAAAAACATTTAGACAAAAAAATTGGTATCCAATTTGATTTTAAACTACTCATCCTTCAATTTTCTTTAGTAGCATGATAAATCTCAATACCTTTAATTACCTGGTTTACCTCATTTTATGAAAAAATATTTTTATGATACTAGAGGTATCTAAATTAATAAATGTGTCCATCTTTTAGGGCTAATAATATGCCATTATATTTTATGGGAACATGGCCACAAAACTCTTCGAAAATTTACGTCTTCCTCTGCATAGAACCAAATGCAGTAATAGATTATAGATTTAAGCACTTATAGATTATGGATCACAGTTATAGATTTTCGCTACATGCTTATGAAATTTATTAGCATTATCATGCTTATGACTTTATTAATGAAAATTACTTTACATTTTTGTTGCGGCTGTGTGACAAAGTTGAAGAGCGCGCCTAAAGCGGCGCGAGGCGGCAGCAGCGGCGGGTGACCAGACCGGCAAAGACGCCCGGCCAATGAGAAATAATCAGCTAGCCGGCGAGCCGGTGGCCGTGAAGCGAGGCTACGGCGCCGGCTGCTTGATAAGGGAGCGCCGCCAGAGACGGAGCAGATTGAGCGGGTGATGTAGATTGGAGAAACAGTGGTTTTGGTAGAGTGTGCATTAGGCAAAATGATTTTCTGACTGCTATTGTAAATATTACCTTTTTTATGTAAATATTTCCGTTACTGTGTAAATAAACTTGTTTGGAAAGTGAGTGGTTTTTCTGAACATAACAATTTTAACCCAGAAACCTTCAGGTTCTGGTTAAAAGGCAGGCAGCTGTAAAAAAGCGCATTTTCATAGAACAGTTCATTTGCAGTTATTGTAAAAAAAGTAGAAAGAAAATACGTAGCAAAATCTTTCTTAGGTTAAGAGGAGAGGATATGTCTCCTGAAGTCAGCTTTGCATCTGTCCCTGGTCTAATCTCTGCTGAGTGTTTGATGGTATCAAAAGTGTTCTAAAAGGATGAGTGCCATTTCTTTTAATCATTTTTATTTATGATGGATTAATTTTTCATTATTTACTTTATAATAACTTATATTGATTATAAACAGTACGCTATCATTGTAATAATTTTGTGACCCACTGGAAATGTTAAAACATAACTTACCTTGCAAATACTTTTAAAAAAAGTTAATTAATGCTTTCCTATTTTCGCCTCTTATTGTATTTAATTGAGGAATTTTGAGGCCTGATTTTTATACGTTTTATTTTCGGGAAAAATAATACTGACACAAAATTCATTTATTTTAATATGTAATTAATTTTCTAAACTTTTGGAGGGTAGTCTGGGGGATAGATAGTGTTTCTTACGAACAAATACATGCAGTTTATTATAAAATTGGTTAGTGTGTCCCGGTAAATCTATTATATGATTACTATTAAAAATTATGGTAAATTTTCCCACAAAATGGTAGGCGAATAAACAGTTGGTGATTCCGGGCACGTCAATAGCTTAGGTCATTAGTCCCCTAAGTGTAGAGCAGTAGTTCTTTTTCCTCGGGAGATGGCGGTGATCTTCCTCCACTAGATGGCGAGATCCGGCGCAGACCTACCGTCGGCTAGCGGGAGTTCCCCCTAACCAGGACTCTTTCACCGGAGCCCCGCCCCAGTCGGGACAAACTCTTAACTCCCGACTGGTGTCCCGGAATATGTGGTAGTGTAGTGCATGCTAGTGTAAGTGTAAGTGTGTGTGTGTGTAAGGGGAGAGGATAGGATAAGGAAGAGGAAGGATAGGACGCGCGAGGTCTGGCCCATTTGTTAGGGTACTGCTCCGGCATTCACTGGTGTTGATGGAGAAACCACGGAAAACTACCGATTAGAGCAGCCAACCGCTAGAATTCTCCTCCAGACAGCGACTGAATTCGACCTAGCTGAAAAGTAAGCGTCGAAAATCCTTCCACCGTCAGGACACGAACCTAGGACCTCCCGGTCAGAGGCGCTGCAGTGATACAGTTCATGCACTGAGCTACCGCTCCCGGTGCGAATAAATAATATTTACGTACGTCTGTTTGTGAGAATAATAAGATGAAGAGCTTTGGAAACGATTGAACCTCGAGAAGTCTTCTAACGTGTCTACTTCATCCTCCACAAATTTCTCTTAGTGACCGAAATATGAATCCAGGCGTCGTGGTGGAAAGTTAACGCAGCGGCTACTACGCTTCATTTCGCTCCCCTTTGATTATGAAATTTGATCTCGTCGAAGAAGATTATGACCTGGGACAACGGCGATCTTTAAAATTCCATGCCTCTCTTGTGCCTTTGTTTCCCTGAAGAGTTTTAGCAGTGTTGTTATTTTAGTTTCGCAAAGTGCCGCTGGGCGCAGCCTCTGTCTCCACCCCTGTTCAACGCGCGTCGCCCCCAACTCCTCTTCCCCGCCCCCTCCCGAGCCGCTCCCAGCCCTTCTCGCAGCGCCTGTGAGCTCCTGGCCCCCGTCCCCCTCCTTGCCACCGCAAGACCCGCCCCCACATTGCCTCTCTTCGGCGCCATCATCCCCCGCACTTCCCTCACTCCCGACGTCGCCCCCTCCGCCACCCGCCACTGACGCCATCCCCCGCGCCCGTTCACCCAGTCTGCCATTTCCCCGTCTTTGCCCACTTCCATCACACCTACGTCCACGCCTTGCCCTGCCCTCATCCCTATCCCATGACTCCATCCTGGCCACCTTTTCCTCTGAGCGTTTGCCGCCTCCTCGCCCTCTCCGCGTCGCGTGTGATGCCCGCGTCTCACCCGTGGCTCCATCTCCATCACGCTTCCGCTCCTGCCTCGCCATCCAACCCTGCCCTCAAATGTCAGCCAAACTCATGTCTCCACCGCCCCTCTCCCTTCCCTTCTCCCTCTCCATCACCGCCCGGGACTCGCCTTTCCTCCTCCACACCCTTTCCCTGTACCACTCCCATCCTACCTTACCCTGCCCGCACCTCTGCTCCTCCCATCTCCGTCCTGTCCCCATCTCTTCGCCCAACGCCACCCCCGCGCCGCCCCCGCGCCGCCCCCCCGCCCCCGCGCCGCCCCCGCGCCGCCCCCGCCGCACCAGCACCGTTTGTCTGGCGCCCGCAGCCCGGCGCCTCGGAGCTCGGGTTCCAGTTTCCCTCTGGAGAGACGAGAGCCGACGGCGCCTAACTGCATTAGGGCGGGGGAGGGGGCGAAGGTTTTCAGAGAGCCTGCTTTTGGCCTGGGAGCTTCCATGCTTCTCCATTGCTTTTCGAAGGGCATGCACGGCAGCTTCTATAGACACTACCTGTTCTTTTTGTTTTCCGAAGCTGATAAAATAATAAGCGGTGAAACGTGATACCGAAAAAAAAACAACGGATAAAATTCTTAGAATAAACAAGAACATGATATCAAGACTAAATCTCAAAAGTTTTAAATACTTCCTCCTCCTCCTGAAAGATACATTTATTCAATTTCTCACATTTAATATTTGAGGCTAAATAATGTGAATGCAATAATATTTCTTATATATACAAATTGTGTATAACCTGTTTAGTTTCCCTACGAAGTGTGTTTATAAAACACTCATAAAAATATGTACGTCAAGGAATAAGCTTTTATTATTCTTGTCACTAGTCTAGAGGTGAGTTGCTGCTCAAATGAAGAGCGTATTTCCAAAGTAACATATCTGCGAAATATAACAAAAGAACACAGAAAGAAGTTGTCAGACTCAAAGACTTAACACATAATTCTCTATGTGTTTCAACGCGCTGAATCCGAATCTGAAGACAGAATAGCGCCGTCGCCATGCATTTTTTTATAAATCGCGAAAAACCATCCTGAAATTGTATATTGTAAATTTTACGATGGGGTTTTGCGATTTAAAAAAAAACTCGAGGGTGGTGGCGCAAATGTGGCTTCAGATTCGGATTTAGCTTGTCGACATACATAGAGAAACATGTGTCAAGTTTTTGAGTCTGAACACTTTTTTGTGTGCCGGTGTAATTTTTCAGGAAGGGAAAATACTCACATTTAGCCTTATAGTTGGAGATAAGAATATTTCGCCACTGACATTGTAGCGATAAGCAGGCTCTCTTTCATACTTCCTATTCTGTGAAAGAACGATAACTAAGTTTATGGCTGATATTAATAAACAGAATTTGTTTTCCATTTAGACGATGCAAGCTCTGATGATGAGTGATACGCAATTGAAAAGATCTGAAGACAGTAAGAAAGTGGGATCTCGTTAGGGCGGGATGTTGATGTTGTCGGAGAGATTTAATTTTGCCGGGCATCCTGCCAGGGTTCTTTTACAGGCCACAGGAGTGACATGGCTACTGTGGATTTTCCGCCCTTCGAAAATCCGGGTTCGAACCCGCACTGGGGGTTCAGAGGCCAGTAAGCTAAGCCCTCACCCACCGAAGGCCCCACTAGTGGTGTTATAGAATGTCACAATCATTCTCGAACTAGCTAGTTTCTCTTTATTCTAGGCTAGCTAATTGGTATTGCCCCACTGTCTTCCCAGCGGTCACCTATCATCGCCTAAAAGTATTTTTTACATTTTCTTAATTATTCACTAACCTTAATATATTCGACATGCAATCATAATAGAAAAATGTGGTCGTATATGCAAATTTTCATTAAAAAATGTGAAGTTTGTCCTTGAGAAAATGTCGTTTAAAAGTTTCTAAACACGCGCAACTTTGAGCCCATTTTCACACAAAACGTTTATCTTTTCGAGAACTTGCGAAATTCCAAAGCATTTGAATTATTTGAGATTGTACATGCAATAAGGTATGAAAATGCTAATATTTTTCAAAAATAAAAAGAATACATCAAAATGACGTTTATTTCATTTAATTCAGTGTACTTAGGCACTGTTGGAACAATACGTTCCAAGAATACGACCATTATAAAAATAGCAAGTCTGTGAAATGAAAATGTTTGACTTCACGTCTCACATACGTGTTTCTTTCCAAGTTCAACATATTTTTCTTTTTTTTTTTTAAAAACCTTTGCAGACTTTTTTAACCAAAACGTCGTTGAAAGTTTTCCGCACAGTACGCGAACAATTTCTTTACTGATTTCTGTCTAATTTTTTTTTTGCAAAAAATTGCAGTTTTTTGTTAAGTGAAAGTTATCTTTAAAGACCGGATTTTTAGGCGATGCACCTACAGATAAAGCGTATTGGAAGCTTTCATTTTTTACTTCTAAAATGTTACATAACCCAATAGCATTTCAGAAACTTGCATTGTACCTAATTTGCACCTAAATCACTCCATTGCGCCTAAATAGATCTTCTGCCCCATTTCCCCCTATTTCCTAATCTTTGCACACCAAAAACACTTATTTTGAATGTACACATTACATGAAATACATTGTTTACAGTTAAATCAAGCAGTGTGCAAATTGTGCACCTTGCTACACCTAGCTCCAAAATAACCTGCCTTTATTTTTTACATCAGGAGAAGAAAAGCGAAGGATATATATTGTCGTTCATTACCAGTTATAGCGAAAGAGCTGTCTTTTTGACTGGAAATCTGGCCAATGTTTAAGATGCTTTAAAACAAACACCGTTAAGTTCTGAAGTATTTGGAATGTTGCACTTTCACGTCTAATAGTTGTGCACTACTGATTGCAAACCAATGAAATGTTTTCTCAACTGATGCGTTAACTTTAAGAGTTCGATCGCATTTACCCCATCGTTAACTGTAGGATAGCTTTCATGCAAATCCTGTAGCCCATCGCACAGCATAGATTTTTTGAATTGTGTTGCGTAGAGTATCAAAAGTAGTATATGAAGAAAAAAACGTCGCAAATGAATTCGTATTGTTGATGAAGAACGTGCTAACTAAATGTTCTCCAAATGTTCCTGTACACAAAGAAAGCACTGTCGATCTCTGTCAACCATCTCGTGACTCGCTGAGGAACGTAGAGAAACCATTGTGTGTTTTATGCTGAAAAGTTAAAAAAAAAATAATGAAACAAACTTAAAAGGGCTTCAAGTTTTCCAAAACAAAATCCTCCGAACATCGGTTAACGCACCGTGGTATGTATCCAATAATCCGCTCCATAGAGAATTGAACATCGATACCATTACTCACCATATTTCATCATTATCAAAAAAATTCTTCTCCAACCTAAACCTAGTTCCCGGTGCCAGACTCTACCAGCTAGGAAAATGCAGTAACGGTCCAACCATAATCAAATCCCGCCTTCCCAAAGATCAATTCAGACCTCCGTAAGCATCATAAACACGTAATCCTAAGCTCGCTCCCCGCCCCCTTTCCCACTCCCTTCACTCCACTGCCCTGTGCATAAAATCCTTATAAATGAGGTTCCCAGAGGGGATTCCCTCTCACAAGTAAGCTGGGTTGAGTTGGTTTATTTTGCAAGTACCTCGGTGCTTTTTCAGTTATTATGATATTAATGGTTAGTGTTTGTACTCAATTTCAGACCTGTAAAGTGGTTTATCCACTGTTCGGGTACAATAATAAATAAAAAAAAAATAATGAAAATCGTTAGTAACATTGATGAATATCAATCTGTTGCATCTGAAAACTGAAAAAAACGTTTGCGCAAAATCATTTTGGAAAGGGAATCCTTGTATGCCCACTCCTTCAAAGCCCTTGGGACATCTACTAACGTACTAGGGGAGTGGCATCTGCCGGTTGCTGAACAGTGGTAAATATTCACAGAAGCAACGAAGATTCTAGATGGATTTGCTCTCCGGAAATTGGAACAACACAAAACGATGATGACGTGAACCTGGTGGCAAAGAACATTTGTGTTGAGAATCTGTTTAAAAAAAGTAGTATGTATGTAACTTCCCATTTTACCTCAACAGATGTGGATTTATCATGTTATGGTATAAAACCATGTAATATATTTGTACCTCAACATGCACTAATTTTTTGTGCACCTCAACATGCACTAATTTTTTGTGCACCTAAACATGTACCTATTTTCAATATTTTTGTCCCCTATTTTAACATCCAAATTATCAAACGTTTGCACCTAGAAGTCCGGCCGTCTAGATATCATTTAGTTTTGTGCCGTGAATGTTCTCGTGTTACTGGGAGATCGCAATTTACTTCGTATTGGCAAGATGTTTGAGAAAAGAGCTTGTATTACTACTTTGAGAATGTGTTGGTGAATGGGGCGGGTGCTTGGGCCTTCTCAAAGGCTCCTCACGGAGCGTCCTCAAAAGAGAGGGTTCTGCTGTATCGAATTCCTCTCACCTCTTTTGAAATGGAGTATGAGGAATGTGTTTTGATACTTTGGAGCGTCGTCGAGAACTTTGCTTTTATTTCTGCTCCTGTTGTTCAACACGGTACTGCTGCATGTGCGCCAACAAGGCGGCGCGGGGGGGGGGCGCGCTTGAAATGCCCAGGAGGATATCTCGCTGGAAGACGAGGCGGAGGGCGTGCACTTGTTTTCCCGCTTTTGTTCGTATGTGTGTGAACGCGAACTGTAGCGCTTTCGGCGTTCGATATTTTGCAAAATATACTCCCTGGCGGCCTAAAACTTTCCCCGTGGAAGGAGTTTAAAGTCCCCCTCTAGTTGAATCTACATATCTTGAATAACACGAAGCTGAGGGGTAGAAGAAGAAGAAGAAGAAGAAGAAGAAGAAGAAGAAAATGTGACTGAACAGAAGGTGGTTTTTTGAGTAAAAAAATTGTGATCCGAATTCTATGAAGAGAATTAGTAAAGACAAAGCATTTAATCATAGAATGAAACAGAGTTCAAATAATTTATTTTTAGTGACTGTTTCAGGGTTGCCCAACTGCGGCTCGCATGCCGCATGCGGAATACGGGGTCCCATTTATTGTGTCCCGTGAAAGGTTATTAGTAAAAAAGGAAAGCCCATGACATCTATGTGGCGCGAGAACATTGAGCACCTAGTGCATGCGCCCTGTCGGGATCAACACCCCCTTAACGTAAAATTAGGTTAAGTTTAGATATAATATTTGTTTAGTGAATTCAGAAATTCAAAAACATCCTAATGTGTTTCACATGCATGATATCACGCCTGATATGCGACCTGATAACACGAATAATTCCTTACCTCTTTCCCCGTTCAGAACAACCGGTAAAACTAAGGGTAAGTCAAGTGGAAGAGTAATGGAAAATGGCTAAGAGGCTGTGGCAGTCCCGACGTGGCGTGTACCTGTAGTGCCTATTTGCTATGAGGGCAAATGTAATAAATATAATAATGTCTCGAATGTAATAAATACGAAAAATAACGAGTTAAATGAAGCGAATGAACCACTAACCGAAGCGACATCTGAACTCGGTTATGACTTCCAACTTCGAGATACCTCAGTAATTTCCTAAAAGATAAACCGGATATTTATTAACTTTATTTATTACTAATTATTTGTTTATCATTTCAATTTAGGTTTAAGCGACGTAACAATAATTGATTTGTTTTCTTTATCGGATTTAACATTTATATGACCAATAATATTGCATTTGTCGTGTAAACATCTCTTCATTTTATCACTCTGTAAGCTCTCTTACATGCCACTACTACACTGGAATCTTGGGAGTCGACTTCACCCAGTTTCATCCGGCGAGTTCTAGAGACTACAACAAGATGTGGACTGCGTTTTCTGATGCACTTAAGCTTTTTTGACTCGGTCTATTCTAGACGGTCGGTCGGGAGTTAACTAACTTCCAATCGCTATACATTATACATTGAGTCTTTCGCATCACTTTAACACAGGGAAATTAAAATATTTAGAATAGATTGTAAATAAACATTTTTTATTTTAAACTATTTTTTCTGAAATTTTACTTTCTCGTATATCTACGTATATACAGAGTAATATATGTTGTATAGTGAAAGTTATATAATACTGCGGAATACACAGTTTGGGGTTCCTTGATATCAACGGAAATACACAGTTTGGGGTTCCTTGATACCGAAAAGGAGTTGTTTTTTTCAAAACGTCCGTCCGTCTGAACACTACTACCGCCTAAACGATGCGTAGCACTTTTTCGGAATCGAAGGAACCCCTGTCCATTGGTTCTATTTTTCTTCTTCTCCTACTTCTTAGTAGGCCAAAAGGCCTGTTCCACTCCTTGGACTTAAAAACTTTTGTGCCACTGTCGCCTCGGCCTTCCGGGATATATTCTTCCCACAGGTCTATGTCTCCGAGCCTTTCAATTCTATCTTCATTCATTCTATCGATGTGTTGATTCCATTCTCTCCTAGGTGATATTATCCATGGGAAACGGGATTAATGCCACATGTTGTTCTAATGTTATCATCTCTTTCTCTATCCAAGTCTGTTTTGTTTAAAAATTTTCCTCAACACACGAATTTCTGCCACTTCTAGCTGACGTTACATACTTTTTGTTTCACATCAGTTTTGCCTGCTGGATATGTTAAAATCGGCTACGTACTGATTTATATATTCTTACTTTTGAGTCTTGTCTCAAATATTTGTTGTACTTCTAGAATTTAAGCGCCGGAAATTATGTTTCTTTTAATGACTTGTTCTTTTACCTCCTTATTCATCTGTCCTGAGCTTGTGATCACTATCCTCAAATATTTTGTTTCTAACACTTGCTCTATTGGTTGATCATTTACCACGAGCTTTCATCTAATAGGATATTTCGCTATTGTCATACTTTTAGTTTTTTGGATGGAGATCGTCAAATTATAGTTCCGGTAGATTTTATTAAATTCACGGAGAAGCCATTGTAGGCCATCTTAATTTTCGGCTACAAATACTGCATTGTCCACATAACAAATTATGTTTATGTTCTATTTCGTCAATCTATATCCTTTTTTGTTTTAAGCAGATCGATAATCTTATTCATTACCATATTATATAGTAGAGAACTCAAGGAGTCACCCAGTCTGACCCCTTTCTATATGGTGATGCGAGAGGATAATACTCCATTATACTTGATTTTCTTCCCGCAATAGTCTGATAATATCTATTAGACGTATATTATCACATGCTTTACTTAGGTCTGTAAAACATAAGAATGCTGGGTTATTTAATTAAGAATTTTTAAGTAAGAATTTTAGGTTAAGAATTTTTGTCACTAGCTTGTCAGCTATCTCGAATTCAGTCGCTGTCTGGAGGATAATTCTAGCTGTCGGCTGCTCTGATCGGTGGTTTTCCGTGCTTTCTCAGATCAACACCACGCGAATGCCGGAGCAGTATCCTAACAAACGGGCCACGGTCCGCGCACGATATCTCCTTCCTCTTCCTTACCCTATCCTCTCCTCTGACACACACACCAAAATGCACTGTACTTCCAAACATGCTGGGAGACCGGTCGGGAGCTTAGAGCTCTTCCCGGCTGCGGCGGTGCCCCCGCTGGTGTTAGACACCCGGTTGAGGAAAACCCCGCTAGTCGACGGTAGGTCGGCGCCGGATCTTGACATCACGCGAGGGAAGAACACTGCTCCCTCCAAGACAAAAAATGCACTACGCCTACGGGTCTATTAACCCTTGTAGTTGACGCACCCGCAATCACAATAAATCAACCTCTAATCACGTTAGTGGCAAACGCAACATGCCAATGCGATACAATGCCTTACTACTCACATGTCCACCACCATTGTAAAGCAAGAACTCCTTTCAAACTTGCCAGATTAGAAATATTACAAAATGTCATAAATCAATATCATTATATGAACTATCAAAGGATTTCCCATCCATTTTTCTGGGTTCGCAAATACCTTTAGTCGAGACGCTCACGAGCTCTAATGTATACGTACTTTCAAGAAACATCAATCACCACTTTGTCACCTTGGCAACCCAGAACTCTTCCTCTTTTGTTTCGAGAGATCTTTTGCAAGCCATTTTCTTTGATATTAAAAAAGAAGAGAACACCACCGGGAGGACACTGTATAACATTCTACGTGTATTTGTTTCGGGGAGTTTTAGAGGATGACTCCGTTTTTCTCCTCAAAAACTTTCTGCCTTTCAATCCCTACATGCACGCTTGGGTGACAAGGTATCCGTCACCGCCATAGGAAACGGCGTTTCACAGCACTCAATCTTAAGCGTCAACTTTGTTTCACATGACCATTAGCTCCATCGCGACAGTTGTACGATAACATGTCCCAGCATTGTTTTTTGAGGTGAGCTTGGATATTTATGCACTTCATCATTAGAAATCTCAGAAACGTAATACAAATGAAAAGTAATTCGAATATACTTTGTTCGTTACATTGATTCCTAATTGAATAAGGAAAAAACCAGCAAAATATAGATTTCAGAGCAACATTCTCGCCCATTAGGAATTATAGGAAATAGAAGAAATAGAAAGTTTGCACACTGTATAAATTATACATAGGTTCCTCCGAATAGAGTGACGTGCAGGAAGAATAGAGAAACCAGATCATTGAAGTAGATTAGATAACAGGAAAAAATTGCACCAAGAATGAAAAGTACGAGCATAGGCGAATTCTCCTTTAAAAAGGGAAAATTTACATTAGATTGGAATAAATTGCCCGCGGCAGTTTTTAAATCCTTTCATTACTCAGAGCTAGAGGTTTATGAGCATTATAGGAATATAATGAATAGGCTAAAAAGGTTAGGTGAAATGAGACACAGTAAACATAGTGGGTATTCTACAGAGGAAAAGTATGTATATGATAAAATAAGTTAATAATCGCCGAACTTCAACGACAATCTCACGTTTCTCCAGAAGCTGCTGTCTACTTTCCTGGAGGTTGTGTACCACTAGCTGTGTGGTGTCGTATGTATCATGGCTACAATTCTCCGCCTTCGTTCTGCACTTGCGTTCGACTGCTTTCGTGTATTTGGCAGAGGAAATTCTATGGTTTGTTCTTCGAGGTCGGCAGATTTGATACTCACAATATTTTCTGTGGTGTTAGACAAATAACTCATATTTAAAATGATAGTGTCAAAGGAGGCAGCCACTATTGCCAGATTTTAGTCGCATCGAATTAAATTCAGACTGTTCATGTTCCTGGTTTTTGGTCTAACAGGCTACGGGCATTGACCAACCAGCGGTGACCCGTCTCTCGGCCATGGGATAAGGAGTTTCTGGCGATAGCAGAAAGACCTTCACTGTATATACTGGTCTTCATAACCTTAGGGTGGGTTTTCTCATCGTCACACAGCAGGAAATATAGGGACATTTGTAAGGAAAGCGCACAGGTATGATTTGCCTCGGCCAGAAATCGAACCCGGGGTTGCGCCATGGAAAGCGAGCTTGCTAACCTACGAACCACCGAGGGAGACTTCTGCATTGAGACTACACCAGCTATTTTTTAGAGAGTGCGTTTCGAACCTGCTTCGCCATATCTTCCTTCTGTAGTAACACACAATATGTGTTGTCAAAGCTAACCAATAACTCAATATTGCCATTGAGGTCTTTACCCGAAAATTGGTGAACCTGCTAATTACCATTGCAAATTCAGTTTCATACCAATTGGAAACGTAATAACCCACATATCACATGTGTAACTTAATTAAATGATATTTACAACCAAATGTCCAGGAGAAAAAAGAAGTGATCTTTGTCCCCGTAAATGTTCTAGTCGTTTCATACATTTATTTTGAACTACTATGTTTATGAGCGCACAAACTCTATCTATACTCCCTACCGTTTCTTTGTACTGGCGTTCTGCACCAACAAACAACATATGCTTAACCCTATATATTTCCTACTTAAATCATCGAATATCTAACAGTGAGAATATGGTATTTCATTAGGGCGGGAAGTGGCAAAGGATTTTAAATTTTCTCTGCGACTTTTACACAGTTACTTTACATTAAGTGTCATAACATGTTACGCTGCGGGTTTAGAAAATCCACCGCCATCAGTCACATTTGAGCTCCCTCCCCAAACACATACTTGTGCGACTTTTGGAAGCAATTGTGCTAATGCCCATACCGCTGAGATGGTCTTCCTAAAAGAAATAATTTGCTGTCTTATGTACAGTGCAAATGTTATTATCAATATGTCGTTAATGTTACTCAAATTTAACTTACGTCGAGTATTTTTCTATGTATCAAATATACGTTTATTCTTAACACTGACTTGCAGAAGTCTTGAGATATTTTATTCCGAGTGAGAAGGAGAAAGCACATTAGTCAATGCTACGTAATCTCTGGCAAAAACTTGACGGTGTCGGTTATCATCGCAGTCTTATTCGCGGGATATGATGGGGAATTTTTCATCTCGTTTTAGATTGTGACGTTGCGAGATCGCATCGATCGTCCTTTTTGGGTTCTTTTCACGAAGAGGACAGCGACCGCCTCCGCCTTCGCCCATGACTACGTCACTGCCTCCGCTCGCGTCACCACCTCCACTGCACCGCCTCCGCTGCCGCCTTTACTTTCATCTTTGCCTCCCCGTCGACCTCCGCCACCGCCATCGCCACCGTCTCCGGCTTCACCTCCCGCCTTCACCTCCACCTTCGCCTTCGCCTCCACCTTCGCCTCCGGCTTTACCTCGGCCTTCGCCTCCCCCTCCGCCTCCACCTCTGCCTCCGCCTCCGTCTTCACGTCCGCCTTCACCTCCGTCTTCACCTCCGCCTTCACCTCCGCCTCCACCTCTGCCTCCGCCTCCGCTTCACCTCCGCCTTCACCTCCGCCTTCCCTCCGCCTTCGCCTCCGCCTTCGCCTCCGCCTCCGCCTCCGCCTCCGCCTCCGCCTCCGTCACCTCCGCCTTCACCTCCGCCTTCACCTCCGCCTTCACCTCCGCCTTCGCCTCCGCCTTCGCCTCCGCCTCCGCCTCCACCTCCGCCTCCACCTCTCCACCTCCGCATCCGCATCCGCCTCCACCTCTGCCTCCGCCTCCGTCTTCACCTCCGCCTTCACCTCCGCCTTCACCTCCGCCTTCACCTCCGCCTTCACCTCCGCCTTCACCTCCGCCTTCACCTCCGCCTTCACCTCCGCCTCCGCCTTCACCTCCGCCTTCACTTCCGCCCCCCTCCCCTCCGCCCCCCTCCGCATCCGCATCCGCATCCGCCTCCGCCTCCTCCTCCGCCTTCGCCACCGCCTTCGCCTCTACCTCCGCCTCCGCCTCCTCCTTCACCACCGCCTCCACGTACGACTCCGTCTTCGCCTTCGCCTTCGACTTCACCTCTGCCTTCACTTCCGCCTTTGCCTACACCTCCGCCTCCGCATTCGCCTTCAATATCACGTTTGCGTGATGGTAGCTGATATCTTATGATAATATAATCTTGTGATAATTATAATATGAACTAAGAAATAATTAAACACAACAATATAAGATTTATATTTATTAAAACATTTCAAAGTCAACTTTCGGGAACTCTCTTGCCATCTTCAGTGGTTTACCCAAGCAACTTCGATCACCCTTAAACATAAGAGCTAGATCCTAGGCGGTATCCTAGCTGTTTCCAGCGCATTGCCCAGCTGTTGTGTTTAAGTGTGATTCATCATCCTATCGTAACCCAATGAAAATAAGAAAAGTGTTTTCAAAAGTTGATGTTGAGGTGTTTTAATAAACATTAAAGCTTTTATTTTTGTGGTTTGATTATTTATTAATTCTTACAATGTCCGATTTGCTTAACTCAACTCTCTATTCCTTCTAGCAAAACTGATAACAGGGGCTGCAATGACTTGTTTATTTCATCTTATGGATGACGAGCGCCTGCAACTATTTACTCATCTTCATCTCGATACTCATCTAAAAGGAGCAGTCGGAGAAGGAGTCAGACTTCTGCCATTGGAACACAGAAAGAAAGTTAGGAATTGGTAACTTAGGAAGCTCGAATTAAAGCAATAATGCGTTACGAATAGAATTTGAGAAAACGTAGGCTTCCGCGGTCGGAATCATGCAAATGATATTGGCTGTCCTGATGAAGCCGCGTCGAAGGCTGTGTTGTGGACGTTTCGACCATCTTCACGTGTTCTTCCTTCTAATTGGATGGCTGGCTCAACCAGTCGTACGCGGCCCCCATCCATATATAGAACCGAGCGCAGACCAGCCCTGAGGAAGACCTGAACAAGATGGTCGAAACATCGGCAACACAGCCTTCGACACGGCGTCATCAGAACAGCCACATCATTTGCTTGAGATATCATCAATTCCAGGTAAAATTACAATTAAAAAACAAGAGTGCAAAACAATAACTCTTAGATGCAAAGAGGAAACAGAACCAAATAAGTAAATAATCGTACTCTGCTTGTAGTCTATCACACTCCTTGCTTGCAAGGAGTGTGAGGACAGGCTCCTTTCACTTCACACCTGCAGCTACCTGCAGTTACTCAGCTAAGAACAGAGGACTTTAACCTCTCATGGCCATGCGACGACATATGTCCAATTCTCTATACAATTTGTTAATGTTATTGGTATTTGTAGAAATAGTTGCTCAATTATAATCAATGTTGTGCTAGTAAATCTCAAGGAATAAATTCCGGAGGGCTGTCCCATAGAATTTTGAGCAACCGAGTACATAAATTTGCCCCTGTTATTTACTTTTCCTTTCATGTTTTCGTACATTATTTTTTCTTATCTTAATGGGATGGGCACTGCTAATCCAGCTGACCAGCTGCGTACTCGGCTCGTACTGATTCTGCACGTCATTTTCGGCGCTGCCGGATCTCTCTCTCTTGCTCAGCACAGGACATTCGAGGCTTATAGAACTCCTTCCGGAAAGAACTTCCCATGACTGGGGTTTTCTTCAATTCTGAGCTTACTTTTAATTCACAAAAGACGTCAACGCGGATTATTTTAATATTTTCAATTGAATATAACGCTTCACCAACATTGATTTTTTGTCAATATAACGGGCAAACGCACACACGTCACAGGCACTGACGCACTGACGTCACAGCCGGAACACATATGAAAAACAGATATCTGTCCATTGTTGTCTCAAACTTTGATTTATTAGTCTCATAGGCGTTTAAGTGTATTATTAGGTTCGTAGACAAAAGCTAGTCGAGCCTTACGGTATTTTGTGATATTAGAGAGTTCGACCGGCCGCCATTCTAAGGAACGGAAAGAGGTTTTCATGTCAAAAATGATAAATCAATTCCATAATAATGCCCTTTCGTTTTACTTTCTCCCCCTACCCTGTACAGAGTATAGAGAAAGTATTGTAATGCTGCGACAACAAATCCCCGTTTGGTCAGAAATTCTTGTATTATAGGGCTCTAGCAGCGAAACAGTGGTTAAATCTTGTTTCCATATGTACTAATTGCTTTCTATTGCTCTACCACTCGCAAAAAAATCTTCCACTGCGCACGCATGCCCGAACGTGGCCTCTCCCTCCAAAGCTCCTAATATTTCCCCGCCTGCCTGCGCTCTTTGTCACAACGTAGCTCTCTCTTTCTCTCGTGGGTCGCGCGGTCATTCAACACTTCGAGTTTGTTGATAGCAAACTGATGAGTGAGGAAGGCAGCTTACATGTTTCTACAGTAGGGGTTGTTCAAACGATCAACAGAAAATAAGCCGTGTCTTGAGTTTCGGTCTCCAGTCCCTGTTTGACCGTGGCTAGTGAGCAGTGACAGTGTGCTTTTACACAGTAGCTGCTGTTATTCACAAAAACCCAATTATTACAAATAATTCAAAGTATATCCATTGAAAATCGATGTCGTTGATCAAATACTTTTGGAAAATGGCCACCTTCCCCTTGGTCTTCCACCATACCATCCAGATCTAAATCCAATAGAACTTGTTTGGGGATTTATAAAAGGGCGCGAGGCAGCAGAAACAATTGGTGCATCCTTAAAAGAAAAGGAAACGTTTTGCAGAGAAGCGTTTGCACAATACAGTGCTGAACAATGGAAGAAATCCTGCGAGCATGTGTAGGGAATAGAGGTGACAATAATTCACAATGTGATGGACCAACAAAGGATGTATCCATTTCTTTGGACACTTCTGGGAGTGCGAGTTCCTCTTTTGACGAAGGGGGCAGTGATGACGAGTGACGGTCAGCGCGATCGCTGCATTTTGCAGTCGCCTCTCCTTGTCGCCTACGCGCTTCCTTATCGCCGAGAGGGGAAATCACAGATGTCACAGGGTGGGGGCAGCCTCCGAGACTTTACCAAAGGTGCGTCCGCCATGATGGTTTTTTTGCGAGCGGTTCAGCTATAGGACAAGTTGTGTACTCAGCATCCCTGTTTTGTGGTTCCTTCATATCGCAAAATCAGTTGGAAATATCGGAAAAGTCCGTCCATCCGTCCGTCCGTCTATGGCGAACGCTAGTGCCTAAACGTTCAAACGATTTTTTTTTCAAAATTGATATTCCTCGATAGATTTGAATGAACTATTTGAGATCGAAACGGATATTTTGATGTTTAAGGAACTTTATATGAAACCCCAAATACTGTGAAATACCCTTTCTTTTTCGATATTTAGTATTACTATTCGATATTTAATATTATTATTTTTCCAGCGTCTTCTTGCAATTGCAATATTGAAGACAGATATTTTTTCTTAATAATATTTTTTGTTCAAAGACAGATCTTCAAATAAGATTATATACAATTTTTTTTAATGTTAATAGTTTTTGCGTTAAATATAGGCAGTTTTTAAACAACTAATTTCTCACAAACTGCTCCGAATTGTTTACTTCAAATGTAGCAAAGAACTATAAAACAATGATGTTAGTCCCATGTTTGGCAAACACTATGTATTTCCAGAAATTGCAAACAATTAACATCGCAAAATTCAAATAATTATGATAGGGATTTTTCTGAAATATCTAAAAATTAAGATATTTAAATAAGGTCATGTACGTTTTTTAAAGCTAGCAGTTTTCAGATAATTTCTGATTGATGGTGATGCAGTTTATAAAAAAATCCGAAAAACCACTCTCAATATTCTCTTAATTTGTTTCCTCAAAAAGTATAAAGAAGGCATAAAAATGGAGCAGATCCCATTTTGTTGAAGTGTTATGTTGAATGTTTGAATTGCAAGTTAGAAATTGCGAGAGTCTGTGCTTGTGTAGAATCATTAGTTTTGTTTTGCTTCGAAATTATTTAATTCTCTTTTTTATTTTGGGGGTTTAGTATGCAGTATTTGAAACAACAAATATCACGAAAACTAAAAGTGTGCAATTCTAATTGTAAATAAAGAATCTGTAAAACCTCTGTCAATAGTATCTGGGGCTGCTAATGACCAATCTATTGGAAAGCGATCTAAAATAAATGAATTTTAAAAAGGTTCACGAATGTAGCGTGGTGAGGGGTCTGATTGACTTTAAAAAGCTAACCCAATAATTTTAGTGTCTGTCCTTCGATAATTTGTTCGAGGACGAACTGCCAGTGGTCGTTTTGCCATTAGTGACGGAAGTATATATTAACATCTTAATCTGTAAGCGTAAATTTGATCGGAAATCAATCAATTCTATATATTATATCAGGCAAATGCATTAGTGAAATAAATAAACGGTTGAAAGGACAATCGATCTCGTACTACAAACATTTCAGTAAAGTTATTGACATGGTAGAATATTGAAAGAGAATTTCAGTTCATTTGACGTATGTAAATGTAACTGTCTATTATTTTGACGGTATTGTATTTCAGCGCCGTGGAAATAATAATTGGGTAGGCCTACATGCATGCACACACAAGCCATCAAAAACGTATGTGACTTGTTTAATGGACTTATTCATGTAGAAATGAAAGCGACAAACCACTATTTTATAAACTAAATTAAACCACTAATTTATAAAATAAATTTTATACATTTATTTTATCTCTTTCAATAAACTTCAATAAATTGGGGTTTCATTTTAAGCACAATATTTTTGAACACCCTATTTTGGGATGTTATATCACAGATGTACATAAAATGACGTCAGGTTTCTGAATAGATGTTCACATATACATATACATACAACACATGTTCCGAATATTTACGTGGTCGTCACTTATAAAAAACAATAGTTTTTTGCATTTTCTTCAAACATACAAAAATCATTGCAATTATTATTACATTTTGATCTGTAGGCACTGGAAATGTTTCAGACACTCCTAGCCCAACTCCAAACTTTCCGTTCAATTAGTCGCGCTTTCTTTGAACAGTCGGTTGCTTCTTTGCGAGTGATCGATAAAGAAATAGTATACCCATGGTCACTTACTTCATCAACAACCTTACGTAAATTTCTTACTCTGCGAAACATCACAATCCATGTTGTTCTGTAGAGAAGACTGCGAAGAGAAAGTAAACATTATTAAAACTGAACAGAATTTTGTTCAAAAGTTAAGTATTTTACAAATGAGAAAGGTAAAATATTTTTTAGAAGATATGATAATTAAAATGATCATTGTGAACAAGGACTCTAGTAATCAAAATTTTTTACTGAATTAAGAACATTTTATTTCTAGCTTACGTTATTACATGTGACATATAAACGACCGAGGAGTCGATAGCGTCTTATCATAACATTAGTTCACGATCATTTCAATTTGATAAATAATTACGTGAAATTTAAAATAAAAATAAATACATTTTCAGTACATCGCTTCAGTACATGTGATTTGTGGAAACAAACAAGCTGATAACTTACTACAAAGAAACACGAATAATATTCACACAGAAATGAAAATTAAACGACTACAGTATGCATTGGATCTCAAGGACAGACAATAATGATTGTTTTCCTTGAGATTCATAGGGTAAGACTAACAGATGATAGATTCACTGATTCTGTTAATAAAGAACTTTAAGGTTTTAAATAGTTCGCCTCAAAGCAAGAGACAAGAGATGAGGGCTAGGTAAAGCGAAATTTAAAAATCAACGAGCGAAGCCCGTCTTGCACCGTTCTTCTCGTGCATTGCAATCATGGAGTGTTCAGTAAGTGAAGCCAGTCCGACACATTGGTGGGTCCAAACACGTCTGTCAATACCTTCTGTTACTGCAGGCTTAACCTACAAGCTGGAGAATTTGTTGTAACTGTGAATTTCCGTAAATGTACACAAGATAAATAAGTTTTATCAAAACCGTGTTCTTGGGAATGAGCCGAACATAACCCACTGTAATTGCTAGGCTACTAATTGTCTCTTCGTACAGCTCTAATCCTTAATGTTCTCCGCTCTGGATCTGCAGGAAATTCTTTAGAAAAAAATCACGAAAATTAATGAATAACTCACAAAGTTACTAAATGTTCCAGATTAAATGGAACAGATACTTACGTGTGAAATGTAATTTCTGGTTTTCATATACGATTTGTACAGCCCTTAGCCATGCAAGTAACCATAACGAACGGTTACAAATAGCTAGCTATTTTTAACAAGGCTTTTAAATATTAAAAACTATGCGAAACAACACAACTGAACGTGAGCACAGCTACAAGCCACAGAGAAGTCACACGCAGTATGCTACAAGTTTTCTGGAGTCACTAAAATGGCGGAGGTGGCTTCAAGTTTGTGACATCATGCTATCTCCTTATACCATAACTCCATGGTTGGAGTGTTTCGAGAGTGACGGGCGTAGGACGAGATTGGGAAGTGTCGCAGTGCGGACTGTTCTATTGGAACTCTTAATTTATAGTATATTACATCACAAGGCAAGAAAATCGACCCTTTTTATGACGGAGACAAGACAGTTCACCCGCCGAGGCCGGTAGGTCGAGGCGGACAATACTGTCGAATCATATAAAGGGTATTTTGCCCTGTGATGTACAATATTTTATTCGAGACCCTTTTTTATGCATGTTTTCCTGAAATTAAATCATATCAATGACATGAAATGTGTTATATAATCAATCTAATTGTGATAGCTAAGAGAGTGTGCGAGGTGCCCTGAAACCCCCAAAACGTTCTGTCAAGGTCGCAGCAGTAATGCCTGATGCAGTACGATGTAGTAACATGAGGTTAAGAGTATTCATTATGTGTGCACCATTTTTGTCAAAATAAAAGTTTAGAAGCAAATGTGTTTACACTCAACGAAATGTAGTATGGTTATCACTCGATCATTTGTTTTGTCAGCATGGTCACGTACTTGTTGATCGTTTTCCTTGTGTTTTCTTTATTGGTGACGAGGATGTCAGGTTCTACCGATATAATGGATCTTGAAATGGAAGATAATGTGGAAATAATGAGAACTCCACTCGCTATACTAGAAAAAGAAAGAGCCGCAACTTTTGACTTGTTTCAATTAAAATCAACAGATGTATATGTGGAAGAATATAAGAAATTTTGTAAGTGACGAGTTGCGAGATGGGTTAGTCATGTCCGTTCTTTACCACAATGAATGTAAATTACTATCAAAGAGCTCTTTAATATCAACTACAATTACAGTAAATAAAATATCAATTTCTAAGTGCATGTTTTGAATGTATTAAAAGCTAACTCAATATATTTTGACATGGAACCTGTGCTATACGCGCTCACGTGGCATGATTGTAGTTCGTTTCTTAGCTAGATTGAGAGGTGGCTGGTGCGGCAAGTAAAGGCGCTGCATACATTGACAAACGAGATCTATAACAGGTTAACCAACGCAATGTTAGAACATTTTAATATAATGCACGGTTCCTTGCCTTATCATAGTTACATGATGATGAGTTGGTGACACTGGAGTCAGGAAATAGTAGTTTATGGAATTAGTTTATAATGTTAAGCGTAATAGCATGAGTACATGTTTTGAAAACGAGCGACGTTAGCGAGTTTGGAAATTTCTACCAATGCAATACAGCAACCCTAAAAATGAGTTGCATGCGCTATTTTTTGTATAAGAGCATTATACGTTTTTAAGAGAATCAAACTTAATTTTGCGAAACAACTGACTGTGACGTCTCGGATACTTGTCATCTGTGCGAGAAAACTGTGGCCGGGTGTTCCGTTCACCGCTACCTCCCCACGATTCCCTCTCTGCGATTGGCTGAATAAGTAATGATGAAATCATTCATGCCGTAAAATCTAATTAGTCATCATTTGTGATTAAAAGGCCCTTTTATCAACGATTTATTGCAACAAAAATTTCTTTACAAGATACTTTTATTAGAATCGTCGTGTAATGAACTTTGTGTGAAACTTTTTTACCGCAAAACAGTACAACAATGGGCCACTTTCCAGACAGTCTCGAATAAATACATTTTTTGCACATTTTCCGGCAGACCATGAGTCCAAATCTCTTCAGAATGTGAGCTGATTCCGAAAATAAATGGAGAGGCATTGAAATATGTCGCAAACTAGTTAACAGATCACGTTCATATTTCTTCCTAACCTGCAACATCAATGCTTCTGCGCTTACATCAATACAGTAACTTGCAAGATAGCAGTGATAAAACATTTGTGAGTGTTTATTTCTTTTATACCTTTGAAAAAGTCTTTGAAGTGAAGGTACGACCCGCAACGGATTTCCATAGCGCAGAAACGCGACAGACGTTCAACGTAGGAATAAAAACTCGAGAACAGTCAGTTAAAATTATATTGCAGAATGATACCAAGAAATAATCTCCTATATTTTCGTAGGAATAAATACTTCAGAACAGTCGATTAAAATTGTAATGCAGCATGGTACCAAGAAATATCTATGTTTTCGTCACGAGGTTTATTCAAAAGTTTACAAAGAAAATTGTTTGAAACACGCAGAATAGAACGCTGGTATTTTTTTCACCTGATCTCAATACGAGACATGCTTGCATTCAGTACCTAATATCGAAAAACTGTCAGAGATGCAGTGGCGGATCCGGGGGGCGGCATGGGAACCATGCCTTTCCCCTGATTGTCTAAAGTTTTTTTTTGCTACCATCTTTTATAGGGCAAAATTGATTTAAATATTTATTTATACTATAGATATTTAATGACTTAAAAAATTATATTGTATAGTATCATTTATACACTACAATAGTAATATGCAATATAATAACAAATGTTTATTATTTAACAAAAATCTGTGATGGCCCCTCCAAAACGACCGGCTGGATCCGCCCCTGCAGAGATGGTCTCGATTTCAAGGACCTCCCGATCACCGATACTGCAGTGCCGATGTTCCTATGGCCGTTAGGGTCACGCTGAAGACGCAACCCTTGGGCATTATCTGGTTCTCTCCTGAGCGACCCCTCCAGTAGGAGCTTATCCATGTCCCATTACCCACCATCAATGTCACCTGTGCAGTGGCTTCCCTAATGGAGCTGGCATATGCCGCCTTTCAATTAATTTCCACCCCAGCCATTTCGGAAGATATAAACAGCTGCTGACGTCGACAACTAAATTACGACGACGTACCCTAACTAAATTAAAGAGCTGTCTCCAACCCTGGTCGTTTAAAAAGGATTTTCTCTTTTCAAAACAAAAATAGCACGGGGCAATGTTACTTGTTACAGTTTGCTTTCTCATGCAGTTGGCTTCAACGAGTTTGCGGAAAATACTTAAAGGTGAGGGCAGTGCCCTCTGAAAATAAAGTTGAAAATCACTTTTACAATGATTATTATCGATATAGAAATAATACGGAACACGTGACCACTTTGAACAAAACTTTTCAAACAGAAAACAAACTAGAAATATGTACCAGATATTTTATTGCATTGTCAATTTTCAGTAGGAGAGGATATCAAATACATTTTATTCTGGGTTCTGTGAAAATAGGTTCCGCTGTAGTTCCGAACAACCTGTGGCGAGAATATTCAGAATCAGATATTTTCTTTTAAAACAGTAAATTTATTGAAAGTTGAAAATTTGTTATGAATATAATTTATTTTTAAAATTGTTATGAATATATATTTATATTTAACAGGATTGTAATGAACAACTGTTTTTAAACCCAATACAAGTACTACTTATTACTTCTTTAGTTTTAGCTATTGATTGAAGGGTCGAATAAGAGATAGTCATAAGTCCCATTCTTGGCGGTTTCACTTCTATTATTTCTGGAGTTGTTTTCCAGTAGATGTCTCTGAATTCTTGATGTTAACTGAGCGACCAATGAAGAGGTTATAAAACAATGTTCTTATCTGTCATTGTGAAGGTTAGAAATATGCTCGATACACAGTCATAAATCACAGGAAGATAGCGACTGCGAAAAGGAGACCACCTTTCTTGTTCGAAGGAAATGGAGATTTAAGGGTTTTGGGGCTGCAGAAGATGGAGATAACATTTTTTTAATGACAGTGAGAATATTGGTGATTGATGAAACCAGTGATTCTGATTCAGAATCTGAAGAGTTAAGGGTAATTAAGCACGTAATGATTCACATTGGTTATGTGGCTTAAGACTATATAAAGGAAAATAGCAACTATTTTTAAATGTTATTAATTAAAACAAATTTGCTCATGTTCAATTCTGAATAATAATAATAATAATAATAATAATAATAATAATAATAATAATAATAATATGAAATTAATAATATTATTATAACAATAATAATGACTTTATTAATGGCGAGGCTCTTCCACCTACCACTGGGCCTGCTCTTCCGCCTAACCCCTGAATACATTGATACAGGGTAGTAACATATAAGAGGGGAGAGAAATCTGTACATTTACGTCTGGGAGTGCAAAATTAGGGACCATCCCGGCATACGCCTTAAGCTATTGAGAAAACCGAGAAAATCTCAATCAGGATTGCAGCTTAGGGCCGAACAGCATCAAGGAGTGCTGGGAGTGCAAAGCAAGGTAAAGTGCAAGCAAAGTTTGGTAGGGTACTGCTCCGGCATTCGCCTGGTGTTGATCGGAGAAACCACGGAAAACTACAGATCAGAGCAGCCGGCCACTAGAATTCTCCTCCCGACAGCGACTGAATTCGACCTAGTTGAAAAGCTAGTGTCGAAAATCCTGCCGCCGTCAGGACTCGAACCTACGACCTCCCGGTGAGAAGCGCTGCAGTGACATCAGTTGATCTGAGCTACCGCTTCCGGTACAATACGCTCTAAGTTAATAGTACAAGTGATTTAAAATATAATATTGACAATATTAATAAACAATGTAAAAGTACAATAGGATATGAACATAAATTGTAATTATACTTAAGGTCAATATATTGTAGTTAAGATAACAATGAAGACAGTACAAGATAGCTGTAAGTATTTTAGCATTTTATTTGGAGCGTCACTAATCACTTTTAAATATTTTATTTAAACAATTTCATCCGGAACACACAAAAATATGTGGTTGTTAATAATTTAGATGGCGTGAGAGGGAATGGAAAATGAGAATAGAGTAATGAGGTGTGAGGAGGAATTATGAATTTAAAGAGTAAGGAAAGTTCGGCGTTTAAGGGGGGCGGTGGCCGGGGGCTTAGAAGTGGGAAAAGTCTGGAGAGTGAAGAGGACGTTAATGCCATTCTACATGTCATTATACCTTACCCAAGTATTTAATTCGTTTATGAATTTACGGAAAGTATTCAAATGTTTAAGACTCCCTGGCAGTTTATTCCAGGCTTAGATAGCTGCAATGGTGAAAGATTTACTGAAAGAAGTCGTGCTGTGACGTGGTACATAGAGCAGAGCTGAGCTACAAGCTCGATTTAATTTCAGGGAATTGAAATTACTTATTAGACTTGTTACATGATAACCGTGTAAAATTTTATAAAGAAGAAGTAGAGAGTGGATTACCGTCTTTTGTCGAGCGTAAGCATATGAAGTGAGTCAAAAAGTACGATACATTGTCATATATTCTTAGATCAAAAATAAACCGTACGCATTCGTTCTGTGCTACTAGAAGTTTACGTTGTAATTTAGTTGTCATGTTTGACAGAAGAAAGTCGCAATAGTCAAAATGAGGCATAATAAGTGATTTAATGCGTGTCTCACGTATACTAATTGGTAAAAGCGTTTGCAGGCGTTTCAGCGAATGCATTGCGGCAAAAACTTTACGGCAGGTTGAATCAACTTGCGAGTTCCAGCTGAGAATGTTGTCAATAAACACACCTAGGTTTTTGACTGCGGAACATCAAGGTAGAACGATGTCATTTATATAACTTTTAGGCAGATTATAAGATGATATTTTATTCACACTGCTTTTCGAACTGATAATCATGCACTGTAATTTATTTGGGTTTAATTGTAGGCCTAAAACGCGGGCCCATTTGTTTAAGGTTGTCAAATCTTCGTTAATTTTATGTGCAAGTGAGAAGAGTTGGGAAGGGTGGCCACTCAGATATCTGAAGATCATCGCGTACAATTGATGACTGCAATATTTAATGCATTTCTTACTCGTTTACATAGATTAAGAAGACTAGGGGCCATAATACGGTGCCTTGAGCAACTCCGCGGTTAAGTTTCAAGGCCCTTGAGCTGCGACTACCGGACACCACTGTTTGGGTTCTGGAAGTTAAATAGTTAAGAAACAATGTGCGCGTGTGCGTGCAAATCCCAGGATTTTTAGTTTTGCGAATAAGATGTTGTAATCCACTGAATCGAACGTTTTACTGAAATGCTGAAGAATTAAGATAGTTATATTACTGTGATCTATAGCGGTTCTCGCATCTTCAATAACATTCAGTAGCGCAGTACCAGTATTCCTGCCGGAACGGAAACCTGATTGCTGATCGTTTAAAAGTGATATTTTTGGAGATACAGTTCAGTTTGCTTACGGACGACTTTTTAGAGTACTTTAGAAATAGTCGGGAGGATGATAATTGGGCGGTATTCTGTAGGGCTTATGGTTAATGTTGTCTTGGGAATAGGACGCACGAGCGCAATTTTCCAAGCTAAAGACTATTTATTGTCCGTTCATTAGTGAGATATTTACTATTTCGGTAATGACTGGATAGGTCACATCTAAGCTACAGTTTGGCATTTATACCATCGGAACCTGAACCATTAGATTTGAGACTTTGAGCTATTTTTATTATATCCTAATGTTCCTTCGATGAAAAGAAAAATTCGTCGTTGAATTTTGTTTCTGAGTTTTGGAGAAAGGTGAGGGGTTGACTCTTCAAGTTACTGTTAAATGAAAGAACATTATTTATGAAACTATGATTTAGAGATTCTAGGGAGATATTCGTTTCAATTTGGGGAGGAGCTTTGCCTATTCCTAGATTTTTCAGATTTTTCCAAATTGTTTACGAGTCCCGGATTCTGCGGAAGGTGGTGTGGTAATATTTTATTTTAGCGTCGCGGCATTTCTGCGCAACTAAATTTCTGAGCATTTTGTACTGTTTTTTAAATAGTTCGCATTTAGTTTTCCAGAAAATAGCATGCACTGCATCTCGATCTTTTATTAAATTCCGAATTTCATCAGTTAACCATGGTGCAGGATGAGTTACGCGTGATATTTTTAAAAGCGCGTGCCGGTCATAGAGTTGTGTAATTAAGTTAGTGGAAATCGCCACTTTAGCGTCCAGCAATTCTTCTTCGTGGACAAGGTGGCATGGAAGTGTCAATACATCTACATTAAATGAAATTCGCATCTTGATATTAGTGAATAAGGTGTAGTGAATTTGACAATAACCTAATATTTATGAAGCGCACTATCTTCATTGTGCCTTACAATTTTCTCTGTAAAAACTCTTTCTATATAGATTATTGGAAGAAACACGAGAAAATGAAATGAATCCATCGAAACTTCCTAAGAGTGGAAAAAAAATAGAAAAGGCTGGTCTTGTTCACAAAGCAAAAGGAGAAACGAAGGAAGGGCTTACATCTCAGCTAAAACTAGCAAAAGGGTAGAAGTTTTGCCCATGGGTAAAGCATGTTCAAAGAATTATTTTGATAGCTTAGAAGATAAAGAAGTTGTTTTCGATATATTTTGGGATCGGTCAGACTTAAGTACACAAAATACTTAATGAATCTTATGAAAGTAAGATCGATAAAATGAAGATATTTTTTAATTAAAAATATAAGCATTAGCATTTGTTTAATCCAACTATTTGACAAATAAACAACATTCTCTCATTTAAGGATTTACTCCAACTTTCCAAATGTTTTCCTGTAAAAAGGTGATTTTGTGGCTTATGATTACCTCTGACGCAACTCTTCAATTGCATTGAAATGTTTTCGTCCAAGAATTCATGGAGCAAGTAATATTCCAAAGGTTTAACTATATTTGATATTTTACACACAACTCCGTAGTATTTGTACCCACAACGCCTAGTTCAAGATATCGCAGAACAGATTGTACAGTGATCAATTGTTGTTGTTGTTGTGGTTGTTGTTGCTGTCGTTTTCATTGTTGTTGCTGTTGCTGTCGTTATTCTTGAAGGCATTATTGCTGCCATTGGTGTTGTCGATGTGTTCGTCGTTGTCATTGGTGAGAGTGGGAGTTTATAAGAAATATTTGAAAAAAATTGGACCTATATTTTATTAATTAAATTACTCCCATCTTAACCGACTAAAACGCAAAACGCAATACTTAATATTCGATTTGTTCATCTTCTGCTACCAAGGGCCTAGCTAGCCAATGGCATGTTATTATTAAATAAAAAAATTAAATTACTCGCAATTTCCCTTTAGTTGCTTTACTATCGGGAAAAATTCCCCACCCATGAAACATGTGTTCTTTCTCACAGTCGCAGATACTGTTTCGGCATCAAGGGATACAGGGCATCTTACAGTAATCCATATAAGCTTGGAAACAATCAACATAAACATCAATATTAGAAATGAAAATCACAACGAAATATATGTTTTAAATGTATCGCAACGGAAATACCGAAATATTTAACACTTCATCTTCTAATTTGTGAGAAGTTTAATACGAATTGCAAAATTAGATAAACCGTTGTAATTGTATTAAAATGAGCCAGCTACCTTTCGATTTGTCTCTAGATTTTCTGTACTCTGGACATCGTGCACAGATTACGAGGGAGAATTTATTTAATCTTAATTGACTAAATAACTCCATCGAACTTAAATTCGAATCGAATAAATGATATGTCTTTGTACTTCTGTTCACGATATCATTTCTCGTTGCAACTCAAAAAGTTACTTTTTAAAACTCAGACAGTTATTTTTAAAAATCAAAGATAATATAACTTAATCAAAAGTAAGGAGATTCAATTGATCAACTGCATATTAATTGTAACTCGATTCAATAATGTACGATCCAGCTGCAAGAGTTGCATACACATCGAAAACTCATCGCCCTTCTTAATCCGAACGTAGAACCTCGTAGTCTACGTGTTGTTTGCGAACTCGGAATTCCTTATGGCCGTATACATCCCCAGATCTATAAATAAGTAAACTGTGTTTGCAGAAAAACACTGTTTCATGTGCTTTATTTCAAATAAAAAGTTTGAATATATTTCGGACATGCGAAGATTGTATATTAATACGAATTCAACTGTTTCGGCGACAGGGAGTAAAAATACGACGCATACGCTTGATATCGCAACTCGTGAACAGCACGCCTGTACTTGACAGGAGACACGACACCAGTGGCTGCTTTCCCCGACAGCGAACGATGAAAAGTTCTCATTTCACTAACGCGTTTTGCATTCCTTTTATTTCAGTGATGAAACTGCATGAAACAAAAAATAGCTTATATCTAAGCAAAGAGATTTCTCGTGCGCCATATTTCGATATCGTATAGATAAAGTGTATTCGATTACAACTATACAAGGTGCGAAAATGACGCTGTATGTTGCCGTGAATTACGCAATCGAAGATTTATTTATTTCACACAATATATTTTTACTTTCTAGCCTTACTGTGTACTTATGTAATAAAGAGAAAGTATTGTAATTCTGCTGCTAATATCGGCGATTTGGGGCAGAAAAACTTGCATTGTGTGGCCCTGGTATCGAAAATGAGGAGGAATCCTGTTTCTATGTGAAATAAATTACTTCCTCTAAGGGGGTCTGAAGTCGCCCAGGGCCTTGGTAGTATAGGCAATGCTAGTTAACCTACACCAGTAAGTGCCGAGAAGCCCTCCTGTAATGGGATCGCAACCGTATGGCCGCAATAGCCGCCTGTAATGGGTTTGCCGTTGCGTGGTCGACAAGTCCACTCTCTCACCTCCTCGCGGTGGCCCCTGGTAATGCATCTCGGGGCAGCTCGAGGTGCAGCCAAGAGGGATGGGCGAAAGGCGAGTCTCCGGCGCCTTAAAACGGGAGCATCTGGCTAAGGGAAGGAAATCCCTAACAGAAAAACCATGTCCACGGCACGGGGGAAAGGGGTTGGGGGTCTGCAGCCCACGACCCCGTCATGCTCCTCGGAGCGACTGTCTGCGGACACTTTGGACGAAGCCTCGGACGCGGGAGCGTATGGTGGCGCGCCCCGTGAACAACAGGCCACCATTTATGACGACCCTAGCTTGGAACGGTTCACGATTAGGATTCCCTTCGAGGCGAGTCGCTGCGCATATTGTGTCCAGAAAGGGGGTGGAGGCTATATGGCCACGGATCTAAATAACATAGTTCGGCATCACGATACTATCCATAGTGATATCCCCCTAATCTTTTCATGCTCCAAATGCAGCAAGAATTACAAAGGTAAGCTCTCCGATTTGAGTCATTTTCCTAAATGTCCGGGTACGAAAACATCTAAATGAGATTTTATATGTGAGCTCCGCCAACATTGCAACTAAATAAGGGCTCTCACAACATTTGCGCCATGATCATTCAGACGCAGCTAATAAAGCTCGAGCTGCCAAGGCACAACGTAGTGGTAGGACTGCTGTGCCTAGAGCAGGGAAAATCTTCTCTTCGGATGATATTATGAAAATGGCTGCATTGGAGAAAGAGCAACTAGAGGCGTCGAACGAGAATTTCGCTGTTCTGCTGGGTAAGACCGCCCGACAGGTAGGTGAGAAAAGAAAAGAGACTTCATATCGAAGATATTTAGCAGCATAGGAGATGTAGCTACTGTGATTGCAGGATCATCATTGTCCCCATCTGATGGTCGGAGGTCCGATGATTCAGTTGGACCTTCTACTAGTGCTGTTGTTATCGCATCGCCTCCCAGGGTTATTAGCCCTCCGAAAACTCCAGTGAGCCAAATTCCTATGCTGATTTCTTCTTCTCCCCTGTATCGAAGGCCTAACCTCAAGACAAGAAGAAAGTCGGTGATCCCCTGTTCTGACACTCTTCCAAAGGGGGCCGAAACGTCTTTTCAGGTAGAGATAAGCAAACAGCCTCGTATTGATTCCCTTCCAAAAAGTCGGCCCACAGGCAGTGACCCGGAGGAATTTGCAAAGATAGGTATTACCTCCCCAGAAGCAGATATGGGGCGATTCCCAAACGAGGAAGCCGCTACAGTTTCAGAGATGAATCAGGAGCTTTCGGGTGTGCCCGCCCTCTTTGATTCTGTTTTATGTGTTACTGACACGGCCCGTGACGACACCGCTGGTCGGTTAGGATGGGACCAAACGTTTATTGAGTCCCCGGCTGCTATGACGCCCGGAGACGCAACTACTGAAAATAGTCTTAACAGGGCCACACTAGATGCCACACCTAACTGGAAGGAAAACATTTCAACTTGGATAGGAACATGGGGTATCTCTCAAACTAATGTAGATCAAGAACTCGTTGAGGTGGAAAATGAACCCAAAAGAAATATTCAATCCCAGGACCAATTGAACGAGACTTATGCCAGGTTGGTAGATATTTTGGGCGGCTCCTCTGTACCCACCACCACCAGGCCTAAAAACCAGGCATGGAATCAAACGCGCCAGGAAGCGCTTCTCTTATGCCAGGGCGGAGGATCTTTTCAAGAATGATCCAGCACTTTTGGCAAAGTGTATTAGAACGGGCATTGACTGTACTAGTGTCCACCAACAGCGCCTTAACAGGGATGAGGGTAATGACCGGTACAAATCCATTTGGGGTAATACGGCCCCAATTCGGCTTTCCGAACTAAAAGAGGATGATAAATGTTCGACATCTGAAATGGATCCAGACACAATTCTAAACGCGGTGCAAGTTGCCGAAATTAAAAGTCGTCTGGCTGGGACGAAAAATGCCACAGCTCCAGAACCAGATAAGATAAAAGTTAGCAATATATCTTCAGGAGCAAAAGTTGAAATATTGTCCCTATTGTACACCCAAATTTTATACATTGGTTTTGTGCCTTCTGGGTGGAAAGCAAATCGCACCATCCTTATACCAAAAGAGGGTAAGGATAATAAGTTTATCACTAACCATCGCCCCATCACAATTAGTTCCCTGCTGTGCGCATTATGGACAAACGCATTCGATCCGTGGTGACGTTCAATCGACGCCAAAAAGGGTTTATCCCTGAACCTGGCTATTTCGCCAATGATCAAATTCTTCACGAAGAAGTCAGTGACATGAAAAATGTAGAGGGTGGTGTCGACGCTGTGCTAGACATATCTAAAGCATTTGACACTGTTCCTCACGCGGCGATTCGGTGGGCTCTATCCAGGAAAGGGATCCCCGACGCCTTTACCAATTTGGTAATGGACTCTTACACCGACGTTTCCACAGTCATTCAGCACCTCTCGTAAGGCATTGAGGTGCCAATTCGTAGAGGAGTAAAACAGGGGGACCCCTTGTCCCCACTCCTTTTTAATCTCATTATGGAGTGCTTGCTTGAGAAATTGGATAACATGTCAGGATATCCGCTATTGGGACGGAGTGTATCCGTATTAGCATTTGCCGATGATCTGGTGCTTTTAGCAAAAGATGCCCCACGAGCTCAAGAATTGGTTGATACAGTAGGGGAATATCTTGGGGCCCTCGGAATGACATTGTCAGCCGCGAAGTGCTCATCATTCCAAATTACGTCCTTTGAATGATCCTGGTTCATTGAAGACCCTTGTCTGGAAAGGTTGGGCGAGGGAATTCCTCTGGTCAGTGATGACCATACTCTAACATACTTGGGAGTGAACTACTATATCTGGAACGGCTTCCCATGTAAAGCATCGATATCGAATTTGATGGAAGCAGTGACGAGTCTACAGAAGGCGCATTTAAAGCCCACTCAGAAATTGGCATTACTTCACACCTACATAATACCACATTACCTCTACCAATTAGCTTTATCGATACCATCTCTGTCAATGCTCTGGGAAATGGACTGTCAAATCAGAGTGGCAGTCAAACAGTTCCTACACCTGCATATGAGTACTGCAGATGGCTTATTTTACCTGGCCAAGAGAGATGGAGGACTGGGATTGCTGCGGCTTTGCCAACAGGTTCCTAGGGTAGCGCTGAACTAGAACTAGAAAAACTGCATGACTAGAAACGGCTATAACTAGAAAAATCTGCAGATCCCATTTGCAGATGGCTGAGCTCCTGTCCGAGTTTCTACCAACGGACATTTAAAACCAAAGCATTGAGACTCAACTGGTCCTATACCGAACAAGATTTAAGATCTTATAAGAAGAAATGCGCCGATGACGAGGTAGCCGCCTGGGAGAAGCAGGGATCCCAACGGAGAGCGGTTAAAGCGCATATAACGATCCGATTGGAAATGCCTTTTTGAAAGACTATAATCTTCTGAAACCTGGTCTTTTTATCACTGCTCTCCAGTTGAGATCAAATACCGCTGTCAATAAAACTACTTTTAGTAGAGGAAGGTTCAGAGAGGATGTATACTGCAGGAAGTGCAATACGGCGGTATAAACTATGAATCACATCCTCGGTCAGTGCATTTTTACGAAACTAGCTAGAATACAGCGTCATGACGAGATAAAGAAGTTTGTAGAGGGGAAGATGCTCCGGAAATCAGACACTGTGGTGTCCACGGAAGCCACTTTCTCCGTTGTCGAAGGGGTTAGACTCAAACCTGACCTGGTAATACAAAGCCGAGAGGGGGTCCTTGTGGTCGATGTGACTGTCCGCCACGAGGTCTAACCTTCTAAAAGCAGGGGAGGAAAACGTGGTAAAGTACCAACCAGTCATTCCACTGGCAGCCCAACTTCATGGAGTGCCCAACGCCAGAATCTTGCCTGTGGTGGTTGGAACCTCTGGGGCTATGCCACGATCAACAGCCAGTGCCCTCAAGACGTTGGGGATCATGTCTCGGGGAGATTTACTATCTCGTTAATTGCTCTCAGATGCTCTATTAAGATCTACACACAATTTGTAAATTACGATAGAGCAATTTAGCATTGCTGGCAGTAAATGCAGAAAATGAACTTCTTGGTCCCGTGGGGAAGTCTAGAGAACCCAGGGGATCTGACAATGCCTAGAATATACTTAGTTACCACGACTTTAAGTGGGAAGTGTATGCTATTTAATGTAGCATATAGAAAATTGTTTAGTCAAAATCTGCGTTTGGTAGATTTTGTTACCTAAAAATCGATGGACGACAAATCGTTTGTCTCTAGTCAACACTAGCACCTAAACCATTCAGGCGATTTCCTACAAAATTGAGATTCCTCGATCGATCTGAACGAACTTGAGAACCTTCGAGTTTGTACCATCACTAATGCATAGTACCATCACTAATGCATCCTGGTTCATATCAAATCACCAATTACATAATGAATTCAACCTCGAGCCCATCATTCACCACATTGCTTACCTACCCTGTTCTTCTCTAATATTCACCATATTCAAATCTTATCCTCGTTCAACCTCTGTGAAAACCCCACTCATCCTACTCGCATCAAGAATAAGTATCCATTCCACATATTTTGTAAATTATTTTAAGACTTAGAATAATATCTACGAGGATTCGCTCGCCAGCAGTGGTCGAGGCAATATCGTGTGTCTCGCTCAGTAGAGCTCTGCGGTCTGTGACTGAGAAGTTTAAGTGCCAGTGTAAAGTGAGCAGTCTAGTTCAGTACTGTTCTGACTACTCATTGTTAATTGGGATCAGGAAATAAATGGCTGATACCGAAGCGGCTATCCGAGGGCAGGCCTCTGACTACAGGAGTCAGCCCGTTGAAGGAAACAACATCGGCCGTCCAAGTTACAACAGAGTCGTTCTCAATGTCAAGTACCCGGAGAAGGAACAAGGTATTATAATTGAAGGCAAAGACCTCCGCACACCCCTCGAAAGGTACGTAGAAGCTTTAGCAATGATTGTTCCGCCTAGTCACATCACGTATTAATCAAAAATGAAGAAAATTTCAAATAACAGGGTGTATGTATTTTTCAGCAGTAAGCAGTTATTGATGATTAAAAACATAAAAATATTGAAGGCTCCTCCCAAAATAGTCGGTCTCTATGAGTAGACAGAACCGTATCGTAATTTCAAATGTTTATCCTATGATTCCTAATGCAGTAATTGAAGATGAAGTAGATAAACTAAAAGTGATACGCAGTTTTCAAGTGTCGTTTCTCAGAGCTGGTTTTGGTAAAGAACAGTTCACTCATATCTTAACTTTCCGAAGACAGATGTTCTTAACGGAAGACATTAAGTTTGATACCTGAAGTCATACTGATCACATACAAAGGAGAAATAAACTGAATTTACATGTCAAGCGGAATCATTAAGTGCTTTCGCTGCAAGGAAGGTCATATAGCCAAAAACTGTAAAAATGTAGAAGACATTAACCTCAGCCAATCAGAAGACATAATTGAAAACAATGTAGTCCCTGACAACGAACAAAGAGATAAGGTATCTAGTTGCCATAAATTCCCCTCCCCAAGGTAAGCCCTGTTAAGAGGGTTCAAAAATTAACAGTGCGGCAAAACAAACTAAGAAAAAGAAAAGGAAGGTGTCCAAGGAGAACACCATTAGTAGCGGCTGCAACAAGAAAAGCATAGTGGAGCAACTAGCCTCAGCCAAAGAAAGAGTAGAAGGGTCCAACTGTGTATTAACGTACGAGCAACTAAAAGACTTTATGGAAAACACTTATGGCTCAAGTAATCACCTTCAAATATCTCTCAGTTACACCAAAGATTCAGGCAGGCTAATTGCTAAAACGATCAAGGAAATATACCCATTATTGTATGACAGAGGAATAAAATCAGGATTTACGAGAATTATGAAGAAACTGAAGGACCAAGTCCACTCAGATTCTTTAAAAGAATTGTCCTACAACGACGAACAAGCGAAGATCTTCAGATATGAAGATAAGAATTTTACAATGGAATGTGAACGGTTTTTTCACTAGACATGAATTTCTTCAGAAGATTCTAAAAGACGAAAACTATGATATACTGTGTATCCAGGAAATTAATTTCAAAAATAAGTACCATTTTAATATAAAAGGTTATCAATGTTTTTATAAAAACAGTGTGATATGTGCAAATGCCAGTGGCGGTGTTGTGATCTATGTTCATAAGTCGATCAAGTGTAGTGAATGCGCTATTTCAAGTGACCTAGAAGCATGTGTGATACAGCTGCATATTGGCGGTAGTAGTTTTCATTTGTGTAATGTATACATTCCTAATGCGTTTCAGCTAGAATCTCGCCACCTAGACAATATATACTCACAAATATCTGGCCCGGTACTGACAGTCGGTGATTTTAATAGTCACAACTTGATTTGTGGATAGAGCAGAACAGATTGTAGAGAGAAAATTGTTGGTGAATTTGTGAATAATGAAGATCTTATGGTCTTGAACGATTGCAGAAAATCTACACACTTCAATGCGGGTAGCGGCAACTCATCATGCATAGACCTAAGCATCTGCACTCCAACTTTGGCAAGATATCTAAAATGGAACGTGATGGAGGCCCTTCACAACTGTGATCATTATCCTATAGCATTGCCATATGCGAATTCGATTATTCCTGAGGACATCTATAAGCCCAGATGGATATTTTAAAAGGCCAACTGGAAGTCGTACCAAGACATCATTACAGGCAAAGTTCAGAAACTTAAGAAATTGAACATCGACGATTCAGATTTAGGCTCTTAGGCTTCTCTCCTCAGCTTCGATGGTGTCGTCATATGAGCAACTGGAGCGAACGAAGCGGATTGATTGATTGATTGATTAGTGATTCCAGGTGCGTCAACGACTAAGTACGTTTGTCCCGTAAGTGTAGTTCATACTTTATAGCGGAAGGTGGCGTTTATCTTTCCCCTTGGAAAGTGAGATTCGACGCCGAACTAGATTAGCATGTTTTTTCACAACCAGGTATCTCCCACCAGCAGGCCACCGCCCAGTAGGGACAAGTTATAAGCTCCTGACCGGGATCCCGGCATATGTGTTAGTGCAGAGCATTTAAGTGTGCGCGCGTGTGTGTGTGTAAGGAAGGAGCGAGTATAGGATAAGGAATAGGAAGGAAAGAAAGTGCATGGCCCATATGTTAGGGTACTACTTTGCCATTCGATATAATTGATGTGCCTCCGACCGGGAAGTCCTATGGTTCGAGTCCCGGCGGTGGAAGGATTTTCTACAGTAACTAGATAGGTGGAATTCAGCCGCTATCTGGTCTCGTGGTCGGATGCTTTGATCGGTACTTTTCCGTGATTTCTTCGATCAACATTAGGCGAATGGCGAAGCAGAACCCAAACAAACGGGTCCCGGATCGCGCGCGATCTTTCCTTCCCATTCCTTACTTACACACACTCACATGCACTACACTATCACATTTGCCAGGAGACCGGTCGGGAGCTTAGAGCTTGCCCGGCTGGGCAGTGCCCTGCTGGTGGGAGATACTGTCTGGAATTGATCGGAAGAACCCAACAAAACTCCAGTTCAGAATGCATCTCGGATTTCATCTCTGTAGTTGATGGCTTCATGTCAGCTAGCTACGTTTCACTGAGGAACCGGAATTCGGACGAAAGCAATAGACTAGTTCAGATCGCTGTGGAAATAACGGGTAAATAGTTCTCTGAATATCGGCATCGTAAAGGATATGTTACGACGCTATAAATCGCTCATAAAATGTCACTTTATGGTCCTATTCTTTAGGGCATAGCTGTTTTATCAACGAATTCTGATGTGGTTCACGATATTTTCATTGCCGATCTCATTTATACACTACTACATAGGTCAAAGTGAAATCAAGTAAATGTCTCGTTCTTATATCAATAATATTCACAATATTATTGTAAAATAGTAAACGAATTCAAATACAAAATGTTTATGTTATCAGTATTACTGTGTATTCATATCACATGAATGTAAAAAGGTGATGTACCAGCTCGTGAGCATAACTTTTAATATTTTTGTATTGTCCTCTATGTTCATATGTTTTATTTTTAGTTCAATTGCTCACTTTGTTTGAAATTAACTATACATTGCGCACTTTGTCAAATAATTAATTGACGTAAAGGCTCTAATATTGGATCAGCAACTGCGCACAAATTATTAGCAGTTTTTAACAGATGTAAAAAAACTCGTTTGCGACAAGTGCCATACATTTCAAAAACGAGAATTTTTTTCGTGCCATTGCCACTAGAAGATGGGACTTACCGTCACGCTCAGGGGTCACGTGAATCCTCTCACTTTTTGTGTTACAAGCCAGCATATATTCGAAACCTATTTCAAAGCAGGTTGAGAAAATGGAAGTAAAGAAAGAAGGAAGAAAACAAAGAGAAGTTGGAAGAGAAAGAATAAGGAAGGGAAAAAGAGAAGAAATAAATACAAAAAAGAAGAAAAGGGAAATTGAATTACTAAAATATAATTTAATTTAAAAAAATGAAAAAAACTAATCTAATGTAATATGTACTCTGCTAAAAGAGAAATTAAAGACCGTTATCAGGAACATAAGTGTACAAGTAAGAACCTCATAAACAACTTAAAACTCTTCCCAGTGATGGGATTGTAACGTCAACTTTATTTCCCAAATCGAGGTCTTTTAGCCCTGTTCTGAAGAAAAGAAGGTGTTGGCCTCTCGTACTAGTACCCATTACAGATCAGTACCCGTTTCTAAAACAGTGCTTATTGGGAAAGAACCGACCTTTATGTTCTCACTTTTTACGACTATTACTACTACATGCAACAATTTTCCACAAAACTGGTGCAAGAATAACAGATTTATAGTTCCTGAGGCGTGACTGGTTTTCTACCTTCAGAATAGGTATCAAAATAGAAATTATCCAGAGTTCCAAAATGCAAGTTTTATAAATGGAAATATTGAATAGTCGCATTAAATATATTAAAACTTTTCACTAAGTTTTATTATTTCAGCAGCTATGTCGTCTTGCCTACAAGACTTTCTATTTCTTAATTTTTTATCCTTTTCAATATTTTATTAATTTCTGTTTTAAAGTTCCCATGTTCAACTGTTCTTGTGAGTTACAGAATTAATCCTGTGAGAGCCGCAAAAGGTATCTACACTACTGAAATAATATAGGAAACGATACAAATATCCTTGTTAATTTCTATTCATCTTTATTTTGGCTAGCTTTTCATACTCCACAATACTCTCTAATACGTGTTCGTCGTTACGTATCTCAGGGCTGCTGCAATTACTTCGCTTCGAGGATTCAAAATTACCGTTATGAGAGTCCAGCTGATAAAATTTTTAATCTTAGGGGGAAAAGTTATATTGGTGATTATTCTCATGATACATTAAAACAATTACGATATAATAACACGTAAATTCAGAAATGTTACAGTAGCGTAACAATGCCTACTGTGGTTTAATTTTCACATATTTTCTCTGTGGATTTTGGAATACAACTCATATTAATCTTGGCTTTAACATTTATATAATCTTATACACATAAAAAAATGAATCTTCATACATACTGGCTCCGTAATATTTTAGTATTGTGATAAATTTAGAATTTCATAACAAACTCCACGCTAGGCTACCTATTTGTGATAATTTATAAGTTTTCTATTGCTTATTATAAAACTGAATTATCAATTTATTAAATTATTAAATTTCCTGCCAATTTTAAGCATGGGTCGACACACAACCTACACTCCTTACCTGTTGCATCTGGACGTGTGATTCTATACCGAACCATGATTACTGGAAATTCTATTAATTGGAATCAATTGATGGTAACTAAGATGAATTATCAGCCTTTTTCAACGATAAAACTTTAACATTTATTCTTATCATCTATACATTGCAGTTCTGTCAAATTTACGTGAATTACTTTCACTTTAGGCATTGAAACACCGTACGGGTTTGATTATAGTTCGTAAGCTTACATTTGTAATTTAGTTCGTAGTCTTGATTGTTGACTTGTCGGCTGACGAGCAGAATGAAATCCCCGGAATCCTTGGTAAACCATTTTTCGTGCCCTTTCCTAAATAAAAATGTTTCAGAATATCCTTAACGATTCCTATCATTTAATTTAAATTTCCACAAATTTAACTCGCCATTGTGACTTTCCATATCTGTGTTTCGTATGAAACACCTTCTAGCGACTGACTATATTAATCTACTTATTGGAAAATTCTTCCATCTACGAAGCTACCTTAATGTATATTTCCTCGAAACATGGAGTCGATTTAATTCCAACTTCCACCATTATATTAATAAATATTCCCGATATTACCATTTAAAATTACAATTTACATGAGACCAAGCTCTCAAACTTCAAACTAAACAATTTCCCGGCTTACTATCATCTACATAATAGCCAGCCTATGTTGAAAACTCAATCACACCCCACCACCCGCTTACGTGTGCTCGCAACGCAATTTTTCTAGAGTGAATCAATGGGTCCTTCCTGACGATCACAACCATCCAACGCCCTCTTCATACTTTCTGCACATAATGTATTTGGGGCTGTGTCCATTTGCCCAACATTCCATCAAGCATGGAATATTAATCCTTGTTGATCCGTTGACCGAACAACGCGTGTTTTTTGACTGAAAACAATGCCATATTCCAACGCAAAATGTTGATGTTATTATAAAAAAAACTTATTACAATATTGTTGGCTTATCACAGTATTTAAAATTTTAGTTTACTATGACCGTATTTACTTTTATCATAACTTACTTCCTGTATAACTGATAATTAAATATTTAAAAAAAATAAATGTAGTAAATCGCGCCTTTGTACATATATTCTCGTTTCGAGTTACTTGTTCCTTTAAAGCACAACATTACTCAATTCCTGCTCACAACTATCGTATTTCAGCTGACGTCTAGCACACGTCTGTACTCGCTCGCGGTTTTATACCGTCTGATGATTTTCTGTTACCAATAATCCTCCTCTATCGAACGTGTACTGTCTATATTCTTTCAATAGCTTTTCGATGCTACGCTGTATACATCCCACGTCGCAACACGAAGCTTTTTTGTTATTTACTCAATAATGTGCTATTATTAAATAATTTATATATTAATTTAAATACTCCTATATTATAAAATATTCTTTTAAATAAGCGACGTCTATCCGAGCAATTTCACGTTTCTTCTTAATTTCTCTAGCTATGCAAATTTATCGTCGTATTGTACAATTCTTTCATGATTAATTTGTAATAAATGTCATTGTTATGACATGAGTCATCTAAAAACGAACAGTTTTTTATTCTTTGTTTTGTTTTTTTAATTTCTTTTTTAAAAGTGAATTCTTCTCTTTTCCATGATCCTTTTATAATGGACCTAAGCTGAGACATAATATTATAAAATTTATATTTCAAATGTACTTGAGCCTTGATAATGAGACCAAATAAGGCCTCTAAACGTTGGCTGAGATAGATTTATATCAATAAATTTGTAAAGAAAAAAGAAAATAACTGTCCCATCCTCCGAAATGTAAAATATTTTCTATTTTTGAGGTTACACAGGGTACACAACTGGCCATCTCTTTTTTAAACTATTTACTAACATACACTACGTTTCTCCGACTTCACAATTTTTTGTACATCGACTGATACTAGATTATTTTGCACATGGCAATTTTTTGTGGCCATGCGATTGGCATTGAGACATGAAACTACCACTAAGATTTAAAGTGGTTCTAATAATGAAGATCTTAATCGATGAAAAGTATCTCCTTGCCTAAACGAAGACATACCAAAACTATGCTGGAGCTAGTCATTGACACCACCCCTTCGTATTCGACTGTTACGGTGTGTGTCAAGATGGTTCCTTCTTGAATTTACAGAAGAAAATGTCTTTTTCTGGTTCCCCTCCCAATTATTGTGAGTATGACCATAGCCCGCTAGTATGTATAAAAGCCACGGTGCTTCAACGTACTTCTTGTTATAGTTAAAAGTTCCGCTACTGACCGCTGGCGCGCTGCTCGCCGACCATTCCTGGATCGCCTGCTGCATGCAAATATACGGAGATCGGCATTACTAACACAGAACTTTTTAACTTAGAGGCTTTGAATTCAATTTAGGTCTCTTCATTAGTAAGAGCAGCAATGTTCTTCAGGATCACTGCTACATTATGTTCATAAATTATGTCAACGGTTGTTATTAAATGTACTGTGTCTCGTCATACGCCAGGAACTTGCTTCTTTGCAAAGCTGGATTAATAAATTTTTGAAGGTTTCTTTTGAAATTTGTGAAATTATTTCTTCTGTGCTAATATTTTACTATTGCCACGTCTGAACACTATTTACAACAAACATATCATGCTAAATAAAATTTCCATTAACAATTTAATAGTACGATTTAAACATTAACAAACTCTCAAACCTCAAACAAATAAATTCCCACCTCACTATCATTTAAATCATACCCAACCTATGCTGAAAATCTGTTTGCACATCACCAACCGCTTACGTGTGTTTACTTCAATATTTTTCTAGATACCGATTCCATGCGTCCTTCCACAAAATCACGGCTCTCAACGCCCTCTCTAGACCTTTTTCATAGAATATGTTCGGGGCAATGTCCGTCAGCATGACACCAAGCATGGAATATTTCATCATGTAGATCCTAACAACGCGTATTCTTCGATTTCTGATTTTCCAAACAATGCCGCTGGATACCCATTCTATCATTAAAACTAAACCCGGGGTTCTTGGCTTATCACGCTTGGAAGTTGTGATATGGTTTCGCAATGAATTTCTCCACCACCAATAACCTTCAGGAATATTTAAAGATGACACTTATTTATTTAAGACGACAAAAGCACCCATGCTAATTATCTTCACATAGCAAAATGATATTATCATACATTCTTAATGTTTCCGGTTGTTAATAAAATATATAACTTTTACATTGGCAACCTGACAATTCAGCTTATTCTCAAAATTCGGTACAAAAAAATCACTCACAAGTAGCACAAACAATTTATGTTTATGTCTACGTTCAATGAAAATACGCTGGCTCAAGTACTGGGAATGGTTGTCTGAGACAGCTTTGGATGTTTCTCGTATTGTAACGCCTTGCAATCAAAAGGTGATATATTTTCTCACAAACTTCTCTGGAGATTGCGTGATTTTTTATTGCTGATTTTTATTTCTTATTTCTGCTGTATTGCTCTATCATTGTTGTGAAAGCGGTCTTCGCAAAGGATTAGAAATAAGTTTTACATTGTACTTCAAAATCTTTGCTTTTATTTAAAATCTCTGATAATTTCTTGTACGTCCGCGAGAGCGCCAATTTGAATTTCGCTAGTAGTAAGTAACTTTCTGATTCTATCTCTAGGTGAGAACGTTTTTGCCAGAGCAATAATGATTTGGAGTGCTTTTTGATTAATGAACTTCCTTGGTGTTATTTATTGCAGCGTCAGCATCTTTCGTCCGTTATAGAGCAAGTTTCTTCCAGTTATTTAGCGATTTTCATCTTCAACAACAAACGCTTTCTCTATTTTGAATTTGAAGAGAGAGAGCGAAGGGGAGAGAGGAGGAGAGGAGAGAGAGAAGGGGAGAGAGAAGGGGAGAGAGAAGGGGAGAGAGGGGAGAGAGGGAGAGAGAGGGGGAGAGAGAGAAGAGAGAGAGAGAGAGAGAGAGAGAGAGAGTGTGTGTGTTGAACTTCACAGTAAAGAGAGAGGCTTTATTCGCATTAAGAGACCCGTACATTTG
Organism: Teleogryllus oceanicus; assembly: GCA_964035755.1. Classification (NCBI taxonomy): domain Eukaryota; kingdom Metazoa; phylum Arthropoda; class Insecta; order Orthoptera; family Gryllidae; genus Teleogryllus; species Teleogryllus oceanicus. The sequence goes on from CAXIVR010000009.1 coordinate 103,082,725, forward strand.
CCGCGTGCAGCAGCAGTGATGCTTTTAGCGGCTGGTTGGGAGTTATTTTAATTAACGGACTTTTAAAAACAAACTAGAAGCTAACCACCAAAACGCCGATTGCTGCGCCTATCATTAAAGCACATTTTAACTCCAGGCGTTCCTCGTATACTCGTAGTACCAGAAGAATACATTTGCATACGATTGTTCCAAAAATAAGTTAAACGTAATTTTCAATTATGCAAGATATCCTATACTATATCTGAATACCTGTTTTACTTTATGGTTCATAATACTTAAATTAATGTATTTTTTTGTATTTGTTATAATAATACATATGTGATAAATTATGCATTAATTTTTAATGCTATTTAAATTCCTAGCTCTATTCTACCAGAATTACTAGACAGATATAAGGTAACTGATGGTTTCATGCTTTTACTGTGTTGTGTGCATACTGATTTGGAGACATTCCAATACATTTGTTTCACGTCGTTTGTTTTGAAATAGAAAATGACACTTCTAGACATTTTTTGTTTGGAATTCGCCTAGAAAAGACAAGTGCAAACAAAACAACTTGTTAAAATTCCCGAAATATTAACAATTGAATATAAAGAATTCAAAATATTATTTGAACACAAAATATATAAGACAAGTGATGTGAGTGGACTAATTGAAGGGGAATTTCCAGGGAATACGAGGGAGGGATTGATATAATGACAAGGGTGGAAGAATCGAAGAGTGGGAGAGCAATGATATTTAGTAAAACCCTAGACCACTCTAATACTTCACATATGGCTATAAGAAACGTGTAGCTTAGAAACTTTTATCATAAACACAACCTGGATCCCGTTACTAATCCAAAGTATTCAAATGGCTCCTGGTTGGCATTGTTAGCTTTAATGGGTGGCTGTCATTGATTCTCAAATGTGGTAGTTTGCATAAAAAAATAATATCTATGAACTCAATGGGGTAATATGGTTGCTGCTCAGTGTACGGATGAAAAATGGCATTCGTGCTAAGAGAGGCTCTCCTCGAGACAAAGCAAATTCACTCATCGTTATTAATATTTAACAATCCTCACATTGAATCACTATAAAGTATGTTATTTTCAGTTCTGTAAGGAAAACAAATTTTCGTAACTTCACTTGATGAAAATTAATAGAAAAGCCTAAAATGATAACTTCCAACCACTGGGTCATTATTTAGATTGCATTTTAAAAAAATAAGCAAAATATTAGACAAGCAAAATTATGATTTTTGAAGACTGTTGTCATAGGTATTATCAAGATAGCTTTGGAAATTGTCAATAAATCCCCGACTCGCGAAGCGAGAAGGGGACTTATCTAAGAATTATTAAAGCCCGAGTGGTATTTAATGAGACTATTCCACGAGTGAAATTGTGTCCAACAGTTTTACAATGCTCCAAATATTGAAAATAGTTGAAAGTTGTGTTTTAATAAAAGAGGTTCTGTTATAGTACATACGCGGTTTATTGGTCATCGCCATAGCGATCAATGCATATCGTCTCCTGAGATAGGTGAGTCGCAGTTTATTATTGGCGTGTAGGGAAAAGCGCTAAGAAAAATCGAATAGAAAAAGCGATAAATGAAATACACCGCCCTAATCGAGATATTTTTTATGTGTAGTTAAACACTATAGGTTTGAATTTCTTGAGTGGAATAAATTATTATTAACTTATGATTAAAAATGAATTTTTTGACATGAATCGCTAGACACATTTTTTACTCACACCAAGACTTATGATAAATGCCAATCTTATATTTTATAGACACAGGACCTTCGTAAATGATTACCTCCAATTTTAACTTTCTTGCTACGGAGTAGAGAGAAAGTTGTGTAATACTGTGCGAAAAAATGCCGAATTTTCGACAGAAAACCTCTTATTACAGGGCCCTGGAAAAGACAAAGTGAATAAATCCAGTTGCTGAATTTAGAATAAAAATCCTCTAACACATATTGTGGTCAGAATCTATGTTTTCTGGGTAGTTGTTAACGAAAAATCGAATGACGGCAAAACGTCAGTCGGTCTGTTTGTCTATTCGTCTGTGAACGACGATAGTGGCTAAACCGTTCAACCGATTTTCTCCAAAATTGATATTCCCCAGTTGATCTGATTGATGTCGCACCCTAAATTGAAAACCGATATTTTAATTTTGGGAGCGCATTTTACATGAAGCCCCTGGTATATTTTCCAAATTTAAAAAAAAGCGCTCCATCGTTTTTCATTAAGTTTTGTTGTTGAATAATGTGAAGTATGTTTAAGAGGATACAGGTCTTATGTTCGTTGAAAACTCGAATTTTTCGAAAATTGCAAATTTGAGTACTTTTCGCATACATTTGTGTGAAAATAAAAGTGCGTGCTTTTTAGCACCATTATGTACGGCCACCCTAATATACAGGTGAGTCACGTAACTTTAGCACCTCCTGAAGTTTTTGAACGGTTGAAGTTATTGCAATGCAGTTTTCACGGAAATGCATGAGGGAATGGGGCTAATTAAATTTTTTTTTCTATTTTATCATTTGTATTTTTCGAGATATTGAGGTAACTTTGTTTTTCAAATGGAACTATACATATTTTTGGCCTCTCATGACGAGCGTAAAAAGCCGAATTCAATTATATACCTTATGTCGTATGTTAGATAAGCATTTTCTTGAGTAATATTGATTTTTTGCGACACGTATTCAAAGGATATTGTAACGCTCCGAGCACGTGCTAGGAGGGAGAGCTCTGGCCGACCTGAGTTGGTGGACTGTTACAATAAAAATATACGCTAACCACGAATAGCAAAAAATCAAATTTACTCAAAAAATTACTCATCTAACCTATGACAATATGTATATCATTGGATCCGTCTTTCTACGCTCGTCATGATAGACTAAAAAATAGTTTAGTTCCATTTGAAAAAAACAGTTATCTCAATATCTCTAAAAATACAAGTGATAAATTCGAAACAAATACATGCATCCATTCCCCATTCCCTCATGCACTTTCAGGAAAACTGCATTGCAATAACTTAAACCGTTCAAAAATGACAGGAGGTGCTTAAGTTACGTGACTCGCTTTGTACATGAGTGGATGCAACCCTGGGCCGGATAGGGCAGGGTAGGGCAGGGTAGGGCAGGGTAGGGCAGGGTAGGGCAGGGTAGGGCAGTGAAGGGTAGGACAGTGACGGGTAGGGGGGGGGAGCGCGCAGGCTCGGCCCGCGGCGCCGGGGTGGGAGGTGGCGCTCCCCGTGGCGGCGGGGGCCGAGTTGCGGCGGGCGGCGGAGAGATGCCGCAGCAGGCGCTCCTCCTTGCCGGAGCCTCAGCGAGGGATTGGCCTCCCGGCGTCCTTTCTTGCCTTTGCAATGGGAGCCTGCGATTCGCCCCCGGGCCCGTGATATCCAAATAACTCTACAGAAGAATGCCAGAACCTTTAACAAATTTCTGAGCTATTACCTGAAATATTTCTACAAAATGAAGAAAATGACGCTTTGTCAATTACCCTCAGAACACTTTCTTCAATGTGCGAATGAACTCTTCATATACTTTTGGTGGGTACTTCTAAAATCTAATGCATTTCTAAATTGCAATTGTTTTTAAGTCTGTTGGTGAGTGAATCTAATGATATTTTTAGATCAATCTCCCTTTTTCGTGCACATCTGTGAGTACCACTTGCGCAATTAAGCAACCATTACTTAAAATAAAGTCTCACCTATCACATGATCTATTTGTCTCCCGTACGTCACATACAGGATTTTGACAATAAATAAATTGACTTTAATTGCAAATGAAGGTCAACTTTAAAACTCATGTTACGACGTATGTTTCGACTTGCCGAAATATCCACAAGATAGTGGTTCTGTGGTTTCCACAGCTCTCCGGCCCATCCCGTCACCTTGGGCAGTGAAAGCTCCAGCACCTCTGTCAAGCGGTTTGCACGGCTACAGCAATTTCCCTACATCCAAGCTACCAATCCCCGCCCTTCGATTCACAAGTTACGCCATTCTCAATGAGAAGCTTCACGAACGGAAACCGACTGCAAAATTTAGTTACACTTTGATGACAAAGTTCTGTAATTTCTGGTCTAAAGTGATTGTGACTTAGATATGTCAATATTTATTCTTTATTGTATAAAACAATAGGATCTAAACAAACATTGGCAGACACCTTCAGACTTAGAACTAATATATTAGATGCCCCACTCAGTATAGTTCTGGAATTATCTGAAAATACATTGCATTTCGCCTGCTCCCTGCTTTCATCGTGAGGGAAATATAACCACATATGATTGTATTAATGCTTTTGACGTGTTGCGGCTCTGTCAATGTCTTCTCTGGAGTGGAGAAGAGAAGAGACGGAAATAAATTGAACGTTCCACTAGATTTTTCTTCTCTCTATTGTATATCTTGCACTTCGCAGATCGCGCCACCACTGTTCAAACCAGAGGACACGCTTTCTTATCTGCCTAAGAAACTAAGCGAGTCCTCCGTAATTAACAAGGACAATTAACTTCGTATTCCTCCCGAGTTCAACAGGCTAACGTTGCTAGTCTCTGAGATAACCAAGGAGTTTAGAAATTGCTCCTACTCAATCATTCAGAGGCTATACACGACTAATTGAAACTGCTAGAAGAGGAACGCACGGCGAGATTTTTCAAAGTGCCAACACAGGAGAACCGCAATTATCTGAATGTCAATAGATCTAATTGATTTTAGAAGAAAGGAAAACGAAAAGAATGGAAGTTGTCAAAACATAATATGTATTTTACAGCATGTGAAGAGATGATTCTTCAAAGCACCGCATCATTTTTATATGGACTAAAATAAGATAGACGTACAAATAATGGCAAGTCTGCGTGTACTTCTAATTCATAAGATTGTATGAGATGAACATTCATCATTTCGATTCATTATTTAATTTTTTAAGTAACTATTTATTTTTATGTAAATATTTTAGTTTTCTGTTTCTGATGTTTTTTAAACTTCATAATATGAACTAAAATAACCTTATTTATATGCCAGAAGGTCTTTTTATCTTTTTAAAATTTGAACTTTATTTACTGCACCTTATCGGCCAGGTTCCGCTTTAATTTGGATAATTGGAGTTTTACTATACTTCGATTTGGGGTAGCAGTATTTTCACAAAGTTCGAATTTTTTTAATAGGTTGCATTGTATATGGATTTAAATGTCAGACATAGAAGGAAACATATATACTTTGAAAGAAAGTAGGTAATGTTAGACTACACCCCTGGACATTTAAATATTATAAAAAGTTATGATATGCGTTTTCCAGGAAAACCTTACTTGATCTTCTCACTCCAATCCTTTCATTATAAAAGAACATAATCACCCTTTGTCACCTTTATATTGCGCACTGTGTGTCGATCAGCATCCTTCGGTGGCTCGTTCGTTAGCGTACTCGCTTTCCTCGACGCAACCCCGGGTTCGTTTTATGGCCGCGGCATAATTACCCCTGTGCGCTTTCCTTACAATATATACGGTGAAGGGATGTCTTCGAGCTAATCACACGAACGCCTTATCCCATACGCGGGAGGCCGGTTCACCGTTGGCCCGTAGCGGACTGTCGAGCCGAAAACAGGAACAGCGTATCGATCAGATTGCTAGGTAAGTGGCTTTGGTTTCTAAAGTTATATCGTTCGTACATCGTAATGAATGACATTATGAATTTATTATTATTAATTATAATGTTTTTATACGATGGTAGCTAAGCCTTCGAAAGCGGCTGATTGCCAATTAAGAGTTGTTAACGATGGTATGTTAACTCTTCATTTGAGTTTCAAGTCATTGTTTGGTCTTAACTTAATCACATATGTTGTTGATGCGAGGACAGTCTCGAAATCCAGCGGTTTCGACTCAAATTGCACATTTGAACATTGAATCGTACTGTTTTACACATTGTTTAAAATTTGGCACGCTGCTCCACCGAAAGAAATGTAACCACACAGAGCGTCCGCATTTGCTTGCGTGCGGAATTCAAAGTGGAAATTGAATCAACTTCCTTTGTAAACGCAAAATCATTAGTTCCTGGTTCGGGTTGGATTCTGATAGGAAATACGCAACACATTTTGTAAGCATAGGCATGAGGGAATATCGTAATGGTTTAATTACCGTCATTAAACAGGCAAAGTTGCTTAATATTTGTGGCCTGGATTCATCTCTGTATATTCTGGAAAATTAAAAAAAAAAAAAAAATTAAATTTTTGTTCTGGTTGTATACATACAGGATGTCCGGGGAACAAACATAGAAAATTCGAAAATAAGCTCTTAAGACAATTTAAGCATATTTTAAGACTTAAAGCATATTTTGCCTTATAAACTACTATATTCCGCATGGCTAAACCGCATTTAGCACTCAAAAGTTGGTTTGAAAAATGCTTTCTAGGCAAACATTTGCATTTCATAAAAGCATAGAAAACTCCAGAAAAATGTAATTTTTTATTATTGACAATATAAACTAATATATTTGTTCAGAAAGAAATATGAACCGAGAAATAAAAAAGCAGTCGAATTGCGAATATTTCGTGAATTTTTATTTCTAGGTAAGTTTTTCTTTCTGAACAAGTACATTAATTTCTTTTGTAAATAATAAACAATTTACAGGTTTCTGCATTGCAAATTTTTGCCTAGAAAGTATTTTTCAAAAGAACATTTTAGTGCTCTTTGTCGCCCAACCATTGAAATATCCAAGTAGTTTATAAGGTAAAATATGCTAAAAATTTCGAATTTTCGACGTTTCCTTCCTGGACACGCCCTATATTTCTTCGTATTACGGTAGCATATAGAAATCGTGCGTTACAAATAAACTTGCAGAATGTGTCTACACACCAAATTTTTTGGTGGTTGATTTTTAAAAAATTCTGTGAATTGAAGTTGCAGTTTATAAGTGTGGAAATAGGAATGAGATCTACCAGTATCCACCCTATTCTCCCAATTTTGTTTCAAGGACTTTTTCTTTTTCCATGAAATGAATAATCTGGTGGGTGGTAGTGACTGAATTTCGTTATTTATATTACAGGAAAACAATTTAAAATGCATTTTGCATACTTCCACAGTAAGGATCACACGAAGGTCAAGAATGTTAGGGTTGTTGATTCACAATCTGCATTGATGACTGTAGTGTCTTTTGTGAAAAGGTTGGTCTTGAAAGAAAGCCCTTCTTTCTGTTTATTTTTCTTATGTGCGTATGTGCAATACAATGTTTTTGCCGGCAGTCATTTCGCGAGCGTCGTTATGATATTTAATGTATAGATCTCGAGCACCAATATTATTGTTTATGATTAGTGTTTTTCTGTCCAAACAATATTTCTGGAGTGCGATCACTGGATTTTCGAAACCTGTTTTTTTTGTTTTTATGAATTCTATTACCGTCAATTGTCTCAATGCAGAACTGATACAAAAACTTTAGGACCGACTAGAAATCCAAGCCAGAACCATGTGCGCAGGAGGTGATGTGACACGGTAATGTTTTAATATAGACTTCTTTTAAACTTGCTTATATAATAAATGCGTTAATTACTTAGATTTTTTAAACATTATTTTTCCGAACTTTGAAAATTACATTTCTATAATTTGATGGAGCTGCAACCCCCTGTTTGTTGAGGCCTGCTGGAGCCACTGGTGCTCACGTTGCTTCTATCATCCTGCTAATGAAATTCGCAATATATTAAATTTTAATAAAATAACTAACCATATAAATAATAATTATTTTAAGCAAGTTTTGAAGTGTATTTTTCTTGCATTTCATCTTCATAAGTACTTTGATTTCATGCGTACATTCCGCAGTGGGTGGGATGACAAAAATAGCAGAGTATTACAGCTCCAGTACAAATCGATACTTCTTGTAACTCAAATTCATTTCCAAATACGCAACTATCATGCACGAGGAACGTACTCTGAAAATGGGATAATTAGGCATCGTTGAGTGCCTTACAAACTTCACTAGCGTAAATAGCACTTTTAGCCACAACCTCTCTACATTGCAGTTAAAATTTCTAACTCTGTATAAATGTGACAGACCTAGAAAATCTACCAGTAACCTATTTTTTGTCTAAAACTTCATTAATCTTTTCATTATTGCTATGGAAATGGTTTATGATACGATTAGATGCTATAAGAAATACAGATAAGAGCACAATGAAAAGCGTCCAGTCGTAACTTGACGAAAGATCCAAGCAAGAAGAAAAAATAGTGTTATTTCACTTATAAGAAAGAGTATTTGAAAGGAATTCCAAAGAAAATTATCTGTGATGTAAATATTACATAACATGAGCGTCTCTTTTGTGAAAAAATAAATTATCATAGCAATACCACGAGTGCTTTGGAAATTGTCCATAAATTCCCGACTCGCAAACTGAGGAGAGGATTTATCTGAGAATTTTCAAAGCACGAGTGGTATTTAATAGGACTATTCCTCGAATTAAATTATGTCCAACAATTCCAAATTGCGCCAAATATTGAAAATAACCTAGTGCTATGATAAAACCAAATAGTTTATGTTGAATACGTATGCGGTTTATTGGAAATCCATATAGCAATAGATGTGTACCACCTCCTCCTGAGATAGAGGAGTCGCAGTTTGTGATTGGCCAGTAGGCAGAAGCGGTAAGAAACATCGAATAGAAAAACCGATAAACTTTTTGTGATACACCGCCCTAATGGGGCATTTTGTATGTATAGTTAAACACTATTGGCTTTAATTCCACGAGTGGAATAGTCAACGTAATTTTAAATACAAATTATTTAAAACCCTATTACATATTCCAAACGAGAAGAAAGTAGAAATTAAAGCAAATTTAATTATGTGGCCATACACTGTTTTTCTATTACCCGAACTATTGTCTTTCAATTGAACTGTTATAGTAGTTGGCAGTTCATGGAAGCTCGAATTTGAAACGCAGGTACGTGTGCATTTAAATTATCCAGAAAATTCCATAGATAAGTAGCGAGTTAGGTTAATAGCCATGCTCATACAACTGTAATGACTCCACTACCGGCATTTGAATTGAATCGCTTTTGGTATTGGTAGGTCCGACGCGTGTAGAACTCTTAGGAATGGTTATATCGAGCTCAAAAGAGCAACCGGGAGCGGTGGCTGATGTCACTGACCGGGAGGTCCTGGGTTCGAGTCCAATTTTGCTTACAAAATCACATCATCACATCATCACAACATCATCCTGTCCACACTGTCCGGGCGCCAAATATGTGACTGTACTTACCTCATTTCCCTAGATTAGGGATACAAATTGGTCGAGCAAGTACTGACAACATATTAAAATTTTGAAGCAAGATATGCTGTTGTCAGAAATGATTAAAGGACAAGGGATCATTCTAGGGGGGAGCGCCTTAATCAGGAAGATGTTGGCATTGGATTTTGCTACTTTTCTCATGCAATTCATTAATCGCCAATTTACTCCTTTATAATCATTCATTTATTCATAGAAAAACAAAGACAATAAAATATTATTTAACAAATACATGAATCTTCATTATGATTTTAAAAAATGTTATTGGAACATATTGAACCATCTGGGAGCTCCCACACTCAAATACATAATGATATATCAATATTCTATTACCCATTAATTCTACATTCGGTGTTGTTTTTATTAGCTAACATTACACAGTTATAATCTATTCTTCCTGCTTTGTATGTTTGTGAAGGTTCATCATTATACTCTCTCCCTCATTGTACCCTCTGATCCGTACGACTGTAATGGTTCCACCCGATTTCCTCGAATATTGCAAATTCCGCTACTTATCTGATGATTCCCGTGCTCCTGACGCAGAAATACAGCCGCCTCTGCTCGTGTCCTTGACGCCGCGAAGTTGATGAGACCCTCGCTCTGTCGCCGGCGCACGGTGGTTTGAAAGGCGAAAAAAGCGGACAAAAATCAAGTTTTCAAAATTGTCTGATTTGCTTCATTCAAGAAACAGAAACAGAAAAATGTCCAATGCTTGATGTATTATACTATATTTTGACATTTTCTTATCCATTATTGTGTACAACGCGCGCAAAAATGAGAGATTTATAAGAACCCGGACGGTCATAAATTCATCCCATTTTGGAATGTACATTTCTCAATTACTATTAAAGTTATGAAATTCGTTTTTTTTCCTAGTTACTCTTCAATACTTTATAAGTACATTTCTTACAAAAACCATATTTTTTACTTTCACATTAGTTGCAAATAAATTATTGAAAACATGCCTGCTAGAAGCAACATTACATTTGCGTTTCTTGACTTACAAAAAATGTACGCATATGTATGTCATGAAACTTGCAGTAATAATACAAGAAACATCCGGGAACACGTTCGTGAAGGTTTTATCTGCAACTATTTGCAACTCTAGAAACGAGAAGAAAGAGAACATTCTTTTGCGCGGCCGGCCGCGGCAGCGCGCTGTGACGAGAAACAGGAGTGGGAGGGCTGCTTTGACACGTTCGACCTAGGGCCACACTCGGATATTACGGAACCAGGGGGCTCTTGCAGTGTTTATAATATAATGTTATAATATAAATATAACCACGTGGTCGAATGAGAGGGCGATTGGGTTTCTAGTGTGGGCAAGAGCGTAGGTGGCCGCGCATCTTGGGTTCGATTGAAACAAGCACTCGATAGATCGAAAACGAACAAGATATCCGGTAAAGATATCGAACAGAAACTCTTTCAACTATCCGATTGCTTGTACCCATGACTACACCAAGGCATGTGCTCGCTAGCTGTTGTTATCAATGAAAGGTCTGTGGGACTGTAATCTGTGGTTGAAATCTTCCCTAGTGTTGCATGTGCAGTATGAGAAGTAAAAAAATGAATTTTTCAGTGAATCGCAGTAAGCTCCTTCAAAAAGTAGAGACAATAAATGAGATTGTGGCGCAAAACATGAACAGTTTGTGCTAGCAAATTTCATGAACAAATTTGACTTAATCCTAGAAAAACGAAGGGGGCTCTCAAGGAACCTACCACTTTGATATAAACTTTCAGTTCACTTCATTTATGTGTTCTCCATTATTGAGAATTAATGTAATTGTTGAGTCTGTTTCACTCTTCATTTGCCTTGACAATGACAGAAGATATATTTTCTTTCCTCATACAAAAAGCTGCCTCAACAATTACATTAGTTCTCAATAATGTAGAACACATGAATCTTTTTTAAATCTGCATTTTTCTAGTGCGGGTTTGGTACCCCCTTTGCAAAAGCCGTAGTTTTTCCATAGTGCAATGGGTGTATTTTATTTCCCCCTTTCGTGTATGTAGGAACATTTTGTGTTGGCTATGATGTCAACTTTCATACATTTGTATAGTAACCACGTCCCTGAACAGAATTGAGGTGGGAGTGAGACTATTTTTTAGTCGTTTATTCACTCAAGAGGTCAGGAAGGTTGGCTGAAACGGAAATAGAAAAATTACTGAAGGCTTAGTCATTACATAAACAGCGTGAAGTTGAAGATATTTTAGAAGTATTTGCAGTTAAAGAGGATACAGAATACAATCAAGTGAATAGTATAATAGGTGAATAGTACAGTAAATAATTCTTTCACTGAAATGATTGCTAAGTTTGGAAGAAAATCTCTTATCAGTTTCGCTGAGGCACTCCTGAAACACACATTGCCAACATTGTTAAAGTTTCTTCTGAGGTTACTCTTGGGTGTAAAACTCATAATTTGCAAAAAGCGTTAAAGAAGGTTTGTTTTTTTCAATCAAGAATTCAGATAATTGTGACACATACAAATGAAGCTGTGCGAAGGAATATTGAAAGGAGAATGAAATCGAGGTTTATGTCTTCATTAATGTAGTACTACTTATGGGTGTATATCAAGACAACAATGTTTAAGTTGCGGTCAGATTTGCTTGGGAAAGAAATACGCATAGCCACTATTGGTAGAACACATTGTTAGTCTTAGATTCGGCCGACCATTGAAAAGATTACAAGTTGGCGCCGTTTTGGAATGTGTTCGATAGCTAAGCGCTTCACTTCCCAGGTACTTCCGTCCTAAATTTCACAATAATATGAATGAAAAGTTGACTTTGTTCAGCGGACAATGTCCATTCAAAGTTTTCATGAAAACAAAACAGAAGAAAAAACGAGCAGACGAAACAGCAAAGAAAGAGTAAGACAACCCTGAAGAAGCCGATACTACTGACACTGAAGATGCATAATATTTTGCAGTAAGAAGCGTGAACCACTTTAAAAGCAAATTAACTTCAAATAAACATTGAAAATAGAGTTCTAGGTTAAAATCATTTCATTTTATTGCGTAAAACTATTTTTGTCCGCTTTTTTGCCAATCCGTACCATAGTGCGGCGTGTTGTCCGCGTGGCTGCCGTGCCGAATCCAGTACTCCGCTACTTAATCATACATTTCTGAGATCGGTGCATGAATGCGGTATTCTTATGGTGGAGCATTGTCTCAGAACTGTTCATTTCACCACACATAGATGGCTGATGGCCCACGTTTATCCGTCCACCACATGCTTTCACTTCACTGGAGTATTTATCGTTTATAGACGTTCGGATCACAATGCCTTTAATTTAATGCTTTTGTTCACTGCTCTTAGTAATCGTCTAGTCACTCATCAACATTTACTTATCGATGCTTTACGATTGCACTCCCTTGTCTTACGCACGCCGCACAGCCCGTGCACGCCATGTGGCAGTTCCCGTCACACACCACTTCCGACCCGCGTCTCCTCTTTCGGTTCGTGACTCGTTCACGGACTCGTTCCCTTGAACTATCGATTGCGGTCTCTTCCGCGCGCTCGATTTGAATTGGAGATCTCGGTTTTTCTGATTGACGGTTAAATGACCGTTAGGTCATTATATATATATATATATATATATATATATATATATATATATATATATATATTGTAACACGCCCACCTGCTACCACCTACCATCTAGCCGGTGGCGATAAAGCGTGAAACAATGAATGCTCGTGAAGCCAGCTTTGAATTCTCAGGAAGCAGGATCTTTCGGGTATGAGAGGGGTCTGAACCCTTGACACAATGAATTAGGTAAAATTCTGGTAAAATGAGCATATGTTCAGTAAAAACACAAATTACACAGTGGTACAAATATACAATAAAGTATGCACTTTGCGTAGATGATCACTGCAAAGAAAACAGAAAACAAAAGAAGAAGAACACAACCACAAAATGTACAGGCGTCACCTCGACTGCCTGAATACTTCAGTAGTTACTATTCACAATTCTTTTGCTTCTACCTCTTTCTGAATTATTTTCGTGTACTTCATTCAACTCCTTCTATTCTTGAATGTTTCCGTGCACGGCCTTTAAGTGATTCTCTACAATTATTCTATCATAGACTGTTCACAGAGGTCAGCCTTAAGCTGCACATTTATTACAATGCTGTGAAGTCAAACACAAGAACAAACGTGACACACACGTTACTTAAATCGTACCCTTTACAAATTATAGCAACTAATTATCCCTGACATAATACAATGAAAGCGTGACTTTCAAACAAGATCACTTTTACACTACATGAAATATCATAATTCACTCTAGAAAAGTTGTACAAGGTATGGCATCGAACGAATTTACTAGTGCGTACAGCGAATGAAATCTAAACTGCCGCTCATACGTTCGGAATATTTCTCCCAGTAATTATTTGGAACTTTCACCTATTTTAGGACGCTTCGCCTGGTATTTTAAAGCTACACGATTTCCCAACAAATTGCCGCATAGAAGTTGCCAGTTCTTTACCTCGACATCTCCTTCCGGGAGTCGGTTGTGAACCACCGTCCGGTACGGATCGGAGGAGTGCGGCGAGTTATTTGACAAGTTTAGGTTAAGTGAATAATCTTGCTTTACTTGCAAACTATGTTTGAAGTGAGTGTCTCAATCAATAACTGAACTGTAAAGTTTACACGTAGCGGGGGCAGTTTATCTGCCTTCCACTAATTTTCTGAGAAAATGGATACACCTAGTGAAATGAAAACCTACAAGATGCCATCAGAGAATCTGCAGAAATCGTATGCCAATGTGTTACAGAACCACATGTATCCAAAAAAAGAAAGTGCTATAATTATTGATTCTGTTGAAGGGTTAAATGTTCAAGAATATACTGTAGCGATCGGACAAATAGTTGGACCAGAAAATATACGGTATGTATCTCGTATTTCTCAAGGTAGGATATGTTTTTACCTCGCCAATCCTAGTATTGCAGATAAAGTTACTGCAGAAGGCTGCAACAAAATAAAAGTTAAAAATCATTATTTGGAAATAAGGCCTTTGATCACAAAGACTAAAAGAGTCATTTTTCAAATGTTTGTCCAATTATACCTAACTATGTACTTATTGAAAAACTCAAAGAATTCAATATTAACACCAGTGCAACTATTACCTATATAAAAGCTGTTATAAACAATCCTGGTTATCAACACATCTTAAGCTTCAGAAGGCAAATATATCTGGAACCTAATGAAATAGACAAACTTCCTGAACATATGTCAATTATATATGATTCTACCAAGTATTATGTGTATATCTCTACAGATAAAATAAGCTGCTTTTTATGTCAACAAGAAGCACACGGCCAAATATTGTACAAGATCTAACAATGATGAAACAGGGACAGAGAACGTATGTGTTGAACCAAATGAAAATGAGAGTCTGTGTAGGAGTAATGAAGTAAGCAGTGATGTACAGGTTATGGAACAGGAGAACAATGTGACTGATGCTAGTAAAAGCAAGAGTAGTAAACAAGAGGATAATACGGAAGTGGAAAAGGATGCTCCTACTAGTGTTGAAGAAATCATTGAACAAAGTGGTGCTAATTTTAACTCGCCTAGTGTTTCCCATACAAAAGTCAAATGTGTGGATAACAAGCTACAACCAAGGAAGGATACAGCCAAAACACAGGATACAGACAAAGGAAAGAGATTGCATTCAACAAATAATTCCAGCACCTCAGACAGCAATGAAATTGCAGAACGATCTCAGAGTGTTAAAAAGAAAGTGAAAATATCATCAGTACCTGAAGATCTTGTGCAACACATCAGTGAAATACAAAATCAAATTTCAGATACATTAATTTCTATTTTTCCCATCCCAATGGAAAGTGCTATTGACTTCATTGTTAAATCATATGAACATCCATACAATGACATTCTATGCTAGCTAAAAAATATACAGAATATTCCAGGACTGGTTGTCATGTTACAAGAGATACACAGATATATAAAATACTATTATGAAAAAATTAGTAAACAATGAACAAGAATCAGAAGTGTCAACTGAGGAGTTGGAAAACAAAATCTAGTAATGATCAGAAGTCCAAGTCAACATAAATTCACAAGCTGTGATTTAAGATTATTATTTTGGAATACTAGAAGCATCCTCAGAAGATCAGAGGAACTGCAGAAGACCTTAGAAAATATGGACATTGTGATTTGTGTTGAAACATGGCTTACAGAAAATAGAAGTGAAAGTAATATTGATTTTCCAGGATTTGTAATAGTCAGAAAAGATAGGTTCAGCAAAGAGGTGGAGAATCATTTTATTGTAAGGAAAATATAGCTTTTGTAGAGATTAAAGACCTAAAATATCCACACAGTATGTGTGAACTAGGTGGAATTAAAATTACTAATGTGAAAAACTTGAATATCATTGCTGGTTACAAGCCTCCAAAATTTAATATAAGTCAGGAAGATTGGGACTCAATAATGGGAAATGCTTATCCAAACAGTAAAACTATAATCATGGGTGACTTTAATGCTCACAATCAGCTATGGAACTGTCGCCTTAATAAAACAGATGGAAACCTGTTGAATAACAGTGTTACCACACATAATCTGTTTCTGCATAATTCAGTTCCTATACTCATGGACTTTACTACAGGTGCTAAATCAAACATTGATTTAGTTTTTTCTACTACTGATATTTCACACCTAATTCAAGTGAAAGTAGAAAATGAAACTTGGGGATCAGACTATTTCCAAGTATATATAAATGTAAATGTGGAAAAAAAATACTATCACAAGAATACATTTAAAATAAACACAAAGAAAACAGACTGGGAGAAAGTGAGGAATCATCTTCAAGATAACTATTATCAATTTGGAATGACAGTATATGTTAACTCCCCTGGTACTGGTAAATATAATATCTTTGTAGACATTGTGACAAAAGCAGTTCAGGACAATACCCTGTGGTAAAAAAAAGAAAAGATAAAAATAATCACAATCCTGTGCCTTGGTGGGATGCAGAGTGTGATAAAATGAAAAGATTAAGAAAGGCAGCATATCGAAAATGGGAAATCACCAAAGAATTAAAAGATCTTATTGAATATAAAAGGAATGTAGCTTGTGCTAAAAAACTATTTAAATGGAAAAAAATTGAAAGTTTCAGAAATTTTGCAAAATCAATAAATATTAATTCTAATCTAACATATACATGGAATAAGGCAAAAATATTCAAAAATAAATGGGTAAAATTAAGACTAATAATGTACATGAAAATTTACCAAAAGAAAAAAAGTGGTTAGTGCTTTATCAAAAATATCCCACCTTGGGTTCCTACTAATCCCAGTATGCTGCCTGTATGTCAAAATACTCCTTTCTAGATAATCCCTTCAACTTTGTTGAATTCACGAAACTATGAAAACAAGGAATAAGAACCCTGCTCCTGGCATTGATGGTATTAATTATGAATTATTAACTAACTTACCTGGTAATTATCATATTATGCTATTGGATATATTTAATAGAATGTATGTAGAAAAAAAATACCCAAACAGTTGGAAGGAAATATATGTTCATTTCATTGAGAAGCCAAATAGTAGCAATCTAAGACCCTTGGCTCTTACCTCATGCATTTGTAAATTATTTGACAAAATGGTAACTGAAAGGTTAAAGTGGTGGTTAGAAAAAAATAATATAATAGCAAAGAATCAAACTGGGTTCAGACAAGGTTTGTCTTGTGCTGATAATATTACTGCCCTGAACTTATGTGTTGAAGATGCTTTTATGCATAAAGAAGATGTTCTTGCTGCTTTTTTAGATGTAAGTGAAGCTTTTGACAATGTTAATAGTGACTTACTTATGGAAAAGATAGCTGAAATAGGATGTCCTGAACGCATGATAATGTTTTATAAATTTTTGACCAGTAAGAGGTATTTATACACTAACGTGATGGGGGGTGAATTTCGTAATGTTTATAAAGGTGTGGCTATGCAATTGAAACTATAAAAAAAGAACTACTAAGGCTAGGGCTTGAGCTTTCACATCACAAAACTGTTTTTATTCAGTTCAATCAAAGAAACATACTCCCAGGGGAAATTGATATCAATGTAGGAGGCTCCAGAATAAAATCTTCTGAATCTGTTCGGTTTCTAGGTCTAATATTTGATTTCAGAAAAACTTTTATGCCACATATAAAGGTATATACAAGAAAAATGTTGTAAAGCAATGAATATCATTAAATTTCTCAGAGGTACATGGTGGGAGCTGAGCCTGTTACATTATTACATTTTTATAAGAGCTATGTGAGATCTATAATAGACTATGGCTGTTTGTTTATTACCCCAAAAAGTCTGTAACATATGAAGGGCTGAATCCAAATTAATGAGAATTGAGGATCGTGTAAAATTTTTATGTAATAAATTCTTAATTAAGAGCATTACTCACAAAAAGTCTGTAACATATGAAGGAATTCAAAACTATTTTAAAAATATTACAATTGATCACAGGAATAAAGTCAATGTATTACAGAATTGTATGAAAAACATTATATGTTTAGATAAAATAGTTGTTCAAAATTTTCCTTTATATAAGTTTAATTATGACACATTAATGTACCAGGTATTCTTGGATAAAGAATATGGAAAATTGTTAGTGGATGCAAAGAATCCTAATGAATTCTTCCAAAAATCAGTACTTAATTCACAAGCTATATCCATTTACACTGATGGAAGTAAAGTCAAGGATGCCAAAGCAGTTGGAACTGCTTGTATCTGTCCTGATATCAATGTTCACGTAATTAGAAGTCTGCATCCATATGCATCAATTTTCACCGCTGAATGTATAGCTATCAGAGATGCAATGGACATAGCTTTGAAGCACAAAGACAGAGATGTTGATATTTACACTGATTCCCTTAGTGTGTTATTAACATTAGAAAAAAAGACAGTAAATATAAGAACTAATTATTATTTACTAGATATTAAAAATAAGTTAAAGGAATTTCATACTGACAATAACTTTAAGTTAATATTATTTGGATACCTGCACACAAGGATTAGTGGAAATGAAATGGCTGACTCTGCTGGCAAAACTGCTACAACTAAGAAACCTTCAAATTTAAAAATACCTTATACCGATTTTCATTATATTTTTAAGAGCAGTGCTATGAAGGAAACGGTTAATAGTATTAAGCAAGCCGCTAACATCAAAGGCAAGGAATACTTTGCATCATTTTATAAAGAAGCTGAGAGACCTTGGTTTCATGGAAAATCCATTGAGAGAGATTTTGCTAATGGTGAACCGATGTAGAGCTGGCCATTACAGTCTAAACTCTTCATTATTTAGAGTTAAATTGATATCTGATCCAACATGTCATTGTGGATACAATAATCAGGATCTAAATCATGTAATATGGCAATGTTCAATATATAAAGAGGAAAGGGAATACCTAATCAAAAGATTGAATAAGATAAAAATATTTTACCCCTAGATGTCAAAATATTCCTTGCACAACTTAATAGCACCGGTATGAAATACATTTATGCATTTCTGTCATTATGTAAATAAAAGTATAAGATATATGGAATTGTTGAAACAGAGAAATTTACTGAATGTAAAAGTTGAAATGTAGTGTAAAATGCAAATCAATGTAATGTATAAAAATTGAAGTAATATGTATTGTAAAAATTTAATAAAAGCAAATAACTTCCTTAAGGAGGTTGAAAAGCTTTAAATAAAAAAAAAAAAAAAGACATCTCCTTCCCGCGCGCCATCAGTTAACCTTGGGGTTTTCGGTCGCTCGCAGTCTTCGCCGCGTCACTTGACTGGTTCGATGTTCCACGGTTATACCACTTCCTTCTCTCGATCTCAGGATTCCGCCACTCGTCCAAATTCTAGACCCTTCTCTCGATCTCAGGCTCGTATCATCCACGTATTTGGTCCAAGTCCTTCTCGCCTACGCTTGGGCCTTCACTGGAGTCGTCCTTCTTCCGCGTGCCGCGTACCCGATGGTCGCGCTTCCAGCTTTGAATAACTAACGTTATTGAATTGAATACGTCTAGCACTCGGCCGACATACCACACTTTGAGTGTGCGTGGTCGTGGCGTACAAAATTAAATGCTGGATTTCGTTTAGAGTCCTTCTGCGCGAATTTATTTCAATTATGAAACTATTTCAGATTCAAGCAATCACATCGCTTGCTTTCTCGCGTAATGTTAGTGCGAACACTGTACATGCACTTCACTTCTGAATTCTATCACTCTTATTAACGCGTTTCTCAAATCAGCTTTAACTAAGCAAGTTAAAATATACTCCTGCACTAACCAGTGTCTATCGCCGAAGAATTAGGTTGAGTCGCCGTCGCTGTCGAAGTCGAAAGAGAGTTCTCCCGAAGCGCGTCGCGGTATTTATGTGACTCCGTCTGGGGAAATTTCTGGAGGGGTGAATTTTCTCCTTCTTCGCGCCCTCTCAAGAAAAATATTATCCGTAACTTCGGACATCGGAGTGCGAAAACCTGCGGGTAGATGTCGCTTTCTCGGACCATCGCTCGCCGCGTACCCTATTTCTCTGTGTTCTGGGCTTTTCTCGTGCCTTATGGTGGCGTTACGGGTTTGTATAATCTCGCGACGTCACAATATATATTGAAACGAGCTCGAATATGCTCCCTGGTAACGGACCGGGCCATATACAAGAATTCCCAAAATGCCATCTTGGCGGTCCGCTAATTTGAACGCGGCGCGACAACCACGTCACTCTCTGACGTGGCCACGGCCACGTCGAACGGAACGCATGGCCACGAATAGGAAATTAGAAAGATAAGCTTGGGAACGAGGTCTTGTGATTGGCCGGTATTCGAATGAAATTCTCAACTGCCATTGGACAGAACACCCAAACGGAGACCACTCATTGTCGCAAATTCTAATGAATCAAATCATGGCTTTATAGAGATCCGGGAGGGGCAGTCGAATCACGTACGGGACTAACAGGCGGAAAAGATGAAAGGGAGCTTTCGTGGCGTGTAGACGCATATAATAGATTGAAAAAGACTTTCGTGAAATAGCAGCAATTAGTTGGAAAAGGAAGCACTGACGTTATGCAATTTAATCGGCAGTAGAACATTACTGGTTGCACCCTTTTCACATTATTGCCAGCACGGGCCGCACATTATCGCACGTGCCATACGACAAGGCCAGTGCCGCCTCCGACGGTTGCGTACTGCCCACTGTGTCGGACGTGCAAGCCTGTTGGTGAGGAAGCCGAACCACTTCAGCTGATTGGGTCCGGAGACGTCCGCCAACGCCATCGAGCCGTCACCCATCGCTGATGCCCGTCGTGAACATACGCCGAGAGCTAAGTAACTTTTATCTCAGGTGCCACGCTCAGTTCATTTCCCGCCAAGGCGCGGAGAGACTCTAAAAGTGCCAAGCTGAGATTATTATCGTGGCTAAATTCTCTTGTTTATCTAGTTTAAAAAATTAAAGTCAACAGAGAAGCCTCTGTAAAAGAAGATTTTTTTTAATTTGTGTTTTGTAAAAATCATTTGTAAAGGATTTCATTGCATGCTTCACTCATCCTCATCATCATTATCACGTAATTAAAATTGTTCTTTAAATGTAATTTTCTCTATGTCTTTCATTATTTACCATACACCTCCCGATCCATAATCACGGCAACAGTTACAGTAATAATGCGCAAAAAACTTCAGGGTTCTATCTTATTCGAGTTGCTCAAACTTTACGAGTCAATCACTGGAATGCATGAAATTACGTTATAAATGGTATACAAATATTTGGATTGCATGTAGTTATTTAATAATAACAAAAGGAGAGCCTTTCCGACAGGGATGACCGACATAGCAAACGGTGACATCGGGTATTTAAGGTTTACGTTTACACAATGCCATACGTTGTACCGAAGTACGCTGCAGTACTAGCATTCCCATGTTAGAAATCTCTATTCTGCTTTCTGCGGTGTGATAGTGAAGTGAAATGTACAAACATTCAAATGTGGACAAATACAAATCATATGTTTACCTTGCGTTGACCGTGCACCATGTGTGCGACTACGGTCGGAAGGCATCTGTCGTCTATCAGAATTGATGACCCAGCAGCGACGAACGACAGAGGAACATCTGATCCGGAGTGAAATAGCGGAACGTCAGCAGTCAAACACAATTCCATATTTCCACAATAGCCCCGCATCTAAAGGACAACGCGTACTGGGCTGCAACGACCAAGTTGTAATTGAAAAGTTAAATTGCATACGTAGAACCCTACTACTTTTGTCGTTGGTGGATATTGGTGGGATAGAGTAAATACACTCTTGAGCATTTATATGTAATTCAAATAAGCAAAATAGAAATGGAATTTAACCTTGCGAATTTAATTCAAACAGAGTGCTGGTGGTAGATTAACCGGGTAGATTGCAGTCGAATTATTACTTACATTATAATTTAGCATATTTGGAGGAATTCATTGGTTTTAATCAAAATGAAATTTTCCTCTTCCAAGGAAACTAATAACTTGCTTCAGAAATTTTTATGAAATGCTGTCTTTAAGAAAAATGTGTGCATATATGTGCAAACTTGCCAAAGGAGCGAAATACATAGGGAGAAAAGAAAACAAGAAAATTAAAGGTAGTTGTCTGTTTTACTGCGCGCTGAAAGATTTGAACAGCGTAGTTGATACTGCCAAAGTTATAAGTGAACATGTATGAAATAAAGTTTAGAACTTTGAGATTGGACTACATTCGTTGTCGACTATTTAATATCTGAATCAAGAATAGATATTTTTCGTTTCCTTTTCCAATAAATATGCTGATAGAAGAAAATAAGCTTATTAAATATTTCATAATATTCTACATCGCAGGTTTCGGCATCATTGATACGGTGCTTCTCTCCTTACAGTCGTCACGAACGTAGTGCATCTCCTAGTAGTGATTTTAAAAATGGATGAGAAGACAGTATTTTAATGGAGAAAGTCAATACATATTTATTAATTAATTCATTGGGAGCAGGGGTCCTGTAATTTATTTATTTTTTATTTATTTTGCGTCAAAAAACAGTTAAAATTTTGTATGACGTGTTATGAGAAAAATGAATTTTGTGCATATTATCAAAATTCTGTGATCCCTACACTAAGTCATATGCTACTTGAATTAAGAAAAACAAAAAAAGCTCCCATGTAATAAAACCTATTTTTAAGGATAAATAAACAATGAAAGATTATGGGCTCTTATCCATATGGCTATTAATGGGCTCTTATCCATGAGTACTTCGTCAAGGAATAATACTTCTTGCCGCGACAACATGGAAGAGATAATTTGAATGACTATATTTCCCACTGAATTCTAGAAGACGTGCACAGATAATGAAGTTACATTTATGCCCAGAAGCAAAACAAGGGGCCATCTCAGCAATGGATCAGGGAAACTGGCCAAAAAACCTGATCGAGATGGGGGTCATTGACCGAGAAGCTGCGATACAATACTTGTTACATATTGTTTAGAATTATACAGTCCAATGGTAAATAATACATTAAATATTACTGTTAAATTAATGTTACTTTTCTTGTGATGCTGAGTATAGTCTCTAATTGTATAGAAACAGTTATGCAATAGAAACGATTTCACTTGCTGAGGTTATTGGTAGCCGTGAGTGATAATTTAATAAATTGATGATAGCGTAATGATGATAATATGAGGAGAGGTGAGGTAAATTGAGAATCAGGTGCAGAAGAAACGGAGATGCTCGAGAAAACTTCTCGAAAATTGCTCTTGACCAACCCCAATTTCACATAGATTGGCCGGATATTGCATCCTGACCCAGCGGTGGAAGCCAGATACGCTCTTCATTATGTCTGTAGCCCGAATCAAACAGAAGACTGCGGCTCAATTCAAGGTTCCCTGGTATGTGAATGCTCACAAAGCTCTGTTCTATGCTCACATAGTATATATGGTTGTGTGTATGTGTGTTTGCGTTCATATGTACATTTAAATATTATATCTATATTCCAAACTATCAAAATACTTCGTTGGATTTAAAAGTCGTGAGTACGGAAAGCAATAAAGTTCATACTAAAAAACCTAAGTACCTTTTTTTGCTCCACCACCCTACAAGGTAAAGGGCCCAGTGCATCAATCGGGCTGACTTCTAACTCTGGAGTTCAATCTTCAAAATACACTCCACAAGACACTCAACTGAAATTTTGTACAACACGGAGTTATTTTCAAAATAAAACAAGAAGATCAAAAGAGTAATAATAATAATAATAATAATAATAATAATAATAATAATAATAGTAAATTGGTTTTATTGGGCAGCGCATTCAGAATAATCCACCAAGCAACACAAAGAGAAAATATGCATGGTAATTTAGACTGCAGGATGTCTATTATGTCTGAAATATTGTTATGTTGAGATCAGGGATTAATATAATTCATGATTTTTTTTCTAACAACAAATGCAGAATATTAAAGCATAAAATTAATATAAGCCTACATAAATACAAATAAACATCAACGACTTAGAATTAAGATAAAAACTATCCTTATATAACGATGAAGTAAGACAAAAGCTCAAAGCTTAGGGGCTAGGTTGCGAATGTACAACGAATGCACAAAGCGTAAACAACAAAATATGTTACTTGAAAGGAAGCAGAAAGTATTCTATCGGAACTTGGAACACAAAACTGATAGCCAGGAGAATGTTGATAACTATAAATTCAAGTCATATTGGCAGGAAACCTCGACCAACGCTTCAAGTTACAATTATGATGCATCACGGCTCTCTGAACTTCAGGAAAAAATGGGAAACCTTCCAGGAATGTCTGAAGTTCACGTAATGACCGAAGATATTGAACAAAGTCTCAAGAAATCCCAAAATTGGAAATCAGCGGGATCTGACAAAATTCAGAACGTTTGGTTAAAGCTTTTGTGTTCCTACATCACTGGATTTCAAAACGCTTTAATGAAATAGATTTAGAAGCCTTATCAGTGCCCAAAATTCTGAACGCAATGTATTACTTACTAACGGAAAGTGTTGCTAAATCAAATTCCAAAAATTACAGGCCAATGACATGTCTTTCTGTTGTATATAAGTTATTAAAATCAGTTTTATACGAAAAGATATACAGGCATTGTCATTAGAACAATATCTTCAGCATGGAACAGAAAGGATGCATCAGAAGTACCTTTGGATGCAAAGAACAGTGGACTGTCGACAGCATAATCATAAAACAAACTGAGGTAAAAAGCCGAAACGTGAGCATATGCTACATCAACTATAGAGAGGCATTTGATTCGGTACCTCATGAATCGCTGATACACATTTTGGAAATATATAAATTAAATACAAAGGTTGTAAACCTGCTGGTTGCCTTAATGGAAAACTGGTGTATTTAATGGAAAAATGGAAAACTGTTTATCTGGAGAATGGTACATTTAAGATTGATATTCGTCGAGGAATATTTCAAGGCGATTCATTGAGCCCTCTCTGGTTTCGTTTAGCAATAAACCCCCTATCACAGCTTGTAAACAAGGAATGTCTAGGGTACAGACTCCGTCTGAGAGATCCTAGCTCCCGAATCAACCATTTACTGTTTATGGATGATCTTAAAACGGTTGCCGAGAGCCAAAACCACCTCGAAGTATGTGACGCGGGTAGTAGTGAAGGCATTGCTATGTCCTTTGGATTAGAAAAATGTGCCGAAATACACCTGAAAAACAGTAAACTGTTCAAAGTACTTGATGAAACTTGTAATTTTCGACAGCTTTTGTACCACAACACTTATAAATACCTTGGTATCCAACAAAATAGACGACTGAACCACACAAATATGAAGTCGGTATTCAAGGAAAGATACAAATCAATAACCACAAAGTTGTTGAACACAAAATTGTTCTCAAGGAATTAAATAAGCGTTATTAACACCTATGCTGTCCCAGTATTGACATACTCCTTTGGTATTCTGAAATATTCACACTCAGAACTTCGAGAACTGGATAAGCTTGCTCGAACCACGCTTACATAATTCAGAATACATCATCCCAAGGGCGCTGTTGAAAAATCTCTCCACAAACCAAGGAGGTAGAGGCCTGATTAATATCTTCAGTCTTTGAAGGTCACAAGAAAAGAAAACGTGAGTGTACTTTCACGCCTTGTATAGTGTATTACTGAAGTATGTAATTGCGGTGGATGCAAACTATTCGGCACGAAGTCTCCAGAAGACTGAAACCAACACAGAAATTGTTTCCCAGATAAGTAACATGCAGAGAGATTGGAAGAACAAAACCCTTCATTAAAAATATCTAATCTCTTAAATAACTCATTAATTGATCTCCTCTCCTTTAGTTAAAAATAAGATATTTATTCCATGAAACGAAGGATTTATAATAACAATTCAATATGGGGTAATAACAACGCAATTATAATGGTGAAAATCCCGTTTTCTTTAGGCTCACGAATTATCCATACGTAGACGGACTGACGAAGAGGTTTCTCAAAAATCACTTTTTCTGGTTCAAAACAATCGCTTTGACAGCCCACTTTTTTCGAATTAGCAAAATGCAATGGGGGAGAGTCTCCCGATGTCTCAGAACCGAAAAACGGGCATTAAACATTTTGCAACAATTTATAGCTTTATAAACAAATTCGAAATATGCGTTTGAAACGGCCGGGATGACTCCGCCAATTGTGCCTGAAATGAACATATCAAAATAGCAGTTTGACAAGAGTTACAAATCTGGACGGAGCGGGTTGCTTTCCACGGGTCACTAGTTCGATATCCGAAGCTCGAAGGACCATGGACGTGGCGGGTTACCTTAGCTTGTAGTGGACTGTATTATTGGTTGTTGAAAGTAGGTAGGCAATCCACTCAGTCCCTTTCGACGCTCGTTAGGAATTTTATAATAATGTGGATTATCATGGAAACACACTTCTCACCTTGCAGAATGATGTTTAATTACCTTTGAGTTATCACAATTGTTCTTTACAATAAAAATACACTTACGTTATTGTTCTCAATGTGAGAATACAGGAATTTTCCATCTTGAATCACGAAGCGCGAGAACATGTGCTCGCCTGGCAACTTACTTGCAACTTCGTGTGAAATACATTAATTAGTTCAATACATACACAATGCTGAACTATAACAAATTGAAACAATGTGGCTTTCACTTGACCACAACTTAAGCACAGAATATTACTTTCTGCATAAGAATTTACGTTATGTTTTAAACACGGAGCCCGAGATATACTTCTCGCACTGGCTTCTTCTCAGCGACTGATTTATACACAATGCTAAACTACAACAAATTGAAACAATGTGGCTTTTCACTTGGCCACAACATAAGCACAGAATATTACTTTCTATACAAGAATTTACGTGATCTTTTAACACGGAGCCCGAGACATGCTTCTAGCAAGGGTGCTACTCAGAGACTGATTTTTCTTCGGTTTGCGAGTTCTATCGGGCACGCGAAGAGGGGATTTGAACTGGCCAATTAGCGACTGCTTTTCCAGCGGTTGCAGTATGGCGAGGAGGGGTGAATTTGAACAGTCCAATAGGCAACTGCTAGAATTCGAATATGTTCTAGAACGTTTTAGAAGGTTTGGATCACGCGGCGCGGTGGTGCCGCTCGGCTTATGGAGCCTTCTATGCCGCGCTTCCGGTGTTGCCGCCTAGGGCGTAGGAAGTGCTTTATTTTTATACGTCCCTTTCTGCTTTTGCGTGTGGGCCCGAACAAAATCTATTACTAAAACCTAGAATAATTATTGCTAAAATGATGAATATTTACTGGTCTATGGACAATAATTCTGGACGGAAAACCACGCTATGATATTTTTTCGTCGTGGCGTACGCGCAAGCAAAATCTCTCCTTTGGCAGGGAAATATGACGATATTTCTACCTCGTTCGTAAGCGAACTAGTCCCCTCCCCTGAACAGCGTCTTTCTACCCCTTGGGATGTTGCACTAATCGCAGACACGTGGTTCTACCTTCTAGCGATTGGCCAACGCGTCCCTCCCCCTGCCCTCCCCCTGGCCGCAGGCTGTCCAAGATTGTCGGCGCCGTTACGAAGATAGAATTTTGCCGGCCAATTTTTGTGAGGGAAAGGGTACGTATGAAGTAAATAATAATAATAATAATAATAATAATAATAATAATAATAATAATCTACACAGCAGCATTACAGCGCATAGCGATATACAATACAGCAATCATTGTAGTGTACTACACTGCACTTCAACGCACTTACAGACCTCCGTGAACTTAACACTATTTGAATTAATAGTGTTAAAATAAATTTATAAATAAAATTAAAATAGTATGGACGATTCTTAAGTTATTTAATTCGTTGTTACTAAACTAATTTTAACTTATATAACTTATATAACTTATACCTAAAACTACGGAGTTTGTGAGGAAAAGTTTCAAACATTGCTACAGGAAAACTTTTCCAATACGTTATAGTTCTACTAAAGAATGACAATATTTTCACCTCTGCTCTTTGCTTTTTGAACCAAATATTGTCAATATATCGTAGACTCCACGGAATTACGTTATCTTCTCTAGTGTATTCTGAATTCTATTCTGAATTTTCTGCGAAGCCGGTTCTCCTACGTTTGTAGGTACAAAGCGCACAGCCTCGCTTTGATTCTTTATGTTTCAAAGGATTCCTAATGTATTATCTGGTAGGAATTTCTCCATTCTCATACGTTGAAAGCTTTCTTTTGAATCACTTTCAGATTTGCTTTGTGAGTAATCCTATATAGAACCCAACAGGTTACAATGCAGTCTGTTAAAATAGACAAAACACGTGCCCTTTAGAGGGCTTGAACGATCCATTGCACACGATCAGCTATGTCGACCCAATCGCTAAGCCAATGATTTCTTTTATATGGTCGACCGTAGGCTCAAGAGCTAGGGGTGAGGCGTGACGTCGAACTCACGGGCTGAGACACGAGGACCCGAAACGGCCATGTTGGCCATTGTGACATTTGGAGGGCTGTCGAGAGCATCACCTGCGCGTGCACTGCGCTTAGGGGATGCGTTGTCAGCAGGTTGCCCAGTTACACGTGTTCGAGAAGGGCGGCATCATGGCGCTTCGCACCGGGAGAGGTGGCTCAGAGCATCAACTCATGTCACGGCAGTGCATCTGACCGGGCGGTTCTAGGTTCGAATCCCGTCGGGGGCACTACAATGAGTTGTCCGCCTGACATATCGAACGGCAAGAATTGGTGCCACTCACCGAGATGTACCATCTATTTCTGTAAGACATTGGCACGCGATTCTTTGCTGCAGGCAAGACACGAGCCATTCAGGGTGTGGGTCAGCATAAGTGAAGTGGTTTGCTTGAACCGTGCCGACGACGTTACCGGGAGGAGAAGTGCCAGGGTAACTGAAGTAGCATGAGCAATGTTCGGGGTATTCCCTCTCTCGTCCAGTGCCTAGTTTGATGTTTGGAATCGAAAGATATCTGATAAGACCCATTCGTCGATAGTCTACCTCATAGCGGTGCCTTGGAGGAGTGTAGATACTTTGCCATGGTCAGCCATCGCCAGATCTCTCGGTGATACAGAATGTTTCGGGTGCAATAAAGCGTGGA
Organism: Teleogryllus oceanicus; assembly: GCA_964035755.1. Taxonomy (NCBI): domain Eukaryota; kingdom Metazoa; phylum Arthropoda; class Insecta; order Orthoptera; family Gryllidae; genus Teleogryllus; species Teleogryllus oceanicus. The sequence goes on from CAXIVR010000009.1 coordinate 103,111,540, forward strand.
ATAAGTACTCCACCCCTATCTACTAATCTGCAAGTGGGCGCCCAAGTACAAGGCATTTGGAATGAACTCTCACAGTACTCCATTCGAGACCTGTTAACTCCATATCACGACTGTTAAACGCGTACGTTTCCCAACATTATAACATCACGCCATGCTACCACGTACTCTCTGCGGGCGAGTATCAATTCATTTTGGTCTTACCAATGTGAAGGTAATATAATAAATAAAGCATTAAATTGTGTAAATTGGTTGTTTTTTATTTCTGTGTTAATTTTTCTTTTTGAACAAACATATTAATTTCTTTTGTAAGTAATGAACAATTAACATGTTTCTGGAATGTTTATTTGTTTCTGAAATGCAAATTTTTGTATAGAAAGTATTTTGTTAAACGAACTTTTGAGTGTTTATTGCGGCTCAGCCATTCGAAGTATCAGCAGAGTTTATTAGACAAACTATGCTTAAAATTGTCTTAGGAGCTTATTTCGAAGTTTCACTGTTTCCTCCCCGGACGCCCTGAATATGAAGAGGGGAATAAAAGACGAAACCAATATTATTATGAATTCTTCCAGTCGTTCATATCACGATTCTTACTAAGCAACCCTACAAGTATTATAGATTTTCATTTTCTAGCCATACGGCAGGATAACATCTGAATTATTACGTTGGCCCTCCATTGATTTGCAAAATAAAAGTGTTTACCAAATATTAAATGAGCTGTCTCTCAAATTTCTACGAATGTGTATAATGATTATCTTTAACTCAATGTGTGAATGAGTGTAAAAGTCTATTCTTTCGCGATGATTCCTTCTTTGATATCTCACGCCATTTTACGATCCCTTAAAGTCATACCACTAATGTGCAAATGTTGTAGATGGATTGATAATAATGACGTTACAGAATGGATGGTAAATGATCAGTGGTGGAATGAAAGAAAGGGGAAACAGGAGAAGCCCAGAACAATCTGAAGTGATCCCGCTTTGTCGGTCAAAAATTCAATTCCCATACAATACATGAGTAACAATATTTGAAGAGCTGAAAAATTTATTTACGCGCCATGGGTGTTGTAAGGGTTCTAGTGATCGAGCGGTGACAAACTTCCTGGGGACTTTTGCCCCGATATTTGATGATTTACTTATTTACTAATTTACTAGCCGTTAACCTTACTCGGTTTATCTTGTCGTATGATATTCTCCCATAATTCTTTTCTAAAATTGTCTCTGAAAATTCTTCTACAAGAGAACATTTAACATTAACTGTATTCACATTTTCCTCGTTTATTTCACCAGGAGTGGTAGCTCAGTGCATCAACTGATGTCAGCGCCTCTGACCGGAAGGTCCTAGGTTCGAGTCCTGACGGCGGCAGGATTTTCGACTCTAGCTTTTCAGTTAGATCGAATTAAGTCGCTGTCTGGAGGAGAATTCTAGCGACCCGCTGCTCTGATCGATAGTTTTCCGTGCTTTCTCCGATCAACACCAGGCGAAAGCCGGAGCAGTACCCTACCAAATGGGTCACAAACCGAGCGCGATCTTTCCTTCATCCTTGTTCTATCCTCTCCCCTTACACACACACTTACACTAACATGCACTATCACATATTCCGGGAGACCGGTCGGGAGTTTAGAGCTTGTTCCGGCTGGGGCGGTGCCCCGCTGGTGGGAGAGTCCTGGTTAGGGCGAAACCCCACTAGCTGACGGTAGGTCGGCGCCGGATCTCGCCATCCAGCGGGGGACGATCACCACTATCTCCCGAGGAAAAACATCCACTACACTAACGGGGCTAATGACCGAAGCAGTTGACATGCCCGGAAACACGAAAAAAACACTCAATCCTCATTTATTTCCCCATTCTCCCCCGTTTTGCAAGGTAGACAGCTCCGTATGGAAGGCAATAACAAGCAATAAAGAATTAGTGAAAAATAAACGTTATTTTTGGTCAATTTAAACCCAGTTAGAAGTGTTATTGAAATTCGTCATAAAGATGTGTGTTTTGTTGTACCGGAGCACAATAAAGTTATTCCTGAAGCGATAAAGGGCGTCGGTGTTTGTGTGTTATTCCGTCAGACCTAAATTGCTCACTAGCTACGTAGTCAACATTGAAACTTCCTGTGCAGGTCAGTACCGATCTATTAAATTTGGTCATCCTATAACCATTTGCCGCGACAATGCTCTGAAACTACAGCAGAGGCGAATATGCAGATTTGTATTTACATCCAACTGAGAGCCCAGCGTTGCCATTGCGACACGCAATTTGGCAGCGACGGTTTTTGCAGTATCTCTCATAATGAAGCTCAGGCATTACTGTTAGCCACTGTTTTAGCAGATACAATAATAACGGAGAGCTCTAATGCGTGTATTACAGCGACTAGTGCACGAATAAATTTCTCTCTAAAACTGTTGTTTTTAACAGAAATTGTGGCATGGTGTAAGCGTCGTTGCAAAGAATGCAAAGAGTATTTATTGTCAAATGTTCGAATTATTTGTGTAGTTAATTTGAAAATTGTATTAAATTGGGTGGCTTTTTAAAATGTTTGTTATTCTGTTAATGAGCATAACAATTTTTAACTTAGTGGTTAATGTCTTCCAATATGATATTTCTTTCGGGGATATACCCTGAGAATATTTGATAGTTGGGTAACATTTCAGAAATTTTGAATTTTTATTTCATTTCATGACCTATAAAGACACGGAATCTTGGAATTATACTAAATTTGAAAAAAAGGTTTCGCTACAGAATCCCGACTCAAAATCGAGTAGTTTGTTCATGAAATGAATAGTATATTTCTTCCCTTCACAGACCTATCCGAAAGCAAAACTAATCTATCTGCATCATCGACAAGTAATTACATACAAGTAAACTAGGAAGTTCACGGGGGTTCTCATTTCACATTCTATCGCTTTCCACGATCTGCTTTCAACGCACATACCATACGCTTACAGTAAATCCGTGTTCTGGACTTATGGTTTAATAGTCGCAGTTTCAATTTGTTTCCTTGTTTTTGTTATCGTAATACAAATTTAGATTTCACCACCGGTAGTGCTAGATTAGTGTTTAGATCGGCGGGTTAGTTAACTCTAATGCGCGAAAGCAAATCAGGGCGCAAGATCGACGGATTTGCGATTTGGATAACTTTGATTGATCGATTGACTGATTAGTTATTCCGGACGCGTCAACTGCTAAGCTAATTAATTCGGTAAGTGTTGTGCATGTTTAATCCCTCGGAAGATGGCGGTGATCTTCCCCTGTTGGATGGCGAGATACGGCGAAAGGCTTACCTGTCAATTCACGAGGTTTTCCTAACCAGGTATCTCCCATCGGCGGGGCACCGCCCCAGTCGGGACCAGCTCTAAGCTCAAGAACGGTCTTCCGGCATGTGTGATAGTGTAGTCCGTGTTAGTGTAAGTGGGTGAAGTATGTGTAAGTTAGAGGTGATGATAGGACAAGGAAGAGGAACGAAAGATGGTTAGGGCACTGCTCCGGCATTCATCTAGTGTTGATCTGAACAGCCTGCCGGTAGAATTCTCCAACAAACAGCGGCTGAAATCGACCCAGTTACGTAGATAGTGTCGAAAATCCTGCCACTGTCGGGACTCGAGCGTAGGACCTCCCGGTCAGAGACATTGCACTTACATTTTTTAAGCTCGAAAATATCGCTAACCTGTATTCCTCTTCCACACATTAGATCCTTGAATATATTTTGAACATTTCATCTCGGTCAGACTGGCTTTACTTTACCGGTTGAGAACTCAGGATAACTTTATCTGCAGTAATTCCGACCGGGAAGTCCTAGGGTTCGTGGTTTGACGGTAGCGGGTTTTTGTCACTAGCTAGACATGTCTAATTCATCCACGGTCTGGAAGAAAATTGTGGCTGTCGTCAGCTCTAATGAATGGGTTTCCGTGTTCATTCTGATCAATACCACGATATTGCCCCGAGCAGACACTAACAAAGAAATCACACACAGCGCGCCTTCCATTGTACCCTTTCTGGACCTAGTGCCTTATTCTCCCTTTCAAATACACACACACACACACACACACACACACACACACACACACACACACACCACTCGCTAACAAATACCGGGAGCGGTAGCTCAGTGTATCAACTGATGCCACTGCAGCGCCTCTCACCGAGAGGTCCTAGGATCGAGTCCTGATGGCGGCAGGATTTTCGACACTGGCTTTTCAGCTAGGTCGAATTCAGTCTCTGCCTAGAGGAGAAGTCTAGCGGCCGGCTGCTCTGATGGGTAGTTTTCCGTGGTTTCTCCGGTCAACACCAGGCGAATGCCGGAGCAGTATCCTACCAAACGGGCCACGGACCGCGCACGATCTTTCCTTCTCCTTCCTTGTCCTATCTTCTCCCCTTACACACGCACTTACACTAACATGCACTACACTACCACATTTCCGGGAGACCGGTCGCGAACTAAGAGCTTATCCCGGCTGGACCAGTGCCCCGCTGGTGAGAGAGTCCTGGTTAGGGGGAAACCCCACTAGCGGACGGTAGGTCGGCGCCGGATCTCGCCATCCAGTGGGGGAAGATTACCGCCATCTCCCGAGAAAAAAACATGTCCTACACTAACGGGACTAATGACCAAAGCAGTTGACGCGCCCAAAAACACGCAAAAAATCAATCAATCAATCGCTAACACATGGAGTTCACATGGATCCACACATTACAACTACCACACCTCTGATACTGGAGGTTCAAGTTCCGACCGTCGCGACGGTGGCAGGATTTTCGACACTAACATGTGAGCTAGGTCGAATTCGGTTGCTGCCTGGAGGACAATTCAGGAGGACCACGCACGCGCGATCTTTCCTTCCTCTTCCTTGTTCAATATTACACCTTACTTACACACACTTACATTAACATGCATTACATTACCATATATGCAAGGAGATCGGCCGGGAGCTTAGAGCTTATTCAGACTGGGGCAGTGCCCCACTGATGGGAGATACCTGCTAAGGAAAATCCTCACTAGATCGGTACCGGATCTCGTCAACCATCAGGGAAAGATCACCGTCTCCTCGCCAAAGAAAACAAAGTACACTTACGGTACTAATGACTTTAGCAGATGACGCGCCCGGAATCACTATCAGGCAAACAATCATGGCTAGATCGGCGTCGAATCTCTCATTATGAGGAGAAGAATAATGCCACGTTTTGGTATATAGCATGCACTGCAATTACGGGAATAATGTTCTAAGCAGTTGACACCGGTCTGGATTCACGAAATAATCACTCCGTCGGATGATCGCTACATTAGGGATTAGCGCTTGTACAAGCGGAGAACGGTACAGCGATAGCGTTTGTTCAGCACCTACCGCAAATGGCAAAAAAGGGGTTTTTAAGTTTTTTTCCGATTGCAACAACTTTTTCTTCTGCAGTTATGATCTGTGGGTGAGAGTCTTGGATTGACGTTTTGAGAGTTTGAAATAAGTTGAAAATGGCTGATTCGTGAAGCGGTTTATTGGTGGCAGTAAAACTAGGAGTAGCTGGGAGTTTGGTGAAAGAGTCGGCTATTGTGTGTATGTGTATATTGTGTACTTATGTGATCCGAATGTGAGAGTAATTTATGAAAAATTTTAAGATAGTATGTTAGCTGAATAATAATGTTTGGGCTTGCCTTCTGAGTCCTACGAAATTTAATTAAGATGGTCGTGATATTGAATTTTGTAAATTTTAAAATACGATGTTATTCATATCAGTACATATTAAAGAGTTTTTCCCATTTTAATCGATCTTGGGCGGGAAACAATTAAGTGATAGCTAAGGGAATCAACAAAATTACTATTGCTTCCCAAGCTCACGATACAGTTGTTTAAAGCAATATTTGCTTCTGTACATTAATTTACATGAAGAAGGATTTGACTATTATTCTAAATGACATATTATGTTTAAGTATATAATTTTAAATCTTAATTTTACAATAGAATTGTTCGTGTTGAAGTAGGAGAAAAATGAGCTATTTCCTGTAAGAGATGGTTTTATAATCTGAAATTCTTCAATTAATAAAATTGACCAGTGCTTCTGTACGAACATTTCTCACTTTAGAAATAGTTGTTTTGATAGTAAAAACAGGTTAAATCAGGAACCTAACTTGGAATGACCAGACCCTGAAGTGTGCGTTATATCAAAAAGGTCTGGTATATTGCTAATTACTTGCCTGGTAATTAATAAATAGAGACTTTTACCCGTACGGTTAAACCATTCAAAATATGAAATGTCAATTTAATTTTACGTGAAGATTTACAATCTGTATTTCATTGACCACTCGCACCGTTGGGTTGAGGTAGCCATAAAACTAAATCCCGAAAAATGTAAAAGAACGATCAGAAAGAATGCCATTGTATGCTTTACACCCTAAGTATTAATTCGAATTGCCATTTAGGATGTCCAAAACCTGTACAAAATTCATTCATACCTCACTGGTAATTGTGAGATTTACGGGCTGATAGAAAGCAAGGACATAATAAATAACAAGAAATGTACACATTTGACAAAATAGTGTCACCAGATAATCTGCAGACGAGGGCGAATTGAGAATACAAAGGAGGGTGCAACGAAGCAGGTGAAACTAGGGGTAATTGGTAATCACAAACTAATTTAACATTTCAAAATAAACAAAGGTCTATATCTGCCAAAGGACATTCTAACCAATTACGATTCATCTTTTAACATAAAAAGTTCCTACATACACACAACAAAAAGGTGTTGCCATCCTTTTCCTGTGAACAGCTGAAGCCTGGCGTCGAACATTTAATGTTAAATTTATTTATGACAGCCATAAAAACTAGAATTATATTCGAATTTCTAGCGATCACTAATGTTTATGACTATAAGTAGAAAATGCTTTGAGTCTTCTTGGTACTGGTATTCTTTTGTTAAAAGTTGGAGAGGTTTCACTTCCTCCCAAGCTTTTAAACACTGGGACACGTGGAACCCATAACACACAAGAGAGTATGTGGAATCTAGGTAGCCCGCCTCCCGCTTCTCATTTCAGCCGATGAGAAGTTACCACCCTGAAAAGAAAGAAAATTATCAGATAACAAGAATAAGAAGAGAGAGCAAGAACATCTTTGTATTCTGATATGAGAAGTGCAATATTGTAAGAATTCCATATTGACTGGAGAGACTCATTGAAGGAGGAAAGTTAAATGAAAAAATCCCATCGGCTTACATAACTCAGGATTTTATTCTACTCGTAATAAAATTTACTGAAGCAGGAGGGTACGTCAATGATGACTTGTCGGCCAAGTCTTGTAATGGATGACAATGAAATTGAGATGAACTGTCTTCGCAATAGTACCAAAAGTCCAAGAAGAATTATTACTGTAACTTTCCACAAATTGCAGACCCACCAGTTACATTAATGAGTGCTAGTATTGTCAAAGCTGTCATCATTAGAAGGCAGGAAAGAATACAGGTACTGGAATTTCTTTCTTATGTTTCATTACATTTGATAAGATGAAATATGCATTTAATATTCTTGTTTTATCACTAAACTATATTTGTGTCACATTCGTGAAGGTACTGTTTATTTCCACGTGTCCTGATTTTGTATGTATTTGAATATGAATGTTGTTCATGGGTTCCCATACTTCATGGTAGGCAAGTAATCAGCAACACTCTTTCTTTTCAGACAATTTTATTAAAGAAATAGGTAACATAAATATAATACAGATGAGCATTTCAGGTGAAAAAACAAGCATGTTTAATAATATTAATAAATAATATTATAATATTAATAAATAATATTATAATATTAATAAATAATATTATAATATTAATATTATAATATTAATAAATAATAATATTAATAAATAACTTCTGTTATGTTTAGATTTCTGAAGCATGGATTCCAGTAGAAAGGGTTTTTGGTAAATGTTTGAGTACATCCCTGTCTATTATATCACCGCAATTCCAAGACTAGACGTTGTAGACTCCGGGATTATTCGCGTCCTTTGTGGTTAGTGAATACGCTACAATTCTGATGACTACGAATTCTAATGACCGGCTGGCGGACTAAGGTTCTGACGGCCTACAATCTGGCGCGATTGCACGGCCACGCACTAAGCAAAGTTGACATTTTCACCTCAATACCTCAATTCATAAATTTGCGTTTTTCCTCGTTTTTATCTGCAAAAAATAGTTTTTCCCTTGCGCTACTTCTAATTATTCTCAGTGCTTCAACGCTTTATGAACACAACCCTCTGAATGTTATAGAAAGGCGAGAAACTCTTAAGACACTTCTATGCAGAAATGAAACGTTTCTCAATAAAGTTACACTAGAATATTAAGTACCGGATTATATATTTAGTATTTGTACTGCTGTATTAGACAGCAGAAGACGGTGGTGGCTTTTTCCCACCTGAAATGGCCTATTCTCTGTATATCCTTAAAAATGAAGATTACTGCTATGCTCATTATTACATGAAATAAAATTTGAAACCCCAGTTTTTGATAAAGTTTCGAAGTAATCTTTCAATTTCATAGGTTACATTCCAGTACAACGTTTCAATGTATTTACAACAATTATAGGTTCGAAAATCTAGGCATTAAAACAGTACAATATACTTGTATGTACTACACAAAGATCAGTAAACTGTATTTTTTCTTCAGAATTATTCTGCATTCCTAAGAGCAGCGTGTTACTAAAGTGGACGTCAACCATTCTTCGCCGTACTACGAAGTTCACGCTCATACGTAGCATTTCATAAATATTCTCATTTATTTATTTTTGTAACATTAGTTATAAACAATTAAAACATTCTTATTGATTTGCTTGAAAAAATAATTATATGTACGAAGTATTATTCAATATCGAATTGCGTCATCGAAATATTCATTTTTCTCTTTGACTTAAAGGGACCTTCCTATAGTGCTCTTGACGCATGATTATTTATTTTTTCTCAATAGAATTACATCAGAAATTTACGTTATAGGCATTTTCAACCATAATATTTTCTAGAGTTATGTGGTTTAAGAAATAATTCTGAATACAGAGGTAATATTTCATACGACACATGATCGGTTAAATTACGTGCGAGTCCTGTTTCGTTCTAAGAGAGGACGGCTAACTTTAGCACGGAAAAAGTTCTCACGATGTTGTCAGTTCGGTTGTACCTAACCACTATTCGTACCCCTCAGTTGGATTCTACCCCTTCCGACCAATCCTGTCCCACCTGATCCTTCCTTCCCCCACCGTCGCTAACTGACTTTCTCGCCGTGACACCTCTATACCCCGCATGCCGTCAATTCCCTGAATTATCAGTACATTGGAGTCAAACTGCTGGAATGTCTATCTATCTATATATGCCTCTTTTGCATTCACAGTTATACTGCTTTCTATGCAAATCATTCATATGATCAACGATTTGGCGCGTTGGAGTGCTCTAGCAGTTTCCACTTAACGTAAAAGTTGGAAACATGTGCTAACGGACAGCGCGCGACTTCAACAAAATTAATTCGGATGCTAATGAATTAATATGAAAAATGTCCATATTACATCGTAAATGCGTTTGAACGCATTCGATCACTATTCCCCTTCGAACAATCTGCCCTTCCCGATCCATCCTCCCTCTTCTGTTCAGACCTCCCCGGCCCGATCAATCCTTCCTTTCTCTGCTGCGATCGCTTACTGTCCCTTTCACCGCCCTCACGGGTGTCAATTTACTGAAATTATCGTAAACTGGAGTCAAATTGCTTTAATCGATACTGGCAACCACCGCTGCCTTTTTGCGGCCAAACTTCGTTTTGCGTCATTTATTGACAAACTAATAGGGCGCGCTCCAAAGTGACAAGTTTGACGATTGCTTCGTGACAAAAAGAGAACATCCTGCGATGGTAGTGGTGATAACACGGACGGTGAGTTCTGCGTTTAGACCAATTTTTACAAGTACAACGAATTTACCAGATTTAAACAACTAATCTTTAAATTAATTTATTATTATTTGGCAAATTAATCTCCACTTTAAGTGTTTCTGCCACCCTAAAAACTATTTGTTTTTTCTGCCCTTCCCCAAAATAATCTAAAAATTGTTTGTCAGCTCGCCTTCTCATTGGCTCATTATTATAAGTCGCTAAGTTTAACTTAATGAAACATTTGCTGAATGTGTGACAGACGAAGCATATGTTGTTTCTTGTTTACTTACGCGTAAATTAATTGGTTTTGTTTTGTTACCTAAATATTTTCTAATCTATTTTGTGATTGGCTAATTACTGTATGTTAAGTTCCTTTGTTCGTTTGATTTTTGTATTACTTTATTCTCTAAATAAATCTCTATTGCCATATAATAAATAGTATTTTATAATTTTGCACTCTAGCAATTTCACAAAAGGCGGAATTTAATTATTCAACTGTCAGTATTTATAAATTCCGGTTCCTTGTAATAACATTATGAGGCATAGATGTAATGTCATTTGAAGAAAATTAACTTTTTAGAGAACATATGACATGAGTATGGGATGTATGAGGAAAACAGTGTTATAACATTGAGAAATAAGTCATGAAAAATGCATTTTACGATGTTGCAACAAATGCAAGAATTCGGTAACGAATGGAAAATGACTACACTTTCTCTTCGAACATTGGATCTTCAACTAATACAAACCAGAAGCAAAACCAAATAGTTTTTATTGGGAATGTGGTATACCCAAGATGTTAAAAATTCATGTCATTTGCTTTTGTAATTTTTTTATGAATGATATTCTTTATATAATCATTTGTAGCGTACCTTAATATCATTTGATATCTGTATGTGCTTCCAGTGAATTAGAATTATAATAAAATATTTGTCTGTAAGTGAAATTATTGGTTCAGTTTAGTTCTTAGTTAAACTGTTATTATTAATATTTATGTTAAGGAAATCCGTTCATACAAGGCAATTGACATTTATTTTTATGTCTTATTTTGTGTTCGGCTCAAGAATCTTGAGCTCGCGCCGAAGAGATGCAGTTCTTTGAATGTGACTCAATACATTTCCTCTTGCTTCTTTCAATTTGTTTCTTAAGTTAAAGAATATTTCTCCTGGCATTGCTTTACCAGAGCGGCAAGGAATGGGACAAGTCGTCTGGATTTTGTTCTCTCAGAATCTTCAGTTTAAGAATGACGTAAAAGAGATGCTATAATCTCACTACATTTCGATTTATTGGAGAAGTGGAAAGTGAAGTGATCTTAGTGTCTTCAGTGGAAAATGAGAAATTGCATAAAACATAAAGCTACGGCTGGAGATGGCAACTGGGCGTTTTAAAGAGCCCTTTACGCCAATATATCAAATTTTCCCCAGACTTGTGTCTTATTTTACTGTAGTCGGTTTTCATGTCAACCTCGGTGGTGCAGAGTAGAACCTCTGATCGGCAAGTCCTGGGTTCGAGTTCCGACGGAGGCAGAATTTTCGACACTAGCTAGATAGCAATGTCGAATTCAGATGCTGCCTGGAGGCGTATTCTAGCGGCCGGCTGCACTGATCGGTAGTTTTCCATTGTTTATCCATTAAACTCCACGCGATTTCCGGATCAGTACCCTAAGAAACGGGGCACGGAGCGCGCGCGATCTTTCCTACCTCTCTTGTTCTATCCTCACTCCTTACTTACACATACATGTCGGGTGATCGGGCGGGGGCTAAAAGTTTATCCCGGCTGGGCGGTGTCCCGTTGGTTGGAGATACCTGGTTGGAAAATTCCCCGCAAGCTGACGGTAGGTCAGGTCGGCGCCGGATCTCGCTATACAGCGGGGAAGACCACCGCCAGCTCTCCAGCAAAAACGCTACACATACGGGGCTAATGACCGTAGTAGTTGATGCGCCCGGAATCACGAACAATGAATCAATCAATCTTTCCTTCCTTCCTTCCTTCCTTCCTTCCTTCCTTCCCTCCCTTCTTCTTCTTCCTTCCTTTCTTCTCTTCTTCCTTCCTTCTTCTTCTTCATTCTTCCTTCCTTCATTCCTTCTTCTTCTTCCTTCATTCTTTCATTCATTCTTCTTCCATTCTTCATTCTTCTTCATTCATTCATTCCATTCATTCATTCATTCCATTCATTCATTCCATTCCTTCTTCTTCTCTTCTTCCATTCTTCATTCATTCTTCATTCATTCATTCATTCATTCCATTCATTCCTTCATTCATTCCATTCTTCCTTCATTCTTCATTCATTCCATTCCATTCCATTCATTCTTCATTCCTTCCTTCTTCCTTCATTCCATTCTTCATTCATTCCATTCATTCATTCATTCATTCATTCATTCATTCATTCTTCATTCATTCATTCATTCATTCATTCATTCATTCATTCATTCATTCATTCATTCCATTCATTCATTCATTCATTCATTCCTTCCATTCATTCATTCATTCATTCATTCATTCATTCATTCTTCATTCATTCATTCCATTCATTCTTCATTCATTCATTCCATTCATTCATTCATTCATTCATTCATTCATTCCATTCCATTCCATTCCATTCATTCATTCTTCATTCATTCTTCCATTCATTCTTCATTCTCTTCATTCCTTCTTCATTCATTCATTCATTCATTCATTCCTTCATTCATTCATTCCATTCACTTCATTCCTTCATTCCTTCATTCATTCATTCATTCATTCATTCATTCCATTCACTGCTTCACTTCCATTCATTCCTTCTTCTTCATTCCCTTCTTCTTCTTCTTCTCTTCCTTCTTCTTCTTCCTTCCTTCTTCCTTCTTCCTTCTTCTTCCTTCCTTCCTTCCTTCCTTTCTTTTTCTTTCTTTCTTTCTTTCTTTCTTTCTTTCTTTCTTTCTTTCTGAGGAAAACATATACTACACTTACAGGAAAACGACCTTAGCTCTTGACACTCCCGGAGTTACTAATCAATCAATCAGTCGATACAACGTCCACATTCTCGGAGTCGAGGACTGCGGATTCGAACTCCGCTTAACGCAAGGTTATTCGCTGTTGTTTTGGCGTTGTGGGGTATTCATTCTACTCCGTATCATATCTTAACCGTCATCCCATCCACTACCATTCATCTTTCATTGTCACCTTATCTAACACACATGTAGCCTAGTAAACAGCAGTGGCAATGGGAATGATTAGTGTAGTCACTTACCCAAGAGGAGACAGCATCCTCTCGCCTACATTTAAGGTACATACGGTACTTCTTATTGAAACCAACATTACCTTCAAAACGGGTCTGAACGTGTCAATCTGGAATGTGTTTTATTCATAGTATAACCCTTGTGGACCGCCTTATAACTTACAAACGAAATATTCTACATCTCAGCAGTATTTCTTTATACCAGGTCTTATAGTGTTTTTTCCAAATTTGTTCCCTAAACATGGAGAATAGTGTTCCATTTATCTCATTTATTATTTTTTGTATAAATAGTAAGAAAAACCGTTTAGTGATGCAAAGCCCAGATAAAGAGATTTTTATGAAAATTAACGTTCTAGAAATCCCTGATGCCGAAAAAGTTTGAGCGGGAAACAATACTTAGGAAACCAACTGATGTAGCTGCATTGCCTCTGAGAGGTCGTAAAGTCCGAGTTCTGAAGGGTGCAGAATTTTCGCCAATAACTTGTCAGCTAGGTCGAGTTCAACCGTTGCCAGGAGGAAAATACTCGGCCAGCTGCTCTGTTCCGTATTTTGCCGTGGTACTTCCTTTCAACACCTGGTGAATGCCGGAGCAGTACGATAACACACTTTCCTTCTTCTTCCCTGTCCTCTCCTCACCCCATACTTTCGCTCACGTGGTCTTCCATGCACTACAATATCACACATGACGGGAGACCAGCCGGGAGGTTAGAGCTTGTCCCGACTGAAGCGGGAAAAGCCGAGGGGAGATACCTGGCTAAGAAAAATACCCGACGAGGTCGGCGCCGGATCTCGCCATCCAACGGAAGAAGATAACCGCCGTTTCCCGCGATAAAAACATGCTTATACTTTCAGGACTAATGGCCCTATCAGATGATACGTCCCTAATCACTAATTATTCAACCAAAAAAGTTTCTTTTGTCGGCTCGTCTGTCTGCCTGTTAGCTTGTCTTTCCATTTGTATGCCTGTTATTTGTCAATATGTCAGCCTATCCATCCGATTCCTCTCTGTCCGTGTGTGTCTATTTGTATATTTGTCCGTATGTCCCTCCGTCCTTTCGTTCGTCTACAATCAACACTAGCAAATAACTACACAGAATATTATGGAAAAGGAATGATCTGTAATAAATCAGGTTCAAATTTAAGCTCTGTGAATTTGAAATCAATATTTCCATTTTTTAGGGGTTCTTTATAGGAAGCACATAGGATATTTCCAACTTTTGTTAAAACATATTATCTATGATTTATAGCAAGAAACAATCTAAATTATTTTATTAATTACAAAGTTCTCTATAAATGATATTCTAGAACATTTTTTTTAAGTTCAAGCAAACATTAATAAATTTGTGTATAAATTTTCATCCATCTACTATACATCTATGTAATTATCTATCTGTGAATCTATCTATCTATCTATCTATTTATATTTCGGTAGATCTATTTTATTGAGCAATTCATTCTTATGGTTGCGAAGGTGCAATTTTTAAAACCAAAAACATTTGAGAATTGTGTTATTTCAAAAGAAGGCTGTTGAATGTATTTCGTTTAAATATAATGCGCGTTTCTAAACCTTATCATTAGTCATGTATTCAACAGAAAGAATCGTTTATGTTTGGAGTGGATTTTAGGAGATTCTGGATAATATACTGCTCCTTGTGCTGCAGAAAGTCTAAAAAGAGAGATTTGCACACACGACAACTCAAATATTAGAAGTGCGTAATGTGCGATATACTAGCCGACGGTAGTCGGTGCCGGATCTCGCCATCCAGCGGGGAAAGACCACCGCCCTCCCCCGAGAAAAAAACATGCACTACACTAACGGGACTAATGACCAAATCAGTTGACGCGCCCGGAAACGAAAAAATCAATGAATCAATCAATCCACTCAAAAAGTTCCACGTCTAACAGTGATTGGCATCAACTATCCATTATTACTTCAGGACATTGCAAAAGTGGTTCACAATAACTATTCAACCAAATCTCATTTTAATGAAAACCAAATTACTTTTACAGATATTAATGACCATCGAAACTTCAGACAATTCTGTGCTTCAAGTTCGACGGCCTGGTCTGCACCGTCCCTTCCCCGTTCCGCCCGATCTCATCTTTCCCCGTCCCTCTCATCCACCTTTACCCTGTCTGCTCACCTTGCACAATCCCCCTGCCATGTTTGTTAGTATCGTTACTACGTTGCTATGTAAAGGGATGCATCGTTTTTTTTCTTCATTTCTTTATTTCTTTCGGCCAGAAGATCTTTCAAGAGCTTGAATACAATTTTATTAATACTCACAATAAGGTTTTGGCACTATCACTAATTGTTAACTCATTTAAACCATCACTAATAATGGTAATTTAAAATTTTGATTTTAATTAAATTATTAAAAGAAGAATTTTGACTTTAATTAAATTATTTCTCTGGGTATCAATAATAATAATAATAATAATAATAATAATAATAATAATAATAATAATAATAATAATAATAATAATTAAAGTGGTCTTTAGGAAATTTGGATTTGATTCTGCCAGGAATGGCAACATTACGGCCTAAATGAAATTTTCGAGTTCGAGGAAGAAAGTTAAGTGAAGAGAAACAGTTTTGAGATATTGTCAGCATATGATTTTTGATTGAATCTACTTGTAATTCTCTACGAATTTGTGAATTCGATATAAACGTCATGCAAACACCTAATAACAGTTTTGTTATTCTATTACCGAAAGGTTAATGGAGCTATAAGAATGAATTAAAATGCAATTGATACGGAATTTTATAGACTTTCAGAAACCTTTGATTACCATTCGTAGACTTACTCACTGGTGTTGAGATATTTCTGAAAAACTAAAAGTGCACACTTACATTTTGCGTTAAGGGTTAGAAAAGAAAAATGGGTTAGTTTTATGGTATCTCATACAGATAACAATTTTTATATTATTTGGTGGTCATGTATAAAAAATTCATTAAGATCGAAATAAAACTACAGGCTGGCATACATAAACAAATAAACATTGTAAACAAACGACTTTATACTATAATATAAAATAATAATTTGAAGAAAGTATCTTAGGTTTTGGCTGTCAAAATTCTCTAGATTTCAGCGAAAACCCCATAAAAATTTATCCGTTCCAAAGATTATCCCGAACAAACGGGCGAAAATCTTCTAACCAATTGAATTGGTTTGGTATATCATCTAAGTAAGCGTATGAGGTCATAGAATGGCTATAATATTGAAATCACAGACAGACACTCTAAGGTCCTATACTCTTTCTGTTGTACGTACTATTAAAAATGGAAGAACAGTTCTGTTTGCCGATGACACGAATGTTCTTTGCAAAAAGAAACAATAAATATACAATTTCAGAAGTTTCAAATTGGTTTTGTAATAACAAATTAATAGTTAACGAAGGAAAAACTGTCTCAATGCAATTTTGCGTTTCAAATACATTATTTGTTACAGGCATATTGAGTCTTTTTTTAATTATGTAATGCAAATGTAGACTAATTCATTATACTATATTTTGTTTTGTTAAAGTAGACATTATTTTTCTTTTTGACGATCAGTATAGTCTCTAATTGTATAGAAACAGTTTTGCAGCAGAAAAGATTTTACTTTTAACTTAAATTTGTGTACCAATTTTAATTGTTTAATTTCATCTGGCAATGCGCTGTAAAGTGACGTATGTGCATTTCATGTAGTGAGCTGTTGATACTGACACTTGATGAACATGATTTCTACGTTGAGTGTTGTAACTATAAATATCAGTATTACATGAAAATAAGTTCCTACCGTTAAATAAAAAAATAAATTAAAAAAAATTAATTCATGAGTACAAAAAATGTAAACAATTTGTGTGTCAATGACCGTCATTCTAACATTTCTTTCAGTTTTTCTTGTTTCTTGATAGTTTCTTGCCTTATATCTGGATATTAAAATTAGCTTTTATCTTACCATGATCAAAGCAGACTAGCACTTATGTAATAAAGCAAGCGATTGGGTGAAGTGAACGTTTTGCTGAGCCCCTTCCCCCTGTTCCAATACGTAACGAACCCAGAGGAAGTCCTCGCAGCCGCCATCACCAGTTTGTGCCAATGTCGCAATTTCGCGCTGGAGCTGTGTACTATCGCGAATCATTAAGCTGACACATTGGTTGCCCCAGTCACTGCATGCCCAATCATAAACCACAGTCGGAATCCTAATGTCACGAACCACAAGTTACCAGACAGTTACCACATATAATGTGGCAAATGTCCTAGAAGCTGGAGCTGATCAAAACATGCCACGTTAAATTAAAACGTTTTTTACACGAGCGAAAAACGCAAGAATAAGAAGTGTATGGTGTATTATAAAATTCATTATTACATATTACAAACACGAGCTGTTCTTGAGTACTCCTCTTTTGTCTCTTGCACCCACTTGTTTTTGTGTACAATATTCACACTTATTGCATATTTATATATTGTTTCATTATTTGGAATACTTGTACATTAAATTATATTATGTAAATAGCGAACTTGTGTTGAAAAAGAAAATAAATGTTATAAGTATGTATAAAGTAGATCAATGAGCAGATATGAAACCTAAAAGAATGTCTAAAGCATGTCTACATTAAAGGAATTTGAGCCGACGTATCTTGATAAATTTGTTTTAGAGAAGTTGATTATTTTATTTAAATTATCATAGCTTTAATTGTCACTTTTACAAAAAATCAAAAATACTTCAATATTGCAAAACATGTCAAGAATAAATTAATATTGCAAAATATGAATCACAAAAGACTAGTTAAACTGTATATGTATACAAATGAACGTAATTTATATTTTATCATGAAGCCATATACACCTTTTGACAGTTTGACTTCATTCAATGCATTGAGTGACCAATTTGTTATTTGTATCTGACAAATGCTATCAGTATTCTACCGTCATATTAGGGCTTATTCATAATGCAGTACGATAGTTATCAAGATTTTTAACTCTTTCGAAACTAGGATTTATCACACACCTACATTCACGTGAAACGATCGAGTTCTCTTCACATCTCTCGCTGTATTTCTCTTTCTCTCTTCCTCGCTCTCTTTCTCTCTCATTCTCTCTCTCTCACTGTATTTCTCTTTCCCTCTTCCTCGCTCTCTTTCTCTCTCATTCTCTCTCTCTCTCTCTCTCTCTCTCTCTCTCTCTCTCTCTCCTCTCCGTTCTTTTGTGGCGCTGCAGCTCAGTTGGGGCTTCTGGCCGACATTTGCATACTCGCAATACTGCCACAGCCCTTTGAAATCTTGTGGGATACTAAGGATGGAAAGAAGGTCAGGAAAGGGAAGGCAGAATTGCACACGGGCCTTCACCCACTTAAGATTCTGCTCCGGCATTCGACTGACAGATCGTCGGTTCGGAAAAGGCTCATCAGGGATCCGCACTCTTAGACGTCTCGCTCGCGCGATGACCATTCGTGACACGGCTATTTGGCTGGTATCGAAAATCAGCCGCCGGTACTCGAAGCTAGGACTTCCCGGTCTATGAAAGTTCGTTTCCGAATTCGAAACTATATAGGGACTACTACGCTATCGCTGCCGGATATCGAAGTGTACAACATAAATAAAATAAACAACTATCTTTCCCATTGAAATGACTGTGTGATTATTTAGGGGCCAAGTTCTGCGACATATCCAATGAAACTTCCTCAGATTTAATCTTGTATTTACTTCCATGAAAGTATTTGCGAGTTTCGCAGACACTGATATTGAAATATTAATAAAATAATAATAATAATAATAATAATTATTATTATTATTATTATTATTATTATTATTATTATTATAAGCCGGCCCCGTGGGGCAAATAGTTGCGTCAGTCGTCGTCTGCGCCGAGGAGGCTGCAGGATCGATCCTGCATAGGCATGGTCGTATTTGTGATTGCTCCTTCACCCCACATCATCATCATCATCATCATCATACCACCTCATAATTCACACTTCAAGGCGTAACAACCATGTCATTCTGAGCGATACAGCTGTAAAGCTGATCCTAAAAGTTACAAACGTTAATCGTGTAAAGTGATGAGAATGACTCATACCCCAGTAATAATAATAATAATAATAATAATAATAATAATAATAATAATAGCGTAGTAAATCTGATTCTCCGCTCCTCCTCCCTTGCGTGGAGAGATTTGCAGCGGCTGCCAGGCAGATCCGCGAGCCGCGAATGTCGACAGCGCCGCGGTGGCCTCTCAGCCCAGGAAGGCGGAAGGGGCGGTTAATCGCGGCGCCGCGCGCGCGCACAAAGGCTCTGATGAATTCGAGTGCGCAATTTAGCGCGGGCGGACGCAGCCGCAGCAACGCTACCGGCGCTCAGCAGACAGCTGCCCGCCACCTCCCCCGCTCTCTCTCGACACTCGCCCGCCCGTTCGCCCGCCCATCCGCCCGCCCGCCCATCCACACGCCCATCCACACGCCCATCCACACGCCCATCCACACGCCCATCCACACCCACACACGCCCATCCACACGCCCATCCACAGCCATCCACGCCATCACGCCCATCCACGCCACCCCCCATCCACGCCCATCCACGCCATCCACTCCACCGCCCATCCCATCCACGCCCATCCACGCCCATCCACACGCCCATCCACGCCCATCCACGCCCATCCACACGCCCATCCCACCGCCCATCCACGCCCATCCACGCCATCCACGCCCATCCACGCCCATCCACACGCCCATCCACGCCCATCCATCACGCCCATCCACCGCCCATCCACCGCCCATCCACGCCCATCCACCGCCCATCCACACGCCCATCCCCGCCCATCACGCCCATCCACACCGCCCATCCACACGCCCATCCACGCCCATCCACCGCCCATCCACCGCCCATCCACAGCCCATCCACCGCCCATCCACCGCCCATCCACGCCCATCCACCGCCCATCACTCCACCACGCCCATCCACGCCCATCCACACGCCCATCCACCCGCCCATCCACACGCCCATCCACACGCCCATCCACACGCCCATCCACACGCCCATCCACACGCCCATCCACACGCCCATCCACACGCCCATCCACACGCCCATCCACACGCCCATCCACACGCCCATCCACACGCCCATCCACACGCCCATCCACACGCCCATCCACACGCCCATCCCCACGCCCATCCACACGCCCATCCACACGCCCATCCACACGCCCATCCACACGCCCATCCACACGCCCATCCACACGCCCATCCACCCGCCCATCCACACGCCCATCCACGCCCATCCACACGCCCATCCACCCGCTCATCCACCCGCCCATCCACCACGCCCATCCACACGCCCATCCACACGCCCATCCACACGACCATCCACACGCCCATCCACACCCCATCCACTCGCCTATCACACGCTCATCCACACGCCCATCCACACGCCCATGCACACGCCCATCCACACGCCCATCCACCCGCCCATCCACGCCCATCCACGCCCATCCACGCCCATCCACGCCCATCCACCGCTCATCCACGCCCATCCACACGCCCATCCACGCCCATCCCCCGCCCATCCACGCCCATCCACGCCCATCCACTCGCCCATCCACACGCTCATCCACACGCCCATCCACGCCCATCCACGCCCATCCACACGCCCATCCACACGCCCATCCACCCCATCCACGCCCATCCACACGCCCATCCACACGCCCATCCACACGCCCATCCACACGCCCATCCACACGCCCATCCACGCCATCCACCGCCCATCCACCGCCATCCACTCGCCCATCCACAGCTCATCCACGCCCATCCACACGCCCATGCACACGCCCATCCACCCGCTCACCTGCCGCCCGTCAGCCTGCCTGCCGCTTGCCCACCTTCCGACCTGCTGCCATCTGTCTGCCTGCTGCATTTTCACCGCGCCCGTCTCCTGACGCCTGTCTGCCTGCCGCCCGTTTTCATGCTGTTATTCACCTGCCGCCCTCTGCCAGCTGTTTGTGTACCTGCCGCCCGTATTCACCTGCCTCCCGTCCACCTGCTGTTTGTCTACTTGCAGCCCGTCAGCCTCCTGCCCATTCGCCTGAAATCTTCAGGCAATGTTCAGATGAGGTGGCTCAGAGCAACCATTACTGCCACTGCAGTGCCTCTGCCCGGGAGGTCGTTGACTCGAGTCCAGATTGCCGGGCATTTTTTAAAATCTAAATAATTTTTGTCGTATTCAGTTATCTGAAAGAATATCCTAGCGGCCGGTTTCTCTGATCATTTTCCCTCCGTGATTTTCCCGATCAATACCAGGGCCATGTCAGATCAGTAACTTAAGAAACGGGCCACGGGTCACACGTTATCTTTCCTTCTTATCTTATCCTTATCTTCTCCTCTCCCCTCACACGTACACACTTTTATATACTACATGATCACATGTCGACCAGTCGGAAGCTCAGAATTTGTTCCGTCGGGGGGCGGTGCCCCGCTGTTAAAGAACCAGGAAGAAGGAAACACTTGCAAGCTAACGTTCAGTTCAGCGTCGGATCACACGCTCTAGTGGAAGACACCTCGTAAGTTACAAGAGAGTTTTTGCAAGTCGTGGATTTGAAAGTCGTAACATGACAATTCTGGGGAGAATTGTACTGCGCATGCGCCGGCATCAAATGACGGGATTTCAATTGTCAGGTCCTGTCATTCTCCCTGTTTGGTCGTCTTCGACAAACTTACACTTTACGTAGTTTCCGCCGCCACCACAAAATACGAATTCAACACTAACACACAATGAGCATGGAAGTAATGAAAAATACAATATTGATACTGTAATATGACAGGAACTTAATGGTTAATTTTTTCTCAAGTTAATTCAATTAATTAGTCAGGACTAACGTAACTGTTTATGATTTGAATGTTATGTATTGTGACATACCGATATGTCACATGAAAATAAACTAACATTTATTTGTAGACTATATGGTGGAACATGCATTAGCAAATATCACGTGAGCACGGGCTTAGCAACGACCGTGAATAAATAATGTAGTTTTTGTTATTTGTAAATGCATTAAGAGGTGGCTTGATGCCGAAAGTAGAAAATTTGGGATTGGGCGAAGAAATTTAGACGATCGAAAGAGCAGCTACACCAAAATATAACGAACGTATGGATTGGCTGGGTGAGAGAAGGACGGTCAAATGTTATGAAAAAAAGGAAGGTAGTTTAATACGAAGTCTTCGAGGGATGAATCATGCAGGAAGATTTCATTCTGCTCGGCAACGCACTTCTGAACTGATCGTAGGTTCGTGAGAGGGAACGAGTACAATTTAGATACAATTGGGTTATCAGTGAAATTTTAAGGACAGTGAATGATATTGCAGATATTTTCATGTGGAAGCAATATTGATGTATAAATTGGAACTTTGTCGGGAGTGGTAATCGAGTTCGGGACTATGTCATAGGACGTAATCGGGACTGGTAATTTTGATAGTTTGAGACCAGCTTGGATAGGGGCAGAAGAGGATTTCGTGGAACTTTGGACTACGGCAAGCTCGCAAGATATTTCGACTGAGAAGTCTACGAGGGACTTCAACGAAGAAAAGATAAGTTAACCGCGGTATAAAATTGTAAATTCAAAGATATCTTGATCAAAGGCATAAATTCACTAAATTGTTTGCTAAAAAGGTAAAAATAAACTTTGTTAATTTCGTTCTTTAGAAAAGAAAGTGATCTTTCATTTAGTCAATCCAAACAGAAATGAACTAGGAATAGAATCATTCTATTTCAGATTCCCAGCTGCGCTGTACAGTCGGCGGATCCTATAATCCATTATAAAGGTAATAAGGATTATAATATATCGTGACCCATTGACCCAGCAAGCCGGACGCTAAGATCTTTGACAGATATTAATGTAGAGAAAATTTTGTATATCTCAGTATATAGTAAGACTACATTGATTGTCACGAAAAAATTATTATTTATGCATAGGACGTTATAATTGCCAAACGTTTCTCATTCCTAATATAAACAATATAAATATGTTGTAGTAAAATCGCGGGGTTTTCTAGGAAGCAATAATTTTCTTTGGAGAGAGACAAGTATTACATATTCATATGATAAAATGAAATTTCATGTATTATATTTACTATCTTTAATCCTAACAAAGCAAAAATAGAGTCAGAGTACACAGATGTTCCATGAAAGCTTTTAGATCCTCATAGAGGTATTCAGTTCCAATTAGTTCTTACTTTTAACGTACGTTTTTGATTGTACGACATGCAAAAACTCATTTTTATGAAGATACATTATTTCCTTTTGACGATATGTTTACGTACTACGACAATTGATTTCCCGTCTTGCAAAAACTCTCATTACATTTACGGTTCTAATGAACAGCACGGTACTCAAAACAGCATTACATTTACGGTTCTAATGACTATAGCAGTTGTCGCGCCCGCAACCAAAACCCTTACTCCCGCTTCCGACGCCGACGCCTGTCCCCGTTTTCTCTCGTTCGTCGCCCAAAAAAAAATTCCCTTTTTTCCACCCGTCGCATCGAATTGCCCATCTGTTGCTTCCCTTCCTACGCCTCCCTTCTACCGCCCTTTACACCCCGCTTCCAACCCCCCTTCCCCCCTTCTCCGTTCTCCCGCCCCTCACCGCTCATTGGCTGTAACTTGTCGGCGATCGCCTCCCCTTGCCCGTCGCCTGCCGCCCACCCCGTGTCTCGAAGCTGCTTCTTTTGTCCGTTGCCGTCGACCACCGTCCTTCGCCCATTTTCTTTCGCAAGGCTCCCGACGACAGCCGTCCGTCCTCTATCGCCCATCCCAATGAATCCACGTTCCGCCCTCCAACTATTTCCTCTAACCGCGCCGCATCGTTGGAGTAGGGGTGGAAACCAAGCAGCTGGGTGTTATGACGTGGCCTGATGAGTGCCAAGTTACAAGCTGGGGTGAAAGCGAGGGGGCGGGCGCCATTTAGGGCAGTTTGCTGCGTTATTTGGGTAATTAGGGCCAGGCGGAAGCGGCGGGCCGAGTGCCGCCAGGGTGAGACGGAGGTGGGGCGTGGGCGGAGCGGGTAGGAATGAGACGGGAACGAGTGAAGAGGACGGGGAAGGGAAGGAGACAGGTTGGTCACAATTCAGGGGCACAAGGTTGGATTAGAGTGCGAGGTAGGATCGGAGAGAGACTTGGGCGAGGCTCGAACAAAGCGGGGACGGGTCCCGGGGACGGGGATAAGGAAGGTAGAGGGCGAGGTGGGAGCAAGGTGGGGAAAGAGAGGAAGGAGATCTATGCATATTAAGCCCGTTATTAGGACTCCAGCTGGATGGAAGACTCCTATAGTTCATTTTACAAACTTTTATCTCAACTGATAAACCTGTAAAATAAATTTCAAATTAAGTTCATAAACTGCAGAGAATGTTTCTTTTCATAATCTTTTTAAACTGCACAGCTAGTTTTTTCCATATCCATTTTTCTTTGATACTTCAATATTACAATATTAGGAATCTCATAAATCCTTAGAGACATTTAAGGTATAAATCAGTGCCTGGGGTGGAGACAAGACGGGTGGCGAGTCGGGTGGCGAGACAGGTGGCGACATGGGGGTGGCGAGACGGGTGGCGAGACTGGCGGGGGTGGAGAGACGGTTGGGCAGACGGGGGAGCGTGATGGATGGCGAGACGGGTGGCGAGTCGGGTGGCGAGACAGGTGGCGAGATGGGGGTGGCGAGACGGGTGGCGAGACTGGCGGGGGTGGAAGACGGTTGGGCAGACGGGGGCGTGATGGATGGCGAGACGGGTGGCAAGACGGGGTGGCGAGTCGGGTGGCGAGGCGGGTGGCGAGGCGGGTGGCGAGACGGGAGGGCGAGATGGGTGGCAAGGCGAGAGGGGTGAGACGGGTGAAGGGCGAGGTGTAGGAGAGGCGTGGGCGAGGCGGGGCATGGGATGCAGGGCCGCCGCTGCCAAGTTGCCCGCCGCGCTGCGTGTGCGGTGCGGCCGGTGGGGCGAGCGCGGGCGCGGGCGCGGGCGCGGTGGTGGCTCCGGGAAGGCGTGGCGGGCGCGCCGAGCGCTGCGGCGCCGCCCCCGCCACCGCCGCCGCCGCCGCGGAGAGCCCCCAGTCCGCGCCGCGCCGTCCAGGGGGCAGCACCGTCGGCGCCGCCGCTCCGCCGCCGCTCGCTCGCTCGCCGGCCCGCACGACCTCGCCACAGGCCGCCCTGCTGCTGCCGCAGCGGCTCGCCCGGCGCCCGCGGACACGTAAGTGCGCAAAGGGGGCGTGGCCCCTTGCACGTCCGCGCGCCCGCCCCGCCCCGCCACGCCCCGCCCTCACCGCGCACCCCGGGTCAAGGCCACGCGACCCCGCCCCGGCCCCCATCTCCATCCCCACCCCCGCCCCCGCCCCCACCCCCGCCCCTTCCGGTCCACGCTCGCGGCGAGCCGTCCTCACGCCGCAACGCGAGACGCAGCCCTGGAAAAGCGCGCGGCGGGCGGCGTGAGTCAGCTGGGCACAAGTGGGTGATGAGAGCCCCTCTGCGCCCCAAGCGATTCTTTCACAGGGGCTGTGAACAACGGGCCTTTCTCAGGCCGTATAGGACACGTTGAGAATACCAAATAGCCGCTTAGCGACGGCGTCTCATTTTTTATGTTTAACTGGATCTCTTATTTTTTAGTACTACAGACCCTTGTACTTTCTATTTCCAGACTGGAATTAATTACATTTATTAGCGTGACGCGCTTGAGTTACTAACTGTATTGCTATTGTTATTGCTGTGTTGTAAAGGATTTCCAATGATGATGTACGGCCGCTCATGCAGTTAATGACTCGATCGTTTATTGCCTTCGTTAGTGACAAAATGGAGCCATTTCAACGACTAATTATTGCTGTACACTGTCTGCTCTAGTTTTAGTAATGTTCACGTGAAACGAACTTATAGCGAGTTATTTGTTTCTTTCTATGGGTTCTCTGATCATGTCAATTGTTATAGTATGTTCTTCGTAATTGCTCACGTCCTGTGCTCTGAAATGTTGGGAGCAATAAATCCGTGAAAGGATCGTGCAGAACCTCCAACGCCGGAGCTTTGTGCCTCCGTTCCCTCTTCGGGGCTCTTCCACGCGAGGATTTCTCGTCCCAATCGCTTTGGGCCTTTCGATATCTACTTTATCACGCGTCACTGCATTTGACGTTCGACGGTCGTTCACCATCCAGGGAACTTTCCACATCACGAGAAACTGGTCCCGAGGAATGAATTCCAAGGCTCGAGATGACTTACAACACATTCCTGGACAATTTCTGAAAGACACATTTCAGAAATGTTGGCGGCAGCATGACCCATTCACACTGTCCTGTTTGATTTGAAGATTGAAAAGCATATGGTATTCGAAGGTAAGAATCTCGGAATTATACGTACGTTACTCCGAAACGTCAACTATAGTGACTCGTCAAAGGGCATTCACTATCTAGAAAACTTTCTACTTCTACGAAAACCGGTAATGAAAAGTCGAGACTGTAAAATGAATTATATCAACAAGCAAGTTGAACCATATTTTCTCAAAATGTTCTTTTAGAGATACAGCATTTTAGAAATTTGGCAGCATTGTAGTCCATTATCTCTACCTTTTTTCAAAGGGTCAAATAAAAGTCACCAATTTTCAAGAGCAATACGCTTAGAAATGCTCGTTATTCAAATATTCTCATGAAAGTTGAAGACAAATGCTGATTTTTCTCTAAGAGTACATGAGACTTTGGCATAGAATACGTCAAAATAAAACTTTCGTGTAAGACTAACAATTTAAAAGTAGATTTTTGGGAACGATTTTCTGGAATGTCTAAAATTCTTATTAAAAGGGAAACGCTGCTGAAGAAAACATTCAGACTTATATCACTTTTTAATATATATTCTTCAATATCCTTGAGCATTTATTTTCAGAGGGAAAACACACAAATTCTAATTTCACTGAGATGGAAGACCTTTTAACAAAATTCTTCACCCAACAAAGTAAATGCATTTCATATTATCATACAAAAGGATCTTAGCATCGAATCAAAAACTCATTAAAATATCTCGTTTCTATACAACGAAAAAAAGTATGTGAAAGAGGGAAAACCTTCATTTAGGAGGCAATTTGGCACTAATATACTTACAAAAGCAGCTCTAAACTGAAAAATATCTTATTGTGTTTCATATGTACGAATTACTTGCGGAAAGTGCCTAAACATGCAGAAAGTCCAATCATCGCGAACCTGTAAACAAAATGGCTCCTTACTACCCAGTGCTTTTAGGTCCCAGTTGACGCTTCGCAACGCGCGTGGAGGACACGCGTGCGAGACTGCGCCCTCCGGCTTCCGCTGCGAGACCTTGAGGCTCGCAATGCGTAATATCCAACAATTTGGTACAACCAGATCAAGCGAAGTGTAGGACTGCGCTATGTTTTACTTCGGAGAGAAAGAGACAGAGCTATTGGTATTCTTAGTGCAACTGAAAACTGAAGTGCTGATCTAGCCTGACGTGTGTGTGTGTATACATATATATATATATATATATATATATATATATATATATATATATATATATATAGCCCTCTGGTAACTGTCACGGGTTGAACATAAGATGTCGTTACCAGAGGGCTATATATATAGCCCTCTGGTAACGACATCTTATGTTCAACCCGTGACAGTTCATTTAAAATCACGAGGAAATGGTCCTAATTATATTAATAAATATCAATAAGTATTTGAATAATGGAAGAAGTTTGGGTCTCTAAAATTAATCACATATTCCAGTCATGCTCTACAACAAATTAATACTACATGAATTCATGGCATTATTCGATTTAATGAAAAAAATCCAGAAATTTCTTCTTTAACTTACAGAATCTCATAAAATACAACGTAATGAATGTGTTTCAAATCGTTATTGAATGATCAAATTATTACATGCTTTCTGTGTGATTAACGTAATGTTTCTATAAAACATTATCTGAAGAAAAATTAATTGGGCTGATTAATTAGCAATACGTACTATGTTATGCAACAATGTTTCATTACTTAGGAACAAGAACACAAATGCTCCAGACTATATAATACCGTCAAGTCGCTGATGGGTGACGCAACTGTCTCCGTTGTTAGTTCTCAGATTCCGCGGTCTAACACTTCGCAATAAATATTAAAAAACAATTTGCCACATTCACATAATTTAATGCGTAAACTGAATGGAATAGGCGAGTAATTGAAGGGGTCAGCGTAATAATGCTCGAAATCACATTTTGAGAAAACGGAGAAAAATCAAGTTACAGTTAAAAATTTGGGGTTAGAAAAAAGTTGCAAAGAGAAACAAAAAAAAGTGTCTTCATTCTTAACCTAATAGAGGAAAAATGGTCAATCCAACAATGTACACAGATTGTTTCCCTTCTTACATAACAAATGATGTGAATAACTCTTTTTTCTTAATTTCTTGGAGGTTAGACCACTATTGCTCTGAATTGCTTCTGAAAAACTTTGACATAACCCTTTATTTATCTTGTCAATCGAATAACACCAGTTCTTCACTCCCAAACTAATATTCACCGCCTAGTTATTCTCACGCTCTCTCCCTTTGTCCGCAATATTGTGTTCTTTAAACAATTCATATCTGTCTTTTTACTGCAATAAACTTTGCCCAATGCAAGAAATTAAAAGAGATCATTGTCATGAAATTAAACCCAAAGTTTGTCCGGCATTTTCAAACGACTGAGAACTACAAGAAGGTCCTCGTTCCCGCGAGTTTCGTCTGCCGTCTTCGCTTTCGTTGTCCGGTCTCGCGTCTTCGATAGTAGATTCGCGAACGAGAGTAGGTAAACATATAAGACCTAATCTGTTATTTTGCATGGAAGATAGCATTCTCCCGTAGGTAAAGATATCTAACTCCTTGTTTCTGCATTTCACATCTCGAAAGAAATTATATACCAGAAGCTTCCTAACGTAGTAGTCGGAACATGTGCTAGTGTACACACGCCAAGACCGGCAAAGACAAAACTATCATACCCAACAAGACAGGCATATCTTGCCATAATGTGTAACCCCAGTTCTGGTATTTTCTATCGTTTTAACTAAGGAATTGAAGGATAGTCCAAAATATTCTTTAGATTATTTTAAAGTTACTTGCGCAAGATCTTTAATGTCTATAATCCTAATTTATCATGCCAAGTCAATTTATTCCCATTGTTGTTTTGCATGTATTTAAAAGAATGGCAATCTAGACTAGACTTAATCTATACATTCTTCTTCGTCACAAAGTACGCACATAAATAACAGCCATCGTTCTTTCCTGTTCCATTTATCCATCTCTCAAACCTAATACGTGCATAGTTCCTCTCATATCCTCCTCTTTTTGTGTATACATAATGCCTTCTGCCAATATCTGAGGCAAACACAGCTGTGCATACAAACAAAACACATTTTCATCACCATATAAGCCTTTATAATTTATTCCATAAAGCTAATATTTTGTATTTAGTTCTCGTAAACTGAAATTTTATTTTAAGTGTCATGTAAAATTTTAATTTTATTTCATTTGCGGATAATGACCATTAAATATTCTTTTTCTTGTTTACAGCATTCAAAATAATGTTTATTTCTTTCAAGCTGTATTATTTCTTTTTTGACACGAGCACAGGAGTATGATACTAGGATCAACTTTATGTGTACATTATTTCTTGCACCAGGGTCGCAAAATATTGCTTGCAGCACTTATATATATATTGCGAAATAATCGCAGTTTACATAACGTAAAATTTCTCTTTTGTTGTCCCATACCGTAAAATGTCACTGCTTTATCAGAATGAAGGTTCCAATAGGAGAATCTTGTAACGAAAACTATATCGCATGCGATTTAAAAAAATATTCTAGAGCCAATGTAACAAATGAAGAATTGTTTAAAAAATCTAAAATATTATGCAATTATTGTTAAACATTTATTTATTGAATTGAAAATAACAATGTATATTGTGCTGGCGAAATGTAAGAACATTTTTGTGTACACGGGTATAAAAAAAGGAAAGTATTTTCACTAAGTTTTAAACATGAACAATGCCAGCTACATTATGGTTAAACATGTTTTTCAACTCCTTTTGTGCATCATTTTGTTCACTATTTTGAATTAAACTTTTTACAAATTGTTAAGACGGGAAAGTTGCCTAATTTGAAACGATATTTTATTTTATTTTCAAATTTCAAAAAAAGATTCAATTAAAACACTGTACCACAACAATCTACTGTACTACGTACTTTCATTATAAAATATAAAATATTTTAATTACAATTTTATGATAAAGAGGAATCGAAATGAATCTAAAGTGAACAATCTGTTGTCTGAAAAGAAATGCATGAGTGTAAATAAACAAACAGGAGATATGTGTCTGTTTATTGAAAATAACATTACGCAATATGATTAGACTCAAAAGATAAAATTATTTTGAATTAGATGAAAGAAATTAAAATTTTCTAGTGGAAGTAAAATCAGTCCAGTTCTTTATTTATTGATTTTCACTACTCTTTCTAATGAGCAATACTATATCTAGAGTCAAAAATTTTAATATTTTGAACTGAATTTCTGAACTAATTAAACGTAGCCCTCAGAATATAAGTCAACACGTTTTGCACTTTTTATTCAATAAAATCCTTCTAGTAGGCTGTTGGAATAAAATGAAAAACCATCATGATGGCTGGAAACGTTAGATTTCATCTCTGGAACTAATACAGATAAATTTCTTAATGTTCGATTTGTTTTTAATGCACATATTGCGAATATATAATCGACGAGTTTTTCCTTTACCTTTCTACATATCGTACAGAACCCTCTGTATTCAATATTATCGCAATGTTCTTTGTGACTTTGTGAACAGAATCCTCCTTTTTATTCTTATTCTCTTGATGTCTCTTACCATACCTTATCGACGGACCTAATTGCTATTTGGAGGGGCTGTTAGTTAAAAAAAAGCTTTCCACTTTATCCAATAGATGATATTTTGGACGGTTTACGGAAATATGCGAATAATTTTGTTAATGAGTTTTGGTCCATTGTTTCTTATGATATGGATAGAATAATCAGAAGAGAGTTGATCATTACCATGATATGCAGAACTTGTCTCGCTTGTTCTCTGTTACAAATGCGAGACCACCAGGTGGTGCCAAATATCACAATTTATTTATGTAGTACATTTCATTTCATTGCTTTCTGTAGACTTGAAAGAAAATTGTAAAATAATGCTGACCAGCTCCTAAGATGAACCGTCCCATCAAGGTAACCTTATGGTATCCAATTTTGGGAACTCGCGCCAAATATAAGAAAAACATGAAGCTGTACAAGTACAGTTTACAGGACAATGGCAACGTCATTCTTACTATGAACCTTCAGAAGCTATTGAAGTATACTTTTAATATTATTATGTAGCATAAAAGCGTCAATTAAGAAATTCATGTGCACACAATGGCTACGATATATATAAATACATATGATATATAGCATATAAATAGTAAGATACGAAAACACTTTAAAAATTCTAATTAAAATTGAGTGTTTTCACTAAAATTGAATAACAATCCCAATGAGAATCCACAAGCATTAAAGCCAACTTGTGTGATTCAAATATTCTTGTAAGTGAAAATTCATGTGCGTTCCAATTTCTGTGCCAGTCCAAATTCGGCAACTTTCTCTATATTCAGTATTTATTTACTGATGTCCTCATTTTAAGAATGCTAATGTTGCCTGCGCTTACGAAAGTAATTAATAACAATAGTGAATGAATAAGAAATACCAGCTTTCTCAAAAATTATATTTTATATGCCGCAATGAAGATCTGTTTTTTTAAATTTTATTTCATGTAATTGAGCGCACAAGAGCATGGTTCCTGGAACCGGGAGAGGTGGCTCAGGGTATTAGCTGAAGTTCAGGCATTGCCTCTGACCGGGATGTTCTAGTTTCCAATTTCAACGGAGACAGAACCTTCGACATTAGATAGATAGAACTGATCGGTAGTTTTCCGTGGATTCTCCGATCAATACCAGGCGAACTCCGGAGCAGTACAGCACCCTTTTCCTATCCTCACCCCTTACTAACACACAATTACATTTACATGAAGTACACTAGCACACGTGCCGGGTACCAAACCCATCGGGTTGTTAGAGCTTGTCCCGGCTGGGGTGGTGTCCTGCTGTTGGGGTGGTGCCCCACTGGTTGGGGAAAACCCAGTTAGCCGACGGTAAATCGGCGACGGATGTCACCATCCAGCGGGGGAAGATCATCACCACTTCTGGACGAAAATGCATGCACTACACTTACGGGACTAATGACCTTAGCAATTGATGCACACGGAATCACTAAATCAATCGGTCAATAAATCTGGTTCTTGGTCTTGAAAAGATTAGGTTTTTGATGATTTCGTATGCAGGGTTTTCAGGGAAACTGTAATTTTGAAGATCACTTTGAACTATTTGACGTAATTTAAAATATTTCTGTTTACCCTTTTCCATAATTTACGATTGTTTTTACACTGAATTAATCAATGGGGCACACGTATTCATTAAATATTATTTAGTAATTAAATCAATATTATCAAATGAAATTATATTATTTATAATTATATCACGCGAAGCAGTTCTTAAGCCCAAATTATCAGACATCCTTACCAACTACAACATACATTGACAACATGGTACAATCTTTTATAACAAGAAAATTAAGAACATCAAGTCAGCAGACAAGTTCAAATGTCAGGAAATAGCTTCAACTTTAAAACTGTTGTTGTACAAAGAGTGAAGGTAACTATCAAGAACAGAAAACGCAATAGTGATTACTGAATAATAATGTCTTTATACATATATAAATCTGACAATTTTATATTGTAAAATAGTTCAGTGTCTGGGACATCTCGGTTTGGCGTTTCCCTTAATACATTGAGCATATTTCTAATAGAATACATTTGCTTGGCTTCTCCGCGTTAAATACCCTTTTCTCCCACAATAAGCTACTTTTAACGTTTTTCCATGGAATAAAATGTCAAGAAGCTGAGCGGCCCCTGACGTAGACGGACCTCGCCCATGGATCAGTTAAACAAAAACAGTTGAAAAACAAGTCGCTAATGACTATGAGTGTTAAATAATGTAACATGTTTTAAAAGCAGTAATAATAGCAGTTAAAATTGAACAGTAATAGTTTTAATGTATTTTACTCTCAGTTGGATGCTAATTCTTGTTAACAAACTTATTCAATAACTAAAGTGTTCATAACTTAATTACAAATGGCATAAAAATAACCGGCAGAAATACCTCAGGGTAACAACTGTTGCCACTGCAATATCTCTGACCGGGAAGTCATAGCGTTCGAGTTCTGAAGGCGAATGAGATAGCTTGTCAAATTCTGCCGCTGTATGGAAGAGAATTCTAGCTGGTGGCTGCTCTGATCCGTAGTGTTCTGCGAGTTCTCCTATGAACACCCGGAGCAGTTTTCTGTTTATATGAATTCTTGGCTGTCCGGGATTAGCCGCGTCATGGTCGATGGAGCTGACGTTTCGGCCATCTTGTTGTGGCCTTCTTCAGAGCTACATGCGGCTAATCCAGGACAGCCAAGAATTCAATGACTCCGGCCGCGGAATCCTACGACTCTACATTTCTGTTTACATATTTGTTAAACTTAATAATACATACTAAAATAACCTTATGTATATGCCAGAAGGTCTTTTCATCTTTTTAAAATTTGAACTTTATTTACTGCACCACATCGGCCTGGTTCTGCTTTAAATAGGATAATTGGAGTTTTTCTATTCGATATGTGGTATCAGTATTTTCACAAAGTTCAAATTTGTTTGAATAGGTTGCATTGTATATCGATTTAAATGTTAGACATAGGAAGCAGATAAATTTTGAAAGAAAGTATGTAATGTTAGACCACTCGCCTGGACACTTAAAAATATCAAAAATAATGATATACTTTTTTCAGGAAAACCTTACTTGATCTTCTCACTCCAATTCTTTCATCATAAAATAACATAATCACCCTTTGTCACCTTTAAATTGCGCACTGCGTGTCGATCGGCATCGTTCGGTGGCCCGTTGGTTAGTGTGCTCGCTTCCCACGACGCAGCTCCAGGTTCCATTCCCGGTCGAGGCAAATTATATCTGTGCGCTTTCCTTACAAATGTCCCAATATCTATTGCTGTATGACGATGAGAAAGTTCACCGTAAGGTTATGAAGACGAGTACATACGGTGATAGGATGTCTTCGTGCTAACCACATGAACCCCTTATCCCAGGCCGAGAGACTGGGGTCGTATTTATGAAGCTCTGCCAGCAACGCTCTTAGGGGCCTGCCATCTGGGAGGCTTGCTAGGAGCTGAAGGGGCGGCAGGAATTGGCTGGGGGCGTTCATAAATCGCAAAACCGAACACTGGCAGCCTGCTGGGTCTGGCAGGCCCCTGGAAGACGTTTATAAATACGGCCCTGGGTCACGCCAAGGTCCGTAGCGGGTTGTCGGGCCAAACAGGAACAACCGGCGCACGCCCGATCAGTACTTTAAGATACAGGTCACAGACCACGCGAATGCTTCCTTCCTCGTACTTATTTCTTCGTATTCCCGTACATACGCACTTAACAATTACATATATTCCCTTACACAGTAAACAACACACCACTACTACATGCGTAGGGAGCTTAGAACGTAGGGCGATATAATAATCACTACATTTACTAGAGCAATGACTGCAGCAATTGACGCCACCGAAAACACGAAATAATCAGTCAAACGTATCCTTATCTCTTCGTATTCCCTTACATACGCAGTTAACAAATACATGAATTCCCTTACACGGCAAACACAATCACTACCACATGCTACATAAGGAGACCAGTCGGGAGCTTAGAATTTGAATGGCTGGGTTGATAAACAATCACTAATTTCTAAAGTAATGACCACAGCAATTGACACGACCGAAAACACGACATAACAGTCAAGCGTACAAATATCTAAAAATAAGAAAAAGACACCAAAGTCAACAAATGAACAAAGAAATATGTATGAAAATTGTTGTAATTGTTTGCCTCTTGTCCAAATTAATGAGCAATTTAAAGTACGAAATAAGGTTGAAGGATGATTTAAAATGGATATTCTGAAATATGCCTTCATAATTACTAGTTTCATTGACAAGGATTTTTTAGTTATTGATTTCAAATGTAAATTAACAATTACATAACAAACTTTCCATTACAAAACAGAAATAAGTCAGATATCAGTGTACTTTAAGAAAATCATACTTTCGCGTGTCATTCAGTATTGGTACAGAATTATTAGAAAAAGATTGTTGGACACACCGACCGCTTAAATCAGCAATTTCTATGCTGTCCATAAAATTGGCGCTTTTCAGACTGGTCCGTTTAACGCTTTTCGAAGAGCTAGTTTGGTAAAAATTCGGAGACATAATGCGCAGTAGTACGCAGAACACGGTTCAATTCATTAAAACTACGCGCGGTGGAGTGATGAAACATCACAGGAACGGGACTACGATGTTTTCAATTCTATACAAAATGAGTTGAATACCATTCAGTACGTCAGCAGAAAGCTATTGTATTCGCTTCTTTACTTCAAAGAGATTACTATTTTAAGGGGTATGTGTACAAAAATGTTGTGTGCTTCTCGGCAGTTTGTTTCGGACCCGATCGTTTACACACCTCGTTCGAAAGATTTTGCTTAAAATATGCAAATATATGATTGTGGTGTTACACCTATTCTTACACTCAGTGATATCTGCTCAGTATATACATGACATCATGCAACAGCAAGGTTCCAAGGAAGATGCGGACATCCATTTAATATATATTTGCTATTCACGTGTTGCGGTATTGAACAGCACCTTCTTCGATATTCGTAGTATAGAGAGAACTAAATGAATTTAACTAAATGAATTTAATTACAAACATATATAATACTATGTCATTAATGTATTCGCAAAGTCTAATTTCTGTTAAAGTATTTCATATGTTGTTCTTGACCAGTGTACAAGTATATCCTACTTTTCGGAAAACCATTGTGTGTGTGTGTGTGTGTGTGTGTTTAGCTGCATTTTGCTGCTGAAAAGCATATAATGAATTCCCTTTTCCGACTAATAGATGGTAGCAATAAAGAAAGGGGAAAGGAGAAAAAGGGGACGCAAATGAATGAGGGGGGCACAGAGTGATCTGGATGGTTACGGGCAGAGGATGGAATGGGAGGGGGGGGAGGGGGGCGGGAGGGGGACGGAAAACGGGGGAGGGGGGAGGAAGGGGAAAACGGAGGCGGCGCGGGATCGGACGAGACTGACTGGACGGACTGGGCGCTGGTGATAAGGAGCAAGGGCGGACGCGGGGCGGGACGGGCAAACGAAGCGGGCGGAGCGGGAGGCGGGACGGGAAGGGAAGGGACGGGGCGGGGCGGGATAGAGCTGGACGGGACGAGATGACTGGGCGCTGGTGCGATAAGGATGCAAGAGGCGGACGGACGGGACGAGACTGACTGGGCGCTGGTGTGATAAGGATGCAAGAGGAGCGGAGCGCCAACGAGCGGGGGTGGGGCAGAGGGTGAGCAACGGCGTCGTTGCGGGAAGGAGGGGGTGGGATGGCGCGACGATGAAATGGTGGCGGGGCGAGCAGGGCAGAGAGAGAATACAGCGGGAGGGGTGGCCTCTGGGGTGAGGAGAGGGGAGAGGAGCATATGGAGAGCAATGGCGAGGGTGGGTGCCTACTTGGAGCCATCACTCATATCAAGTGCACCAGATGATTATGCTAATGTTGCCAAAGATTTATGATGCGGGTGTGGGAGTGAAGGAAAAACCTCAATTGTAGTGAAGCCAACAAAAGGCGTGAAAAACAAGCACAGATCCAACAATTCGTATTATTTAGTAAGAAATCAAACATATGAAGAGCATCAAGAGATTTGGGGAGAGTATGTTGAAAACTATGAGAACAAAACTAGAATGTTTCTACGAAGATCTGTCGGAGGTAAATAAATAGGATATGTAGGTGTACTCCGCCGCACAGTTGCTGTTGAAAACTTTATTTCTGACTTCTCAATAAGTGCCTCGAGTTCATTAGCAAAAATATTTTATTATCGTGTTAATTTGAAAATTATAAATTCTGGAAAAAATATTCGAAATATGTATTTTAATTTTTCATTCCGAATCGCATAAATAGAGATGTTATCTACTCTACGTTATATAGACGCT
Organism: Teleogryllus oceanicus; assembly: GCA_964035755.1. Lineage (NCBI taxonomy): Eukaryota > Metazoa > Arthropoda > Insecta > Orthoptera > Gryllidae > Teleogryllus > Teleogryllus oceanicus. The sequence continues at coordinate 103,148,796 of CAXIVR010000009.1, forward strand.
TAACGTCGCTATATGATGTAGGCAGATGTTATTTTATCGCTGAAGGGAATTTTAAAACCTGTGATGCGCAACAACACGCAGAAAAACTTATCATTTTGAAACGTCTACATTTTCGGACCTCCAAATTAGATCTGAACCCCTACAACGAAGAGACACCGTAAAAGTTTTTTCGTTTCTTGATTCAGTCATATTTGTTAGTTGGCAAAAAAACTCAAATTCATATTTTTATACTATTTTCTATTTCACACACGTTTCACCTTTTGCAATTTACATTGTATACTTTAAATGTGTGTAAATACACTACCTGTGCTTCATAACTTGGAACAGCTAAATCCTGAAATTGATTGTATTTATCTAGACACCTGACTTCCAAATAGCCGAAAGCTTTACAACTACCAGAAATTATTACAGTTCAATAATGCATTTATGTAAAATATTACAGCCCATAACATACGTTTTAGTTATTTTAAAGCTAAAATGATAATGAAAATCTGAATTTTCTCGTGGCAATTTCTCCGAAAATCCATTGCCCTTGTTGAATAACCTTGAAAACGAACTTTAGTCTATTTTGCACTGTGAATACACTTCGGTAATTCGAGCTCAATTAAAACACTTTGAACATACTTATATTGGTGTAACTGCAATTAGCTTTCGTGTTGACATCTATCTCAAGTTCGTTGCAAATGTTCTGATGCAAATGATATATCTCTTCTCCACGAGTATATAACATTAATTTTCTAAAAAAACGGAGGCCGGATGTAACATGTCCAATTATCGGCTCTCATTTCTCTCATATTTTCACAATATTTTTCTGCCAACGCTCGGCAGAACTTTGTTCTGATTTTTGCCGAATGCAGATTTACATAATATTACGTGTTCCGAAAATATCACAATTTTACTGCAGACACAGAATAGTCTATCGAAATTGAAAATAATATTATTTTTTCAAGGAAAAAAGATAGAAAATCACAAACCAAAATTATTATACACATTTCATGTTTTCGGGCCATTCCTGGTTATTTTCAACTGTAGTAATGAAATATCTACAGAAAATACGCTGTCTCTCGTTTTAAAATTAAAATAATAATAATAATAATAATAATAATAATAATAATAATGTCAGCCCTCATCAACTGCTTTCGAATAATCAATTGCAACTCACGAACAAAACGGCCAATGACAACTACATTCCAATTGTTCATTGGAGTTGGTCTTAAAAATGACATTTACCTAATATTCGTTTATTTTACTTAATGCAAAAACTTTATTAACATTTTACTAGCTATTTGGATGATTACTTCCGTAAGAACATGAAAGGGCATAAGAGGCCCTCTAAATACCTATTCCAATTGAAGGGAGAGATATTATGTGTATATATATATATATATATATATATATATATATATATATATATATATATATATATATATATATATATAATCACTGCTTATAAAATAACTAGAAAATAATAATATTACATTTTATTTCATGGTACAACTCAAATGTTAATAGTCAATTAATGTTCTTAGCTTGGTTATTCTCATTTTTGTGTTTGTTAATTCTGTGCAATATTGTGTAATTATAGAAACAATCCAGTTTTCACTTTGCAGTGACAAACCTCGCACAATCACTTGAAATTAAATGGCGCCATCATCAATAATTTCAATCACGCATATTTGAACTACAAACGGAATCCTCTGTTTTGCGAGTTCTCGTCTGTCTTTCTTCGCTTTCGTTCATCTGTCTTGCGGCGTAGGGAGTTAATTCGTGAAAAGGGGAAGGTAAGGGTTAAGACCTGATTGTTTTGGGAGAGAAAAAGTTAAAGGTAGAAAAATAGAAAATTGTAGATTAATACTTATTTCTACGACTCTCGTTGCTTGAATCTTAAATACGTAATAGCTCACTTTATTCGATTTCGATTCAGGGCACATTCACAATACATTAAATATGAACATAATGGATACATTACAACATTAGTATATTAGAGATATATAACCAATCTGACTGGTTACGCTCCCGCATTTCTTAGTCCACGACAAGAATCCACTCTTTGTTCTCCACGATTAACACAAAACGACCTTAAATTTGAGAAACGGAAAATTTATAATGCATATTTAAGTCGAAATACGTTTACGGTCAATTTGACTCACTTCGTTCTCCTAGCTACGATAATATTAAAGGATTCCCGTTTCCGGGGCTTTTTCCAGCTTCAGGGGATGCTCATTTTCGACCATCCGCGCTGCGCCTGGACACACACACACACACACACACACACACACACACAGACACACACAGACACACACAGACACACACAGACACACACAGACACACACAGACACACACAGACACACACAGACACACACAGACACACACAGACACACACACACACACACACACACACACACACATGAAAAACAAAAGACAAAGAACCATGACCATGGCGAGACTCGAACTCGCGACTCTTCCGACTGAGGCGCTGAGTCGGCACTTGCTCTAACCATTTCGGCCATCCAGATCGCGAAAAAAATATTAGTTACTAATAATAAATAATGGTAAACCCCCACATACATTTAACCTGTGATTACTGCTGGTCTTGTCGAGATGTAGCGTTTCTTTTGTTGACTAGCGAGACTAACTATAGACATCTCCTGTTAATCTTATTCTTATTTTAGAATCTGACCTACACCCCCAGTATTGATGCCGGAGACTTATTTGTCAATGCAATTTATTCTTCAGGTTTTTCAACAATGTAAGGTATTTAAAATAATATGAATAATTATCGATTAATAACACTGAAAGGAGAGACAATTTCGATATGCCACGCATTCCTTCCAGTTGTCCAAAATATTGTGCATTTTATTTACTTTTACATTATTGTGCATTTATTACTTAGCTTTTAAGCTAAGTTGAATTCAGTCGCTGTCTGGAAGAGAATTCTAAGGGCTGGCTGCTCTGGTTTTCTCTCTTGTTTTCCGTGGTTTCTCCGATCAACACCAGGCGAATGCCGGAGCAGTACCCTAACAAACGGGCCACGGACCGCGTGCGATCTCTCCTTCCTCTTTCTTCTCCTATCCTCTCCCCTTACACACACACACACACACTTACACGAACATGCACTACACTACCACATATTCCGGGAGACCGGTCAGGAGCTTAGAGCTTGTCCCGGCAGGGGCGGTGCCCCGCTGATGGGAGAGTCCTGGTTAGGGGGAAACCCCGCTAGCCGAAGGTAAGTCGGCGCCGGATCTCGCCATCCAGCGGGGACGAATCACCGCCATCTCCCGAGGAAAAACATGCACCTCACTTACGGGACTAATGACCTAACGTATTGACGCGCTCAGAATCACTAGCAACCAACCAACCAACTCCACCGAGGCGCAGAGGCTGCTTCGGCAGACGGGGCGGGGCGCCTGGCAGCCCTGCGTTCTTTTATTCTCAGCCCGCGTTCCGGGCTCCACTTTATTAACTCTCGACAAACGAGATGTAAAAAAAATGGTGCTCCCGTGAACTTTTTCTGAGGAATCGTATGTTTTTGAATGACGACTCGTGATATTCATGTTTTCCTCGCGTATTTGTATGAAAATGCAAGTCAGAGGAATCGTTGTAAAGGTTTTAGCTGAGGGTTTAGAATACTAACGGTTGGGGAACATCCGTAGTTATTTTTTCAGATAATTTTGTTTTTTAAATTTATTTCTTCTCGTTCGACCTGAGGTCTTTTGAGGAATTTTAGTTTTGCATGCTAACGTTTTTTGGATTTGTGCATTACTTGACCTGTTGAGGTTCATGTATTCTTGCTCATTTAATTAATTTATTTTGTGATAGATACTTTTGAATTTTAATTTTGAGTATTCAGAGTTAACTGGAAGGATTGTTCTGTCGAGGTAAAAGGAAACGATTCCTAACGAAAGTTTATTTTAGGGAGGTTTCAGCATATCAAAGAAAAGAAGCTGAGTTGTGAAATGTAGAAAATCTCACCAAGTTTCCCAGTCGGTTGTAGTGGCCCCTCTGAGGCAGCGTCGTTGGTTTGATTCTCGCGCGTGTCATGACAAACACACAGAGGTTGCGTCACACTTGGAAACAGTGTAGTGTGTGTGACATGTGAGGCAGAAACTTATTGAACTGTTGCTTTAGAAAGGATATAAGTTTTCAATTTGCCAAAAGCACGATTTGCATGAGAAACGATCCATGCCCCATTGTCAACGGCTTTGGAAATGTCATGAGTGTCAGACTTCCAAGTTCTAGTGTCGTAACACTGGAAGTTAATGCCAGAAGTAACTTCATTGCACGTGGCAGTGAAGAGAGTGCAAGTACCAGCACGAATTGCCATGAGTTTTGAGCTAATTTATGTGTTGTTGCAATTTATGGTTTACCACAAGGTCTCGGCGACCACCACAGAATTTAGTTTGTTGTTTGGTAGAAGGAAGATTTGATCTAACATATGTCGCTATTTGACAGAAAGAAAGAAAGAAAGAAAGAAAACGCTCATTGTAAATTTGAAATAATGAGTGAATAGAAAAAAATCTACTATTGCAATTGTCCAGTTCATGGACCAAGTACCAAGATTTTGATAAGAAAATTAGTACATCACAATTTTAGACACGGGATAATTAAAAATCCACGAAGTTCGCAATCCAAAAATCCAAATGAGTGCAAAAAAAAAAATATCGTACTTAAGGCGAGTGCGCACCGCTTTCACGTGCTCTGATCGTGAGATGCAGCCCTAAGTTCGAATTGTCTTGCTAGCCCAGGTGAAATCACGTGGAAGACGCATATAACCGATTGTTTGATTCGCTATTTTGTTTCTGGGCGCGCTGACTGCTATATGTCGTATGTGTAGTATATATTAGATCCCGGGAGCTGGTGGTGTTCATTCCTCGCTGTATAGTGAGATCCGACGCAGACCTAGTCGGTTTGTGAGGGCCACCCCTTTAGGTACCTCTCCCAGCAAGCTTGGCAAAACCAACTCTAAGCTCTCGACAAGACCCCTTTAATAGAATAGTCTTACAAAATTACGAAAATTCATACCTTGGTAGTGGCGCCACTACCGCAAGTTTCGAGAACTAAGCAGCGAGATAAGGAATTTGAACTCTCATTCCTAATTCTCCATTATATTCCTATATCAATATTGTCTACATTATTTTATTGAAAACAGTTTACAAGTTGAACAATTACTTTGCATGCTTCTCTTGTGATTGTGAAGTGGACAACCATTGCAAAACATAACGCATTTGTTTATCATTTACATTATGTATGTTGTAAACATCCCCCAAATTTCTCAAAGAATAAATTCTAAAGTTCCACCGATTAATAAGTATTATGAATATATAAAACGTATTATGAATGTTGAATATTTAACAAATATTGTTCAAATACAAATTAAGCGAATAAGAAAAGCGTAGTTTCTGCGGTCGTCTCAAGAGCACGTCATTCGCCAGGTAATGCCGCTGATGTTCAAAAGGGAAGACTGTTCCAGCGAGAGCTTTCATTTCGCAAGGCGAGCGATGTCAGCGATTGTGCTGTCTGCGTTGTCTATGGTGATGGCGGCTCCACTACCTGCGGGTAGAACTCGCTTAAGATGTGCGCGAGTTGATAGGTTCTATCCTTATCCTTTGTGTTCCTTTTTTTAAATTCCTTTTCTTATCAGTTTTTGCCAAGCACACTCGTTTTCACCTGTATTTATGATTCAACTTGTATTAGCTTAGGGTAGGGATCCTTGAATTTAAGAAAACGTGCATAGAATACATTTCGCCTCCATTGTACGTTACATACAGTTTTTAACTGTTGTTTCACGTTAAATAAAGTAATCCTCTTTTGTTAATACCGAATTGCGGAGGTGTTGTGAACAACTCAAATCATACAGACGGTCAAAATCAATAAATATGAGACAACCCTCCTCTGAGTTTAGAATATTATTGTCACAGTAACGAGACGCATATTAATAGCATAAACAATTATGTATGCACTTTTATGTGAATGATATGTAAACTTGTGTCAAGAAATGGATGTTATTTTGGGATAGGATTTTAAATCTAAATAATTAGAATCCGAGGGTGTTCTGGATGTAAAGAATGTATGGGAAAACACAAAATAACATTTAAAATATAAATAAATTAGTTTGATATTCAGAGTTGCCGCACACTGCCCCGCATCTGCCCCTTTGATGACGCTTGCTCTGCGTTCGAGTTGCTAGTTTGTATGGGGCATAAGGTGTTAAATAGCATGAAGTATATTTTATTTCTTCGCCGTCAAACTCATTCAAGAATTTAGAAAAATATTTCACCGCGTTTGTAAACTCATAATGTTCCATAATATACCAGTAGCAAATTTAAGCTATTATTCATATTAAGCTCCTGACTTCTCACTTTAAAATCTTTAATATTTCCTTTCGGTGAAATTTTTTCTCGATATACGAGAACAAATCAGAAAGAGCGTTTTCTTATTTGTTCACGATTAACAGGTCGAGACAGGGAACATAAAAATCACATTACATCGAAAATGTTCATTTCCTAGTTAATTTACCCCAATGCGCGAATAATGTGAAACAATGAAATTTTATAAGCCCGGTCAAAAAATTGTGTCCTCGCGTCATACCCAATACATATTCCATTATTCACGTTTTTGTCAAAGGAAAACTCTACATGTATAGGAACTGGTATTATTACATCCCATACTTTCTCTTTATTTGTAATGCCTAAGTGATGTTATAATACCACATGAACTGGCAAAAATTATTTCCAAATAGTCAAATTTGTTTCTTTGCACAGGGAATTGAACTCGTGTTTTTAGAGTTAACACGCTATCCCAAGTTACCCCAACATCACCACACTCACAAATAAACACGATCTTCAACACGCTTTAGAATAAAATTCCACGAAGTTCATTGTCAAAAATTCAGAGTTTTTTATTAATATTATTTCAAGATGTACTTTTAAAGTACATATTTCATTAAGGAAAAAATCTCTCTCCCTCTCCCTCTCCCTCTCCCTCTCCCTCTCCCTCTCCCTCTCTCCCTCTCCCTCTCTCCCTCTCTCTCTCCCTCTCTCTCCCTCTCTCTCTCCTCTCTCTCCTCTCTCTCTCCTCTCTCGCTCTCTCTATTTTCAATATTGTAGTTTTACAATAGTAATGTTTTCTTCAAAGTTTTGAAAATACAGAAGTTCATCGAAAATGACCTTTTTTGAGCGACTTTAGCTCTACCTAAAGAAATTTAAAAAATTATATGGAGAAGTTTTTGAGGCGATAATTGTTTAAAAATGGTTAATTTATATTTCATGCAAAATTACGCGAAAACTACTCATATTCTCTAAATGTGTACATATCCTTATTTCAAGATCTCATTGAAGAACAAAATTTATTTTAAAAAATCTCCATCATCAAATTTGTAGTTGGAAAAAGACACCGAAAAAAATGTTGCATTTTTGAAAGTTTCGAAAATTCGGACTTGCTACGAATGATACCTGTGTCATTCTTAGGCGTTCTATACGATATGCGCAGTTTAATTAGGTTAGTTAAAAAGGTTTGAAGCGATTTTTGAGAAAATTTTTGACAATGTTGAGGCTTCATGTACCCATTAAAATCCTTTTCAAATCGGAGGGCCTTAATTTTGTCTTGATTGATGAGGGAATATCAATTTTGGAGAAAATCGTCTGAATGGTTTAGGTGTTAGCATGGACCTCAAACGGACAGAAGGCGGACAGACCTTTACCGTAAACGAATTTTTCGGTGTGAAGAAACCACAAAAGTGGATTCTGACTGCACACGTGTTAAAAAAAAATATTTTAGTGTGTTCACAATCGATATTTATTGATATTTCCGAATTTTTCAGCGCAAGACTGTAGTTTTTGTCGAAAAATTGCCGATTTCGGCCGTAGCATTACTGCCACTACTTCATCTTTACTACGTAAGTACTTAGTAAACCGAGATATTAAAGAGGCATGCTAGATGTAAGATCCTTTCATCTTATCAATATTTTTCAGTTCTCAAGAGTCCGCAACCGCTATGTAGATGCAACTCGCTTCGTGCAGAAGTTCGGTTCGGTTGCACCGAACGTTTAGATAGAAACGACTGAACTGCTGTCAAGGGAATCTAGTCGGGTAAAGGTTGGGTAGTGCATCTCTCTTCGGAATTTGACCAATACTACCCTTCGTGCTTGGAGAGGAGCGTATATTTACAGAAGAACCCCACAGGTCGTGTTGCGCTGACCAGTAAAGAGGTAGTCAATGTGGAATGGTATATATCCGAAACCCTCCAGAAGTCAATGTGGTCGTAATTCAACCGCGCTGAACAGCTTTCTTTGCAGCCACCGTATCTCATGCCCCAGGGGATGTTGGAAAAAGTTGCGACAGGCAGTCGTTTCGGCCCTCTTATGGCAAAGGCAATACATTCCTCCGCGTACTCCCATTCCTTAGACGGCTGACTTTCACGAGGCAAAAGATCGGAGAGCCCAAGAAATGGAACTTTGCGAACTCGGATCAAAAAAGACTTGAGTAATTGAATCCGAGAAGCTGTTAAAACTCGTTGTGGCCTGAAAATGTCATTGCTGGGTGTAACGCAACAAGGAATGCATTCTTTAAGTAACAAATTTGCAAATATATATCAGTGAAATAAAAGTATACTAGCTTACTCGTGCGAGAACTCTCGCGTGTTAAACCCCACACTCTTCTCTATTACTCATTTCCATATTGAGCCTGTAATATATCTTATTCTCCGAGATCCTGTTACCCTCCGTCATTTGTTCTCTATGTCTCCTTGTAGTTGATAACAATACAAAACACCCTTGTGACTAAAAACTAATCCTGTTTAACGTTATTACCGAGCAGAGAGATACATCCGTGTAATTCAATCGTGTAGAATATCAAGTAATTAGTTTAATTTCGCATACAGTTGCATATTATACAGGCTCTAAACAGGAGGGGTAGAATCTAAAAGCGTCGAACTATCAAAAATGTAAGAAGATCTCATCCTGTAGCAAACGGCGTGAGAAACGTTTATTTGAGACCTTTGACCTCATGTATACCACTGAAATAATATAGGAGGCGATAATTACATAAATGATTTTTTTGGGTATTTGTCTAAAATAGTACAATATTTCAAAAAATATCATAAAATAATACTAGAGTTAATTATTCTGTGTATGTGGGAGTTGTTTTTACAACCTAAGCGAAATGGCATTTGTTTGATGGACCACATTTTCAACAGTACTAACAATATGGTGGTGGTGGAGGTGGAGGTGGTGCTAAAACAGTATATACTTCCTCTCATTATATACAACATTTGAATTTTCAATAATTCAGAGATTTTAACCAAGGAAGGAAGGAAACATGAAGAAAGAAATAGGGCCATTTTTGAGAAAATCTTGAAAATGTCGGGAGTTCTTGTAGAACACCCCCAAAAAATCAAAATATCCGTTTCACATTCAAGATTCGACAAGATTGACAATCGACTAGACCGATTGGGGAATATCAATTTTGACGAAAATTCTGCTTATGGTCTAGCCACTAGCGTTGTACCCGGGCGGACGGACGGAAGGACGGACTGGCAAACTGATAGAGAGTCGTTTTGCTGTAAACCAATTTTTCTGTATCAAGGACCAATAAAGCGTAGATTCTTATAACAGAGTATATATTACAGGAAGCTATTTACTTCGTAAGAGAGCAAAAACATTACATTTTTATGTGTCGGGTTTGTTCTCTCAAAAATCGCCGTTTCCTGCTGCAGCATTACAGTACTTTCTGTATGTATGTATACTGAGGAAGTACTGGGCGAGAAAGTAACTAGTGATGTTTTAACAACTCATAACTTGTCGCATGATTTGAAACTTTTGATGTTACATAAAATGAAGTGTGTTCAAAGAAAATCGAACCAGGTCCATTTTTTAGTGTACTGCGCTCTATAGAAGAAAAAAATGAAGTAAACAATTGGAACTGTTTACAAAAATGCTAAATTTCTTCTTGAATTAATTTCATTTGGAATAGCATCAACATTTAGGTTACTAGCGACTAAATAAATCCAATATTTGACATTAACAGCATTAATTTTTAATAATTATTAGGAAATTAATTAGAAAAGGATAAAATATGACATTATTATAATATGGTTAAGTATTGTCCATTTAGATACATTTTTTACATTACTTTGGTATTTATCATCAATTAGAATATAATTAAAATTTTCTGTATCAAAATATTGATATCTGACGTAATTGTATTCGGGATATTCCTGGAGGATGTGATTAACATTCAGCGGGCCATTGAAAGAGATACTACATAACGGATTAGCTTTTTACTCCAGTATATGGCTTTGAGAAAATTTGGTCCAGCGGGGGAAGATCTCCACCGCCTCCCGAGAAAAAAGGATGCACTACACTTACGCTACCAATGATCTTAGCAGTTGACGCTCCCGGAATCATTAATGAATCGATCGAGAGTTTCCTAACTGTATTGTCGGTGCTTGTATCATGCTAACGCTCCGCAGCAATTGTCGACTGCTTCGTTGAAATGAAGCGTTTGACTGCGCAAAGCCTACTCACGTAGGCGGTATTCATCTGCCCTCTGTTCGCTCGTTTCAAATGGCGTTCTGCGTTCTCTCTGCTGACGCGCGGCGCGAGCTAATGAAGGCAATAAGCACAACGGTAACTTTAAAATACAAACGAAAGCTTGTTACAAAGTTCGTTCTTCGTGACATTCCTATGGAAGAGATGAGGGGGAATCAAATGATCAGCTTGGAAACAAATCCTTGTTCTCTGATGAAAACTTCTTTTTATTGAAACTTGAATCATAGTTATGGTTATACTAGAATATGTTTGATCTTTGATTTTAAAGACAGAGCATTTTTCAAATTAATATTCATTACATAATGCATACAGCGCAATGTTTCGAAAATTAGTTGTATCCGTCTTTAGGCTTAACTGAAGTAAATAAATATATTATTTTAATAATGGTCAATATAAACAGAAGACAGAAAGACGTTAATAGTAAGAGAAATAACTTATTGTAATTTTGTAATGTTCCTCCCACCTCTCTCTGACTACTTCCTGTTCTACAGTAATACTCGAGAGTATTTATCAAGATGCGGTTAAGTGTGACTTGTGTACATTAATAATATATTCTTCTGTTTATATCTGACCATTGTTAAAATAATTTATTTATTTATTTCAATTAGGTCTGACGATGGAAACATCTAATTTCCGAAACGTTCCGCAGCATGTATTATGTAATAAATATTAATATGAAAAATTTTCGGTCTTTAAAATCAAAGACCAAAAATATTCTAGTATATTGGAAGAAATATAGACAGAAAAAATAATAATTTTAATCTTAATTATGCTTATAGTGTTAGACACCACCACGTATCTCATCTAAACCATTAATCATCTGCACCAAAGCCACCAACCATATCCATAATTATTAATCGTCTGAACCATAAGACGCTCCTGACTCAGAGCGGAGGAGCTCACCTTTCACCAAGAAGGTCCGGTTTCGATTCCCGGACAATCTCATGTGGAATTTGTTCCGACAAAACAAGTTTGCCTGATTTACAGGGATAGTTCAACCCCAGTGAAGCGTTCTGAACCCCACCACTTACAACTCAGGAGCATGTATGGGAGGTGAGTGCGAGGAAATGCTACCTGGCGGTCCACTTGAGAACGACGAATGACGATACTAATTACTATACTGTACTATACTATACTATACAAAGTAACGGAGGGTTACTCCATAAGGGTTCAATGCCCAATAGAAGGGTTAGGAGACGCTTTGCGTCGTTAGAAAGACATAACAAATTTTAAAAAATCACGTACGATCACTGTCACCTTCACCATCACCATCATCTTCATTCATCAACGTAGAGTGGAATGCAGAAAACCTTTGCACAATATTATGTAGAATCCGCGAAAAAGCGAATACGAAGATTGATGATGCAATGTTTCATTTTAAACTCAGATCTCACAATATATCAGGTATCTTTTATAGTTAAAGGAACGAATAGCATTTTAGAATTTGATTTCTGAGGTTCTACAAAGAATTTTATTGTTTTCCAATTCTAAAACTTTGGTAAATGTTATTAATTACGATAAAAATGGCACAAGAGTGTTATTTAAAATGAAATTATTTAAAAGTGAGAAGGATAAGGTAGCGCTTTCGACACACAGAATTCAATTTTGGGTCCGACTAAAAAAACACGTAAAGAAAAGATGTGAGAACGGAAGACCGTGCCGAATTGCTTTTACTGGAATTCCTAGCACTCAGGAGACCATTTCCTACTGGCGGAAAAAATTTGGGATCACAAGAAGGGCGGAAAAGAGGATAATAAAACATCAAAGTAAAAAAATCGAAGAAATAAACAGAAATTTCATTAAGGTGCGTGAAGATTAATAAGAATGAAGAAGAATATGAATGAGAAAATAGTCGGGACGGAATAAAAAAACAACTCCGAAACAAATATTGATCACACATTAGGTTATGGAGAAACTAGTACGAGAGAAATATGATAAGAAGACTAGACAGGATCATTAAAATTTGAAAGATTAATAACTTGTGAGACAAATGAAGGATTTTAAGGCACTTCTTTTTCATGTATGTGGTATGCTTTTCAACTCTGAATTAGTAGCAATATTATTTAGCATAGCAAGTAAACTTCACTATAAATTTCTTGTAAGGAATTAACGATCTGTTATATCAAACGAATCAATGACAGTTTCAATTAAATCTCAATTCATTAAAATATAAAAGATAAATCTGACAAATCGGCATTGCAAATTTCTTGTAATTAAAAATCGTTCATAAGTAGTCATAATGTATACCATATCTAGTGTTTACACAGTCAACACTGAAATGTGTTTCTATATCAAAAACATATTTGGGTTACGTCTATTCTTCATTCCATCTGAATTTGCCGAAAATTTTTGCTACAAACTCCAATTGTTTACACAGAGTTTGTTGCATTAAGGATTTTGAGAAGCGTAGAGAATCATTATTTTTTATCTGTCACTAAGAGCAGTTTAGTTCCTAAATTAATGAAATGAACTTTACCTTGACAAAACGTGTTTTGCGGTTTTTATACAGAAAAGTTGATATAAGAAACACTGCATTCGTTCGCAATGTCTTGATTGTCATCGTTCGGCCTTCCAGTTTGCATGGTTGAGTTCATTTTAAATCGTGGACTATCAGTTGTTAGAATTGGTAAAATATTGTTATATTAACCTGTATTAAAATTTTAATCACTGATTTCAGAACCAATTAATATTAAAATCTACTTCATATACGATTATTTTGACTATTTTATTTTTATGTATCCTTGTTTAATCATTCTTATAGTGTTTTGTCCTCTTTATTTTGAAAGCCGTTTTGTTCCCAGTCTTTTTGTTATCGTGTATTCATTAGGTGACTATAATATTTAATAGTCCGAGATTTTTTCATTTCTTTTCTTAGCTTTTAAAAATAAAATCTAGGTAGGTTAAAGTTAGAGGTCAAATCCTTTTCCAAAATACCTATAGATAATATATTTTCTTGAGGAATGAAACAACCTTGACCCATAGAACTACTTGTCTCCAATAACAGAGGTGAAACTTGTGTTTCCAGGACCTTCTTTCAATGAATGCTCATAACTTTTCATTGGTCTTTCTGCAAAACGTTTATACTCACATTGATACATTAGGTCGATTTCTTCCTTTATATCCTTCCGCAGCTGTTTCTTGATGTCCTTCCAATCTTTCTGCTTCTTCCCGAATATCGCCCGTACGAAAACTAAAGTATCTATTAAATACAAAATGGCTGATGCATCAATTCACAATTTTCACGAAATGTTCACGGCTGCTCTGAAAGCCACTATTCTTCCATCCAAGTTGATTTTAGTTAAAGGGCTTTTGTTATCTATTACAATGAAATTTTGGCTAAAAGGCATTCGAAAACCACCGTCGTTTTGAAATTATTAAAGTAATATTATAGAAGCAATGGTGTCGCAGTCTTATGAATCACTGCGTATCTGTTATAACACTACCCACATTAGCATGCTAATCCATTCCATTGACGTACGATATTGTATGCATAAGGTACAGTGCGAGCTACTTAAGACGCCAAGCGCACGATCAGATGAACGGAACCTTAAAATTTGTGGGAGTCGCGGGGACATCATAGCAAGCGTCGCTTTCGCCGTTTGGTTACTGCTTTAGAACGTTTATCTGTAGCGGCAAACTGAAGGGCTCCTGGCCGTACGGATTGAAACTAGGGTCTCCATGGAGCTCGTCATTGTACTTCGCGGGTGGGAATTCGCTTACGATCGTCATGAACAGTGTAAACACACATAAATTATATATCGTGATGTAGGAACACATAAATTATCTTATCGTGATTTAGCTGATTTTCAGAAGTCCAAGGTAATGTTGAATAATCTATACAAAAGTGAATTCTAAACACATAACCGACATCAATACCACAAAAATTAGTCTATGAATAGATACGAAATTTTTACAGGTTATTCTTGAAAATTGTTATAGGAACCTTTTAAAAGTTAGTAAAGATTAATACAATACAACTGCAAAAATAAATAGTTTAAATAATGTGTTGGTAGATGCACCATGATCATTATTTTTTACCTGTCGCTAAGAGGTGTTTGGTTCCAAACATACTCCGCTAGAGGCCAGTAGCAATGAGTAAGATAATTTTTAATCTAATTGTAATGTACTGTAGAAGAAAGACAACAACAATTATAGTACTTTGTTAAAATATGAACCAATTACTTTAAAAATAATAATCTTAAACACCCTGCTTTACATAAAATGGAGATTGTTCCTCTTTCACAAGGATTTCATATGAAGAAATCTCAGGCAAAGCCGCGTATTATGCTAGGCCTGTGCAAAAGATGTAGAGAGTTTTCATTGAATCCAAATTTTCTTTCGTTCATTAGGTTAGCACGGACTTGAAACCTCTTGAAGCCGGGCTTGGAGTAACGGTAAGTAATGAATCATATATAGATGTGTTTTGAAGTTCGGTTGATAAGTGAAAGAACTGGAAATCGGAAATTGTGACCATATTTCATCTAAATCATTTTCCTGCTGCAATATATATAATTGGTCTCTGCTTAAAAATACTTTCTGGAGTTGTATTTGATAATGTCAGTAGTAAGTCGCTTTGAAACAATATACAGATGAGTCACGTAACTTTAGCACCTCCTACAGCTTTTGAACGGTAGATGTTAAAGCAATGCGGTTTCACAAAAGTGCATGAGGGAATGGGACTAATTGATACAGGTTTTTATTTTTATTTTATCACTTGTATTTTACGAGATATTGAGGTAAAGTTGTTTTATTCAAATGGAATTTACGTCTTTGAGTGTAAGAGTATCAATTAGTTGCAGAATTCCTACCGTGTATCCCTCCGTAGCCCTCCCTTCCTGTGCACAAAAACTTTCTGCGCGGAACAATGCTGTGAATAGTTCCCAGTAGGGCAGTTTGCCCACTTCTACAGAGGAACACTTGACTTCGTAAATCCTAGCGTACCTGCAAGTGAAGTTTGTACGTTCGTGTTAAAACAAGAGAGCCAAAAAAGTAGCTGACTCTCGATTTTTTTTCTGTTCTTCAAGGCTTTTATTCCAAACATTTTCATGAGTTTCACATAACAAAAAATAATGTAGATATATTCATAATTAAATGTTAATTCTTAAAATTATTTCCAATTTTTTTGGAATTATATGTTTATGATTCTCAAATGTGATGTGAATTTTCTTCAGTTTTCTTTTTCATTTCAAAATATACCTGAAGGCGACCCTTCGTCTCGAAATGTTGAACTGTTACCAGGTGTTTTAATAAGAAATATATTTTAAGATCGTGAATGACTAACCTTTTTAAGTAAATTAATTTAATTTAGCCTCTTTAAAGACAAAGAGGTGTGATATTGTAGGCTTTCACGGCCAGTGTCATGATCTGGGCGGTCCGGGTGACTGTCTTGGCAGTACAGCCCTGAAGAGGACCACGAGATGTCGGTCGAAACTTCGGCACCTCAGCCTTCGACGTGGCGTCACCCGGACAGCCCAGATCGAGAAATAGATGTACTAAATAAGTTTATATCGTTAATTCAATTTGAATAATGTTATAATTTTTGTAAACAAAATTAAGAATAATTCTTGCTAGAGATGCTACAAAATGATTTACTTTCTTGACCTAGTTAGTTTCCTTTTATACTGGGTCAGGGATTCTTTTTGATTTTGCTCCATCCCCTTACGGTCTGCATAATGGATCTATTAACCCCCTTGTGGTAACTATCGCTTAATCGAGAGAACATTTATCAAATGGAGTATCTCAAGCAAGTCGATCAAAAGATCTCAAGCAAGTGAATTAAGACGAGGTTCTCGACCAAGCCGATAAAATAAAGGATCAAGATATCAAGTTTTGAAGTCGATATTAAGCGGAGAATTTCAAACAATCGAGATAAAATGGTCCTCAAGAAAATTGAGATCAATGGAGGATCTAAAGAATTTTAACATCAATGAAATATATGCATCACGTCAATCAAGTGTAGGATCTGAATAGGTGGACCAAGTACGGAATATCAGTCATGTGGTTTATCTGAAACAAGTCGATCAAATGGATGATCTCCGCGCAAGTCGATGAATATAGTAATCGAATTTTGTGAGAATAGCTCAGTAGGTTCGCAGAAGTATGTCCTTAACAACTCTCCAGTTTATCAGTGCAAACAATTTAAAGATGTTCATTCCTTTCTTGCTTTAGTTTAGTTAATGTGTGGTTTCGATGTTTGGCAGTTTATATCTCCATGCTTTGAGAAGAGAATACATTCCATTTTCTGCGCAGAGAACTTGGTGAGTTTTTTGCCTGTCAAGTTTTGCGAGTCTTTTATGTTGTTTAGAGCTTTTGAAATCATGCCTTTTGTGAAAACAATTTTGTGCTTTACATAGAATATCATCGGAAAACGTCCTTGCAATTGTTGATGCTTTATACATTATATCAGCTTCATTTACAGCTGAGAGAAATAGTGCGATGCTCAAACTGAGAGATGCTGTTTCCAGCCCATGTTTCTTCTGAAAATCGCCGAGGACTCCCGCGTGATTCTGCGATTCTGAAGAAACTTCTTAACAAATTCGAACATGTTTTTCCCGAATCCTGTCTCTTATTTCATCGAGATATAATGTGCCCAAACCACATCATTTGATTTTTATGTAACTACACCTGGTAACTCTTGGTTGCTCTAAAGCTTTCCCTTTACTTTCTCGCTAGTAGAGATGTGCGATAAAACAACAAATTTTTGGCAGAAAAACTCATATTACAAAACCCTGAAAATGAAAAATTGGAAATATCAGTTACTAAATTAAAGAAATTATCAAACACGTTGTGAAGCTAGAGTCCAGATTTTGTGGATCCTTGATAGCAAAAATTGAATGACGGCAAAACATTCATCTGTCCGTCCGTCTGTGAATAATGCTAGCGGCTAAACCATTCGGTCGATTTCATCCAAAATTGATATTCTTCAATTAATCTGGCTGATGCCGCGGTCCCTTGAATTTGAAATTGATATTTTAATTTTGGGGGGAACTTCAATTGAAGCCGCTGGGTAATTTTTCAAATTTTTAAAAAATTATTTGATTGTTTTTTGATAGAATTTTGTTGTTGTATAGTATGAAGGCATTTAAGAGCTTGGTGAAGGTCTTATGTTTGTTGAAAACCATGATTTTTTCGAAAATTGCAATTCGAGTCTTCCTACAGCTACAATAATAAATATTTATTATTTTTCTCCGAATGAAATCTGTTACTTAGAGATAACGTTTGAAATAAGTTCATGTACAATGTTTCGAAAATTTGAGTGCTTTTCGCGTAATTTTGCGTGAAAATACGGGCGAGAATCTAGGTGATGTTTTAGCACTACTCGATTCAAATTATATAGACAGTAGAACTCAGGGTGTGGGTTGTTATTTTGTTATCAATACAATAAAATCTGTAGCTCTATACCAATACAAATATTTTTTCTATTACTCGGGAACAAAAATTTCTTGTTTTCAAATGTTGCAAATCTCGCTTTGTCGGTACTTTTATTCGGCATTCGACTATATTAAAGGTTGGGCAAGGTTTTGTTGGTATTCAAAACGACGTGAGTAGATTTATACTTCTCTCCTCATACTTCACAAATATATTTCACTGTTTATTGATGAAAATAAATAAAGTAAAATGCTTATGGTTATCCACACTAATCAGATGGGATGTAGTAGAGTAACCATTGTGAATCCCGAATTGCGCATTCCTTATTCTATTTTTATGTTCAAGTATCCAAATGAAACACAGGGTTATTATCTTCTCTGAGGTTTTGCACGTTTTGTATGTGAGTGTATGTACTTCTTGTTGTCCTTTTCAGGTTTTGGTACGGTTATTAAGATAACTATTCTCCATTGTTTTCGAAAGACGTGTTAAGTCCAATTATATCTGGCGTAATCTGTTACTTTATGTGCATAAAAGTTTTTAAAAAGAATGTTGGAATGTTATTTGTTCCAGGCAAGGGGTTTTCAAAGCTATCAATATTGCTGTAATTATTTTGTGGAGATGGAATCATTTAAGTGAAATTCTTCAATTAAGTTGCAACTGTTACTGTAAATTATTTTCTCTTTTTGTTGTCGTGGTTCGCAACAGTTATTTCAACTACCTGGTGGTGTTGCTCTTAACCATAAGGTGAACGTAACTCAGAGAACTCGCTTGGCTACTCGCTAGGCGTGAGAGGAGGCTACTCAGAGCGCTACGACCTAACTCTTAACAAGGAAGGTCTTACCATGCATTGATGAAAAACTAGTATTAAAGAATTGAAAGAATTGTTCAACATAACAAATTAAAATAGTTCATTGACTCATTGTAACATATTAGTGAATATTTGTTAATTAGTGATCAAGTGAATGAAGTTAAGTAGTGAACATATCAATTGAAGTGAGCGTAATTGTAGAAGTCCTTTCTCTCTTTAACTATAAACCTTTCCAGTGGCGGGTACGCCACAACGTCCGTACCAAATGAAAGTACATCTTCGGTGTGCCGTCCGTCATCGCCTAGAGGCTGGTGGCTGCGCCTCGCAGGGCTGGAGGTGCAGTCGAGCATTGGCGGCGATCGAGAGTAGAGTTAAGAGCGTATAGAGCGTAAAGAGGGCGAGGCTTGGTCGCATGACCCTTTTATTAGCTGACTCGGGATCCGGGGAGGGGATGGCGCCGTCTTGCCGCGTTCCGGCGGATGTTTGTTAGACGCCAAGAAATCTCCTTATATGAGCACGAGAGCCCGCTTCCTGACGAGTCCACCGGGAGCGGTTGCTCAGTGCATCAACTGATGTCACTGCAGCGCCTCTGACCGGGAAGTCCTAGGTTCCCACTCCCCACGGCGGCAGGATTTTCGACACTAGCTTTTCAGCTATGTCGAATTAAATTGCTGTCTGGAGGAGATTTCTAGCGGCCGGCTGCTCTTATCGGTAGTTTTCCGTGGTTTCTCCGATCAATACCAGGCGAATGCCGAAGCAGTGCCCTACCAAACGAGCCACGGACCGCGCGCGATCTGTCCTTCCTCTTCCTTGTCCTCTCCTCTCCCCTTACACACACACACACACACTAACATGCACTACACAACTACATATTCCGGGAGACAGGTCGGGAGCTTAGAGCTTGTCCCGGCTGAGGCGGTGCCCCGCTGGTGGAAGATTCCTGTTTAGGGGAAAACCCCACTAGCCGACGGTAGGTCGGCGCCGGATCTCGCCATCCAGCGAGGGAAGATCACCGCCATTTCCGGAGAAAAAACACGCACTACACTAACGGGACTAATTACCATAGAAATTGACGTGCCCGGAAACATCAATCAATCAATCAATCAATCTGACGAGTCCTTTGTTCTGCGCGTGGCTGACGCGTCTGATGCAATGACTGGTCGAGTGACCGAATGACCGGTGACTGAATGATCGGTGACTGAACGGCCGTTGTCACTTCGTGACTTTGTTTTCCTTTTGTTTTGAATTATTTATAGTAGTATGAAGTGCTGAAATTTGCTGAGAATGTATGCACACAAGTATTGGCTATTTCATGTTAATAAGATGAGTAGATGTTAATACGTTTTTGATGGATTTGATATTATTTCTTTGGCAGTTACCTTTCATGATCCATTGGTAGCGTTAAGAAGTTAGGAGAATAACACATTCACGTCTTATTCGTACTCTTCATAGTTCTTCGCGCGTACTCTCTTCTTAAATTGAGTTTTATTTTCTCCCGTTTGTTGTTTTTTAATCTATTCAGAGCATGATTGAATTTCTTGTGGACTTCCGTACATTCTTCACTCCAACAGAGTATGTACTTCCTCTTTCGGCGGTCTATATAAATGAATCACCGTGTTTGCTGCTAGCATTATTGTGTTTGAAAAACTGTTAAGAATAGAGTCGTTGCTATTATAACACTTAATATTTTATTATTCACTAATTATTCTTTTATATTGTTTTAGTCAGACTTTTTGTCGTTCCATATTGGTGAATGTTTTGGTGTCACATTGACAAGACATAATTGATAAGAACCGTTCATTCAATTTGTGAGGAAAATTATTTGAACTTATCGTTTTGTCAATTACTTAGAAGTTTCCGATATTTCAATTGAAATTCGGACTGTGGGTTTAGCCATTCTTACGTATTATAGAATCATAGTCGATGAGAAATGTTTCAATAATAACTGCTGGGTTCAATTTTCTTAAATCCCCATATGATAGTACGGGAATTGATGTCACCTAATATCAAATACGGTTTAGCAATAGATTGACAATAACTTTGAGTTTACCAGCTTTAAGTAAATAGCTGATAGGAATGTAGATATTACATATAAATATTCGAATTGATGCTTTTCTTTTAAAGACAATTTCTTCTAAGTTTGAATATTACCAATGTTGTCGATTCGTCTTATTTTTAATAGCTTTGAGTCATATTGTAGTAGAGTCTTGTAGCCAATTGAGCATTGTAATCAGATGTAACGACACAAATATCGTACAACGTTTTTTCCACTTTGTAAAAATTTGTTAAATTTAATGTGAAATTTTATTCTACGCCTTCAATTAGTATTCACATTTTTTCTTCCATAAGTGGAGACAAAGTTCTCAACTAGGACAACAATTGCAACACACTTGGAGAATACTTGATGAGAGAGAAACACTGAGAAACACTGTTACTCAGCAAATCAAGAAAGAAATACGAGCGCGAGGTTTTAAATATAGGAAAAAAGTTCATTCCATATCGGAAAAATGCTTGACAGCTTACTCTTCTGGCAAGTCAGTAAAGGACAATCCAAGTAGTCTTTGATTCCACTATATGTTAAAGAGTACAACATTACTTAATGACAACATTGATATCAAATGTAAACGCAAGCTTCCGCGACTCGAGTCCATGTCTTTTTGGCTGTCCGGGTGACGCCGCGTCGTTGGCTGAGAGGCCTGTCGTGTCGCAGTTTCCTCAGGACAGGGACACCGCGGTGCTGCGCGACCGGTATTATATACTGGTCAGCCAAAAAAACACTGATATCAGTAAATTAACTAGTAAAGTTATTAGCGTTTTTAAAGGGGAAAAGTTTACGATACAAGACGGAGTCCAAAATATTTTCAAAAGAAGAGTGGCAAAGTACGCCATTACTTTACCGTCCTAGTGTGGTAATGAAGTACATTGCCACACTAGGGCGATAAATTACTTCATTATGAAACTGATTATGATGGAATAATGTTTGACTTTACCTAACCAAAGTGGATAATATATTTAAGATCACTGATAACTGTTATGTTCCTTCAGTCAACATGATGTGTACCTAAAGAATTCAACAACTATTGTCATTCACCAGTAAATTTTGGATTATGTGAATCATAAGGATATTTCACTTATCCTGATGATGGCTGCAACAAAACCTAGGCCGAAACATCGGTAACACTGTTACCCAATAATTCATTTGATTAGTTAAGTCTGTTTTGGTGATGATCGTGATTTATTATTTATTGAGAAACATTTGCTGAGCTAAGCGCCAACATCAGATCTACCGTTCAGGAAATACAATTATTTACTTGTCACAAATAGTTAGGCCGGAATCTTTTGTGCTACTTTGTAAATAATTGATATTATTTTATACGAAAGTTATATCTAAAAGAATGACAGCCGTAACATGGAATTACGTTTTGAAATTAGAATCGAAAACAATGCTTCATACTAACACGACTGTTATCATTATATGAGGATTATAACAAAATTGATAAACATCATTGAATTACACTGTGTATTTGATACAAGAGACAAAGCACTCGTTTAAATTGCCTTCGCAATTGTGTTCGCATGCAAAGACATGTTACATTCAGTTGTAAAATTGAACTACACAAAGTACTCTCAAATATCGTGTCAGTTTTTATATTGAGTTGAAAGGGATTTAAGTCCTTTCTACCCCGACTTTTCGTGGATGATTTCAACCATTTGAAACGTTTGTCTGCAGAAAAGAAAAGATTTATGACACTTATTTCTTCGTCCTTTACAACATACTTAAGATGCAAAACAATTTGAGAGGGAAATTCTGAATGTTTCCTTGAAAGCGTGATAACTAAGAACTTTAGCGCCGTGAGGTAACCACATCTCTTGTTCCATGTTCAGAAAAGTAGAGCAAATGGTGCATTTGTTCTTAATTTAGACAAATCTTTAATTTTTGTCCTGTTGAAAAAATAGTACTCTTTGAGACAGAAGTTCGGAAAGTGGCACGTTCTTAGGGAAGTTAATGAAGTATACTTCTAAGGGCTGATGGTCTGAAGCGAAATCTAAGACAAACGTTTTCGAGTCGACAAGAGCTGCTGAGAATGCTGTCGTTTAATTAAGGGAACTTTGTAGTTTCGAGCATCTGGTTTATTTTCATTCATCATTTCCTGTCCATGACGTCTGTAACTTAAGTACTTCCCAAAAAAGTAACTTGACAATAAATTTTGTTCTTCCTTGAAAGATATTTACTAACATATTTATAATTCACATAGTAGTACACGAAGTAAATCATATTTGCAATTATCAAAATTACGTAGTTAGATCTTGAATTAACTTTCGGCAGAGAGAGGGATGGAAAGGTAGAGGGAGGAAGAAAAAGGGAGGGAGGGAGAGGGATGGAAAGGTAGAGGGAGGAAGAAAAAGGGAGGGAGGGAGAGGGAGAGGAGAGGGTGAGGGAGGGAGAGGGAGGGAGAGGGAGGGAGATGGAGGGAGAAAGGGAGAGGGAGGGAGGGGAGGTATGGGAGGGGTGGGAGGGGGAGGGGCATGGGGAAGGAGGGAAAGAGAGAGAAAAAATAGAAAAGATTATTAACAGTCTATTTCACGGCGCTTTGAATAACATGAACGGACATTGCTCCGGTACTGACCCAGTGGTTAGAATATCAGTTGTGATATTTCGTCCAACTTGCAGGCAATAAGAATACTACCTAGCCCATGTATGGTCACGAATTTGAATACACTTCACCCTTTTCATTGCTCTGTAGTTGCATTGTACTAGAACAGGCATGTCGAACTGCGCCCGCACGAGCTACTTATCCTCCTGGGAAGTCCGGTGCTCCTGCAAGCTCAGGCAACTTCATCTGACTCCGCTCGCATCCCCCCCCGCATCCACAAAGGTGTGCACACGCTGAAACTGGGATGTAAGAGCAGAGCGTGCTCGAAGTGTAACGAAGAACAGTGGCTTCATACGAAAATGTTTGCTTGCTCAAACAACCTAGATTTGAATTTTGTTTATTTTCCTTAATAAGTATCACTTTATTTAATGTTTATTTGCTTTTTCAATATTGCTCTGTATAAACATTTTTACCACTGGACAGGAACATGTTTAAATTGCAAAAATCGTTTCTAGTTTTCGTTTCGTGTTATATTTAATTAAATAATTCTGTTATTTGTGGTACGCGTAATACAAGTAACAGCGTTATGGGAAAAAATTAAGAAGTGTTTCTTAGAAGGGGCAAATTTTAACAGACAAAAATATTTCTATCAGATATTTACGTTTTGTTCCATTTATAATCCAATTTTTTAAATTCTTAACATGTTTAATTTAAAAACTTTGTGTTTATGTATTGTGTTGATCAGGTTCAAATACAGGCTATGATTTTGTGAAAATAACTTGTGTTGACTCTTTGTGGCCATTATTTAGGTGCAATATCCTTTCGCATTTGTTATTTTGTCACTTACAATCTGCAAAAGTAAGTTAATTCATACATAAATAAACAAGACTCATAACCTAAACATGGAAGTTAATGCAATCATTGCACTTGTAAGTAATAGCGATTACGGAAAGAAGATATTTTCTATTCAATAAGTTTAATTTTAATCTCAATTGACAATTTAAAATATGACTCGTTTCTTTTGAATGGCTTTGTTTGAATAAAGAACATAGACATTAAAATCGCTTTTGGGGCAGTAACTGTCATGTCACTTGTCCTAAAGACTGTTATGGGATAGTATTGCAGTGACGTACCGCTGCTACGGAGCAATTTGTGTAACCCTTCTAAATCTCACGCCATTTGTCTGGACGTAGAGCTCACGAGTTCTCGAAAGCTCGTGATCTATCCCGCATCTTGAATGCTTGCATTAGATAAATCAGGAAATATTTCTCCGAGGGAAATGTATGTGACGCGTTAAATGAGCAACGTATAGATGTTGTGTTTTAGACTAATTCAGCTTGAGAGAAACTGGGGGTCTCGTATATGAGTTACTCCTGCAAGCGCTAGCAAGGGAGCTCTGAGGGATACCACTCGTAGGCTGTAAGGCTACTAGAGATTACTTCAACAAGAGCTGGCATTGAACACGGAGGAGGCAAGATTATTCTGAAAAGATCTCCCTCCCACTCACTGCCACTTTTTCACCCACCCCACAACCCGTCTTCCATTGGAGCTGGGAGTTGACGTGAGTGCCATCTAACATGGAGCAAATTTCAATTTTTTCAAGATATTTCTCTTTTAATAAATCTTTCGAGCTACTTCAAAGGACGCGAAAATTTTCTGTTTGTGACGAAGTTGTTCTTTAGAATTAATACATTTTCACATCATCTTGACATCACAGTGAATTTCTGCCACAGTTCTCTTGCACATGCATAAAGTGAATTTACATTAGTTGTGAGATACCCGCATGTTACACTTATTGTCATGTCACTTGCGAGTGTTCAAATTTGACCAAAATATTCTTGAAATACGCTAACGAACATTACAATCGTTACTTTTGTTCAATACTCCGCTGGTATAAACATCAAAATTGAATTTTATTTCGTAATACCTTTGAATTGTTTAATTTCTTTACAATATATTTAATTTAAACAATATTTACAACATGAGTGAAGCCCAATAATACTTTATCAGTAAAATCAATTGCCTTAAGGAAATTTACGTGATACAGCAAATTGATACAATATTAAAGATACATTATAAGTAAGTAACATAAAATTAAACATATATTTCAGAGTTAGTCATTTCGGTTATAAAAATGACAGCGGGTTCCTCTCAATATTATCACAAATTACTTCCTCTGCAATTTCCTCTTCAGAGTCACAGACTCACGTAGAAAATTTTACGCAACCTATCCACAATACATTTTTTGACGGCATTGTGTGCTTAAAATGTCTCTCACCACAAGGGAAACTTAAGAATTAATCAAAAACAGCTATTAGTAACAAACCGTTTATAGCAAAATGGCATAAGAGAAATTTTATCATCGTATAGAGCAGAACACATTTTCTGTGCACAAATTTACATAACTGGATATCGAACATGGAACTTACTCAGTACTAGAGAATTATAGTCATTATAATAATTATTATTAAAATTACCGATAATTGTATTAAGTACCGGTGTAATTTGCAGTCGTCGATGGTGAAACGGTTAGCGTATCGGACTGTTGTATCCAAGTTCGCGGTTCAAACCCGATCGAAGCCCTGAAGATTTTATGGGCGCAAAAATCCTTCGTACGCCTTCCTTCGGAGGAGAAGTAAAGTCAGCTGTCCCATGTTAGTAGATTTACTACTTGTGAAAGATCCTCAAGCCCTAAATGAAGCCTCTGAGGTAAATTCAAATTGTGTGTTTCGTCGCCCATGTAATACCTTCTTTCTCCCGTAGTTAGTGAAAGAAACGTAGCTCAATTTGCGTGGTCAGACGAGAGCAGGCCTCATGGCCTAAGTCTCGTCATGTAAAACAAGGCTTGAATTCAATACCGTAATGGTAAAGATTATAATTATCATTGTTATTTCCATTGCTGTAATTATTGTACTGTAGTGTAAGTCGTGGCGAGTGCGAGCAGAACGGGCTGCGAATGCAGGGAGGGAATTAGGCGGTCGCGAGCCGGAAGCGCGAGTATTGACTGACGCGCGGCGTGAGGCGCGAGCGAGAGCGGCGCCCGAGCCGGCGCGCGCCAGCAGCCCGGAGCACGGAGCCCGGAGCCCGGAAACCGGAGCGCCAGCACCCCTGCGGCCTGGCCCAGGTGCCTTTGCCCGCGCCCTCACCATCTGCGCGCCCGCGCTCCTCTCCAGCCCCCTGGGCGGGCCTGCTTTGGCACATTCGCATTGCTCTTCGCCTTTGCCCTACGTTGGCCCTGCCCTCGCTCTGCCTTCCCCTGCCTTCGCCCTGCCTTCGCCCTGCCTTCGCCCTGCCTTCGCCCTGCCTTCGCCCTGCCTTCGCCCTGCCTTCGCCCTGCCTTCGCCCTGCCTTCGCCCTGCCCTCGCCCTGCCTTCGCCCTGCCTTCGCCCTGCCTTCGCCCTGCCTTCGCCCTGCCTTCACCCTGCCTTTGCCCTGCCTTCGCCCTGCCTTCGCCCTGCCTTCGCCCTGCCTTCACCCTGCCTTTGCCCTGCCTTCGCCCTGCCTTCGCCCTGCCTTCACCCTGCCTTTGCCCTGCCTTCACCCTGCCTTCGCCCTGCCTTCGCCCTGCCTTCACCCTGCCTTTCTGCTGTTTTCCTTCTCTCCCGCCTTACCTTCTCTCTCTGCTTTAGCTTTTTAATTGCCTTAACTTGTGCCCTCTTGCGCCTTGACAATTCCTTTGTATTTACCTTCTCATTCGCCATCCTCGTCTTCGGCCTACGTTCTTCCTGCCTTCGCTTTGTTCTCTTTTCGCCTTTGCCTTCGCCTTCTTTATCCTGCCATTACCTTTCTTTATCCTGCACCTCGCCTGCAGTCTCGCTCTCACTCTCACACTCATCCTTTTCGTCGCTTCCCTTTTCGCTCTCCTCATTGCCTGCTTTCTCGCCCTACCTCCATTTTCGCCAGCGCCCTTCCCGGCCATCGCCCTCGACTTTACCATCACCCTCGTCCTTAAGCTCGTCACCGCCTACGTCCCC